>OY856409.1:1117962783-1118575283 GCA_963693085.1 Alisma plantago-aquatica | reverse complement strand
TAGGGTCTCAACAAGATAATTTCTATCAATAGTGAAACAATAAATAAATAGTCAATTTATTTGAGTTACGCAAAAAAAAACAACAATAAACTCACTGGAGTCATCTTACCCTCTAGGATCCCCCAAGGGACTCTGTTAGACCTTGCACCGTTGTGAGGATGGTTGAGTCAGATATTGATGTTGTTGATTGTTTCATGGCATCATGAGGATGGTTTGGTAATACACCTTGTTGCTCCCACTCTATCATAGGTGTTAAGAGCTTTATATAGGCAATTGGGTAGTAGGGTTTCTGGCTCTACAACCCTTGAAAACTAGGGAGGGGATGATCCCTATCACCTGCTATGAATCCATGATAGCACGGTCGTGCCTATTTTTCTTCCTATTTTTTGTTTTGATAAAACCCAAAATAGGAAACTATTTATATATATCTCTCTCGGTAACTCCTTTTCCTAAAAAAAAACTTAGGGAAACCTTCTATTTTGTCTTATCATTGTTTAGGAAATTTTTTACATCCAAATAAATTGATTAGTTGGTCCAACATTGCTACTTTAACAATTCCTAAATAATTGCATAATTAATCACATGCATCAAAGGGTATCTTAGAATGTTCTAAATTTTATTCCATAATCTTAGATTTGGATTTTCTATCATCCAAAATTATCTTGGGTATTAATCATTAGCAAAAAATACCCTTTTCCTATTTTGTATCGTAGGGACACATATGTAAACATTGACTATAGAAACTTAAATGAAACATATCTCTCTCCCATCTTTATTCCAATTGGTCCCGATACTTTATTTGTAACCCTATATTATTGTATTGTGCCAAGTTTGGTGTCAAAAAGATACACCCAAATATTATCTTCTCTCTCTTCAAATTAGGGAAACAACTTTTAAGTATTACACATACATCCCTCTTCCTTTTCAATTTTATATAGGCAACTAGGAGCCACCTTTTTCTATGAAACATGGAGGGAGACTCAATAATATTTTCCCCAACTTATATCTAATTCTTGGGATTTATTGAGATAATTTTTACATACAAAACTTGCTATTTAATTATTTTCATTAAATTAATTATACACAACTCATGGAAAATCCTTTTTACCTCAAATTCTAGAATTATATTTGTTTACTCATTAATTTTAAGTATTCTAAAAGTTAGATCTAGTTATCCTTATTTGATCCCTCAAACTTATGTTTCAAGCCAGGATTATATATTTACTCTGTTAATTATCTAATTTACAAATTATTTTAAAATCTTTTGGAAACTTGTGTATTATTCCATATTTCCATTATCTAACAACTTCAAAAGCCAATTTTAATTATTTGTGCACAAATCCCTTTTTATTTTGTTAACTTGTGCCACAATGACTTATATGCAAAGTAAATAGTCTCATGGCATTTAATTGAGCCATGAGTTGAATCCATGCCTCACATATGCCTTATTATTCCATCAATCATGTAACTAGAGAATTTGTGTATCAAACCAAGTCTTATATTCATTGAATTCAAACTTATCAAATTTGAGGATCTACCATTTGGCATTTCATCTTTCTAATGATGAGAAAATTAGAGTCCAAAGATAGGGGTGAGGTATTTATAGGTATGGAGATGTGATAAAGCAAGTTTATGCCTCCAATGATTTACACTAGTTGTAGGATTTTTATCGGTAGAGAAAAGTTGCCTTATCATCGATAAGTAAGTCTTGGTATATCATCAATTGATATACATGTATTTTCATTGGTTGAAGACCCACTGTAGTCATTGGTGAACTACTTGGCAGATGTTCCATCAATTCTCATACATAGGATTTTCAATGGAGAATGAAGTTAGCATCCTGATTGGTAGACAAAAACAACACCTTCATTGGTTATCATCTCAAGACTTTCACTAGTTGTCAAGCCTACTATAAGGCCCCTAAACTTGCTTAATGAGTTGAATGAGCTTAATTATCATAATTGAATTATTATAAACCTAATAAAACCTTTTAATATTATTTGAAATCTTAATATATTCTTAAGTTTCAAATTTAGTCCAATTTGGACACTGTTTGAGCAAGTTATGCAATTTTATGCACATTTTGGACTTTTCTACAATTTACCCAATTGAGAGGTTTTCTTTGCAAGTTATCACTTGAATTATGTTCCTTGGATATTCTATCATCATTTTTGAGATTTTTGAGCCATGAGGATCCTATTTAAACCTTGGTTTGAAGGTGTTTTCTCCAAGGGTATTTTAGGGTTTACCCCTTCGTGGATGAGCTACCTTTAGTAGCTATCAACTAATGAGTTATTTGTTTTGCTTGGAAACTCAAGAAATGAGGGATAAGCATGTCTCTATGGACGTTGGGGGAGCTTCTTGTGTGTTCTTGTATATTCTTAATAGTTTAAGGCTATGGACACTTGGAAAGATACTAGAACTTCAACTTTTTCTTTTTCTTTATCTTAAAGCTTCATATACTTATCCCTAAGCACCAAAGTGAGCCATTTTCTCTCCACCACTTCCCTCCTTCTACAAACCTCATCCTCCCTTTGTTCCCTCCTTCTAAAAACCTCATCCTCCCTCTGTGCTATTGCGAATTTCTTGTCCAAGGAAGAATAAAGAGGGGACCTTCTTAGAAAAAGAATCTAGGGTTGCAACTGACTTCCTTTTAGGGTTTGAAAAACTTCCTTCTAGTGATCTTGACCTAAAATAGTAAGAATCCCCTTCTTTCCTCTGTTTATTTATTTATTATACTTACTCCTAGCTTTCTCCAGGTCGGAACCTTGCTGTTCCATGATAGAAATTTCTCTAAATCTCTAAAACCCTACCTTTGTTGCTCCTTATGCTTAGGGTTTGCACATTTGATGAAGAAAGGTGCTAGACGAACGAGTTCATAGCTTATGCTTGGATTTTCTACCCTACCTATTCGATTTTTCTTCTGTGTGGGGTTTCATCTTCTCATTAGAGGCAAGTTTTATAACTTTCTCCATGATTATTGCTTATCATAAGCTTTCTAGATCATGTTCTTACTTGAAAATGATGATCCATGCACTAAAAAGCTATGCTTGACTTGGATTTCGATTTTTATAATGTTCCCTATTCTGATTTCAGTTCTAGATGAACCTGTGATCATGTGTATGTTATTCCTAAGGTATAATATGACTTGTATCATGTTGTTTTGATAACCTATGGTGCTAAGCACCTATCAACCAATGGTCAATTTTAGGGTTTAAAGATGATTTCTTCTTTAAACCCATGACCCGATGATGGTACCATTGCAACAACCCTATGGTGTTGTCTTCATGATAACTGATGGCCGAGATCAAATGTGACACCCCACCATCACACAGACAACGAGATGACACACAAAAATGTGCGGAACCATATATTACCAAAAACACGGGTTAATTAAAACCGATTACGGAAAGCTTATATACAGAACATCTACAACCAGGCCCTGCAAGAAGATCAGGTCATATATAGATATTTTCAAGATCACCTGCCAGATATGTTCACAACTTAAAGACACCCACTATCGCAATAGAGCATATTAATTCATCACCTATTTATACATACAAAACGGCCATGTACGGCCAACAACAGGGTATACAAAAATTACAGCAATTAAACATCGTGAAACATCGTCAAACACCACCGAGGACCTGAGAGTACATAGATGAATCTAGGACTCTATAGAAAAACCACCAAAATAGCAGCATGTCCAGCTCTTGCCTTCTACTGCTCTTCTTGCTGCTCGGCCGCAACCTCACGACCACCACCACGCCTAGAGCGATTACCTAAAAAGGGCGTAAACCAGCGGGGTGAGACACATAGTCCCAGCGAGAAACATAACTCCCCGCCGAAACTATAAACCTCAAAGGTTAAAGCAGATAACAACAAATAACTGATTAAACGTATAACAAGAGCATCATACTTAGCAGAGCTATCATTACCATCAAGCTTACCAAGATATCCGGGAGGCATATAACCAAGTATTTCTTTATGGAACATGATTGACAAGATAATCTTTATAAGAACTTATCACAAGATATAAGGATCATACACACAACTGCATAGTACAACTAGATTAACTATATAAGCAAGGCCTCAATCAATGTTCTGTGTTTTGTTCTAAACAAGATATACTTATTTGGCTGGATTACATTTTATTATGCCCTGAGGAAGTGAGCCTTCCCTGCTAAGATCCAACCATTGTCTACGAAGCCCAATCTGGTGCCATACAAGGTCTAAGAAGATCCAAACTCCATGACCTCACCTTCTTGTGGTCAGTACACGAATAATCAAGCAAGACCACCGTCTTATGCTTATAGGGCCTCAGCCTCTGGGTCAGCTCCGCAAGCTACACATATCTCTAGCTCACCTCATCATAGGTGCTAGCACATACATCTGAGCCATGAACGCATCATGCTCATCATCACATATCCTGAGACATGGGTATGTTCACCATGCTCCATATATCATGAGTCTGCAACCAGAGTTGCACTCAACCCTCCTATTTTAGGCTAGGGGAAACCTCACATATTCAACAATATGCGCTCCAGGTAATCCCACAGGATAAACCTGTTTCACCATCACCAAATACTGACGGTAATGGATCTATGGCCAGGGCAAACTACATGATAGGTCCATCTATAATTGATTAGTATATTTTAAGCCAATTTTTGAGGCGAAGCAAAACATAGCCTTATAGAATCACATCATTGTTGCTATCAACATATTGTCCTGGGACCTCAATCCCACATGATATCAACCACTGCCTCTCAAGGCATCATAATCATGTATCAATATCCTGGGAACGCATCCCTTATCTCATCATCAGAGGATAACACCTCAACTAGGCACTCAACCTTATATCAGGTCCTCAGACCTATCAACTTGTTACTTTATTCACAAGGATTATCATCACATTGTGCTAGTCAAAGCACATATATCCCATAGCTCTTACCAGGCTATGAACCCACATGAAATACCTGCATGGTTAGTATACACATTCGCAGAGATTACTAAAACCATCATGGATTAACAAAATGATCATGCTATCAAATATAAAGAAGCATCCATGAGTATATCACACAAGCTTTATCATTCATAGTATTATTATTAATCATGGGCATATATTATGTCTTATACTTGTGACCATATGCATGTATTATATCAACATGTGAAGCAACATCATAAGCTTCCAAGCTTCCTGGTTCACAATCTATCATTTTATCTCATCATCATAGTTGTTGGATTCAAGGTGATTACATCATATCACTTGTTTTATCATTATTAAAACAGAACCATCAACTATATACATTCCGGGTTATCAAAACCCTCACCAAAGATCCTGCAACCCTTACTATAGGTATGGCGAGCGGCGCCAATCCTCACCAAAGGGTGTACCAGCTAAGGTTCCAAACCCTAAAGCAACTCACCATCAAAACAACCAAACACTGCACATCCTCAAACATGCGTCAAGGTTCCACTAACACTCATGGTGTCGGGAAGCCATCACCAGGGTATAACGTGCATCACTACCATGGATATCGGCTAAGGGTCTAACGTGCACCAAGCTAGGGTTAGGGTTAGGTTTCACTATCGGCTAACCTCCAACATGAGCCACATCGACCCAAGGGGTATCGCCCAAGGCGCCCCTATCATGCAACCATCTCAGCATCATCTGAGGGTTAACCCTATTGGCCAGGGTACCCATGACGCCTAAGAATGGTGTCGTGCATGGCCATGAAGCATCATAATAGTCAGCATCCTAGGGTTGGCATGTCGGGCATGAAGCCCTATCATCCAACACTTCATATAGGTCAAAGCCTCAACTTAAGACATGGTGGTATCAGCCAAAGCTATGTCGGGCACCAAGCTATCAAATCTAACAGCCTATACCATGTCAGTCACTAAGCTAACTTCTCATAATGGCCAAGATCATATCAAGGCAAGGGGGGGTGTATCACGCATCCTCTGAACATAGAGTATCCTTCAATCATCTCTACTACGTGTATCGGGTAACCACCCCCACAAGATGTATTAGGTAGGGCACTCAACATAGTGTATCACCCATCCCTCATCTCCATAAGGGATAACAGTCAAAGGACCATAGAGGTCACCATCTAAGCTTTACTAAGCATATCAGCCAAGGATACAAGGGACATCCCAATGCTCAAGCAAGCATAGCTACCAAGGATTACGCCTCAACAACATAACATGCATAAAGGGTAGACAACTCATGTCACCCAAGCAACTCTAACGCTCAAGCTAGGGTTGAGGCTCCCTATCGACCAAGATGCCCATTCACTCATCATATCGTTCATAAGTCTAGGCCATAGGCTCACCTTCCAAGTCTAAAGGAGAGAAAGGGATATTGCCATAACTATCAAGCATAAGCTATAGAATAAGGTAATGTATCGGGCAACTTCACTTCAAAGGTCATATCGTGCAAGACATAACCCCACAAGATCATCTTCAACCTCAAGCACAAGGGCACCAAACCCTAATTGATCAAGAGGGTCAGCTCACCTCTCAACAACCAAGAGAGAGGGGTTTTTCACAACCTCTATCACAAACCAGGCAACCATAAGGACCAAACTCAACATAGGTCGTCATCTATCTAAAAGCTCACCTCTCTAATCCATGGTGAGAGGAGGGTGTTGCTCAAGCAACTAGAATATAAGCTCACCTCTAAACTTAAACGAGAGAGGGGTATTGCCCACATTACTAGAGCTCAAACTCACTTCTCTAGACCAAGGAGAGAAAAGAGTGTTGCTCAACAAGGAAACCCAAAACAATGGTTCGACCAACTAGATGTAAAGGCATATAAACCATCATCAACAACAACAACATCATGCTCATAATATTCATAAGATCAACAACATGTTCTAGAGCAAGAAACATATGTGCATGACCGATCATCATCATATATGAAACATGCAACATAGAGAAGGTAATATAGCTAGGGTTAGAAGTTATGTAACCCGCCTTAAGCAAACTCCTCAAGCTCCAAAGATCCAAGCTTCAAGCTCCTAGATCCAAGCTCACCACTTCGGCCATCTCAAGATTAAAAAAAAAGGAACAAGAACCATAACCACCATGGCCGAAAGGTAGGCAAGATGGAAAAGAAGATGCTAGGGAGAGAGGGAAGATGCGTACCAAAGGACAAGACCCACCTAGGGTTTGGCCACCAAACTAAAGGAAGAAGAAGAGATCACCACCAAGGGAGAAGGATAGGCCACCAACTTGCTCCAAAGGGTAGGTGTATCGTACACCAAGGAAGAGAGGATCAACAAAGAGCTCAAAGGGTTCCTAAGGGAGAGAAAGGCAAGGCATATATAGAAGATGATGGAGGAGAAAACAAGGTAATGTGTCGCCCACCTAGGACACTTGTCCAAGGGAAAAATCCACCTCCCTAACTCACCTTATACACATGTCCAAGGCTATTGCCACATGCTAGCACTATGCACCAAGTGTCCACTAGTGGTGATACAAATGAGGTCAAGGGTCAAAGATGGTCCATGGCCGATACTCTCCACCACCAAGCCTGATACTCCCTATGGGCGACACAAAGCAAGGCTGACACAAGCATCCTTGCCCGATACAGGGCTCAACCAAGCAAGGCAAGGCCCAAACAAGGGAAAACAAGGTCCAAAAGAGCTCAACCAAGCCCAAGACAACTCAAGGCATGAGCCCAAACCTTCCTCTCAACCCTAGAGGAAGCAAAGAGAGAGAAATACATCTCTCAAGGTGAAAAACTTGCTCTCCAACCCAATCTTAGGGTATTTTGCGAGTAGCACCTCTAGCTCTCAACTAAGCACAAGCAAACCCTAATCATCACTAAAGATGATTAGCAATCAACCAAGCACAAGGTTTAGGCAAAACAAATAGGGTAAGCCCAAAACGAAGGTCAGGGTCCTTACATCAAAGGTGTTAGATGATGGTGACAAACTATGGTCACCCCCTTAGGCCAGGTTTTGGATCAATTAGAAGTTTAATGATCAACCATTAAGTACCCTACTGATGTTATCAATCAATGATGGCATTAGCTTAATATTTGATGTTGATTAATGAATATAGTGTTGATCTAATAACCTATGGTGATTTAATGGTCACTAATGATGGTGGATCAGATCTCTACAACCTATGTTGAGTTAAGAATTGTAGTTGTAGCATCAATTAAGCCTTAGACTAATGGTTTCTTGGGTCACTTGAGGCAATGGTCAGACCTATACTGTAATTGATGGTTTTAACATATGAACTTGACCCAATGGTCAAGATCTAATGTTTATTCCTCCAATAAAGTGGAATGATAGATAATGTAATATGTTAGTCCTAATAATGTGATTTAGATGGTTTCCTTTATATGATCAAGTTAAGGATCTTACTTGTTGACAATGGATGTCTTGTTTTAAATGAACAGTCGATTGTGGGTTTTACCCTACTCTCAATAGAACCCTTATAGATTTTAACCAAAGGATGTATAGGGTTAAATGGTGACTTTTATAGATCACAACTCAATAGCATCATATTTGATTCATTCAAGGTGTTTACTTATGTAAACAACCAATGGTCTTACCATTTAAACATCCAATGGTTCTGGGTGACATTGTGGTATGGTGATATGGGTTGAATGATGATGGAACAAATGGAGGGTTACCCTTAATAAGGTAGTCTTACCTATTCAATCATATGAATAGAAGGTATGATAACCATATTGTGTTGATATGTAACCCTAATGAGGTATAGCTTGTTATACCTAGCTATAATATAACTAAATGATGGTAATTGGGTATTAATAATCCTTGAATGACTAATACAATCATGGAGTACTCTGTTACTGTTGTTGAAACCCTAGTATGCTATAACCTGATGGTTACACCTTGATTTATGCATGGGTTCATACTTGAGAATGGTATGGAATGTGATGGTGATGCTTCACCTTATGCATCCATGATCCAATGGGGATGATGTGAGTTAGGGTTTGGGTATGAGTGCTGATTAGTAACATTCATATAATTTATCTTGTGAACCTAACTCTAATGCAAATAGATAAATATGAGTATTCATGTTTAGCATTCTTATATGATGGAATGATGGTGGAATAACCTCCTTAATATGATCATAACCTTAATATGTTAATTGGTGGTTATCATAGCCACATGGTTGATACTTTCTTATGCTAAACATGTGTATTATGAATATGATGAGGGTTAATCATATCTAGATTCTTTGCATGTTGATGTAATAAAGGAATGTTCTTAATGTTAATATAACCCTACTATGATTGTTTGTGAATATATCCTAGCTCATTAATGCAATATTATGTTGATCTGGTGTATTATATGTAAGTGATGTTGTTGAGCCATGTTATAAGACATGCAAAGATAATGATGATCTTGCAGGGAATAGTATGATGGTCTTAATGACCTTTGGGCATGGTTGAGACCTAAATGAGGTGTAATCCTCTTGTGCTGATAAGGGTGGATACCCTGTGATATTATGAAAAGGATTTTGTATCCTGTGATAATATGATGGTCTTAATGACCTTTGGGCATGGTTGAGCCCTGAATGAGGTGTAATCCTCTTGTGTTGATAAGAGTTGATACCTTGTGATATTGTGAATAGGATTTATATCTTATGATAGTATGATGACTAGTGTGGTCTCAAGAATGGCAAGTGAATAGTACCATGTGATGATGAGATGAGAAATTATGTTTCACACATTTTATATCTTTTAAAAGCTGTGATATTTATATGCTTGCTAGAAGTGAATTAGGGTTTGTATGTCCACTTGTTTGATGCATCCTTAATTCACCCAATTGGCATAACTAATCAAGTGAAACTATAATCATGTAGTGCCCTATGCCATAGATCCATCTTAGTGTTAGAACTTGTTGGATGGTGAAATGAGTATTCCTAAGGGAAACTTGGACTGCATATTGTTGAGTATGTGGGGGTGGCAAGTTGAGGATATATCCTTGTCATCCATAATGCAGGTTGTAGAGGATGGCTATGGTCATGCCTCATACATATGATGTGATTGAGAACGGTTTTGGTCGTGTCTCAGTGATTATATATATGACGAGATTAGAGGACAACTGCGGTTGTACCTTGGATGGTAGAGTATGCATACCCACCTCCTTTCACTAGTGCCATGACCTGTACCAAGGATGGAATAGGATGTTATCAGCTTGACCTTATGTGTCGTTGTGGCAGACCCGTACTGATCGAGGGTGGAAAAGATCTTAGGAGTCCAACTCTTCCTAGATCTTGTATGGCACTGAATGCGACCAAGCGGTGGTCAGTTGGAACTTGAGTGGCATCCTCAAATTCCTTAGGGCTTAATAAAATATATAATATAGCCGTGTAGCATATTTGTTTAGGTTTATACATGATGTTTTACATTGGATGATAACCCTTGTTTGTTATCTTTACATAAAGATGATGCTTAGTGCAATTAAGAGATAGTAGATATACTTAGGTTGTGGATATGCTTAAGATTGTAGATGTGTACATACAGTAGCTATGCTTGTGTTGATAACTATACTACTACTGGTGATTATAATCATGATGCTAGCTATCTCATGTTGTTAGTTATGTTTAGCATGCTAGCCATGCCTTTGTAACTAGAGATGCATATACTGCTAATCATGCTTATCCAGATAGTTGTGCTTATGTTGTTAGCTCTTCTTATTATCTTGATATGTTCAACCAATTAGACATGCTCATGTTGTTAGCTATGCTATGTTACTAGACTTTCTCATGATGCTAGATAATCATATGCTACTAAATTTCTTATATTATCAACAAGATAAAGTATGATAGTCTGGCTAATGATGATAGTTATTATCTACTCCTTTATGTATTTTGTTAATCTTCAGTACTACTGATCTTATTTGTTATAACTATTTAATTACTTAAAAATGTTGTAATCAATAAACGTTGTTGGAGGTTATATCTCTTGTTGGGACATGGGTCTCACCCTTGTGGTTTGCCACATTTTTTTAGGTAATCGAAAGTGACAAAAACAAACATGTGGAAGCAACGAGGATCTATAGTAATGAATCTTTGAGAAAGTTGATTAGATGTCTAGTGTGTCCTATAGTCATCCCTGTACTCTTAAGTCTGGGCAGGAAAAGTTTGTATATAGTGTTTCAAATGAATTAGACTTTTGTTAGCATATTAATGCTTGTTTGTGTGACATATATGAATATTTTTCTCCTGTGTATATATGTTGTGGCGAAGGCAACAAAACAATTTGTATCAAATTCTTGGCATAGTATGGATATGAGAAAGATGTTGGGCTCTTATGCAAATGTTTCTGAGCAGGTGCTGACGTTGAAATCGGTTTTAATTTACCCATAATTTTGGGTATGTGGTTAATTGGTGATTTATTGTGTTTTATGTTTTGAGTAATCTCATTTAGCATAACATGTTCTCACACCTACATTTTCATTGGTTGGTGAATATAGGTTTCTACCAGAAGCCAACTTTCATCTATCTCTAGCCATGATTAAGCTAACTTCCTTTTCATAGATTGAGAGAACCAGTTTGCTAGATCAAATTTAATTAAATTCTTGGCAATTGATTTTCATCATTTGTCAACATCCCCCACTTTTCATCAATTTTCAACTCCCCTTTCCACCGATGTAAGTCCATCATTTAGGAACACTCTCTTCTCATTGGTGGGCATCAACATGCTTCCATCAGTAGGTGCTCAAAAACCATCTTCTACAAATGAAAAGACTATATGATGGTTAAAACATCCTAGGATTATTTTAACCAAGTCAAGACAAGATAGAGAGAGTAGGAGCTATTCTCACTAGGCACAAAATCCCAAAATGTCCCCCAATAAGGAACATTTTCACAAAAAACCTTAAATATAAAACTATAATTCAATTGTTTACACATCTTCATAACCATATAATTATAACACTTAACATAATTAAGATAGCTTACATGGTTAAAGACTGATCTAGGTTAGGATCTTTACATCCCCCTACCCACCTCTCAGCTGCTAGACCCTGATCCTTCTCTTACCCCTTCTTTCTCCACTAAGGACGTTGGTTAAACCACCATGGGTGTTCCCTATATAAGAGGCACGCAAACTATATTGGATCACAAGGGATATCAATCACATCCCCAGTCTAACAGGTGTGTAAGATGATCTCCCCTTCTATAAATCTCTCACCTAGTGGAGCTACTCACTTTAAGTCATACAGTCACACCTAATCAAAGTTGACCACACATCCATGACTACTTAAGTGCCACGTCACTGGCCTCCACTCCAACCTTAGCTGGTAGAGGTAATAGTTTCTAACCACCCTATTTTTCCCATCCAATGTGGCCATGAGATTAACGACCTATCTTTTTCTATGATAATGGTATATATATTTACTCTCACAAATATTTCTAGATAATTTCCAAATCTTAGAAAATTCATAGAAAATGATTCCATTATCCAAATCATAGTCAAAGTTGATAGAAAATGGAATATACTAACAATACTTTCAATGGCTATATAAGAACCATGTTCAACTACTATATTAAATACCATCTTAGTAAATCATTTGAAATCTACTAATGCTTAACCTTTATTATTATAAATTCTAGACCCTAGATCTGACCATATTAGTAACTTGATGATTACATTGAAGCATCTCTAATAACTACTAATGTTTATAATGTAAAGGTGAATATGATATGCAAAAAAGACATGGAATGTTATCTACTCTTGATCATAATGATAGTAATGTTGATATAATAATATTCATGTGATGAAGACAAAATTGATTAATAAATATTAGTTACATTTTGGACCTAATGATAATGTCTAACCTATTTTTTAGTAAGGATTATCTTTGGTGAAAGTAATAGTCACACTTATTAATTGAGAGAAAATTGATGACTCAATATGTATGAAGAGGTTTAGGGTTTGAAAAGTGGTCTTTCAAGGGTTTTCCCAAAATGATGGGAATGATACTAGAAATCTAAGATACACTAAACCATAGACTTAATACCCTAAAAAACTAGATAAGTGTTTGTATGGTTTTGATAGTAACTTTTTAGTGATTTATTATCCATGAATATTATATTGGTTGTCTAATATTGTGATTGGATGATACTTGCACCAAATCAAGGTACTTGAGACACTTGTTATTAATCACCTTAACTATGATTGTTTTTGTTGTTTTCTAAAGTTTTACTTGTTCTTCTAAATGTCTTAATTGTTATTGTTTTGTAAATGCTAAGATCATGTGTGTATCATTTAAATATAAATGATAATTGAACCCAATAATTAGAATCTTATAAGGGTGTGTTAGGGAGAAATCCATTCCCAAATTATTGGAAATGATACATAAGAGGGTTAATAAAAGTAGTGTGAAATTCAAGTAGGGTGCATGAAGGAACACCAAGAATGAGAAAGAGTCCCTTGAGGAGCATATGACGGTTCACCTGGAGAGATATCTAAGAGTCCCTTTGGGGAATATATACTGGTTTATGAAGTAGTATACATGATTTTTGGGTTGAAAACATAAATAAAACTAGGAAGATTTTTACTTGAAAATATATGATCATTTACTTCCATATAAATTGCTACTATTATGTGTGTAATTGTGGTTGTGAACCTAGGATTCCATATTTGAAGCTATGGCTGATCCAACACAAGGAAAAGAAGGAATTTCTAAAGAAACCAAGATGATTAGATAGTGGCTTTTTGATCTCAAATTCTTATAGATAAATATTATTTATTCCATTTTTATGTTTCCAAGTTATGTACCTCCACGTGGAGTCCAACATTGTTAAACATCTCAATATCTCTCTTGAATGAAGTGTTTATTGGTTATTTATGAAAATATGGTCTTGAATATAATCATTAAGTGCCCATGAAACTCTGGTTCTCATTTATGGGAATACTAGGAGGAGGGGTTCATTACTGGTCCTCATCTATGGGGATAATGAGAAGAGGGGGTTGTTACAATTGGCATCATAGATAAAGTTACTTAGTAACATCTAATAATAATTAACTTTAGAATATGAAGATATATAAGGGAATTAGTAGGGAAATTTTGATAGATACTGGTTGTTGGATCTATGGGATCTAGAGGGGGTGAATAGAGCTAAAATGACTTAAATAAAACACATTATACCTTCCAGATATTTAATAAAAGATATTGCAATTTTTAAAAGCAAGGAAGAGAGATAGATTGAGCAAAAACCAAAAGAAGCCTAATATGTATAGTGGTTCCAACCTCCAAACTTGGAGATGCACATCCACTACCTAGAGAGGTCAATCTCTAATATTTTCAACCATGTCAAACTTCTTGTATTTCAATATTAAATTTATAGCATATAGACCACCCTTTTCAAGAACAAGAACTAAACGAGCATTCCTTTTTAGATCTAGGATCCAATAACCATTACAAAGGACTTTAAAATCTACCTACCTATAATCTTCCTACTTTGCCAAGGAATTACCCATTCTTGTAGAAGATCTTCAGCCTTTGATCAACCCTTTCTTTTTTACGGAAGTCCCTTCTTTCTTCAAAGAATTTACCTTCAAACCACCAAGTTGCTAGGGAGGGATTGTAAAATAGAGTGGAGTGCTTCAAAATATATACATTGGAGCAACTCTCTTTCAAGGGTTGTAACTCAGTCAAATTGCATGTAGAGTAGTAAACAAGATTGATGGATAGTAGGGGTTCTTAGAGGCAAGAACACTCAACTATAGCAAGCAAACATATAAGGTAAACTTGAAATGAAGTCCAAGGGCCTCTTTTATAGTTGAGATTGCCTACTAACCAGTAGAGACACTTGGGATCAAATCCTATCCATTCTGGGTGTTGCAACAAATATATTTTTGAGTTTTGCAACACTCTAACAGTTAGAAACACTTTTTTATACTTCCTCGTACAACGTTGTCAGTTGAGTTGCCTTTTGGGAAACTAGACCAACAATATTATATGACAAAACAATTTGTAATTGTTGGTCAAGATTATCTGGGATGAAACTTTTTTTATTGCTATAATTTGTTTTGATAGTGCACGGGGTAGATCAAGTTTCCACCATGAAAAAATCGGCCGACCCTGGGTATTGTCAAGACCCAGATTGGTTGTTGGCTGAGTGGCCACCAGGATAGACTCGGCCGACAAGCAAGCCAGTAATCACTTTTAGAAAATGCCCAATAAGTTCTTAAATGTTTGAATTAAGTGCTTTAAATTTCCATTAAGCTTAGTTACAAGTAATACATTCAATAAAAATGATTTACAATAGGATTCTAATAGAGATACTATTTGATCTTTGAAACTTGCATTTGTATTGATTATGACTAGATTTTCAGGAAACTAGTGTTTTCTAATTTCATCATCTTCATGTACCTATTACCTAAAATTTATCTCTAATAGACATATAAGACACACATGAATGTAATGGTTGACTCATCCTAAAAATATGGACAATGCATAACTATCAGGTAAAAATTCTCCCCCTTTTTGAAGATGACAAACCATTCCTTATTATATTGAAAAAAATTGAAACTTTAAACAATTTTACCTTTTATATGTAGGGGGATACATCAATGTATAATAGAAGCAGATCCCCCTCAATTTATGCTTAGTTTTACCTTTATGGTTAGTTCCTAAAAAACACAACCACCACATGTATCTTCTATTTGTATTCCACTTTTTTGTAAGAAAACTATGCAAATCAAGCTCAATTTCAATATGCGCCAAGATATTTCTACCCCCTTTGTCATATCAAAAGGGGGGGGTAGAAGAGCTAGTTCATGTCTTATCCAACTCACAATCAATCATATACAAACACCAAGCACAAAGAAAGATACAGAGAGAGCTGATAACATTAAGTCATACTCAAAATATAAGAGTGCATACACCAAAACTCATGACAGTAATAGAGTAAAGAGTTAAGGGTACATAAGATACTAATTACATCTAAAGGTAAATGAGTCCATGATGAAACTAAACAACAATGAATGACATGAAGATATAAATAGTTGTCTCAGACACATGTTCCCTATGAAAATGCATGCTAAGCTCACAAAAAGACATATACATGGGCATTCTAAGACCTAAGAACCAAACGTCAATATCATATATCTCTAGGTTGTCTTGATCTGGGTCATAGTCTTCATTACTGCCTGGCTTGACTCTCACAAAAGATGCTAGTGCAGAAATAGCCTCATTTCCATCATCAACATCATCATTTTTGTATTCCTATATCTCACCATCATCATCATAATAATCATCCTTCACATCCTCATCACTTTCCTCAACCCTCTCCATATCCTCAAGAGGAGCAAAGGAGCATGTAGCTAGTCATTTGAGATGTTGCTCATGCCAAGACATGCCAGTGGCAAGCAATGCCTGAACTTTCTCAAAGGTGAGTGTAGAAACCCCATCCAAGTTAGCAAGTACAACTAAGGAAAGGCCAGGAGGAAGGGCAAGCAGTTGAGTCATACTTAGTTGTGGATGAGATGAAGCAGGTGTAGGTCCAACAATAGGAGCAGGGTGTGCGGTAGAAGAAGCATATCGATGTGTTGGGTAGAAGTGATCATATGCATTTGTAGCATAGTTATCATAGAAAGGGATGGCTGGAATGGTGGATATGGTGAAGGACATGACATGTTCATGTTGAACATTATGTGAACTAGGTCCGGTGGAGATGTTCTTGAACCTACAGATGATAGGCATTCTAATACATCATGTACCTCATGAGAGATTTTTTGGATATAGAGAAAGAATCCCTATTAGGTCTAGTGGTGTAGGAGGAGGATGGGTGGAGGAGGAGGCACCAGGGGTAGAGGAGCTGGAGGACTAGGAAGACTTCTTTATTATGGTTTCACTGATACAAACACCTTTCCTATTTTGAGGGTAGTTCAAATCTTTGAAAAGGGATTTCTCAGTAAGGAAATGAAAAAAAACCACATATAAGATTAGGATAAGGAGAATGTGAGTCCCGAGTGTTAGTCTCTGAGTCAAAATAGTCATACAATGAAGATTGTAATGAGTGACTCAAATGACCTAAAGGTTACAATACACAATCACTATGGAGATCTCTACAATGTCTATTTGACTTTTCTTGGGATGAATATTGCAGTTCAACATGAGAGAAATGATGTGTGTCTTGAGATCCAGGGAAGAAGATTGTAGGATGTTTTCTACATTTAGGGTAGTTTAGGCTTCTTCAAGACTTTTTGAATACCTGCCATAGATTATTCAGGATCAAAGATCTTATAGAAATCCTCGGGGTAGAGTAAGTCATGGTGATTGGGATATGTAGACATCCAGTTAGAGGTGGATAGGGATTTAATAAAGTAGGTATTTAGGTTTTCCTTAGTAATAGTGTTCTGAGTCCCTCCTATCATTGATGTAAGGATGATCTGGGTGCTAGATGGAAGTACAAGGGTGGTGTAGTACTATGTAAGGTTAGCATAGAGCTCATGGACAACCTTAGTGCTAGTATAAGAATTGAAGAAGCAATTTCATTCCACACAAAGAGAACCAAGACGTTGTCCAAGAAAGAGCTTCTTGATACCCTTCAAGAACTCATCCCTACTTTCTACCAAAGGTCTACAGGGGAAGGGGCCATGCAAAATTAACTCTTAATATTGGTTTACAACTTATGTATGCAGAAAAGGGGCTCCATCATACCTTAGAATCCATGTAGCTAGATCTATGGTAGGAGTGGAAGAGTTTCTAGTTGAGGAACTTTATTTTCTCTTGCTGGTTTCCATGGGAGATGAGAAAGGTGGAAAGAAAAGCAAGAACCAAGGTCACAAATGGTAGAAAACAACAAAAAACTCTTAAAACAAGCTAGGGTTAGTCTAGGGAATATGATCCAAGTTGGGATGGGCTTAGGAAGAGGTAGGGGAGGGTCTAGTGTGGAGGAAAAACACAAAAGAGGGGTTTTCAGTTGAGTTCCTCTAGTTGAGAGGGAGGAAATCGACCGACTGAACCCACTTATCAGATGCAGTACAATGTTGTTGTTGGAGTTTGTTGTTTGGGTAACTCGGATGACACTATGTGTAGTTCAGTCCTCAAGCAACCCATTAATCGAGTTACCTCAGGACAAACTCGGCTGATAATAGGGGGTATCTCAAGAATAAGTAATTTAATTCTAAGGTCATAGAACCCTATTTAAATGCATTTTACTAGCCTATCATGTATATAAAGAATATATAGATCCTTTTAACTCATCATTGGTTACTATTTGCTGTAAAACAATCATTTTGTGATATAAACACCATTTGAGAAAGACCAAAGCATTTTACTTGGCATTTTGAGAAAAAACAAGCAGATTATAAGAAATTTTGAGCAAAACATAGAGGTATATATGAACCTTTTACCTAGGAGACATAGACTTATCATCAAATGTAATAATAATAAATTTTGATCTAAAAAAATTAAATTGCTCTCTAGCTAGAGGTTTAGTGAAAATATTCACAAGTTGATTTTTTGTGCCCACATGAGTGATATGCATGTCTTTCGTGGAAATATGATCATGTAGGAAATGATGGTATACATCTATGTGTTTAGATCCACTATGGAATATAGGATTGTATAACAAATTAATTGCACTAATATTATTATAAAAAATAGGAGAAGCATCATAGAAAATATTAAAGTTTTGGAGTATTTGCTTCATCCAAAGGATTTGGGAACAAGAACTACCAGTTGTGATGTATTCAACCTCGATAGTTGATGGATGCATGGTGTTTTACTTCTTAGAAAACCAAGAAACGAAGCATGGTCCTAGGAGGAATCAAGTTCCATTTGTGCACTTTCTATCAACTAAGAACATGTAATAATACACATTGCTATAGGCTATAAGAGCAAAGTCCCTTGACTTTGGATACCATATTATGAAAATTTGGGTTTTGGCTAGGTACCTTAAAATCCTATTAAAAACTACAAGATGAGATTTTTTAGGACTTGGTTGAAATCTAGCACACAAGCCAACACTAAATTGGATATCTAATCTAGATGCAATTAGAGATAGTAAGCTACAAATCATACCTCTATAGAGCTTCTCATCTACCTTTTCACCTTCTTCATCCTTGTCAAGTTTTGTGGTGTTGTACATGGGGTTCTCCATTGGATTTATGTTCTCCATCCCAAAGCATTTCAAGAGTGTATTAGCATACTTACTTTTATTGATGGAGTTTCCACTTTTTGTTTGGTTGATTTGGAAGCCAAGGAAGAAAGTGAAATCCCCCATCGTGCTCATTTGAAATTTACTCTACATGAGAGAATTAAACTCCTTCCAAAGATCAATATTAGTCCAGCCAAGCATGATATCATCAATGTAAGTTTGAATCATTAAGAAATTGTTAGAATTGTGTTTTAGAAATAGAGTAGTTTTTCCCATGGCTTAGCAATTATCAAGTAAAAAGTTTCTTAATTTCTCATACCAATCTCTATGGGCTTGTTTGAATCCATAAAGAGTCTGTTGTAACAGATAAACATGGACAACATGCTTGTCATGTTCAAAGATAGGAGATTGAGCCTCATAGACTTCCTCCTCTATTTCTCCTTATAAAAATGCACTTTTAACATCTATTTGGTAAAGCAAAAAGTTTTCATGACTAGAAAAGGCAAGTAGCATTCTAATAGATTCAAATCTAGCAACAAGAGTAAAATTTTCATCAAAATAGATATGTTACTGTTGGTTGTAACCCAAAGCTACTAACCTAGACTTGTTCCTTAACACCTTACTACTTTCATCAAGTGTGTTTCTGTAGACACACTTTATGCCAGTGATATTTCTATCACTTAGTCTTGGCACTAGAGTCTAAATCTTACTCTTTTTTAATTTTTCAAGCTCTCTTGCATGGCTAGGATCCACTCATTGTCCTCAAGAGCTTCTTTGGCATTCTTTGACTCAAGTTGGATAATAAGGCATTGTCTACTTGTTTTTCGTTGAAAGCTTCCCGTATCTTCACCTTTTCAAAGAGGTTGCCTATGATGAGCTCTTTTGGATGATCTCTTGCAAAGTAGGGAGTGGGATCCTTATTTTCATCTTCTTTTGAGCCTTCAACTTCATCCATTTCTTTTCCTTTGTTTTTGATGTCTAGTTCTTTTAATATATGAATCACTTCATTTACAACATAATCATTCATAACATTCTTGGAAATTGAGAGGTTAGTCTCAATAAATTTAACATGGATAGATTCTTCTATTTTAGATAGTTCAATGTTAAACACTCTATAAGATCTACTAGTAGTGCTATAGCCAAAAAAGAAAGCCTTGCAAGATTTTGCATCAAACTTATCAAGAGAATATTTGGTGTTAAAAAAAGCATGGACAACCAAAGATACGAAAGAAGTCAATAGAAGGCTTTCTACCACGCCATAACTCATAGGGGGTTTTCTTAAAAAAAGGATGTGTGAAAACCCAATTTTGCAAAAAAAGCAGTGCTAAGAGGCTTTGGCCAAAACTTCTCAGGAGTATCATACTCCAAGAACATTGTCCTAGCTGTCTCTAGTAGTAAACTATTCTTCATATGTACTACCCCATTTTGTTGAGGTGTACGGGGGGAAGAACACTTGTACAAGTGATTCAAATTCTCAAAAAACATTTCAAACAAATAATTTTCAAATTTGCTTGCATGGCGCTACAGATAGAGACAATTTGACAAGAGGCTTCTTTTTCAATTCATTTGCAAAAAGTCGAGAAAACATCAAGTGTATCAATATTTGCAATCAAGAAGAAAGTCCAAGCAAAGCAATGGAAATCATTGACAATCAATAGGAAATAAATCCCACTATGAAGCATTGAGTTCTCATAGGTCCCAATAGATCAATGTGAAGAAGATCAAGAGCTTTCTTGGTGCTAAGGGCACCTTTGGATTTAAGGGAGGATTTAGATTTCTTTCCTTGTGTGCAAGGTTGGTATACCTCATCATTCTCAAAGTCTAATTTAGGAAGTCCTTTGACCAATTCATTTGGCTCAATCGCTTTAATTGATGAATATTTACAAGACTAAGCTTATAGTGCCACAAAGATCTATCATTCATACCAACAACTAGGGATTTACCAAGAATAGGTCTAAGAGAGATACAGACAATATTATATATATTTTTGATTATAGTTCCCTTATATATGACATTGTAAGTGAGGGAATCTAGAAGCAAGCACTCAAGAGAGGTAAAGAGAACAAGATATCCATTATCATAAAGTTCACTAATACGAAGTAGATTGTGATGTAGGAAATCCACAACAATAACATTCTTTATGGATAGTGAATCACCTCACATCACCCTCACCTACCACTTTACCTTTCTTGTTGTCCCCAAGGGTCCCTGAACCTCCTTTTATTCTTATAAAGGTGTTAAAATGTCCCATCTCACCACTTATGTTCTTGGAGTAACCATTATCAACAATCTATTTTTCATTTTCCTATAAGAAAAGGAGAGGTCAGTGCCCAATTCAAACTTTGGGATTCAGGGTTAGCTTGGGGACCCATTTGATGTTTGGGTTGGTCCCCTTATTCTTATAAGAAAAAAGGTAGAATAATGACAATCACTCTTATAATGAGCACAAAACCATTGATGTCTTAGACTTGAAAGTCTCTCCGTATTATATCCCTTTCTCTTTCTCTTGCCTTTTCCGTTACTCTATGGGCCTCCATCATATCCCTAACCACTACTACCCACTTGTTGAGTAGAGTGTTC
The DNA here is from genome assembly GCA_963693085.1 of Alisma plantago-aquatica. NCBI lineage: Eukaryota > Viridiplantae > Streptophyta > Magnoliopsida > Alismatales > Alismataceae > Alisma > Alisma plantago-aquatica. Next base: position 1,118,553,599 of record OY856409.1, on the reverse strand, counting down.
TAGGACTTCTTTATGGGATTTTTCCCCCTTTGAGGAACTTTTTCAAGTATTATATAAGAATATGGTTATGATCACTAAGAGTTATGATAGTAAAAGAAAGACTATCAAGATCATTTTGAACATGCAATAAGTCAGTCTCCAAACATAGGGATTTAGTTATATTATAATCCTTATAAAGAGTTGATCAGCTACTTATTTACTAGGAAAGATAGGTATAGATTCAAGGTCATTAACTCTAGCATAATCCTAGCATTTTCAGTTCCAAGCATGACAAGTTGATCAATATAATTTTGGTTTTCATTTTTAAGATCATTCATTTTCTTGAGATATATACCACCTTCAGTTTCAACACCATTATATTGAAGTTGAAGCTCAAGGAATTTTTCTTTCAAGGAATGTATTATATCATTGTGAGTTTTCTCATTTTGTTCAAGCTCTAGTCTAGCATATAAATCATCTAAGATTTTCCCTAATCTCTTCTTTTTTAGATTTGTAAATAAGAAGAACGGGAGCATGAATCATATTGATAAGAGCATCTTTTAAAAGTTCATTTAGACTTTGATCACTTCCATATTCACTTGTGTATTTCATGAGGGTCATGTGGAACTCTCCTTCATTTGATCTAGAATCACTAGAGGAAGACTCCTCCCAAGAAGCATGGATTTCATATTTCATCTTCTTTCTTTCTTCTCCTTCTTCTTGAACTTTTTCTCTTTGTTATAGTCCTCCTTCTTCTTATGGATGCTCTTATGGTGAGACTTCTTGGCCTTTGAGCACTCATTCTCTAATTTCTCCTTTTGACCACACTCATAGCATCTAGGAATGGAGGAGGAGGATTTACCCTCAAAGTGCTTTTCGTTTGAGTAATGAGCTTCATGATCACTAGGAGAGTTATCTTCACTTGATGATGGAGAAGCTTGTGTAATGACTTGTTGTTGCACAATAGCTTCAATTTGAGCTTTGAATGCATTCTCCTCACCTTCTTAGTTTCCTTCTCTTCTATCTTTTCTTCTTCTTCTTCTTGCTTCTCAAGTCTCACTTCAACGGGCTTGTAGATTTCCTATGAGCTCTTCAATAGGAATTTCTACAAGTGACTTTGTTTTTTCAATGGTGGTCACCTTTGTTTCCCACTGTTTGGGAATAGGTCTAAGGATCTTTGAGTTGATCATACCTTGACCCATAGGTTGACCCAAAGATTCAAGGCCATTTAAAAGAGTGTCAAGTCTTGAATCAATTTCAACAAGTCTTTCCTTCTTTCCCATCTTAGAATTTTCAAGAAGACCGTTGAGCATATACACCATGGATTATTTTCCTTAATTAGTTCCTTCATAAGTGATGCAAAGCTTGTTTCAGATCTCATAGGTTGTATCCCAAGATGAAATTTGGTTGAACTAGGTTGGAGTGAGGGTAGAGTAGAAGATGTTAATGGCTTTAACATTGAGATGAGTTTTTTAAAGGAAGCTTCATTCCATGTGGAAACTTCTCCTTTCGGCTCTTTGTAGGGAAAGACAACAACCTTCCGCATATCATAGATCATGCCTCAGATGTATAATTGCATTATCCTCTTCCAATATACGAAGTTGGTGCCATAAAAGATAGGTGGACGCATGGAAAAGCCACCCTCAATGTTCATAGATCCCAACAGATTTTTCCCATCTTCTCTATTCGTTGGAGTACTTAGTTGGATAAGAATAATCTTTGATACCAATTATTGGATCTATGGGCTCTATAGGTGGTGAATCAATCTAAAACCACTTAAACAAAACACATTAGACCTTGAATATATTTTCTTAAAGATATTGCAATATTGAGAAGTAGGGGAAAAAGAGATTGAGAAAATACCAAAAGAAGGGTAAGATGTATAACAGTTCCAACCTCCAAACTAGGAGATGTACATCTACTACCTAGAGGTTTCAATCTCTAGTATTTTCAACCATGTCATGCTTATATTTGATTATAAGAGTTACAACATATAGACCACCCTTTTCAAGCACAAGGGCTAAACTAGCATCCTTTTTCCGGTCAAGGAGCCAATAACCATTACAAAGGACTTACCTATCTACCTACCAAGAATCTTCTCCTTCGCCAAGGACGTACCCATTCTTGTAGAAGATCTTCAACCTTTGATCAATCCTTCCTTCTTCAAGAAAGACACCTTCAAACCACCAAGTTGCTAGAGAGAGATTAGAAAGGAGAGTGGAGAGCTTCACAAGATGTACAATGGATCAACTCTCTTATAAGGATCCTAACCCACTCAAATTGGATGTAGAGTAGTAAATAAGATTGAGGGAGATTAGGGGCTCTTAGAGGAAATAACACTCCACTATAGGAAGGGATAATAGAAGGAAAACTTGTAATGAAATCTAAGGGCCCCTTTTTATATTTTAGGTTGCCTACTAGCTAGTAGAGACACATGCAATCATATTCTAGCCATTTTGGGTGGGATATATTTCTGAGTTTTGATACACTCTAACGGTTAGAAACACTTTTCTAAACTTGCTATACAATGTCTTTGGATGCGTTACCTTTTTGAAAACTCGACCAACAACACTATATGATAAAATAATTTACAGTTGTAGGTCAAGTTTATCTGGGATGAAACTAGACTAATGGCTATAATTTGTTTTGACATTGTAGGGTGCCAGTCAAGTTGCCACTAGGAAAAACTCGGCCGAACCTGGGTATTATCAAGACCCAGAATGGTTGTTGGCTTGGTTTCCACCAGGACAAACTTGGCCGATAAGAAAGCATGTAATCACTTTTGACAAAAACCCAAACAATGCTTAAATGTTTGAATTAAGTTCTCTTAATATCCATTAAACTTAGTTACAAGTCATACATTCAATACAAATGATTTACATCATGATTCTAATAGAGATACTATTTAATCTTCAACACTTGCATTTGCATTGATTTTGACTTAATTTCCATCAAACTAGGTTTTGCTAATTTCATCCTCTTCATGTACCTAATACCTGAAATTGATCTCAAATAAACATATTAGATGCACATGAATGGAATGGTTGACTCACCATTAAAATATGGACAATGTATAATTGTTAGGTCCATAATAGTGTCCAAGATTGGGCTGCAACTTGAGGGTTGGAAAAAATTTCCTTTGCACCACCATTTGGTTTATGAGGACTGCCAATATATTAAGTACCATACTTAGTCGAAGCCTTAGATTTTATCAAATAACATACCTTATATGTCTTCTCATATAAACTTAGTTCTCATATCTATTTTTCAACCTTGTAAGTACCTATTTGTAAACCTAAAATTATCGTATATGTGGCTTATGAATCGTAATTAACCAATATAATAAGATTAACTAATGCGGAAGCGATCGTTAGCAGCGGATTATTGAAAATTACTAAAAATTAAAACCTTTTTATAAAAAGATCCATTACCAAAAACTCTTTAAACAAGAATCACAGTATTATATTTACATATTGCTCCACATTGTACATTTCATGTACCATCTCTTCTCGAGGAATATATATACATCAATGCTTTGCTAAAAAGAACAAGTAACAAAATCCTCGAGGCATTCAAACCAAAATCTCAGATCGAATATAAAAACACTATCTACTAACTCCTAGGACCTGAGAGTACAGAGACGACACATAGGACTATATATACAAAGCTTGACAACCAGTATTTCCACCTGAAGGATTACTGTTGTCCCTGTTGTTGCTGATGCTCTTCCTCTGCTATAGAATTTCTACCTCTTTGTCTGCATCTACCTAAAAACGTTGCATCCCACGGGGATGAGACAATTTGTAAATTGTCCCAGCGAGAGATATAACTCTCCGCCGAAAACATTATTATTGCAGTTTAATAAAAATAAATTGAGTAGTGGGATAATATATTTCAATGGTAGATATATCAATATCTATGCAAATTAGAGCAACAATCCTATTCAGGTATTTCAGCTGTAACTTGACAAGGCAGCATGTCTCTTATTTAATACGGAATTAAAGAACATAAGTATCATTTATATATAAAGGACATGCCAAGCAATATAACATCAATCAGTGGTTCTCATATTTCAATCTTATGTAAATATGCTACACGACTGATTATGTATTACAAACATACTTAAGCTCTGAGGAGATGAGGTATACCGCTCATACTCCAACCGACCATTGCAAAATCAAAATCGGAACCATACAAAGTCAATGGAATAGTTGACTTCCATGACTTCCCACATCTCGGTCAATGCGAGATCACATGCAGGACATCTTGTGTCTCTGCTACATAGCTTGCCAGGGTATAGTGGCATCTTCTCTGTAGAACTACAGTGGCGGCTGCAATCTCTTCGCAATCGAGAGATTTTGTGTTTACCTCCATCGATCTGACATTAAAAACATTGAGAGATTTGTGATACATCCATCCTGGAACATATAATGAAGGATTGAGAGGTTTAATGTTTACCTTCCATCAATTCCCCCATTTGGACGTACAAATATTTTCTCCCATTGACCCCCACATATTAAAAAATATGCGAACTCTAGGAGATCCCATAGGAAAACCTATTTCACCATCACCAACTACTGACGATGATGGATCTATGGTCAGAGAACTACATGAATAGCTTTCACTTGATTAATTAAGTACATTATCATATTCTTTTAGCATCAGTCAAGTTTTCAAACATAACTTATTAGGACAAATGCTATAAAGAAACATGTACTGTTTTCATCAGTTACTTTTTAGTTTTTAAAAGACATTGGGATCTCAGTCCCTCATTTCAAACTTAATGCCATAAACATATGGTTCTGGGTATTCAAACCCTCAGCTCATCACTAAGCATTGTTACCACCTTTTTCAGGTAACTATAACCTTCAGGTCATCTGGCCAAGGTAAATTTGATACTTGTTACATAAGCATCTCTCATGGCACTTAAGGCCCATTAATTCTCTTATTACCTCTTACTAGGCAACAAGGCATAATATGACACATAAGGCCCAATAACAATTTTAATAAATAAAACATCATAGCTCATACCTGGCTATGTTCATCATCTCATGATACATGCATGGTTAGTACAGATGATAATAGATATATCAATCATATTTCAATTTTGTGCTATTCAAGGGTAACACCACTATTCCCTTACCAGGGTTAGGGTTTCCCATTTTATTTTAATCAGGGTTACTCATCCCCTTTGTTCAATTAGGACCAATGATTCATCATCTCATTATCCAAGATTAGAGTTTCATGCTTTATAGTATAACCCAGAATTATGGTTTCACACACCTTCACCCTATTTAGAATTAGGGTTTACTATTCACATCATATTACCCTAGATTTAGGGTTTGTATTGAATAACTCACAATTAGGGTTTGTCATCAAAATACCCTGAATTAGGGTTACTCATGTCATTACCCTAAATTCATATCACATTATCCTTCTATATTAGGGTTTCACTCAGAATTCCCCTAAATTAGGGTTTGAGTACATCAATCAACTCAATTAGGGTTTTATGATCTCTTTATTAAGGATCATACCCTAATTATATATCCCATTCATTTTGAATGTATTGGACATGATTATTATACATGTATGAATATCTTTATCTCATCCTCTTCTAGGATGTCCACTACTCAATCCTTGATTAGATTGAGTCTATTCTTTATTCAAATTCATGCATTTAGGGTTAGCATGATGTATTGCATTATTGCATCATTATGCATCAATGATTAATCCCACTAAGGGTACCACTCACCTAAGTACATTAGGTGTCTAGAAGATTTGATCAATTGAACCTTCAATTACATGAGGTATCCAAATGAATTGACCAATTGAATCTTCAATTATTTTAGGTGTCCAAGTGGATTAACCAATTGAGTCTTCAATTACATTAGATATCCAAATGGATTAACCGTGTCGAACCTCAAACAGTTTTGATTGCTTAGACCCTAAACAGTCTCGGTCTCTCAGAATTCAAACGATTTGAAACCATTTGGCCAAATTGCCCTTGAAACCGTTTAAGCAAGAAATGCATTGAAACTAAATGGGCTTGGGTCTCCAAACGATTTGGGACCGTTTGGACCCAAACGGTCTTGAGACCGTTTGGACCCAAATGGTATTAAGACTGTTTGGTCCAAACCCTCTCAAAACTGAATGGACCAAAATGGTCTTTCAACACTTAAGCAATTTAAGGTTTCCATCAATGAACCGCCTATCAATTGACTCCTTGGTTCATTAATCAAATGAACTATTGAATCATACGTCAAATGGACCATCAATTAGGGTTTTGAACCCAATTTAACTAGGGTTTATAAACAAGAAACCTTGAATTAGGGTATTGAAATCGAGGAACCATCAATGGTTTACACTGTGGAACTAATTCAACTGAAATCAATGAGTCAACATCCAATTATGATATGACCTGACCTCAAACGGTCTTGAGGTTGTTTGGATGACCTCCAAATGTTCTTGATATCGTTTGCCTCACCATTCAATAAAAACTTGTGAAATCCAATTAGGGTTTAGATCATTGGATTGATCATCAAATTAACTATTGATTGCATTTCAATTTGATATCTCTAAATCTTCAATTACTCAACCATACTCAACCCTAGACCTCCAAAAGATCTTGGTTGACCTCCAAACGGTCTTGAGACCATTTGGGGTGACCTCCAAACGGTCTTGAGACCATTTGGGTTAATCAACCCAAAACTTTAAATCAAACAATTACAATTTCCGCACTTAATCGTTTAGGGTTTCTAATTGAAGGATTGTCCATATATTGAATTAATGAATTGGATCCATTATATCAACATCCAACATGTACTAGGGTCTTGACCTCAAATGGTCAACCCAACCAAACAGTCAAACCTTCTAAACGGTTTGGGATCCAAACCTCCAAACGGTTTGCAAACCGTTTGGTCTCCAAACGGTTTGGTGAAACCGTTTGGACCAGAATTATGAAACATTTTTCAAAAGAAACTTATTGGGATGTGTTCCTAAGATGAAATTACCATCATCAAGCCTTAGTCCATCAAAAACTACTGCCATTATCATGGTATTTGCTTCAACTAATCAAAGGAATTGAAGAAAGAGCAATTAAACATAATTGATTGAGAAATTGAATTCAATAACAATGAATAGGGGTTCAAGTTATATAACACACCTCCAATTGAGCTTCAAATCTTGGAGCTTCATGTCAACAATGGTGGAAGGAGATTTTTCACACCACAAGGTTCGTTCCTCAAGCTTTTGAGTGAAAAGGAATGGTTAGAATTGAAGATGGGATCGAGATAAGAAGAAATCATGCATTGATATGTGATTTTCACCATGAAATCAAGATGAACGAAGGTCAAGAAGCTTACCAACAGGTTGGGGGTCGTCCTCCTGCTGCTGCTAGCTTCCTTGATCATTTTTGCAAGCAAAGAGAAGAAGTGGTTTCAAAAAAGTCTTTGGTTTGAGTTGTAAAGGGTGTTTTTATAAGGAAATCAATGAGAGAGAAAATGCCTCATACCAATCCTTTAATTATGCAATTGGTGTCACCTCTTCCCCCTTAGTTCCTTGCATGCAAAGATACCTTCCTTACCACCGAACTCCCTTCCATTATCCATAAATTAAGGGAAAATAAATTAAGCACCTTAACCTTTATAATATCATTATCCATAAGTTAGTGGATAATTCTTTTTAGTTTCTTAATGTGAGTGGGTTCTCCACTCACGTTGATATTTCCTTTTCCTTTGCAAGGCACAAGGACGTCCATATATGTGGATTTCAACCAACAATTTTTATTGAAGGACAATCCATTTAATATAATTATTTTTGCATTATTTCAATTATGTTTAAATCTTGATTATTTTAATATCAAGATTCTCTCTCCTTCAAAATAGCTCAAATGAGACGACCCTATTATTTTCTTTCCTCTACAAGATGCCAATGATATTAGGGACTATTTTGAAGTGGTAAATTGCATATTGAACCCTGGGTTTTGGGTAAATTGCTCATGACACCAAAACTAGGTTTTAATGCACAAACATTGCTTTATCAGCTCTTTCTTGGTACTCAGGCTTTCACTAGCCATACCTCTACATCATCTTCATTCCCATGATGCTTCAACACATGAGGAACATATGATCATGCACAATTTGCAATTTAACCCCTCAACTTGGGTAATTTGCACTTTAGTCCAAAGCAAGTAAAACATTATTTTCAGCATAGTTCAAAATGGACTAAAATTGAAATATAAGTTCCTCTTGAGCCTTAATTACTTTTAAAAATATAATATTAAGCATATAATTATCTTTCTTAAACAAAACACCTAGGGTTAAAGCATAACCCAGGTCTGGGATGTTACAAGTTATCCACCCCTTACAAGGATTTCGTCCTCGAAATCATCAACGAAAACATTAAGAGAAAAGAGTAGGGTATTTTCTCCTCATATCTTCCTCTAACTCCCACGTAGCTTATTCAATGCCACAGTGATGCCAGAGAACTTTTACAAGACATATGCATTTCTTTTTCAACTTTTTAATTCTTTTGTCAAGAACCAACACAGGTCCTTCAACATAAGATATGTCGTCATTTAGTTCTACCTCCACAGGTTGCAGAACTAACTCTGTGTCAGGATGACACTGCCTCAACATAGAGATATGAAACACTGGGTGCAATCTATACAACTCAGGTGGTAACTCCAGCTTATAGGCTACCTTTCCCATCCTTTCAATGATCGGATAAGGCCCCATAAATCTAGGAGCTAACTTCCCCTTCTTTCCAAATCTCAGGATACCTTTCCAAGGTGAGACCTTGAGGTATACTCTGTCTCCAACTTGGAACTATAAGGGTCTACATGGCTTATCAGCATAAGATTTCTGTCTATCATGGGCAGCTTTCAACTATTGTTGTATGACTTTAACCTTCTCAGTTGTTTGTTGTACTAGCTCAGGACCCAAAAGTTGATACTCCCCTATTTCATACCAACATAAAGGAGATCTACAACGTCTACCATATAATGCCTCATATGGTGCCATATCAATATTGTGTTGATAGCTATTATTATAAGCAAATTCTATCAAGATCAGGTGTAGATCCCAACTTCCTACAAACTGAAGGACACATGCCCTAAGAAAGTCCTCCAAGGTTTGTATGGTCCTCTCAGATTGTCCATCTGTCTGTGGGTGAAAGGTTGTACTAAACCTTAACTGTGTACCCAAAGATTTATGGAGTCACTCCCAAAAATGACTCGTGAATTGGGGACCTCTATCAGAAACAATTGTAGCTGGAACCCCGTGCAGATGCACTATCTCATCTATATATATCTGTGCAAGCTTCTCAGCAGTGTAGGTTGTTTTGACAGGAAGGAAATGTGTTGTCTTTATCAACCTATCAACTATTACCCATATGGAATCATGACTTTTGACTGTTCTAGGCAAACCAACCACAAAGTCCATGGTTACATGATCCCATTTCCACTACGGTATAGGTAGAGATTGCATTGTTCCTGCAGGCTTCTAATGTTCAACTTTAACCTACTGACACACCGGACACCGCATAGCAAACCCAGCTATATCTTTCTTCAATCCAGGCCACCAATACATATCTTTTAAGTTATGATACATCTTGGTGCTCCCTGGATGCATGGCATACATTGAAGAATGAGCCTCCTCCAAGACTAACTTCCTTAGGTTATCAGCATCAGGTAATATCATCCTACCATGATAACAGGCTACATGATCATCTGAATCATGGAAACCATCTCGTTTCTCGCTACCATACTCTGACCTGATTTGTTGAATCACAACATCATCCTGCTGTGCTTCTTTAATCTGTTGTCTCATAGTAGGTTTCACTTGCATCTCAGCTAACAACCCGGCTAACAATGATACTTTAAAATCTATGGTGTCTTTCCTTAAGGAGATAAGAATATCTCTTTTAAAGCACACTAAGGAGTTTAACTGTGCTTTATCTAAGGCTGGTGTTGATGATTTTCTACTTAAAGCATCAGCTACCACATTATCCTTCCCTGGATGATAATAAATTATACAATCGTAGTCCTTGATTAATTCCATCTAGTGGCGTTGTTTCATGTTCAGCTCATGCTGTGCGAAGATATACTTTAGGTTCTTATGGTCTGTGAAAATCTGGAATGTTTCTCCATAGAGATAATGTCTCCAGATCTTCAAAGCATGGACCACAACAGCTAGCTCTAGATCGTGTGTCGGATAATTCTCCTCGTGTTTCTTAAGCTGTCGAGAAGCAAAAGAAATCACTTGCTTATCCTGCATCAACACACATCCCAAGCCATTCTTAGATGCATCACAGAAAACTATGTACCCCTTTCCCTGCTCAGGTAACACCAGCACATGTGCACTTGTTAGCCTTTCCTTTAGCAACTGGAAAGAATGTTGACACTTGTCATTCCAGACAAAAGGAATATCTATACTGGTCAACTTGGTTAGGGGTAAAGCTATAGAACTGAAGTTCTTAATGAACCTCCTGTAATAGCCTACCAACCCTAGTAAACTGCGAATCTCCGTTGGTGTCTTTGGTTGTTTCCATTGCAGGACATATTCTACCTTCTTAGGATCAACACGAATACCTGAAGCAGATATTATGTGTCCTAGAAAAGAAACTTCTGGTAACCAGAACTCACATTTGCTAAACTTAGCATATAGCTTATGCTCTCTTAGCAAGTCAAATCATGATGAAGGTGCTACTCATGTTGTTGAGCATCTCTATTGTAGATCAAGATGTCATCTATGAAGACTACTACACACTAATCAAGAAAAGGTCGAAAGATTTTATTCATGAGTTCCATGAATGTAGCTGGTGCATTAGTTAGTCCAAATGACATAACTATGAACTCATAGTGACCATACCTTGTCCTAAAGGCAGACTTAGGTATGTCACTCTCCTTAATACACAATTGATGGTATCTCGACCTCAGATCTATCTTAGAGAAGATAGTTGCACCACACAATTGATCAAACAAGTCATCTATCCTTGGCAGCGGGTACTTGTTCTTTATAGTGACTTTGTTCAACTGTCTATAGTCGATGCATAATTGCATAGACCCATCCTTCTTCTTAACAAAAGGAATCAGAGCACCCCAGGGTGAAGTGCTCGGTCAGATAAAACCCTTCTCAAGTAACTCCTGCAGTTGTTTCTTGAGCTCTGCCATCTCAGCAGGTGCCATCCTATACGGCGTTTGTGCTATTGGTTGCGTGTCCGAGATTAGATTAATCTCAAAATCAATCTCTCGGGGCGGAGGAACACTTGGAAGTTCCTCAGGAAACACATCTTCAAATTCCCTAATAATCGGAACTTCAGAAGGATGAGGGCTCTCCATTGTGGTATCTACCACATGAGCCAAGAATACAAAGCATCCCTATGTCATCAACTTCTCAGCTACCATAGCTGACACTAAACAGGTTGGAAGAATCTTTATGTCTCCCTGAAAGATCTATGTGTCACCGTTGTCTGTGAACACAGCCTACTTGGAACCACAATCCAAGACAACCCTATACTTCTCTAAGGTGTCCATTCCTAGGATTATATCAAAACCCTGCATCTCAAGTGGTATAAGATCCACTTGAATGCGATGTTCACAAAATGAAATATTGTAGGGAGAACACACCTCCTGCAACACTGTAGATCCCAACAAAGGGGTTTCTAGCATCAAACTATCTTCTCTATGACTGACAGTCATGTTGTAGTCGTGAATCACTTCTCAGGTGATAAAGGAATGTGTATCCCCCGGATCAATTAACACAGATACAAAGCAGGATGAAGACATATCAGAGTAAACAATTCCATCTGACCTGTCACAACCTGACGGTTGACTACTGCTTTGGGCTAATTCATGGCATAGAATCTAGCCGTTGCTTACTGTTGACCCTATGTTTGGTTGTTGGGTGCCGACGATCCAACTTGGGATGCGTGTCCACGTCCTCTAGCATTATTACTGAACTGTCACCTCTGTGAGCCTTCCTGACTCTGCCTCTGGGGTTGAGTTATAGTTATGACTTTCTCAGGACAATCTCTCTTCAAGTGTCCTGAACTCCCACACTAGAAGTAGTTGTAACTTCCCAAACTCTGCCTGGGTGGTCCTATCACTGATGTTGATGTTGTACTGGGGGCTCTACTTGGAGGAAAACTATGGCCCCTACCCCTACTTGACGTCCACTGCGTCGGGGTATTAAACCTTGGTGGTGGTGTTGGTGCAGAAAACCTCGGCTTCTTAAAACTCTCGAACCTTTGTCCTTGAAACTGAGGATACACTTTCTGATTACTGGTCTGTCGCTTTTCGATCACATACCTTTCTATCTGCCGAACGGACTCCACAAAAGTAGCAAATCTCTCCCTATTCTCTAGAGCAGACACAGGAGTGATCTATTCAACGTTCAACCCCTTCTCAAAATGTCGAATCCTCTCCTCATCCGTAGATGCCATATGCGGACAGAACCGCAAAAGTTCCATGAACCTAGCTTCATATTCACTAATGTTCATCTGTCCTTGCCTCAACCTCTCAAATTGATAGATCTTCTCATCCAGATACGTCTTAGGGAAGTATCTAGCAACAAATTCACATCGGAATTCATCCCATCCGACTTCAACTCCTGGTCTTTTACCTTCTTCGATGGTCCACCAATGACCAACACTCCCCTTCAGAAGGTATACGGCATGTCTCACCTACTCAGCTTCTGGAATGTTTAGGATTCTAAAAGCTTTCTCCAACTCCGTCAACCACAAATCTACATCAGTTGGGTTAGCTGTACCGGCATAGTCTATGGCTCCCACCCGGTGAAGTCATTCAAAGGTCTTACCAGCTCCTTGTCCTTCATTGTGGGCTGGTGCCCTCAGTGCAGGTGGTGGCATTCTGTCTACCATATGTGTCATGGTCGCCATAAATTATCCGAACAACGTATGGAAAGTTGGGTTCTCTAATGCAGCTTGATCAAGTTGAGGAATATCAGGTACGGGTTCCTCCCTAGCTTGATCCCTTGCACCTCCTCCTGGTGCTGCAATGCTGCTCTCAACAACATGTTCGTCATGTGATCCATACATCTTCAAGTTCTTCTTCTCCTATATGAGCAGAAGACACTATCAGATAAATTGGAAGACACTTAGAACAGACTCAACAACCTTAATCCTATGTCTCTGTAGACTCAGCGAACCTAGAGCTCTGATACCACTAATTTGTGGCGTACGAATCATAATTAACCAATATAACAAGATAAATTAATGCGGAAGCGATCGTTAGCAGTGGATTACTGGAAATTACTAAAAATTAAAACCTTTTTATAAAAAGATCCATTACCAGAAAACTATTTTAACAAGAATCACAGTATTATATTTACATACTGGTCCACATTGTACATTTCATGTACCATCTCTTCTCGAGGAATATATATACATCAATGCTTTGCTAAAAATCACAAGTAACAAAATCCTCAAGGCATTCAAACCAAAATCTCAGATCGATTATAAAAACACTATCTACTGTCTCCTAGGACCTGAGAGTACAGAGACGACACATATGACTATATATACAAAACTTGACAGCCAGTATTTCCACCTGAAGGATTACTGTTATCCATGTTGTTGTTGCTGCTCTTCCTCTACTACAGAATTTCTGCCTCTTTGTCTGTGTCTACCTAAAAATGTTGGATCCCACGGGGGTGAGACAATTTTTAAACTGTCCAAGTGAGAGATATAACTCTCTGCCGAAAACATTATTATTGCAATTTAATAAAAATAAACTGAGCAATGGGATAATATATTTCAATGGCAGATAAATCAATATCTATGCAGATTAGAGCAACAATCCTATTCAGGTATTTCAGTTGTAACTTGACAAGGCAACATGTCTTTTATTTAATATAGAATTAAAGAACATAAGTAACATTTATATATAAAGGACCTGCCAAGCAATATAACATCAATCAGTGGTTCTCATATTTCAATCTTATGCAAATACACTACATGGATGATTATGTTTTACAAACATACTTAAGCTCTGAGGAGATGAGGTATACCGCTCATACTCCAACCGACCATTGCAAAATTGAAATCGGTACCATACAAAGTCAATGGAAGAGCCGGCTTCCATGACTTCCCACATCTCGGTCAGTGTGAGATCACATGTAGGACAGCTTGTGTCTCTACTACATAGCTTGCTAGGGTATAGTGGCATCTTCGCTATAGAGCTACAATGTCGGCTGCACTCTCTTCACAATCGGGAGATTTCATGTTTACCTCCATCGATCCGACATTAAAAACATCGAGAGATTTGTGATACATCCATCCCAGAACATATAATGAAGGATTGAGAGGTTTAATGTTTACCTTCCATCAATTCCCCCATTTGGATGTACGGATATTTTCTCCCATTGACCCCCACATATTAAAAAATATGCGAACTCCAAAAGATCCCATAGGAAAACCTATTTCACCATCACCAACTACTAACAATGATGGATCTATGGTCAGAGCACTACATGAATAGCTTTCACTTGATTAATTAAGTACATTATCATATTCTTTTAGCATCAGTCAAGTTTTCAAACATAACTTATTAGGAAAAATGCTATAAAGAAACATGTACTGTTTTCATCAGTTACTTTTCAGTCTTTAAAACACATTGGGATCTCAGTCCCTTGTTTCAAACTTAATGCCATAAACATATGGTTCTGGGTATTCAAGCCCTCAGCTCATCAATGAACATTGTTACCACCTTTTTCAGGTAATTATCACCTTCAGGTCATCTGACCAAGGTAAACATGATACTTGTTACATAAGCATCTCTCATGGCACTTAAGGCCCATTAATTCTCTTATTACCTCTTTCTAGGCAACAAGGCATAATATGGCACATAAGGCCCAATAACAATTTTAATAAATAAAACATCATAGCTCATACCTGGATATGTTCATCATCTCATGATACCTACATGGTTAGTACATATGATAACAGATATATCAATCATATTTCAATTCCGTGCTATTCAAGGGTAACACCACTATTCCCTTACCAGGGTTAAGGTTTCCCATTTTATTTTAATCAGGGTTACTCATCCCCTTTGTTCAATTAGGACCAATGATTCATCATCTCATTATCCCAGATTAGAGTTTCATGCTTTATAGTATAACCCAGAATTAGGGTTTCACACACCTTCACCCTATTTAGAATTAGGGTTTACTATTCACATCATATTACCCTAGATTTAGGGTTTATATTGAATAACTCACAATTATGGGTTGTCATCAAAATACCCCGAATTAGGGTTACTCATGTCATTACCCTAAATTCATATCACATTATCCTTCTAGATTAGGGTTTCACTCAGAATTGCCCTAAATTAGGGTTTGAGTACATCAATCAACTCAATTAGGGTTTTATGATCTCTTTATTAAGGATCATACCCTAATTATATATCCCATTCATTTTGAATGTATTGGACATGATTATTATACATGTATGAATATCTTTATCTCATCCTCTTCTAGGATGTCCACTACTCAATCCTTGATTAGATTGAGTCTATTCTTTATTCAAACTCATGCATTTAGGGTTAGCATGATGTATTGCATTATTGCATCATTATGCATCAATGATTAATCCCACTACGGGTACCACTCACCTAAGTACATTAGGTGTCCAGAAGATTTGATCAATTGAACCTTCAATTACATGAGGTATCCAAATGAATTGACCAATTGAATCTTCAATTATATTAGGTGTCCAAGTGGATGAACCAATTGAGTCTTCAATTACATTAGATATCCAAATGGATTAACCATGTTCAACCTCAAACGGTTTTGATTACTTAGACCCTAAATGGTCTTGGTCTCTCAGAATTCAAACGGTTTGAAACTGTTTGTGCAAATTGCCCTTGAAACCGTTGAAGCAAGAAATGCATTGAAACCGAATGGGCTTGGGTCTCCAAACGGTTTGGGACCGTTTGGACCCAAATGGTCTTGAGACCGTTTGGACCCAAATGGTCTTGAGACCGTTTGGACTCAAACGGTCTTAAGATTGTTTGTTCCAAACCCTCTCAAAACTGAATGGACCAAAAAGGTCTTTCAACACTTAAGCAATTCAAGGTTTCCATCAATGAACCGCCTATCAATTGACTCCTTGGTTCATTCATCAATTGAACTATTGAATCATCCTTAAAATGGACCATAAATTAGGGTTTTGAACCCAATTGAACTAGGGTTTATAAACAAGAAACCTTCAGTTAGGGTTTTGAAATCATGAAACCATCAATGGTTTACATTGTGGAACTAATTTAATGGAAATCAATGAGTCAACATTCAATTATGATATGACCTGACCTCAAACGGTCTTGAGGTAATTTGGATGACCTCCAAACGGTCTTGAGGTTGTTTGGATGACCTCCAAATGGTCTTGAGACCGTTTGCCTCATCATTCAATAAAAGCTTGTGAAATCCAGTTAGGGTTTAGATCATTGGATTGATCATCAAATTAACTATTCATTGCATTTAAATTTGATATCTCTAAATCTTCAATTACTCAACCATACTCAACCCTAGACCTCCAAATGGTCTTGGTTGACCTCCAAATGGTCTTGGGACCATTTGGGGTGACCTCCAAACAGTATTGAGACCGTTTTGGTTAATCAACCCAAAACTTTAAATCAAACAATTACAATTTCAGCACTTAACCGATTAGGGTTTCTAATTGAAGGATTGTCAATATATTGAATTAATCAATTGGATCCATTAGATCAACATCCGACATGTACTAGGGTCCTGACTTCAAACGGTCAACCCAACCAAATAGTCAACCCTTCTAAATGGTTTGGGATCCAAACCTCCAAACGGTTTGGTGAAACCCTTTGGACCAGAATTATGAAACTGTTTGCAAAAGAAACTTGTTGGGATGTGTGCCTAAGATGATATTACCATCATCAAGCCTTAGTCCATCGAAAACTATTGCCATTATCATGGTAGTTGCATCAACTAATCAAAGGAATTGAAGAAAGAGCAATTGAACATAATTGATTGAGAAATTGAATTCAATAACAATGAATAGGGGTTCAAGTTATATAACCCACCTCCAATTGAGCTTCAAAGCTTGGAGCTTCATGTCAACAATGGTGGAAGGAGCTTTTTCACACCACAAGGTTCGTTCCTCAAGCTTTTGAGTGAAAAGGAATGGTTAGAATTGAAGATGGGATCGAGATAAGAAGAAATCATGCATTGATTTGTGATTTCCACCATGAAATCAAGATGAACGAAGGTCAAGAAGCTTACCAACAGGTTGGGGATCATCCTCCTCCTCCTAGATTCCTTGATCGTTTTTTCAAGCAAAGAGAAGAAGTGGTTTTGAAAAAGTCTTTGGTTTGAGTTGTAAAGGGTGTTTTTATTAGGAAATTAATGAGAGAGAAAATGCATCATACCAATCCTTTAATTCCGCAATTGGTGCCACCTCTTCCCCCTTGGTTCCTTGCATGCAAAGATACCTTCCTTACCTACGAACTCCCTTCCATTATCCATGAATTAAGGGAAAAGAAATTAAGCACCTTAACCTTTATAATATCATTATCCATAAGTTAGTGGATAATTCTTTTTAGTTTCTTAATGTGAGTGGGTTCTCCACTCACGTTGATATTTCCTTTTCCTTTGCAAGGCACAAGGACGTCCATATATGTGGATTTAAACCAAAACAATTTTGGTTGAAGGGCAATCCATTTAATATAATTATTTTTGCATTATTTCAATTATGTTTAAATCTTGATTATTTTAATATCAAGATTCTCTCTCCTTCAAAATAGCTCAAATGAGATGCCCCTCTCATTTTATTGCCTCTACAAGATTCCAAGAATATTAGGGACTATTTTTAAGTGGTAAATTGCATATTGAACCCTGGGTTTTGGGTAATTGCACATTACACCAAAACTAGGTTTTAATGCACAAACATTGCTTTATCAGCTCTTTCTTGGTACTCAGGCTTTCACTAGCCATATCTCTACATCATCTTCATTCCCATGATGCTTCAACACATGAGGAACATATTATCATGCACAATTTGCAATTTAACTCCTCAACTTGGGTAATTTGCACTTTAGTCCAAAGCAAGTAAAACATTATTTTCAGCATAGTTCAAAATGGACTAAAATTGAAATATAAGTTCCTCTTGAACCTTAATTACTTTTCAAAAGATAATATTAAGCATATAATTATCTTTCTTAAACAAAACACCTAGGGTTAAAGAATAACCCATGTAAGAGATGTTACAATATCCCCTAATCTACGATAGGTTTTCATAGAAGATTAGGGTTAAGGCTTCCACTGCCAACTAAGCATATAAATTGCAACTTAGATTTATAAATATGAAATGCATTTTCTATAATGTATCATTATCTTTTAAGGAGAAACCCTAGAAACTCTTAGTGACCTAGGGATAAGTTGAGATAACCTTGTCAATCTATGAAGGACCTGAGTAGGATAGAGGAAATAAAACATCTTAGAAGACAAAAATTAACCCATAAACCCTGATAAAAAGCCATGATCTTGGGATGCATGATTTATGAAGGAAAATAATACTCGTACACTTTCAAAACTTAGAACTCAATGAAAATAAAAGAAATAGGAAAATTAGTGAGAAGGAATTTTACCCTTGATCCTGGATAAAAAAAACCATGATCATGGGAATATGGAAAGAATAAGGGAAGGTGGTATTGGATAATGTGCAAAGCTTAGAAGCGTGCGAAGATAGTTGTGATCTTTAAAGATTTTACATATAAAGTCTCAATAAGGTACCCAATATACTTGAGTTAGTTAAACCATAGACTATGTGATAGGACTCAATCCATAGAAAAACCAATGTGATCCTTAAAGCACATGAGTAGAAGGAAGTGTACTATGCCACCTACATGCTACAAGGAATAGTTAGGTTTTGGTATTAAAAATAATTGTGTTGACAACAACATCCTTATCAACCCTACCCTAGATTATTTCAAGGGCATAACCATGATCACATATATTCCTTACTTGCAAGCGAAAGAAATAAGAGGTAGCTTAATGAACCTAGCCATACATATAAATACATGACAGGAAAGGTATATAAATGTTGACTTTTGGAGAAGTCCTTATACCCTAAAAGAGGATATAGAATATCTTAAACCACCTTTATATGATCCTTAATCACCTAGTTCCAAATTCTAGGCCTCACACTTATGATGAGGTTGGGGATATGGAATTGCAGTGTGAACACACCTTAGGGTTACAAAGGAAAATGTGATGGGAAATTAGGGTTTGTTGATGGCTCAATGAGGAAGCGGAAGTTCAAGGGGTTCAGAAATATCCATGGTAAATTCAAGGATAAGAAAACCCTCATATAAAAAGTAAGGATGAAAGGAAGAATAGGAAATACCATAGGTGTAAGACTATGGATGCCTAGAGCCATAATGAAGGTCAAGCTAGAAAAAGACATGGCAAGACCAATAGTGACATCTATGCATGTGTTTGATAATTCTAGCCTTTCTGTATGAATCCATGCTAGCATATGGTGATGCTCATGTGTAAGAGGATCACATGAAAATATTGGCATTACAAAAACTCAAATAAGTTTGGTAACCCAACTTAGTTGCCAATAGATTTGCATGCATGCAAGTACGTAAGATAACGATGAGTGATTAGCAAGTACATAGTCAAGCAAGTAGCTAAGGTACAAGTGAGGCATCATGCAAATATGTAAGGTACACATAAGTTGTTATATAGGTATGTGAAACACATAAGCTCAATTTTTATATAAGAAAATACGTCAGATTCAAACTATCTTATAAGGAGTGGTATTTAGAAATGTTGTGAGTCATCCCAACTAGAGGAAAGACCTTAGAGAGAACGAATAACCCAAAGCCCATGAGGCATGGATGTGTGGCTCGAAAGCCTAATCTCCAATGAGAATAACAGAAGACCCTATACTAGACCACTCCTATAAAAATGAGTTAAACCACCTCATTTTTTGTTTTAATTTTTGAAATAAATTTAAATGTTCTAAAAGAACCAAAATTAATAAGACAATATGTGTTATGATCTAGTGGTATGGGGATAGTATATAAGGCATGAAAGCCCTTACAACCAACTAGTCAAAATATTTATTAACATGTTCTATTTTGATGTTTATAAACAATGATGTGGAACATAAAGAGTATCTATGATGTACAAAGTTTGTGAACAACCAATCTTCTTATTTTGAATTATGTAGCTAACGCATTATCCCTTTGGTTGAAAGTCTTGACAAGTTAATCAAGTTAAACTTTTTACCAATGATACACTACAACATGAGATTTTCATGGCCTGTCACATAGCCACCTCGATAAAAACATACTGTGAAAATTGGTGACTACATCTACTCAAGCAGAATACTATAAGTAATAGTCGTCGTTAATTGATTATCATGTTTTTGATAACTACAACCATTGAGCTTGTCCCTTTTCCAACTGGTCTTTATTTTTCACCAATGAATACACTATAACATAAAATCTGAATAAATCTCATACTGCCATCTAAATAGTAAGGTACTCGACAAAAGTTGTGACTGCTGCCATTTAGCTACATTTTCGGGTCACCTACTATTTATGCAAAATGTTAAAAAAATGATGAATGCTTCTATACGGAGAGCATACTTCAATTGAATTTTGTTTTTAAAAGTGATGACATAAGTTGGTGGTAGGTTCTATTTGAGCAGCTTGGTCTTGCTTCCACCATTTTTTGTTTTTTATTAGTAGATATTTGAGCAAGTTACATTCATTAATTTTAAAAAATGTAAAAGTATATTTTGAACAGTTTGCCTCTTCTATTTGAGAAAAATTATAATATTTTAATGGAATTTATCTAGATACTTATATTGATTCTATATTAATCTGAGCAACATATTTTACTAGTTTTAAAATAAAATTACAAAATCAATTACTGATGCTAGTTGAACAAGCTGCTTCAATTGAACTTTACCATAATCCAGTAAATAAAAAGTGCACATATGCTATTTAGACATCCTTCTTTATTATTATTTTTATTTTTCTACAAAAACAATGACAAACAACTATTCCAACAACTGGAGTGTCACATTATTCTCATTCTACCAGAGTAATCCCTAGACCATACATACAGTGACAAGTTATGATGTGTCCTTTCTTTCAAATGCAATCGATTCTGAGAGCATATTTTTGTTGATTTTTTTAGAAAAGTGATGACAAAAGTTGGTGGCTGGAGATACTTGAGCAGATTGGTCTTTCTTGTGCCAATTTTTATTTTTCTTTATTTGTTAGTCGATATTTGAGTAGCTTAGTTTTATTATCTTTTGAAAAAAATATATAAAAAGTGTGTTTTGAACAATTTACTTCTTTTTTATGCACCTTATTCTAATATTTTTATGAAATTTATTTATATACTTATATTAAGCAACATCTTGTACTATTTCTAAAATATAAATTACAAAATAAATGATTGATGCTAGTTGAACAAGTTGTTTCAACTGGACATTTATACTAATCCGGTAAATAAGGGGTGACATCTTCTATTGAAGCATCTTTTTTTATTTTTTTTACAAAAGTGATGAATACAATTATTTGAGTAGCTGACAATGTCATATTATTCACACTAGTAAAGTAATCCTTGAACCAGACTTGTGGTGACAAGTTATGCCATGCCCTTTATTTTCATAACAGGAGTAATGAGTACAATGTTGGGCACTGTTTCAACAGTTTGATTTAGCTGATACACCATTTTCTTTTATGGAGCGAGGAGTGACTTAACAATACGTATAAGAAGAAGTCATGAATCGTCCACATATATGGTCATCTAAAATTCATGTCGAACATCGTAAAATATCAATTAAATATGTCAAAAAGTAATTTACATGATATGTACGATGATTAAATGTATGTGTAAGAATATAATGAATTTCAACAATTTTGTATGATATTGACATTTTAGCTTATGAATTATATTAATTGGACGTGCACTCTGCTAGTATAATATAAGCACTCAAGTAGAAAACATTACAACATTATTGATGATTTTGCGGTTAACTGCAAATAGAAAAACTGAAAGGAATAATTAATTATGAAATCCCCCTCTTTATTAGGATTAAAATTTGATCATGCTCACGTGTGTTACACGCGAGTCACACACAACATAAACTACTCTCAAAACCACCTTCCGCTCCTATTTTCCTTACCATCCCACTATCATTTTTGCTCCATTCAACAAATCACATGTGGAAGCCTACACAAGTGTCAAGATGATATGGAGAAAAGGTTGGAGGAAAGTTGATTTTGAGATGGTGGCATGGCAGACATTAATTAGCTAATTGGTGGAGGTTATGTAATAGAGAAATAAATTTCTGTTACTTATAACTTTTGAACCTTGATGGATTTTTTGACGAAATGAAAACTATTGGATTGCTCATAAAAAATACAATGTAATGACGCCCAAATAAGTTTATTTTACACCTAATAACAACTTAATGGCACCCAAAATTTATTGTTTGATGCTTAAACAGATAAAAAATTCACGGTTGAATTGACTTTCAATGCTTAATTGAAACCCATATATGATCCATTGACGCCCACAAAGGATACATTGACACTCAGAAGTATAAAAATGGTACCCAAGTAAATGTTGTATGCGTTAAATTACAGCTAAGGTAATTGACAACCAAAAATAACGAAATGACACCAAGATAGGTTTGTTTGACACTCAAGAACAACTTAATGGCGCCTAAATACGGTTGTACACATTAAATAGGTGTAACGGTACTTCACACCAAACACCAATTTAACAACGTCCAGAAATGGCTAATTGACACCCACAGATGGTTTATTGGCGCTAAAAATGGTTCAGTGACACTCAAGATTATAAAAATAGCTCCTAAGTATATATTGCATGCGTTAAATCACAACAAAAGATAATTGACAACTAAAAACAACGTAATGACACACAAATATGTTTGTTTGACACCCAAGAACAACTTAATGACGTCTTAATATGATTGTACACATTAGATACAGTGTAAGAATACTTCACATCCAACAACAACTTAGTGACGCTCAAAAATAATTATTTGACGCCCAAATAGTTAACAAAATCACAGATGAATTGGTGCCCAATGCTTAATTGACACTTAGAGATGGTTCATTGTCGCCCAGAAAGGGTTCATTGGCAGTCAAAAGTATAAAAATGACGCTCAAGTAAATATTATATGTGTTAAATCACTACTAAAGTAATTATCAATAAAAAACAACATAATGACGCCCAAATAGGTTTACTTGACATCCAAGAACAACTTAACGACGCTCAAATATGGTTGTACACATTAAATAGGGTGCAAGGGTACTTCACACTCAACAATAACTTAACGGTATCCAAAAATGACTAATTGACACCCATAAATAGTTCATTGACGCCCAAAAACAATTCATTGACACTCAAAATTATAAAATGGCTCCCAAATATATATTGTATGTGTTAAATCACGACTAAGAGTAATTGACAACCAAAAACAATGTAATGATGCCCAAATATATTTTTTTGACACCCTAGAATAACTGAATGGCTCCCAAATATGGTTGTATGTATTAAATAGAGAGTAATGGTGCCCAACTTAATTACAAATTAATTTGACACCAAAGAACAACTTAATGGTTCCCAAATAGGATTTTTTGTCAACCTAAAATAAATCATTTGATGACTAACACATTCTTATCATATCCACGCATGAAATGGCACCTAATGGTTACTTAACACCCAGAGATGGTTGGGCATTTTTAGAAACTTTCCCGCACTTTTAGCAATTTTTGGGTACTATTTAGCATTTTAGGCATTTTCCATCTATTTTTAGGTGCATATATATCTTTTTCAAAATTTTTGTTTAAAGAATACATATTCATCAATTTTGGGTGCTTTTAATGAGTTTTGGGTACTTATACGACCTTTGGGCTTTTAGCCATTTGTGGACATATCACTATTTTTTTGGCACTTTTAGTCATTTGTAGGAGTTATTTAGCCATCTTTAGGCATCTTTAGTCATTTTCAGACGCATATTCACCATCTTAAAGCACTTTATTTTTTATACGTATTTATCAATTTTGGACAATTTTACCGGTGATACACACTTCATTATCATGAATACGAACCTGCTTCCCTCATCTTCATTTACTTCTCTCATTTCCCATCTCTCTTTACTTAATGGCGCCCCAAAACATATTGAACTAATCAACATCAATATCATATTTTCTCAAAAATATATCAATATTAGTCTTGTTGAAATGTATTTTAATAAAATTCCAACGATTTTTGTTTCATCAAAAAATTCATCACAGTTCAAAAGTTATAAGTAAAATATTTTTTCTCACATCACATAACTCTCTACCTACCACCCAATAAATACCCCACTATGTCATCTTCTCACCATCTTTTTCTCCATCTTAACCGTTCTCCTTTCCAACCACCATTAACTATGCCCTTCTACTACCCAAAAACTACCCTGTTGTGTCGCCGCCAAATCAGCCTCTGAAAGCGGTTTTCTCCGTCAATACCACTCTTCCCCGCACGTAAGGCGCGCTTAACTTGTGCGTGACAGAAATATTTTCATCTTTATTATGACAAATTCAAATAAAATCTTATAGTTTGACTCTCCATAAACAAGCCCCAACTACCGATACTTTTTTTTATTTTTTTTGTTATGGAAGAAAAAATAATTTAATAAAAGATAAAAAATGCCAAAGACTTTAAAGGGATGTCATATGTGTACTAAATGACAACCTTAGAGATATGTTAAAAATAGGAGGGTACCTTTCAATTAATACTATGTCAGCCTACCAAGCACTACTGAATGACAACACGCCAAACATACATATGACCTACTTCCTCTTCGTAGATGATATCTTGAAAGATAAAATGTCAGGCAAAAAAGAACGCTTACTGCAACACATGGCGACATCCCTTTCGGATTATATATTCTTTTCCATCCTACATGATAGTCATTGGACTCTACTAGTAGTTAGTATTATATCTAGGACTACAGTTCTTTATAACAGCTCAGATGCAATCTTTGCACTCAACAAAAGAAAGTTATATTCACATAAACACGAACAACAAATTGAAATGTCAGTACTTTTTGGATGGCAAAAATCTGTAACGACTAGTGGCAATTTTGTTCATTCTTTTACATTTCTATCGTGCCTATTCTTTTATTTGCTTGCTAGATGACTAGACAAAAATGTATATGATATTTGGGGCGCTTTGTTCTGCACTTATCCTGCTTACAACTGGAACCGAATTGGACTCAACTTTTTAACAATGATATTGAATCATTACCCGAACTCAATTTGATGATGTATAATCAATATTAAATTTGAATATTCTAGTAAAAAAAAGCCCTATCTAGATAGGGCCATTAATAAACCTATCTTGACAGAATAAACTCTATGCCGCACACAGGAGGGCGCGATTAAGTCATAAGTGGATCGGCCTACATAACAAAATAAATTATGAAGGACATAGGTGTTCCAAAAAGAAAATAGGTGTATACTCAATTTTTTCCACTGTGGCACAATAAATTCATTGTAAAGGTTTCATATATTTCTTCAAAGTAATATTACTACATTTTTAAGTGATGCATAAACAGAAGTGGTAGAAAAAACTATGACTCCAACTACCCTAAACTTTCTATGGGTTGTATATGTATGACCACGTTTCAGGTGGGGTCGAGATGGACTCGGGTAAGTTGATTTAGATTGGTTCTAATAAGGTGAGCTCTACTTGAGGATGGTCTTCACCAATTTGAGTCAAGTCAGATTTTGAGTTTGCTTATATTTCCTTTCAAAAGTAATTTTATCATTGTCATAATAAAAATAAATCTATCATGAGCTCGACACTCATTTTGAGCAAATTTGGGCAGGATTGTTGCGATTTTGGAGATTCATTGTAAATTGTGTTCATGTTAGGTTGGAATTGAATTTGAGTTGGATTCACCAAAACCGAATTGTCATCATATCCATAAATATTCATTAGTGCAAGAAGCATATCAAATATTAGAATATATTTATACCGATTGATTGGAATAAATTGAATATACACCCAATTTCTTTTCTAAATTTAGGAGGCATGTTTGACGGTGGTTGTGCCAATAGGAATGAATTTATACCATCATTCAGGCTAGCCGATTATGTGATTCGAACGTGCCCTTTAGGGTGGTCCAATAGTAGCTTGCGTGAGGCAAAATTCTTGTACTACAAAAAACTAGAACTTAGATTAATTTTTTATTACACACTATCAAATCAGATCCAAGTATAGATTCGATAATTTTATTAAAAAAATCGAATCCAACACGTATGATTGCCAATAGATCAAACACTTGGACAATGCAATTATATGGTGAGTGCCTAATCAAATTGATCAAGTTATGTGGGAAAAAGTTCGAATCTCTCCATATTGGGATGCTTTGGATGCATACATCACCGAATTCCACTTGACACCTATCATAATGATAAATGACTCATCTTGCCGTGACCATTTCCAAAATGGCATAGATAATATTTTTGTTCAAGCAAATCATATTTAAATAAATTAAAAGTAAAATTGTACAAATTGCAACAAGTCATTACATGTACGAATAAAAGCAAAAAAAAAAAGTAAACTTTGACGGCAGCTTACAACAGGAAAAGTTGCTTTTTTTAAGGATCAAACTAGGAAGCTTTTTTAGAATCATGAGAAAAGAAAGGGGGGCTTTAAAAGAACACTCAACTGAAATATATTTTATATTTAAAATATTATTTTCTGGTGCAAAAGCACGTTGATTGACCCAGTAACATGTAGTACCCCCTAGTTAGGGATGAGCATCGGGTCAGGTCGACCCGATCCGATCCGCATAACCCGATCCATACCCGAACCCGATTTATAATATGGGTGAGTCGGGCCTAAAATTTAAACTCATATTTTATTTGGGTCGGGTATGGGCGGGGGTAAATCCAGACCTGAAAATTCGAATACCCAGATTAGATTTTGTGTACATTATAGATGTATACATCTATCTTTGTCCAGAAAGAAACACATTCAGATTTCTTGATGCAATATGTAGTATGAATCACACCAATGACAACATGGATAATCTGTAATCAATCAACATGATTATTGAATTGATATTAGTAAGATAACTATCTTTGACATGGATAGACATACTTGATTTCTTTATTTTGATCTCACTCTTTCCACATGTAGGGGACAAATGATCTTTTACTCAGTGCATAGTAGATTATGCTCATTTTTTTTCTCACATGCCCACATGTAGGAGACAAATGATCTTTTACCCTTACAAAACCCATTTCATTGTATATACATATAGGATGAGAAGCAAAAAGCCACAACATTATAGATTCTACTGATTTTTTAACATGTACCAGAAAATGATTTGTTGCTCTTTAAATATTTATTCATTGTTGTAGGGGATCATACAACTAAGGTGTACATATTCCAACTACATTTATCACAAAATATATATATTCTTTAAAAGGTTGATCACAAAATACATATCATACTAGTTTAGTTTTCATGTTAGCAAGTTGGATCTGACAAAATTTGATATGCTCATTCGATGTTATATAGGCAAACCCGAATCCGACCCGAAACCCAACTTTCTTATATGGGTCGGGTATGGACAGACAGTTTTTATTTTTATCTGGGCCCGAACCCGGCCCGTGGCCCGCTTTAAAATGTGTGTTTGGATTTGGGACAAACAAAACTCAGAATAACCCGGCCCGATGCTCATCACTATACCAATCGGGCTACCGGCTAAGTTTAGAATCAGTATAGATAAGAACCAAACAGAAAAAAACCGAAACCAATAATTAGAAATCGCACCAACTAAAAGCTAGCAAACACGAAAACCAATAATCTCACAAGATCACCAACAAATACTGGTGTATGACAACAAACAATTACTCACAAAGTGAGATTCAAATTGAATCAGACATACTAGTACACTAAGTACAGCGTATCACAACCAATGAAATATGTTTCTCTCTCGGGACACTATTTGTCTATTCCCTCGACTCATCAAAAGCTTTTGAGCATTCATACGTGGACAGAAAATAAGAGCTCTGTTTTGCCTGCAGGAATTTCAGGAAATCTAACATATGTTCCAGTAATTTGGCATATGCCGATTCTTCCATATTGATGTACGACAGAAGCTCCGGCAGTTTAACAAACAGGCGTAGAAGGTGTTCAGCACCGTATACAGTAGAAGGGGATACTTTGCCGGTCACAGCTTCATTATACTGCTGCTTCTCTTGCTTGTACAAGAGCATTGCCAGCAGGGCCTTATCGAAATAGCACCGTATACCCTTCAAGATCTCTGCTAGACACAGAGAAAGCGAGCCGTCCTTCTTCATCCGGTACTCGGTATACTCTTTCAGTATGCCGTCGACGTTGGGGTTCCGCGGGAGTTTGACCAGTTTACCTTGCTGTGTAACGAATCCCCACTCGTCCACCAGCTGCTTCTTGAGAGCTGCAGGGATGTGGATCTGGGGAACCTTATGGACGGACTTGGTATCTTTCTGCTCAGAACCAGCTGGGCGGCTCCGCTTCTTCCCCTTCTGCGGCTGTGGCTGTTGTTGTTGTTGCTGCTGCGCGTAATTCTTGACTTCCTCCTTCTCGGATTTCGCGTCGCCGGAGCCCTTGGATTTGTTGAGCGAGGATCGCCTGGCATACTTTTCAGCCTTCCGCTTATCGATCGCGTCCTGTTTCTGTAGATTCTCATCAGTATATTTCAGTAGCCGATCCGTTCCAACCCACTCGTCCCAGTTCTTGTTCCACCCAGTGTAGTGCACGAAATACTTCCACTCCTTCTTCCGCAACTCGGCCTTTTGGATCTTCGCCTCGTAGACACGTGGGCCGTGGAAGGCGAGGACCCTCTCACCTTCAGAGTAAGTAGCCGCTGCGGGGGAGTTGGAGGCTGTGGGGTCACTCTTCGCATCTCCGCCGCCGTTGGCGGCGCTCCCCTCTTTGCCTCCGTTGGAGCTCCCCATCTGCCGGCGCGCCAAATCTGCCTAACCACTTCTTGCCCCAAATAGTGGACTATAGTCACTCGTCTGGAGGTGACCGGGGGAAAGGAAAACGGCGAGGAAGACGAGACCAGAGGGGCGAAATCCAGCGTATGTCAGACAAGGGAATATGGGGAGCCGTGTGCGGGCGACCGATTTGGCATGGCCGGGTGTTCGCTGAGACCATTTCTAGCGATTAGGGTTGCAACGGTTGGTAGTAGCCCCAAATTCCAGATCGGGGTTTGGCATTCTATCCTCCACGCGACAGCAGGAATTGCTTGGATTTGTTTAGTCCGCTAAAAAAGATAAACAGTGGATATACATCGAAACAAATAACTTAAAGTAATTACATGAAACCGCAATCCTTTATATCTAGAACATATAAAGCCAACTACAATATTTTTTTAAAAATTAAATTAAACAGCTATCCATGCCATACAAGGTGTATAATTGACGCCAGATCAGCTAAACACAAGTTCTTAGGTCTCAATTGTACTTTCTTGATAATAAGAAAACTATACACCGGAGATTAATCATTTTAGGTTGTGATTTTGGAACATTTTGTGCATCCCTTCTCTTCCCCTTTCACACATAACTTGATTTTTTTTGCGTTGTTTCATAGGCATCTCTGATGCATATAGTATGTGTGAAGATTTGTCTCCAAACACGTAGCGAACATGTAGATGTAGGATTGGTTATTTCCTCTTTGTGGTTTTTTTCTCTTCATATTTCATCTCACGTTTGTTTTTGTTTCTCTCTTTTCATTTCCACACTTACAAATTTACAATACATGTGCGAGACCCCTTTCTATGTATCCTTTTTTGTTGACTCTTGCCTTTTCCCTTAAATTATTTGACTTGCATCTATACAAACAATGAATTTAAATTTCATTTTTTGAAAAATCTCTCTCTCATCAACAATCAATAAATGATAAGGAAAATATAGTGATGAATTTACATTTCTCAACATGTCCGCTATCAATTTGATTCATATTGATTTTATTATTTGCTTAGTTACCAAAAGTATTAACTTCTTGTATGTACTCCTTTATATGCATTCTTTTGTAGGATTGTGAGCACTCTAGGTGAATGAATAGAGAAAATCAGAGTATTACTTATTTATCATATCCATTTATTACCCAATGAGATATATAGAGAAATGCAAAGAATTAATATTGTAAATTCAAGAATTCACAGGGAGGTGAATACTTATTGTAGCATATAGTTGTTTCTATCTACTCATGATACACTAAATGTCAACATATAATATTTCAGCTACCGATTTCTTAAGTGAAGAACCAATCCAATATTTCTCACTCAATTTTTCGATCAAGAGAAACCTCCCCTTGGGATACGGGGAACCACCACATATACTAATCATACCATAGGGATTTAAGTGAAAAAATGTGGCATGTCCTTCCTTTTTTTCACCAGAGAACCTCCTCCATTGAGGAGCACCCCCCGCATGTAGCTAACTCAAGGATCCAATTGACGGAGAGAACTCTTCCAAGCAACACATCCTCGATTCCCAATCCAAGATGACCATCAAAGCGTAAATTCCCCTTAATTTGTCAAGGAGAGGATTCACACCGACTTGGAGGAGGAGACCATATCATTTTAGTGATGGGAGTTAGCAATACGAGAAGCATGAGATTACAAGAAAAGAGTCTGATGTTGTTGTAAAAATATTTTTGTTTATCATCATTTTCTTGTAGACATGGTAGCGCCACACACATGATCACACTAATTAGAATTTGTCTAAATGGATATAGAAGATGATTGGTGAAAACGATGTAGGTTATATTTTTTTTTCATCAAGGGCCATTTGTAAATGCAACATTGTCTCCATTGAATGCTTAGGTATGCATGAGCACAAACAAGTTCTCCAGTTGAGACTCTAAAATTTTCATAGATTTTTTTATTGATATACCCATGTGTGTGCAATGGGGTTATCTAAGGTTTGAATATGATTATTTAAACAAACATTGGAAACTAAATGGGAAATTTATTAATTAAAAAAGAGTCATTTGAAAGTACTTGGAGCCTTTTATAAGATTCAAACAAACTAAATATATTACATATTTGTTCAACTCTAATTTTATTAGCAAACTCACATTGACATACATTTTAATAGATGCATTAAAATTGCTAATTAGAGGAGATTTATATATGAACAACTATTTTTTGAACTTGTGCATCTTAACCCTCAGTGTGAAGAGACATCACGTCGATCAACTCCCAAATGACCATCAGGATAAAGTATTGAGACAAAACCAACTTAAGTATAACAACTACACAAATCCAAGACAAATAAATATGAAAAAGATGATCCGTATAAAGATCTGACTAAAAAAGACTATCATAAAATCTGAAATGGTGTTGGATAAAAGTGTTTACTTCACATGATATCCATTCTAAGAGAATACATGATATGAAAATAAACTAAAACCCCTTTCACTAACTTCATTAAATATAATTACAAGATGATTCATAAAGACAACATTATAAGATGTCTAAATCAATTTACATCATGTAATCTTAAAAAAACACTGAGTGAATTAACTTATCATGTATCTCATCAACTACCCACCCATATCTCATGAAAGTGAGAGTAAAATGACATTTTAGACTTAACTATATTATTTCTTATTACAGTTGACTTGAGAGATACATTGTCCATATTTTAATAATGACTTAACCATTCCATTCATATGTATCTAATCTGTTTAAGATTGATTTCAGGCTTTAGGTACATGAAAAGGATTAAATTACACAAGCCCTAGCTTGTCCAAGTTCAAGTCAAAAGGAATGAAAGTGTGCAATTTGGGAAATCACTCCAAACCACCTTAAAATATTTTTGTAATCACTTGTATTGATGATATGACTTGTAAATAAGATGACAAAAAATCAGGGACACATTATTTCAATGTTTGGTCACTCTAAAACCATTTTGAAAAATTTGTTACAACAATTTTGTCGGTCGAGTTTGAATCTCGACCGATCAGTGATGAATTTTTGGAAATGGATCAATCGGTCGAGTAGTACACTCACAAAACTCGACTGGCCGATTCACTGACTAAACTGATTTTGACTCATCGGTCGAGTTTGTCTTGGAAAACTCGACCGATGAGTCAAAATCAATTTTAGTCAATGAATCGGCCAGTCGAGTTCTGTGAGTGTAATACTCGACTGATTGATCTATTTCTAAAAATTCATCACTGATCGGTCGAGATTCAAACTCGACCGACAAAATTGTTGTGACAAATTTTTCAAAATGGTTTTAGAGTGACCAAACATTGAAATAATGTGTCCCTGATTTTTTGTCATCTTATTTACAAGTCATATCATCAATATAAGTGATTACAAAAATATTCTAAGGTGGTTTGGGGATAAACTTGACCGATAGTTTGAAAATTAGCTTTGTTAGTTAGTAGATCAGTCAAGTTATCTTTATTGAAATTCGACCGAATGTATTGTACGGAAAATACAGAAAAAGTAATTCCAACTGTTGGAGAGTTGTTAGAAATGAAAATAGATCCATTGGAAGTTGTAAAATGGCTATTTTTCATTCTTAAGTGATCCCACACTCAAAGGAAAACCCCCAGCTATAAATAGGACCCCTTGGAGTTCAATCCAAGTTTGCTCATTCATGTTATCATTGGTCCTTACTATAGTTGAGTGTGTTGCAACCCTTTGATCCCCTTTCTCTCTCTCATTTACAAACCATTTCATGATCACGAGTGAGTTAGTCATGTTGTAAGAGAGATACTTCTATGTTATCCTGTAAAGCTCTCATTCCTTCCATCTTCCCAAACCCCTTTCTCGAAGAGAAAAGGTTGAAGTGAGCTTCTCCGAGTGAAGGTGAAGTTGTTGTTCTTCTTAAAGGTTGAAAAAGGTGTGAAGATCTTCTCCAGATGAAGGAGAAGGACAAGGTGAATATTCAATAAGAGTGGGTAATTCCTTCAAGGTCAAAGACTTGATACAAGTGTGGGTAAGTCCTTAGTGAAGGATGAAGACATCTTGATCAAGTGGGTAAGTCTTTGTGTAGGTGAAAGACTCTTTTCTTGAATAGGTAATGTGGTGAACGATTGCCAAACATCGATTAAGATTAATACGGAAGTGGTCATTAACAACAGAATTACTGAAAATCACTAAAAATTAATTTTTTTTACAAAGAGATCCATAAACGGAAAAACTCTTTCATAAAGAACCAAAGTAATTTATTTACATTCTGATTCTTCAGTACATCTCTGGTACCATGCCTTCCCGAGAGTTACAAGCATTAACTGCCATGTTAAATTGTACATAAGCAGTATAGAAATCTCGAGGCATCAAGCCAAAACTTCAGATCAATATTAAACTAACTACTGACTCCTAGGACCTGAGAGTACAGAGACGACACATAGGACTCTCTATATACAGTGCATAACAGCCAGTGTCTCCACCTGAGAATTTACTGTTGTCCTTGTTGCTGCTGCTGCTGTTCTTCACCCGTTGTAGGGTTTCTACCTCTTCTTCGACGTCTACCTGAAAAAGTTGGATCCCACGGGGGTGAGACAATTGAAAATTGTCCCAGCGAGAGATATAACTCTCCGCCAGAAACATTGTTATTGCAATTAAGGGAATAAAACTAAGCAGAAGAATCATAAGTATTCAACAACAACTAAATCATTGACTAAACAATTTAGAGCATTATCCTTTATTCAAGTCATTTCAGCTATAACTTAATAGAGCAGCCTTTTACTTATCCAATAAGGAATTGAAGAGCATAAATAACATTTGTCCATTTAGAACATGCAATGCAAAGTAACATCAGCCAATGATTCTCATATTTCAACCCTAAGCAAACACGCTATACGACTGATTACATTTTACAAACATACTTAAGCCCTGAGGAGATGAGGCATACCGCTCATACTCCAACCGACCATTGTGAAATCAAAATCGGTACCATACATAGGTCAATAGTAGATTCGGATTCCCATGACCTCATCTTCCTCAGTCAGTGTGAGGACCAAATGTAGGACATTTAGTGTCTCTGCTAAATAGCTTTCCAGGGTATACTGGAAACTTCGCTATTAGAGTTACAGTGGCATATTGTACTCTCTTCGCAATCGAGAGACATTATATTTATCTCACATCGATTCGGCATTAAGATCATTGGGAGATTAGTTATACATCCATCTCGACATATATAATGCAGGATTGAGATATTATATGTTTAGCTCACATCAATTCCTCCATTAGGACGTAAGGATATTCACGCCCATAACCCCTACATACTCAAAAGTATGCCCTCTAGGAGTTCCCATAGGAAAACGTGTTTCACCATCACCAAACTACTGACGATGATGTATCTATGGTCAGGGCTCTACACTGATACCATTTTACTTGATTAATTAAGTACATTACAATATTCTTTTAGCATCAAACATGTTTTCAACATAAAACATTATAACAAATGCTACAAAGAATGAGTACTATTTCTATCAAGTTCTTTTCAAAGCTTTATTAAACATTGGGATCTCAATCCCTTATCACATCAGGGGTATTCTCATCCCTTAACATTTCATCACCATGATTATGAAGTATCAGTATTCAAACCTTAGTTCATCAAAAAACTTGTTACCACTTTTTCAAATAAATGTCACCTTCAGATCATTTAACCAAAGTAAACATGATACTTGTTATACAAGCATCTCTCATGGCACTTAAGGCCCATTAATTCTCTTATTACCTCTTACTAGGCAACAAGGTATATTATGGAACATAAGGCCCAATAACAATTTTAATAAATAAAACATCATAGCTCATATCTGGCTATGTTCATCATCTCATAATACATGCATGGTTAGTACATATGATAACAGTTACATCAATTTCACATCAACACCATGAAAAACAATTATAGCATCACTATTCAAGGGTAACACCACTATTCCCTCACCAGGGTTAGTGTAACATACTGAAACCTAGGAATTAATCTTATTCCAGGGTTAATAGCTTAGAACCCTTAGTTTTTGGAGGTTTAGCCAAACAAGGATTTAAAATATGCTCTTTGGTGACCTTGAATATAATAATGCATACATAAGTCACATTAAAACGTAGAACATAAATTAATATTACCCAATACCTTCACATTAATCATAAAAGCAATAAAAGCAATATAGGATATGTGCATAAAAGGCAAAATATTCATATTTAAGGATAATGAGTTATAATTTCACAAAATACGAAATAAATAATCCTATGAGGGATAATAATGGTATAGATTAGTTCTAGATCCTTCCTATGCCTTAGGGTGCAAGGAAGAGAAAAAGGAAATCAAAGATAATGCTTAAAACATGAATAATAAGATATTAGATTATTAATGGAAGAAATAATAGAAATAATGAATAATATATTAAAAGGAATTTTTATTGGATAATAATGACCTCAAATTCGTTTTCTTGACCAAAAATTAACTTAATGGCCAAATATCATCTAATTTGGATAATAAATAAATATATAAAAGCCTTTATTACAAGATAATGGGAAATACGCCAATAAGGTGAAATAAAATATCTAATGTCCTCAAACTAGAAAACTAACCCCAAATTCGTAATATATATATCAAAATTAGTCTTTGTGTGATTTTTATTTAATTTTGTCAATGTTTAATATTTTATTTTATTCAGGAGAGAGAAAATGACTCAAAGACCAAAAATATTAAATATATATTGAAAAAAATTAATTAATGGCAAAATCGTGTTCCTAACGTTTATTATTGATTATATACCAAGTTTTGTATTTTTAGGAAGTTTCTAGATGCCTCTAATAAATTAAAAGGATAAAATAAGTGATAAAATTTAAATGAATAATATAAAATAATATAAGTCTTCAAAAAAATATAATAATGCCAAATTCGTGTTCTAAATGTTAAAATAGACCTTTGGATGAATTTTGAATCAATTTAGAAAATATTTGATGAGAAGATAAATTTAGGAGAGAGAAAGTGTGCAAAACTTTAAACTCATTATTTAAAATAACAAACAACTTCAAAAAATGGAAATAATGACAAATTCGTATCCAACATATTTAATATGGGTTATGGGTGAAGTTTTATAATTTTTGGATGATCCTAATGTCATTAATGAAGGGAGAAAGAGAAATAGTAATGAATTTATTTGACATATTAAAACTTGTCAAAAGGCAAATCTGATGTTATACTCGGATTCTACATATCAATATTAGCCTCTATGCAAAATCTTAGCCAATTTGGAATTCGTTTAAGCCCTCAAATAAAGAGAGAGAAATTCATTTAATATCACATGAAATTGATTTCGTTTTGGATAAGGTTTTTCTTCTTTGATCTGGCGCGTGGAGCGTGACCGTTGGATTTTGATCTGACGATACGCGGATCGTCTCCTACCCATGGTCTGCCTGCTACAGTGCCGCCGGGTGGGGTGCTCAGAGATTTTGTTTTTTCTCGGTGTATACACGTCCTTTTTCCGCCATTCTTTTTGCATTAAATTCGTGGAGGAGTCCCGCACCCAATGAACTCTTACACGAGTTCTATTTCTTCGAATCCAAGAAATGCCCAAAGTTGGCTTCATAGCTCTCCCATGACCATGGAGGTTTCACCCTAAAACTCTACCCTATATATAGGGGACTTCACCCCCGGTTCCGCGACACCATACCCTAATCTTCCCTAGTTTAAATACATTCGTTGCTCGCTCATATCGCTGTCGGTGGCCAGAGTTATGCTTGTTGCTTGCGGCGACATGTTCTTCCCCAAATCGGCGTCACTGATCCAATTATTTGCCCCGATGAGTTCGTATGACCTTGTTCCCTCTTTTCGCATTGTTAGTTTCGACTTTGATCGTGTATCCAGGTTTTGCCCAAATTCTTAGCAAGCTCTTGCTTGCCCGGTTCTCACGCAACAGACGGTCTGCGAGGAAGATGGGACTGGGTAAATTACTTAATCGCCCTGACACTGGATCCTTGGTATGGTTTTGACATCGGGGGCAAAAACATCTTTGCATCGTACTGTCTTTTGTTTGGGCGAGTCAAGGCTATGCCTTTGACCCCTGACTTGGCCAAGTCTGATTGGGCCAAGTCAGTGGATTGGCCCACTCTCTTTCCCTCTCTCTTTCTTGCTTATTTGGCAGTTTTTGAGTTTCTGATTGGTCAAGCTTTGAAAGCCCATAACTAATTATTTACTAATAAGAAAAATATAAATAAATACTCGTTGAATTCAGAAAAATGCAAGATTTCTTTTGGTATGGTTTTTGTCGCCTGAATCCAATATTTAATGATGATTAATTTTAATAGATCTAATTAATAAATTAATAATTTGTAAAATTCATATTTAGTAAACCCTAGGGCCAAAATTAAAAGTAAAATATGTTATAGACTCAGAAAAGTATGATCTATTTAATAAAAATAAAATTGGATGCTTGGTTTTTAGTTTTTCAAAAAATATATTAAGGATAATTTAGTTAACTAAAAATACCAAAACTAACCCTAAAAGTCATTATCTTCAAAATACCTGATATTATATGTTATTTTGATCAGAAAATCCTAATTAAGATGATGGTGATGTTTTTAAGACCCAAAACGGTGGTTTGTAGAAAAAGTTGACAACTTTAGGGTTTTGAGTTCTTAATGAATGCATGTAATACTAATACATGTATATGGTTATTATAATAGGACAAGTGGACTCTAATCTTGCTTAGGATTTTGGAAAGTGTTTTAGACTTTGTGAGAGGTATATTAGCATCTCCTATTTTTCTTTATTGATCAATAACCTAAATTGTCTTTCTCTTGGTCCTATGGACAATAACCTAAAAATCATATCTTTTCCTCTTGAATATTATGCTTCATGTGAAGTATCCTAATTGCTACTGATCTTGTGATCAAAATATCTTCATGACTTTCTTTTAGAATCTTTATTATGCATTGTTCATCATGGAATTCAATTTGTTACTATATGCCCACTTTGAGGTGGTTGTTTATGATGATCACTTATGTGGTGATTAATTTACAAATCTGATTATACTTTTTACTTGCCTCCCTATTAAGCATGTTATGTGACTCAGTAGCCCTAGAGTAATATAATTTGCGTTGGTTTTGGGTTATGTGTCCTTATTGTTTATTTTGGGATGGTGGTTATGTGCCCCATACCCGGGTTTCATCTTTATGGGGGTTGGCCCAAATTTTTAAATATATTGGGAGTTTGGTTATGTGCCATTCTCTATCAGGTTTCAACTTTATGAGGGTTGACCGCCAATTGTTATTTATGTTGTTCTAGTGTTATGCTTATCTCACATACATACAGGTTGTTATGGATTTTGTACCCTAAAAATATTATGAGTGCTTTTGTGGCACCACTTTTATTATTGATTTTCAATGGCAAGTATTCTTTTTTATCATATGTTTGATGATCTTTCCTTTTATGCCCATTTGGGTAGTTCTTATTTTCTTGCATGGGAAGCCTTCTCTACTTGTTGTACCTTTTTCCATATAATATAATGCTCAATTTCTTTTTAGCATGCTCATACCAGCGTTTTGCTGATATTCTCTTCTCTTTTTCTTTTGTGGGGTACGCTTCCAACCCCAGGTGTTGGACAAGGAGGAGGTGATCTAGGAGGACCTGGACCTCATCAAGGTTAGCTGACTTCGTGGGAGACTTGGCTTGAAGTTGTTAGGTGATCCTCAGCTAGTTCTTCATATGTTATTAGTTTCCCTTTATGTCACCCTGCGTGGTGAAAGTTAGTTGGTTAAGTTGCCTTGTAATGGTTAGATATGTCTTTCAATTCCGCTGCTACTTTGTGTTATGATACAATCATGTTTAAATAAATTTAGTTTCATCCCCTTTTGAGGAAAAAAAATTTGGTGGATGTTGCCCTCTTTATTTTTCAGTAGGGAGTGGATCCCTATGGGATCCCACTCCTTACAACATGGTATCAGATCCTGTAGTTGTCAGTTATCTAACTATTTCAAACATGTCTCCCTTAGGATGTTTACCCTTATCTTAGGTTGCTTATACCTAGTACCTTGCCTTGTGCAGGAAAAACCCTAATGGCGGGAGATAACTCGATGGTTGACAACCAGAGCGGTTATGAGACACCTCAAAACACTAGGTTTGGCCAGGGGTCCTCAGCTACTGCTGGTTCAGGAGGAGCTATGACTCCAGAGCAAGAGTTGGCCATGTTCTGAAAACTCTTTGCTTCTTCCATGGCGGGAAAGGTGAAGGACACATCTGTACCTGAGAAGCCTCAGGAGTTCTCGATCATGGAGTTCATGAAGATGCAACCACCTTCCTTCAAGGGTGAAGGTGAGATAGAGATGGTTGACAAAGCTGACGATTGGGTTTTAGCCATAGAGAGGACTTTTGATGGTATGACATGTCCTCCACATCAGAAGGTTAGGTTTGCTTCATATGTTTTAGATGGACCTGCAAGAGTTTGATGGAATGGGATTGTGAGGACTAGAGACGTCTCAACCATGTCTTGGGTAGAGTTCTTGGCTCTCTTTCATGGGAAGTACATCTGCACTGCTACCTTAAAGAAGAAAGAAGCAGAGTTCTACATCTTGAAGCAAGGATCTTTATCCGTTTCTGCTTATGTGCAAAGGTTTTTGCTGTTAGAGCGTTATGATGTCAGTTTGGGTGAGGAACGAAGGGCTGACCTGTTCCTCCAAGGGCTCAACTACAATGTGGGACATGCTCTTATCCCACAACTACCCTTGACTTTTCAGCAGATGTTTGATAAAGCGTTGGCTGTGGAGTCATATTCAGGGTTTCAACCAAGGGAGTTTGATAATAAGAGGAAACCTTCAGGAGATGAGAAGAGAAGAGATAAGTGTGCTAAGTGTAATAGTTACCATCCTCCAGGAAAGTGCTCTCAAGAAAAGAACCAGCCTGACTATCAGGTTGTGTGCCATCATTGCAATGAACCTGGACATATTCACCCTAGGTGCCCTCAACTTCGTAATGGACATGTACCATCTCAACAACAACAACATCAAGTGCCTCATCAGAACAATGGTAACAACAATGGTAAGAGACCTGTGGAAAGGCGAGCTGGAAGAGTTTTTGCTTTGGATGGTGAAGGAGTCCATAATGATGATCAAGTTGAAGGTAACCCTTAGTCCTATAGTAGACTTTCAAGTTATGTTTCCTTTTGCATGATATGTATGAAAGAAGTTACCTTTGTACCTATAGTTTTGTTTAGCTTATTAAGATGCACCTTTTAAGGGGTGGTATAAAGTTTTTTAGATTTCGAGGACGAAATCTCTTTAAGGGGTGGTATGTTGTAACATACTGAAACCTAGGAATTAATC
Source organism: Alisma plantago-aquatica (assembly GCA_963693085.1). NCBI lineage: Eukaryota > Viridiplantae > Streptophyta > Magnoliopsida > Alismatales > Alismataceae > Alisma > Alisma plantago-aquatica. Next base: position 1,118,513,234 of record OY856409.1, on the reverse strand, counting down.
TTATTCAAGGGTTAATAGCTTAGAACCCTTAGTTTTTGGAGGTTTAGCCAAACAAGGATTTAAAATATGCTCTTTGGTGACCTTGAATATAATAATGCATACATAATTCACATTAAAACATAGAACATAAATTAGTATTACCCAATACCTTCACATTAATCATAAAAGCAATAAAAGCAATATAGGATATGTGCATAAAAGGCAAAATATTCATATTTAAGGATAATGAGTTATAATTTCACAAAATACGAAATAAATAATCCTATTTGGGATAAAAATGGTATAGATTAGTTCTAGATTCTTCCTATGCCTTAGGGTGCAAGGAAGAGAGAAAGGAAATCAAAGATAATGCTTAAAACATGAATAATGAGATATTAGATTATTAATGGGAGAAATAATAGAAATAATAAATAATATATTAAAAGGAAAATTTATTGGATAATAATAACCTCAAATTCGTTTTCTTGACCAAAGAGTACCTTAATGGCCAAGTATCATCTAATTTGGATAATAAATAAATATATAAAAGCCTTTATTACAAGATAATGGGAAATACGCCAATAAGGTGAAATAAAATATCTAATATCCTCAAACTAGAAAATTAACCCCAAATTCGTAATCTATATGTCAAAATTAGTCTTTGTGTGAATTTTTATTTAATTTTGTCAATGTTTAATATTTTATTTTATTCAGGAGAGAGAAAATGACTCAAAGACCAAAAATATTAAATATATATTGAAGAAAAAAAATTAATGGCAAAATCGTGTTCCAAACGTTTATTATTGATTATAGACCAAGTTTTGTATTTTTAGGAAGTTTTTAGATGCCTCTAATAAATTAAAAGGATAAAATAAGTGATAAAAATTAAATGAATAAAATAAAATAATAGAAGTCTTCAAAAAAATATAATAATGCCAAATTCGTGTTCTACATGTTAAATAGACTTTTGGATGAATTTTGAATCAATTTGGAAAATATTTGATGAGAAGATAAATTTAGGAGAGAGAAAGCGTGCAAAACTTTAAACTCATTATTTAAAATAACAAACAACTTCAACAAATGGAAATAATGACAAATTCGTATCCAACATATTTAATATGGGTTATGGGTGAAGTTTTATAATTTTTGGATGATCCTAATGCATTAATGAAGGGAGAAAGAGAAATAGTAATTAATTTATTTGACATATTAAAACTTGTCAAAAGGCAAATCTGATTTTATATTCAGATTCTATATATCAATATTAGCCTCTCTGCAAAATTTTAGCCAATTTGGAATTCGTTTAAACCCTCAAATGAAGAGAGAGAAATTCATTTAATATCACATGAAATTGATTTTATTTTGGATAAGGTTTTCCTTCTTTGATCTGGTGTGTGGAGCGTGACCGTTGGATTTTGATCCGACGATCTGCGGATCATCTCCTACCCATGGTCGGCCTACTACAGTGCCGCCGGGTGGGGTGCTCAGAGATTTCGTTTTATCTCGGTGTATACATGTCCTTTTTCCGCCATTCTTTTTGCATTGAATTCGTGGAGGAGTCCCGCACCCAATGAACTCTTACACCAGTTCTATTTCTTCGGATCCAAGAAATGCCCAAAGTTGGCCTCGTAGCTCTCCCACGGCCATGGAGGTTTCACCCTAAAACTCTACCCTATATATAGGGGACTTCACCCCCGGTTCCGCGACACCATACCCTAATATTCCCTAATTTCAATTCCTTCGTTGCTCTCTCATATCGCTGTCGGTGGCCGGAGTTGTGCTTGTTGCTTGCGGCGGCCTGTTCTTCCCCAAATCTACGTCACCGATCCAATTGTTTGCCCCGGTGAGTTCGTATGACCTTGTTCCCTCTTTTCTCATTGTTAGTTTCGACTTTGATCGTGTATCCAATTTTTGCCCAAATTCTTAGCAAGCTCTTGCTTGCCCGGTTCTCACGCAACAGAGGGTCTGTGAGGAAGAAGATGGGACTGGGTAAATTACTTAATCGCCCTGACACTGGATCCTTGGTATGGTTTTGACATCGGGGGCAAAAACGTCTTTGCATCATATTGTCTTTTGTTTGGGCGAGTCAAGGCTATGCCTTTGACCCCTGACTTGGCCAAGTCTGATTGTGCCAAGTCAGCAGATTGACCCACTCTCTTTCCCTCTCTCTTTCTTGCTTATTTGGCAATTTTTGAGTTTCTGATTGGTCGAGCTTTGAAAGTCCATAACTAATTATATACTAATCAGAAAAATATAAATAAATACTCGTTGAATTTGGAAAAATGCAAGATTTCTTTTGGTATGGTTTTTGTCGCCTGAATCCAATATTTAATGATGAGTAATTTTAATAGATCTAATTAATAAATTAATAATTTGTAAAATTCATATCTAGTAAACCCTAGGGCCAAAATTAAAAGTAAAATATGTTATGGAGTCAGAAAAGTATGATCTATTTAATAAAAATAAAATTGGATGCTTGGTTTTGAGTTTTTCGAAAAAATATTTTTAAGGATAATTTAGTTAACTAAAAATACCAAAACTAACCGTAAAAGTCAATATCTTCAAAATACCTGATATTATATGTTATTTTGATCAGAAAATCCTAATTAAGATGATGGTGATGTTTTTAAGACCCAAAACGGTGGTTTGTAGAAAAAGTTGACAACTTTAGGGTTTTGAGTTCTTAATGAATGCATGTAATACTAATACATGTATATGGTTATTATAATAGGACAAGTGGACTCTAATCTTGGTTAGGATTTTGGAAAGTGTTTTAGACTCTGTGAGAGGTATGTTAGCATCTCCTATTTTTCTTTATTGAGCAATAACCTAAATTGTCTTTCTCTTGGTCCTATGGACAATAACCTAAAACCATATCTTTTCCACTTGAATATTATGCTTCATGTGAAGTATCCTAATTGCTACTGATCTTGTGATCAAAATATCTTCATGACTTTCTTTTAGAATCTTTATTATGCCTTGTTCATCATGGAATTCAATTTGTTACTATATGCCCACTTTGAGGTGGTTGTTTATGATGATCACTTATGTGGTGATTAATTTGCAAATCTAACTATACTTTTTACTTGCCTCCCTATTAAGCATGTTATGTGACTCAGTAGCCCTAGAGTAATATAATTTGCATTGGTTTTGGGTTATGTGCCCTTATTGTTTATTTTGGGATGGTGGTTATGTGCCCCAAACCCAGGTTTCAGCTTTATGGGGGTTGGCCCAAATTTTTAAATATATTGGGAGTTTGGTTATGTGCCATTCTCTACCAGGTTTCAACTTTATGAGGGTTGGCCGCCAATTGTTATTTATGTTGTTCTAGTGTTATGCTTATCTCACATACATGCAGGTTGTTATGGGTTTTGTACCCTAAAAATATTATGAGTGCTTTTGTGGCACCACTTTTATTATTGATTTTCAATGGCAAGTATTCCTTTTTATCATATGTTTGATGATCTTTCCTTTTATGCCTGTTTGGGTAGTTCTTATTTTCTTGCATGGGAAGCCTTCTCTACTTGTTGTACCTTTTTCCATATAATATAATGCTCAATTTCTTTTTAGCATGCTCATACCAACATTTTGTGGATATTCTCTTCTCTTTTTCTTTTGTGGGGTACGCTTCCAACCCCAGGTGTTGGACAAGGAGGAGGTGATCTAGGAGGACCTGGACCTCATCAAGGTTAGCTGACTTCGTGGGAGACTTGGATTGAAGTTGTTAGGTGATCCTCAGCTAGTTCTTCATATGTTATTAGTTTCCCTTTATGTCACCCTGCGTGGTGAAAGTTAGTTGGTTAAGTTGCCTTGTAATGGTTAGATATGTCTTTCGATTCCGCTTCTACTTTGTGTTATGATACAATCATGTTTAAATAAATTTGGTTTCATCCCCTTTTGAGGAAAAAAAATTTGGTGGATGTTGCCCTCTTTATTTTTAGTAGGCAGTGGATCCCTATGGGATCCCACTCCTTATAGTTAGGGTTTCCCCTTTTCATTTCAATTAGGGTTACTCATCCCCTTTGTTCAATTAGGACCAATGATTCATCATCTCATTGTCCAAGATTAGTGTTTCATGCTATATAGTATAACCCAGAATTAGGGTTTACTATTCACATCACCTCACCATGGATTAGGGTTTATATTCAATAACCCACAATTAGGGTTTACTATTCACCCCAAAAAGGGTTTATCAACAAAATACCCCAAATTAGGGTTACTCATGTCATTACCCTAAATTCATATCACATTATCCCCCTCGATTAGGGTTTTACTCAAAATTTCCCTAAATTAGGGTTTGAGTCCATTAATTAACTCAATCAGGATTTCATGATCACTTTATCAAGGATCATACCCTAATTGTATATCACACTTATTTTAAATGTGTTAGGCTTGATTGCTACATGAATATCTTGTATGTACGAATCTCTCTCTCTCTCTCATCCTATTCAGGATGTCCATTACTCAATTCTTGATTAGATTGAGCCTACTCTTTATTCAAATACATGCATTGATGGTTAGCATGATGTATTGAATTGTTACATCATTATGAATCAATAATTAATCCCACTAGGGGTATCAATCATCTAAGTACATTAGGTCTCCAAATGGTTTAATCAATTGAACCTTTAATTACATGAGAGTTCTGAATGAATTGACCAATTGAACCTTCAATTACATTAGATGATCAATTGGATTAACCATATTGGATCTTCAATTACATGAGGCATCCAAATGGATTAACCATGTTGAACCTCAAAAAGATTTGGTTACTTAGACCCTAAATGATCTTAGTTCTCAGAATTCAATTAGTAGAAAACCATTCGGGCAAATTGCCCTTGAAACTGATTGGACAAGAAAGGTGTTGAAACCGATTGAATTTTGGGTCTCCAAATGGTTTGAGACCGTTTGGACCCAAACAGTCTTGAGACCGTTTGGACTCAAATGGTATTAAGACCGTTTGGTCCAAACCTTCTCAAAACCGAATGGACCAAAAAGGTCTTTCAACACTTCAAATGTAACATCCCTGACCTGGGTTATGAGTTAACCCTAGATGTTTTGTCTAATAAGGTTGAGTAGATGCTTAATATTATCTTGGGAAAATTAATTAGGTCTCATGAGAAACTTATGTTTCAATTTTGGTCATGTTTGAACAATGTTGAAGCAAGGTTTGCTTATTTTGGACTAAAGTGCAAATTACCCAAGTTGAGGGGTTAATTTGCAAATTTCACATGATAAAATGTTCCTATGATGTTGAGACATCATAATAATGAAGATGATGTAGTGGTATGGTTTTCACAAGCTTGGGAACCAAGATTAAGCTTGTAAAGCAATCCTTGTGCATTAAAACCTAGTTTTGGTATAATGTGCAATTTACCCAAAACCTAGGGTTCAATATGCAAATTACCACTTCAATAAGGTCCCTAATGTTTCTTGGAATCATGTAGAGAAAATAAAATGAGAAGGGCGCCTCATTTGAATTAAGTTGGAGGAGAGAGAATCTTGATATTAAAATAATCAAGATTTAATCCTAAGTGAAACCCTAATGCAAATTAGGGCAAAAATGAATGTATTAATTAAAGGGCCTTTAACCAAAATTAAAATGGTTGGATTCAGATGTATGTGGATGAGATTAAAGCCTTGCAAAGGCACGAGCATATCCTAAGGAGGTGAAATACCACTCACCATTATTATAAGAAAAAGAAATATCCACTCACATATGGATATTAATATAATATGATTTAAGGTGCTTGATTTGCTTTTCTTTAAAGCATGGATAATTGAGAGGAATAAGAGGAAAACAAGATAGACTCGTCCCTAAGGAAGCTGAGGGGGAAGAGGCGGCCATCTTTTTGGGATTAAATGAATTTTTATAAGGCACTTTCTCTCTCCTTGAATTTCTTATAAAAAGACCCTTTACAAGCCAAATGAAAGGCTTTTTCGTTTGCACTTCTTTCCCATTTCTTGGAAAACGACCAAGGAGCTGTGGAGGATCAGGAGGACGACCCCCAACCTGTTGGTAAGGTTCTTGACCTCCTTTCACCTTGAATCCATGGTGAAAATCGAAAATCAATGCATGAATTCTTCATATCTCGATCTCCTCTTCAATTCTAACCAATTCTTTTCACTCAAAGCTTGAGGACGACCCTTGGAATAGTGCAAGGAGTTGCATCCACCATTGTTGACGTGAGCTTGGATCTTTGGAGCTCAATTGGAGGCGGGTTTTATAACTTGAAACCCTAACTTTGTTATTGCATTCAATTCCCCATCAAATAATGATCATTTCTCTATTTACAATTATTGATTTGGTTGATTGATGCAATTTCCATGGCAATCACAGAAGGTTTAGTGGGTCTAGAGGTTTATGATGACGACATCATCATAATCACACACCTCCCCAAATATCTAGACCAAACGGTTTCATCATGTTTGCCCATTCGGTTTCACCAAACCGTTTGAGAGCAAACGGTTTGAGACCGTTTGAGAGCAAACAGTTTCAAAACTGTTTGAAAGAGTTGACCAAGGGTTTACCGTTTGAGAATCATGTTCCTAATTATGTTGGTTGATAACCCACCAAATTTGATGGATTAATTCAAAAGAAATCATGAGTTTAAGGTTAATCAATTAGGCATACCCTAATTGGATTAAGTGCTGATTTTCAACTTGATTGATTTGACGTTTTGGGTTAATTAGCCCAAACGGTTTCAAAACCATTTGGGGATCACCCAAACGGTCTCAAGACCGTTTTGGGGTCACCCAAGACCATTTTGAGGTCTAGGGTTGGATATGGTTAAGTGTTTGAAGATCCAAAGATATGGTATTAACCCTAATCGGCTAAGTGCTGATTTTGCATTGGAATGAGTTGATGTTTTGGGTTGATTGACCCAAACGGTTTCAAAACCGTTTGGGAATCACCCAAACGGTCTCAAGACCGTTTGGGGGTCACCCAAGACTGTTTGGAGGTCTAGGGTTAAGTATGGCTAAGTGTTTGAAGGTCCAATGGTACCAAGTTGAATTGCAACTAAGTGTTGATTTGATAATCAATCCAATGGTCCAAAACCATAATTGAATGTTGTGGATTTTGATGATGGAATGACCAAACGGTCTCAAGACCATTTGGAGATCAACCAAACGGTCTCAAGACCGTTTTGTGGTCATCCAAGACCGTTTGAGGTCAGGTCATATCATGTGATGATGATAGTTTATTGATTTCACAATGTCAACCATTGATGGATCCTCGATTTCAAACCCTAAGTGATGGTTTCTTAATTACCAAACCTAGTTCAATTGGGTTCAAAACCCCAAATTGAAGTCTAATTGAATTGTGATTCAGTAGTCCAATTGATGAATGCTTTAGTGGTCCAAATTATAAATGGCTCATGGATTGAAACATTGAGTCGATTGAGTGTTGAAGTGCCTTTTTGGTCCATGCGGTTTTGAGAAGGTTTGGACCAAATGGTCCCAAGACCGTTTGGGACCAAACGATCTCAAACCGTTTGGAGACCCAAAGTGCAAATGGTTTTCAATACCTACCTTGTCCAATTGGTTTCAAGTATAACTTGTTCAAATGGTTTTCAACCAATTGATTTATGAGAACTAAGATCATTGATGGTCTAAGTAATTAATATTGTGAAGATCAACATGGTTAATCCATTTGAGTATCTCATGTAATTGAAGGTCCAATATGGTGAACCCATTTGGCTACTTAATGCAATTGAAGATTTCAATGGTTAACCCTAGCTTTGTGTACTCAAGTAAAGAGTTGACCTAGATTAATCTTGGAATAGTTAACATCCTAGTAAGGATGAGAGGAAGAGTGAATGGGAGAGATGATTGCTTACTTAATAAGCCTTAATCCTCTCATTGTGAATAAATGTGTAATCAGGGTTTGATTCATTATATGAAATCATGAAATCTTCATTGAAGAGATTGATGTACCTTGATCCTAAATTAGAACAAGGTTATGTGAAACCCTAATTTAAGGGAAGTGCTTAGTGAAACCATAATCTGGGTGATGTGATGTGAAGTCTTAATTTCACATAATACTAGGTGAAACCCTGATATAGAAGGATTTTATATGAAACTCTAATGAAGAGTGATTCTAAGTGAAATCTATATATGTTTGTGAGATCCTAAGTGAATCTCAAATTATAATTATGGAAATCCTATTCCTATTGATGGAATGGTGATTAATGTATTGACAAATGAAATACCTAGAGGGGTTGATTATGGATATCCTTATATGAATGGTCCCTGACTCAAGGGTGAGTCCATATCTTTGGCAATGGTTGTGTATTCTAAAATAGATGAATCATGACCAATACATTGCATAATGAATGTGATAATCTAGTGCATAAGTATTAGGATGAGTGATACCCTAATACAAACTAAGTGAATAAACTCAAGTAAGATGAAGGTGTTGAGGGAAGTGATACATCAAGGTATGATAGATATCACATCCAACACCCCAATTTTGATATACCATGATGTGTTCTAAGTTCATTATAATGGGAATGGATGACACATGAAATGTCTCATGTCAATTGTTACATTGAGATATAATACACCTTGATGGTTGCAGGATATCATGCCTTATGAAAAGGTTAATCCAAATTAATATACTATGATTTAATCATAGACTGATAAAGATGAGAAAGAAACTCATAATTTGTGTTGATAATACATTCAATGATGAATGATGAGGATATATAAGTATGTTTGAATACTTATGATATCTGTTTTTGGATTCTAGCTTTGAGAAGCAATGGAACATGGCTGATCATTAATGATATGATCTTAAGAACCCAAGTGGTTATTGCTTATTTATGGAAAACCCTGATGAAGGGTACTGATGTGAAAGAGAAATCATGAACCCTAAAAAAAGGATGATACTGCTTAGTGTTGTATGATACTGATATGAAAACATTATAATTGTTATCATGAATACTAATCATGCAGGGATGATGAGATGAGAAGCATAGCCAGGTATGGGCTATGATGCTTGTTTATTGAGAATGTTTTATAGGATTTATAAGCCTTTATATGCTTTGTGTAATAAGAAACATTGAGCTTTGTGTACTATGTAAAATACATTGTTTAGCAATAATTATGATGTCTTTGATTAGATGATCTGAAGGTAAAAAGTTACCTAACAAGTAGTAATAAGTATCCTATGGTGAGTTATGGGTTCAAATACCCAGATGCTATAATTATGATGATGAACTTGTTAAGAAGAGGAAATGTACTTGGTGAGTTGAGGGATTAAGATCCCAATACTTTGTGAAAAGAATATGGCTACAGACCATGACTCCACAATGACAATGCCAGGTAGTAGATATATGATCTAAGCCTGAAGATAGTTAATGTTGTGGTAATGATGCTATAGTGAATAAATGATATACATGTTCTTCATATTCCTTAATGAATAAGTGACATGTGGATATTTCAAGTTATAGCTGAAATGTTTTAGATAAGAATAATATTTTAATCTGTTAGATATTGAATTAGCTGCTGTCAATCAAATATGATTCCTCTGTGCATATTTATCTTCTTAAGATGCAATAATAATGTTACTGGCGGAGAGTTATATCTCTCGCTGGGGAAATTTTACAATTGTCTCACTCCCATGGGAAATACATTTTTTTTAGGTGGACGAGGACGAGGAGACAGGAATCCTTCAGTAGGAGAAGGAAAGCAGCAACAACAGCAGAGATAGCAGTGAAGTCTCAGGTGGAGACACTGGCAGTTATGCCTTGTATAGATTTAGATAGAGTCCTATGTGTCGTCTCTATACTCTCAGGTCCTCAGAGTAGTAGTTAGTGCTTTCGAGATTTTGGCTCAGTGCCTCGAGATTTCATACTGCCTGTGTTTAGTTTAACAGGACAGCTGATGCTTGTAATTCACAGAAAGAGATGATACAAGTTATGTACTTTTGAAAAATAGAATGTAAATGTGTTATTTTTGTTCTATGTGAGAAAGTTTTTACTTGATGGATCTTTTGATGAAAAGGTTTTAATTTTTAGCGATTTTTGGTAATCCGCTGCTTAATGAATGCTTCCGCAATAGTTAATTATGTTTTTATGAGTTGTATGCCACATAAACAATTCATGGTTTCAATAGATGAACCGATTAACAATTGAATCCTTAATTCATTCATTAATTGAACTATTCAATCATCCCTCAATTGGACCATCAATTAGGGTTTTGAACCCAATTGATCTAGGATTTCTACTCAATAAACCTTCAATTATAGTTTTGAAATAGAGGAACCATCAATTATCAACATTTTTTTTGGTCGGTCCAAAAAGCGTGTTACTATAAATACCAAAAACTTTGGGCACTAAGTACCCCATTACATCAACCTGAGCTAAAAGCTCATTACAACCAGGATGCAAAACACCCAAAGTGCAAAGCAAAAAAAAATAGAGCTCCTAGTGAGCCAACAATCTTGACAAGGAAAGGGAGGGGACAGATCTGCCAGCCAGACGGAAGTCCAGAGAACACCTAACTAACCAAGACATCAATAGCAATATCCACATCCTACTGAAGTTATGATGCCTTAGGAAGCAGATAATAAAAAAATGACAACATAGCAAGCAGGTCCAAAACCAAACGCTATCCAGAACCCAGATAAAAAGCATCCAGTTAGCAAGATCTCAGGACACCAAGATTTCAAACCCAGAAGATGTGGAACCAGAACCAAGACCTACAGCTGACCATCCAAACACTTGCAATAAACCACAACTTCTGAAAGTGTGCTGAACAACCAACTAAGGAACATCGTGCTGACCCATGAAAATAGGCTAATCCCCTGATGAGCTGATAGGTTGCACCCTGGAAGCCAACATCCATGTCACACAAGCAGCAAGGCTCCTCGTCAGATCCCTGGTAAACCTGCAAGAGAGTGTGAGACACCCACACAAGGTTTGAAGCCCCTGTTTGCACTGGGTCATATCAACAAACACCTAGCAGGCGACACAAGGATGTTTCTCATCAACACCATAGTGGTGTTCCCCTCGTACCCGCCAATAGTAGCTGCACTGCAGAGGATCCAATCAACAACCAGTAGACCTATTGCCCCTGTTTGCATGGAGGCAACCCGGTGAACAAGTTTCTGTTTACATAGCAACACCACCGGTTGGACAAGCGTCGAGCACCCTGAGGGCACCCCCACGCGCAGCAACAGGGTACCGCAGGGAAGAAACCAGCCGCCAAAGGAACCACCCTCTGCCTCCATGTCCAACCAGGGGAAGCATTGGCGCAGGAAATGGAGCCAACGGGTCAGGGACCTGAACCCCAGAAGGGGGCATCACCATCACTGGAGAGGTGAAGTTGCAAACCCGAGCATGCCAGGGGGGACCCGGACAGGAACCCACCTTAGCCGAGGAGCACTAGGGATGGGACCACAAGGAACCCACCCAACGCCATGGCTCAAACATCAGTTGAAATAGGCCAGTCGAGGAAGAAGGCCGTCGTAGCCCTGAGGCCAGTTCTCAGCACAGTAACTGGGTGAGAAGGAGCAGAGGCGGAGGCAAGGATCCCTACCCTGTGGTGATGGAGCAGCTCGCTTGATCTCAGGATGGAAGGCACCGCTCCTCTCCCTCTGCCACTCATGGTTGAGAAGAAGTCGACTAGGTCGATCAGCTGAACCATAGATCCATCCATTACTCCAGTGGCGTAACCCGTTCCCTACTCATCCGCTGTCGTGGAGAGCCCAAAGCTGCGCCGAACCTTCCGCCTGCGACTCCAAGAAGACACCACCGAGGCCGTTGGGGGCCAGGGGGAGGAAAGAACCAAGGAGGCACTCCCTCCCACCAGCGGTAGCCACCGGGAGGGTAGAAAGAAGGGAGAGCTGCCGAACCCTAGAGAGAGAGAGCAGCCCAACCGTCAAACATATCATTCAGTGGGGAGAGAAGGATGTATCAATGATCAACATTGTGGAATTAATTTAATTGAAATTAATAAATCATCATCAAAATTTGATATGACCTGACCTAAAATGGTCTTGAGTTCATTTGGATGACCTCCAAACGGTCTTGAGATCATTTGCCCCATCCTATCCTTGAAATTTGTGAAATTACATTAGGGTTTAGATCATTGGATTTATCATCAAATCAGCTATTAATTGCATTTCAATTTGGTATCTCTGGACCTTCAATTACTCAACCATACTTAACCCTAGACCTCCAAACGGTCTTTTTTGGCCTCCAAACAGTCTTGAGACCATTTGGGTGACCTCCAAATGGTGGGTTAATCAACCCAAAAAGCTAAATCAACCAATTGGAATTTCAGCACTTAACCCGATTAGGGTTTGGTAATTGATGAACCTTCAACTAATGAACCCTTTGGAATTAGTCAATTAAATTTAATGGATCATCAACCATCATCATTAGCATCAAATCTCCAAATGGTCAACTGTGGTCAACTCTTCCAAATGGTTTGAAACCGTTTAGTTCCTAAAGGTTTGATGAAACCGTTTAATTCCAAACGGTTTTGTTGAAACTGAATGGACAACTTGTTGAAACCGATTGGAATAGGAATTCCTTGGGAAAAGTGTCCAAGATGATGTCATCATAATCTACCTCCGTCCCTATAACTTATAGAACTTCTGATTTCATGAATTTACCAATTACAATAAACAATTAATCAAGAAGATGAAGGAATCAACAAAATTGCAAGATTGATAGTTGAATAATAATGTAGAGGGGTTCAAGTTATAAAACCCGCCTCCAAATGAGCTTCAAAGCTCCAAGCTCAAGTCAACAATGGTGTATGAAACTCGTTTCACTATCCCAAGGCTCATCCTCAAGATTTGAGTGAAAAGGAATGGTTATAATTGAAGATGGGATCGAGATAAGAAGAAATCATGCATTAATTTTCGATTTCCACCATGGAAATAAGGTGAAAGGAAGTCAAGAAGCTTACCAACAGGTTTGGGGTCGTCCTCCTGGTCCTTCTAAGCTTCCTTGGTCGTTTTACAAGAAAAGAGAAGAAGTGGATTCGAAATTACCCTTTCATTCTATGGATAAAGGAGCATATATGCATTTTTATTAAAAATTCATTTAAGAGAGAGAAAGTAGGAATTATCTCCCCCATTTCCTTGCCACTTGCCCCCTTCTCTTCCTTAGATACGAGGCTATCCTCCTTGCCTCTTATTACTCTCAATTATCCACAATTTAAAGAAAAGCAAATTAAGTACCTTAACCCTTATAATATTAATATCCATAAGTTAGTGGATATTTCTTTTTCTTATAATAATGTGAGTGGAGTCTTCATCTCCTTAGGATATTTCATTGATTTTGCAAGGAATAAGGATTTTCACACTTGAGAAAATTCAACCATCTCGTTTTTGGTTGAAAGCCCTTCAATTATTTTATTTATTTTTGCATTAAATTTAATTAAGGTTTCAATTATGCTTAAATCTTGATTATTTTAATATCAAGATTCTCTCTCCTTCAAAATAGCTAAAATGAGATGCCCCTCTCATTTTATTGCCTCTACAAGATGCCAAGAATATTAGGGACCTCATTGAAGTGGTAATTTGCATATTGAACCCTAGGTTTTGGGTAAATTGCACATTACACCAAAACTAGGTTTTAATGCACAAACATTGCTATATCAGTTCTTTCTTGGTACTCAGGCCACCACAAGCCATACCTCTACATCATATTCATTCTCATGATGATTAAACACATGAGGAACATATTATCATGCACAATTTGTAGTTTAACCCCTCAACTTGGGTAATTTTCACTTTAGTCCAAAATAAGCAAAATATCCTTTCAACATTATTCAAAAGGACTAAAATTGAAATACGAGTTCCTCTTGAGACTTGATTACTTTTCAAAAGATAAGAGCAAGCATATAATTATCTTTGTTAAACAAAACACCTAGGGTTAAAGCATAACCCAGGCCAGGGATGTTACAAATTATCCCCCCCCCCGTACAAGGATTTCGTCCCCGAAATCGTCAACGAAAACATTAAGTGAAAAGAGTAGGGTATTTCCTCCTCATCTCTTCCTCTAGTTCCCATGTAGCTTCTTCAATGACACGGTGGTTCCAGAGGACTTTTACAAGACAAATGTCTTTTTTTCTTCAGCTTTTTAATTCTTTTATCAAGGATCATCACATGTCCTTCAACATATGATATATTTTGGTGCTCCCGGGATGCATAGAATACATAGAAGTATGAGCTTCTTCCAGAACTAACTTTCTCAAGCTATCAGGTACTATCATCCTACCATGATAACATGCTACCTGATCATCTGAATCATGGAAACCGTCTCATTTCTTGCTACTATACTCTGACCTGATCTGTTGAATCACAACATCAGCCTACTGTGCTTCTTTAATCTACTGTCTCAGAGTAGGTTTTACTTGCATCTCAGCTAACAACCAAGATAACAATGATACCTTAAGGTGTACATTATTTTGCCTCAAGGAGATAAACATATCCCTCTTAGAGCACACTAAGGAATTCAACTGTGCATTATCTAGGGCTGGTGTTGCTGATTTCCTACTTAAAGCATCAACAACCACATTGGCCTTCCCTGAATGATAATCAATTGTACAATCATAGTCCTTGATTAACTCCATCCAGCGGCATTGCCTCATGTTCAGGTCATGTTGTAAGAAGATATATTTTAAATTCTTATGGTTTGTGAAAATCTAGAATGTCTCTCCATAGAGATAATGTCTCCAGATCTTCAAAGCATGGACTACAACAACTAGCTCTAGATCATGTATTGGATAATTCTCCTCGTGTTTCTTAAGTTGTCGAGAAGCAAAAGAAATCACTTGCTTATCCTACATCAACACACATCCTACTCCGTTCTTAGATGCATCACAGAAAACTATATACCCTTTTCCTTGCTCATGTAACACCAACATAGGTGCACTTGTCAATCTTTCTTTCAATATTTGGAAAGAATGTTGACACTTGTCATTCCAGACAAAAGGAACCTCTTTTCTGGTCAACTTGGTTAGGGTTAAAGCTATAGAACTGAAGTTCTTAATGAACCTCTTGTAATAGCCTGTCAGAAACTGCATATCTCTGTTGGTGTTTTCGGCTGTTTCCATGGCAGGACAGATTCTACCTTCTTAGGATCAACACGAATACCTGAAGCAGATATTACGTGTCCTAGAAAAGAGACTTCTGGTAACCAGAACTCACATTTGCTAAACTTAGCATACAACTTATGCTCTCTTAGCAAAGTTAGAGCCTGACGGAGGTGCTGCTCATGCTGTCAAGCATCTCTAATGTATATCAAGATGTCATCTATGAAGACTACTACACACTGATCAAGAAAAGTTCGAAAGATTCTATTCATGAGTTCCATGAATGCAGCTGGTGCATTAGTTAGTCCAAACAACATAACTATTGTAATGCCCGGGCCCACTGCCCAAGGCTCTAGTAGAGTTTTAGGAATGACGACTGGCCCCACAGACCACCACTAGCCTTAACTGCGCACTTTTTCTACACTGACGTGCAAGCCAGGATCAACTTCCCGACTGGTCACCCATCCTAGTACTACTCCAAGCTGAGCACACTTAACTATGGAGTTCTTTAGTGATGAGCTCCCAGAAAAGGAGGTGCACCTTGGTGATATGGGTAGTCCAATCATTCCTTATAAGATCTTTTTATCCGAGGCCTCAAATCCTGGGATGTTACAATATCCCCACTTAGAATCTTGACGTCCTCGCCAAGGCTCAACTATAAGGCCTCATAATCTCTTTCTCATTTCAGTGCAGACCCACAATGGCCCATGGACACCTAGCTCCCGATCATGGAATACCAGCACAAGGGTGGCTACGTCAACCACGGATAGCCCTTTCCTACATGCATGGACCGCACGGCTCAAGACTGGCATGCCATGCCCATGTAGGCCCCACATACTGGAGGGGAATTGTCTCTGATACCATTTGTAACGCCCAGGCCCACTGCCCAAGGCTCTAGTAGAGTTTCAGGAATGACGACTGGCCCCACAGACCACCACTAGCCTTAACTGCACACTTTGTCTATACTGACGCCCAAGCCAGGATCAACTTCCCGACTGGTCACCCATCCTAGTACTACTCCAAGATGAACACACTTAACTATGGAGTTCTTTAGTGATGGGCTCCCAGAAAAGGAGGTGCACCTTGGTGATATGGGTAGTCCAATCATTCCTTATAAGATCTTTTTATCCGAGGCCTCAAATTCTGGGATGTTACAACTATGAACTCATAGTGACCATACCTTATCCTAAAGGCAGACCTAGGTATGTCACCCTCCTTAATACGCAACTGATGGTATCTCGACCTCAGATCTATCTTAGAAAAGATAGTTGCACCATGCAACTGATCAAACAAGTCATCTATCCTTGGCAAAGGATACTTATTATTTATAGTTACTTTATTCAACTACCTGTAATCAATGCATAATCACATCGATTCATCCTTTTTCTTAACAAAAAGAACCAGAGCACCCCATGGTGAAGTACTCAGTCGAATAAAACCTTTCTCAAGCAACTCCTGAAGTTGTTTCTTGAGTTATGCCATCTCAGCAGGTGCCATCCTATACGGTGTTTGTTCTATTGGTTGCATACCCGAGATTAGATTAATCTCAAAATCAATCTCTCGGGGTAGAGGTACACCTGGAAGTTCCTCAGGAAACACATCTTCAAATTCCTTGACTATCAGAACTTCAGAAGGATGAGGGCTCTCCATCGTGATATCTACCACATGTGCCAAGAATGCAAAACATCCTTGCCTCATCAGCTTCTTAGCTACCAAAGCTGACACAAGACAGGTTGGAAGAATCTTTCTATCTCCCAGAAAGATCCATGTATCACTATCATCTGTGAACACAACTTGCTTGAATTCACAATATAAGACAACCTTATACTTTTCTAGGGTGTCCATACCAAGAATTATATCGAATATGTGCATCTCAAGTGGTATAAGATCCACTTGAATGCGATGATCAGAAAAGATAAGAGTGCAGGAGAACACACCTCCCGCAACAATGCAGATCCCATCAAAGGGGTCTCTAACTTCAAACTTTCTGCCCTATGACCAACTATCATATTGCAGTCAAGAATTACTCTTTTAGTAATGAAAGAATGTGTAGCACCCAGATCAATTAAAAAAGATACAACGCAGGATACAGACATATCAGAATAAAACAGTTCTATTTGACTTGTCACAACCCGAGGGTTGACTACTACATCAGGCTGATTCATCGCATAGAATCTCGCCGTCGCCTGTGGTTGACTCGGTGCTTGATTATTGGGTGTCGACGATCCAACATGGTATGCTTGTCCACTTCCTCTAGCGTTACTTGGAAACTTTCGCCTCTGAGAGCCTTGCTGACTCTACCTCTGAGGTTGAGTCACACTTGCTTCTTTGGCTCGACAATCCTTCATCAGATGCCCCATCTTTCCACATATAAAACAACCTTTTTCCCCTGACTATCGTCTGGATGGTCCTATTACCGACACTAATGTTGAGATGTGGGCTCCTTCCGGTGGTAAACTACGACTTCTACCCCTATTTGACGTCCATTTTGTCTGGGTATTAAACCTTGGTGGTGCTATTGGTGCAGAAAACCTCAGTTTCTTAAAACTTTTGGAACCTTGTCCTTGGAATTGAGTATATACCTTCTTACTCTTAGTCTGTCACTTCTCAGTCACATACCTCTCTATCCGTCTAACAGACTCCACAAAAGTAGCAAACCTCTCCCTGTTCTCTAATGCAGACACAGGAGTGTTCAAATCGGTGTTCAACCCCTTCTCAAAGTGTCGAATCCTTTCTTCATCGGTAGCTATCATATGCGGACAGAACTACAAAAGCTCCATGAACTTAGCCTCATACTCACTAATGTTCATTGGCCCTTGCCTTAACCACTCAAACTGAGAGATCTTCTCATCTAAGAACGTCTTAGGAAAGTATCTATTGATGAATTCTTGTCAGAATACTTCCCATCCGATCTCCACACCTGGCCTCTTGCCCTCCTCTATGGTCCACCAATGGCCAGCACTCCCCTTAAGAAGGTACACTGCATGTCTAACCTTCTCAGATTCTGGGATGTTAAGGATTCTAAAGGCCTTCTCCAGCTCAGTCAGCCACATGTTCGCATCTGCTGGGTCAGTTGTTCCAGTATATTCTATGGCTCCAACCTGACGAATTCGTTCAAATGTCTTGCCGGTTCCCCGTCTTTCATGGTGGGTAGGTGCCCTAGGTGCAGGTAGTGGCATCCTATCTATCATATGAGTCATGACTGCCATAAACTATCCAAACATGGCTTGGAAGACTGGGTTCCCCATATGTACTTGATTGAACTAGGGTTGTTTAGGTACGGGCTCCTCCCTATAATGATCTCTTTCACCTCCTCCCGGTGCAGTAACGCTACTCTCAGCAGCATGTTCATCGTGTGATCCAGACATATTTAGTTCTTCTTCTCCTCCTATATGAGCAGAAGACACTATCAGATAGACTGGAAGACACTAGAACAGACTCAACAACCTTAATCATATGTCTCTGTAGACTCAGCGAACCTAGAGCTCTGATACCACTAAATTATCGCGAACGATTGCCAACCATCGATTAAGATTAATACGGAAGTGGTCGTTAATAGCGAAATTACTGAAAATCACTAAAAATTAAAACTTTTTACAAAGAGATCCATAAATGAAAAACTCTTTCATAAAGAACCAAAGTAATTTATTTACATTCCGATTCTTCAGTACATCTCTGGTACCATGCCTTCCCGAGAGTTATAAGCATTAACTGCCCTATTAAACTATACATAAGCAGTAGAGAAATCTCAAGGCATCAAGCCAAAATCTCAGATCAATATTAAACTAACTACTGACTCCTAGGACCTGAGAGTACAGAGACGACACATAGGACTCTCTATATACAGTACATAACAACCAGTGTCTCCACCTAAGAATTCACTCTTGTCCTTGTTGCTGATGTTGGTGTTCTTCACCCGTTGTAGGGTTTTGCCTCTTCTTTGACGTCTACCTAAAAAGTTGGATCCCACGGAGGTGAGACAATTGAAAATTGTCCCAGCGAGAGATATAACTCTCTACCAGAAACATTATTATTGCAATTAAGGGAATAAAACTAAGCAGAAGAATCATAAGTATTCAACAATAGCTAAATCATTGACTAAACAATTTAGAGCATTATCCTTTATTCAAGTCATTTCAGCTATAACTTAATAGAGCAGCCTGTTACTTATCCAATAAGGAATTGAATAGCATAAATAACATTTGTACATTTAGAACATGCTATGCAAAGTAACATCATCCAATGATTCTCATATTTCAACCCTAAGCAAATATGCTATACAGCTGATTACATTTTACAAACATACTTAAGCCCTGAGGAGATGAGGTATACCTCTCGTACTCCAACCGACCATTGCGAAATCGAAATCAGTACCATACATAGATCAATAGAAGAGCTGGATTCCCATGACCTCATCTTCCTCAGTCGGTGTGAGGACCAAATGCAGGACATTTAGTGTCTTTGCTAAATAACTTTCTAGGGTATACTGGCAACTTTGCTATTAGAGTTACAGTGGCATATTGTACTCTCTTTGCAATCGAGAGACATTATATTTATCTCACATTGATTCGGCATTAAGATCATTGGGAGATTAGTTATACATCCATCCCGACATATATAATGAATGATTGAGAGATTAAATGTTTATCTCACATCAATTCCTCCATTAGGGCATAAGGATATTCGCGCCCATAACCCCTACATACTCAAAAGTATGCCCTCCAAGAGTTCCCGTAGGAAAACCTGTTTCACCATCACCAAACTGCTTACGATGATGGATCTATGGTCAGGGCTCTACATGATACCATTTTACTTGATTAATTAAGTACATTACAATATTCTTTTAGCATCAAACATGTTTTCAACATAAAACATAATAACAAATGCTAAAAAGAATGAGTACTATTTCTATCAAGTTATTTTCAAAGATTTATTAAACATTGGGATCTCAATCCCTTATCACATCAGGGGTATTCTCATCCCTTAACATTTCATCATCATGATTATGAAGTATGTGTATTCAAACCTTAGTTCATCAAAATACTTGTTACCACTTTTTCAAATAACTGTCACCTTCAGATCATTTGACTAAGGTAAACATGGTACTTGTTATACAAGCATCTCTCATGGCACTTAAGGCCCATTAATTCTCTTATTACCTCTTACTAGGCAACAAGGCATATTATGGCACATAAGGCCCAATAAAAATTTTAATAAATAAAACATCATAGCTCATACCTGGATATGTTCATCATCTCATAATACATGCATGGTTAGTACAGATGATAACAATTACATCAATTTCACATCAACACCATGCAAAACAATTATAGCATCACTATTCAAGGGTAACACCACTATTCCCTCACTAGGATTAGGGTTTCCCCTTTTCATTTCAATCAGGGTTACTCATCCCCTTTGTTCAATTAGGACCAATGATTCATCATCTCATTGTCCAAGATTAGCATTTCATGCTATATAGTATAACCCACAATTAGGGTTTACTATTCACATCACCTCACCCTGGATTAGGGTTTATATTCAATAACCCACAATTAGGGTTTACTATTCACCCCAAAAAGGGTTTATTATCAAAATAACCTGAATTAGGGGTAATCATGTCATTACCCTAAATTCATATCACATTATCCCCCTCGATTAGGGTTTTACTCAGAATTGCCCTAAATTAGGGTTTGAGTCCATTAATTAACTCAATCAGGATTTCATGATCACTTTATCAAGGATCATACCCTAATTGTATATCACACTTATTTTAAATGTGTTAGGCTTGATTGCTACATGAATATCTTGTATGTGTGAATCTCTCTCTCTCATCCTATTCAGGATGTCCATTACTCAATTCTTGATTAGATTGAGCCTACTCTTTATTCAAATACATGCATTGATGGTTAGCATGATGTATTGAATTGTTACATCATTATGCATCAATAATTAATCCCACTAAGGGTATCAATCATCTAAGTACATTAGGTCTCCAAATGTTTTAATCAATTGAACCTTTAATTACATGAGAGTTCCGAATGAATTGACCAATTGAACCTTCAATTACATTAGATGATCAATTGGATTAACCATATTAAATCTTCAATTACATGAGGTATCCAAATGGATTAACCATGTTGAACCTAAAAAGATTTGGTTACTTAGACCCTAAACGATCTTAGTTCTCATAATTCAATTGGTAGAAAACCATTTGGGCAAATTGCCCTTGAAATGGATTGGACAAGAAAGGTGTTGAAACCAAATCAACTTTGGGTCTCCAAATGGTTTGAGACCGTTTGGACCCAAACAGTTTTAAGACCGTTTGGTCCAAACCTTCTCAAAACTGAATGGACCAAAAAGGTCTTTCAACACTTAAAAAATTCATGGTTTCAATAGATGAACCGATTAACAATTGAATCCTCAATTCATTCATTAATTGAACTATTGAATCATCCCTCAATTGGACCATCAATTAGGGTTTTGAACCCAATTGATCTAGGATTTCTACTCAAGAAACCTTCAATTATAGTTTTGGAATCGAGGAACCATCAATGATCAACATTGTGGAATTGATTTAATTGAAATTAATAAATCATCATCAAGATTTTGATATGACATGACCTCAAACGTTCTTGAGGTCATTTGGATGACCTCCAAATAGTCTTGAGACTGTTTGCCCCATCCTATCCTTGAAATTTGTGAAATTACATTAGGGTTTAGATCATTGGATTGCTCATCAAATCAGCTATTAATTGCATTTCAATTTGGTATCTCTGGACCTTCAATTACTCAACCATAATTAACCCTAGACCTCCAAATGGTCTTGAGACCGTTTGGGTTAATCAACCCAAAATTTTAAATCAACCAATTGGAATTTCAACACTTAACCCGATTAGGGTTTGGTAATTGATGAACCTTCAACTAATGAACCCTTTGAAATTATTCAATTAAATTTAATGGGTCATCAACCATCATAATTAGCATCAAATCTCAAAATGGTGAACTGTGGTCAACTCTTCCAAATGGTTTGAAACTATTTAGTTCCTAACGGTTTGATGAAACCGTTTAATTCCAAACGGTTTTGTTGAAATGGACAACTTGTTGAAACCGATTGGAATAGGAATTCCTTGGGAAAAGTGTCCAAGATGATGTCATCATCATCTACCTTCGTCCCTGTAACTTATAGTACTTCTGATTTCATGAATTTACCAATTACAACAAAAATTAACCAAGAAGATGAAGGAATCAGTGAAATTGCAAGATTGATAGTTGAATAACAATGTAGAGGGGTTCAAGTTATAAAACCCTCCTCCAAATGAGCTTCAAAGATCCAAGATCACTTAAAAATGGTGGATGAAACTCGTTTCACTATCCCAAGGCTCGTCCTCAAGCTTTGAGTGAAAAGGAATGGTTAGAATTGAAGATGGGACCGAGATAAGAAGAAATCATGCATTAATTTTCGATTTCCACCATGGAAATAAGGTGAAAGGAAGTCAAGAAGCTTACCAACAGGTTAGGGGTCGTCATCCTGGTCCTTCTGAGCTTCCTTGGTCGTTTTTCAAGCAAAGATAAGAAGTGGATTCGAAATTACCCTTTCATTCTAGGGATAAAGGAGCATATATGCATTTTTATTAAAAATTTATTTAAGAGAGAGAAAGTAGGAATTATCTCCCCCATTTCTTTGCCACTTTCCCCATTATATTCCTTATATATGAGGCTATCCTCCTTGTCTCTTATTCCTCTCAATTATCCACAATTTAAAGAAAAGCAAATTAAGCACCTTAACCCTTATAATATTAATATCCATAAGTTAGTGGATATTTCTTTTTCTTATAATAATGTGAGTGGAGTCTTCACCTCCTTAGGATATTTCGTTGCTTTTGCAAGGAATAAGGATGTTCACACTTGATAAAATTCAACCATCTCGTTTTTGGTTGAAAGCCCTTCAATTTTTTTATTTATTTTTGCATTGAATTGAATTAAGGTTTCAATTATGCATAAATCTTGATTATTTTAATATCAAGATTCTCTCTCCTTCAAAGTAGCTCAAATGAGATGACCCTCTCATTTTATTGCCTCTAAAAGATGCCAAGAATATTAGGGACCTCATTGAAGTGGTAATTTACATATTGAACCCTAGGTTTTGGGTAAATTGCACATTACACCAAAACTAGGTTTTAATGCACAAACATTGCTTTATGAGTTCTTTCTTGGTATTCAGGCCACCACAAGCCATACTTCTACATCATCTTCATTCTCATGATGCTTCAACACATGAGGAACATATTATCATGCACAATTTTCAATTTAACCCCTCAACTTGGGTAATTTGCACTTTAGTCCAAAACAAGCAAAATATCATTTCAACATTATTCAAAAAGGACTAAAATTGAAATATGAGTTCCTCTTGAGCCTTGATTACTTTTCAAAAGATAATAGAAAACATATAATTATCTTTCTTAAACAAAACACCTAGGGTTAAAGCATAACCTAGGTCAGGGATGTTACAGGTAAGACCTTGGATGTATGGTGGTCTCCTTGTATCTCTTATGATGGAATATAAGTATACATGGGTTGTAAAGTCCTAGAGGTTGACCTCTCTAGGTAGTGGATTAATGGTCTCCTAGTTTAGAGATGGGAACCATCTAACCACCTTGTCCAAGTGTATGTTTCAATCTCTCTCATCCTTGCTATACTTTCTTAGATAGGACTTCAAATTGTTTTTAAGCATTTGGTTTTAATTGGTATAATTTTAAGGTCTAACTATTGTTGTGAGAATTTTAAAGCTCTATTCAACCCCCCTATAGAGACCTAGATCCAACAAGTGGTGTCAGATAAAAGGATCTTCTCCAACAAATCTCCCACATGATGAGAAAATGGGTGAGAACCTACTTGGTTCACTAAACCTAGAGGGAGGCTTCTCTATGCACCCCTAGTCTTCGACGACACCAACTTCCTCTATTGGAAGAGGCGTATGTAGTTCTACATTCAAGGGATGAACTTTGATATGTGGAAGATGACGATTACACCCTACAAGGAGCCAACCAGAGCCATGTCAACATGGGATGAAGCTGCCCTAAAGAATGCCCAACTCAATGCCAAAGAAATTAGCATGCTCTATGCATCCCTCACTCCAACCAAGTTCAACCACAACTCCTCATGGGATACAACCTATGAGATATGGGATAAGTTGTGCATCACTTATGAAGGCACAAAGCAAGTGAAGGAGGCAAAGATCTACATGTTGAACAACCTCCTAGAGAACTTCAATATGGGAAAGAAAGAAGGAGTTGTCGAGATGTTGTAACATACCGAAATCTGGACATTTTGCCTTTTGGTCCTCTTTTCCATCTTTTCCTTTCATTTCTATCCTCTTTGGCCTTTCTATTTAATTTGTGGACAATATGATGATTTGTTTGAGGATGGATGCCAAGATAGTTTTCTTATGTCCTTTGAACCTAGACCTTAGAGTTTGGGTGTTTGTGAGAATATCAGAATGCGCAATGGAAGTGTGATGGATCTTGATAATGGTTTAGTTAGACTTATCCTTTAACCCTAGTGTAGTAGGTCAAACCCTTTAAGGGGTGGAGTATGGTTAGTTGATGATATTTGAGTAGTTAGATTTCGAGGACGAAATCCTATTTAGGGGGATGGAACCCTATAACATCTTGATCTATCTTTAGAAACCCTAACCTCATACTTAGGTGGTTAGTGTGCTTGAATCCTTAGTTTTGACCAAACATGTAATAGTTGTAACCCTAATGTGCTTGTTTATATATTAATGAACACATAATTACCATCTAAGGAATAAATCATATGCTTGAACCCTAATGAATATTCAATGCACATAATATGAATATCAATGCTAATTGTCAATAAGTAAGTTGTTAATAATGTCATAAACCAATAAACCCTAATGATATGATGATTAAGGTTATAATTCATAACTTAATGCATGCCAAGAAATGAATAAGTGCAATATAATGGTCATGTTGACCTAAACCCTAAGTTGTAATCATCTAACCTTAATATATATATATATATATATATATATATATATATATATATATATATATCCTTAATACCTTTAATGAAACATTAATGAGTTAAGTGCTACAATCAGTTAACATAGCTTGATACACATAAATGATATATATATAATCATCTAAACACATATTAATCAAGTCATCAATATAAAATGAAAGTTACCTTGTTATCTAATACGCACATGTTTAGTCACTTAATGTGAATCAATTCATTGATAAGTAATATGTCTCACCTTGATCATTAAAATACATATAATGATTCAATATGAAAATGAGATGATTGGAATTCACATAAATGTGCAAAATCAATAATATAAATGAATAAATATGAATAATGATTAATGTGACATTAATGTGAGCAATATAAATAATGTGACAATGCGAACATGTTTAATATGAATATAAGTAACTAATGTGACATTAATTGGAATAATTATATGCTTAACCACGAATGGGATAGAATGTCTTATATTCATGTAAAATAATTTGTTATAATTAATAAAATAGTAATATGAGGATAATGAAGTATAAATCCGAATTATTAAGAACAATGATCAAATATAATAATGAATGTTGAGATAATTGAGTAACACCTAATTGTGATAAAATCCTTAATCAGATGAATGAGAAATACATATAAATAGTTTAATGCATGATGATGAAATATAACCCTTTTGGAAATAAAGTGAATATGACATGACATAATTAAAATAATGATGATAATGTGATATAATGTTAAAAAGCCAAAAATGTAAATAATGTTAAGTCTCCTAAAAAGAATATGTTAATAGTGGGACCCTAGGTGATCCTTGAGAACCCAACCTATGCTGAGCTTATGTGAAGTTTCTAAACCCTTAGGGGTAGTTGAAGTGTATTTTTTGGTGGAAGTTGTATGGTTGGAGGAACAACCTAAAGTTTTGGTGATGTGAGGTTGCACACTCACCCTTCCCTAATTGCTAGTGATTTCGGGGACGAAATCCTCTTTAAGGGGTGGAGTGGTGTAACATACCGAAATCTGGACATTTTGCCTTTTGGTCTTCTTTTCCATCTTTTCCTTTCATTTCTATCCTCTTTGGCCTTTCTATTTAATTTGTGGACAATATGATGGTTTAATAAATATTTGTTCACCTTTTCTCTCAATATTTGGGTTTATGCACAAATACCTCAGTAAGAATTTAGATAATGGGCCTAAAGTGCAAATTGTACACTAAGCAATAAAAAGAATAAAATATTTCGTCCTAGAACTTTCTAGCACTTCCTAGAATAAGAGAAATAAGAGAAAATCCGAATTTGAAATAAAGAAGAAGATAAATGCAATAATTAAAGGTAATATGGCAATTAATGGGTAAAGAAGATAATGAGGAAGATATTGCACAAAATATTATAATTTGAAACCATCAGGATAATTTGACACTTAAATTCGTTTCGTTGAGCAAAAAGTAACTTAAGGGCCAAGTATCATTTAAAGTGGAACATAATATAAATATTAATGACATTATCAAAAGAAAATAGGAAATATGCCAATAAAGTGAAATAAAATACTTAATGTTCTTGAATAAGAAAAATAACTCCAAATTCGTATTCTAAACATAAAAATTAGCCTTTGGACAAATTTGCATATAATTTGGTCAATGTTTAATATTTTATTTTAATCTGGAGAGAGAAAATGATTTAAAGATCAAAACTATTAAATATATGTTGATAAAAATTAATTAATCTCAAAAACGTGTTCCACACGTTTAGTATTGCTTATAGGCCAAGTTTTATATTTTTAGAAGGTTTCTAGATGCCTCTAATAAATTAAAAGGTTAAATAAGTGATAAATTTAAATGAATTAAATAAAATTATAAATTCTTAAAAAAACAAAATAATGCTAAATTCGTGTTCTACATGTCAAAATATATCTTTGAATGAATTTTGATTCAATTTGGAAAATATTTTATAAGAAGGTGAATTTAGGAGAGAGAAAGTGTGTAAAATATTAAAACCATTAATTAAAATAATAAACGATATAAAAAAATAGAAATAATACTAAATTAGTATCGAAAATATAAAATGTGACTTGTGGGTCAAGTTTTATAATTTTGGATAATCCTAACATCATTAGTAAAGGAGGAAAGAGAAAATAGTAATTGGCTTAATTAAATAATCTAATTTTCTCAAAAGGAAAATATAATTTTATATTCGGATTCTTCACCCCAAAATCAGTAAACCTACCAAATTTGAGTTTATTTGGACTTTATTTGCACCCTTAAATAATTAGAGAAAAGTTTATGCATTAAATGCACCAAATGACCAAAGTTAGCAAGTTGTATTAAACGATCATTTCATCTTCTTCCTTGGTCGCGTATGAACAGTAATCCGCGTTTTGGTGATTTTTTTTTCAGATGGCTATTTCTCCCTCGTTTCTCAACGAAACTTCGCGAAACAAGTTGCATTGGATTGCAAATTCGATTCCGCATCCAACTGTTACAAGATCTCGTGTTTTAATCTAGTATTCGGGAAACGCCCAACTTGGGCGCCGCCTCTCCCTACCCCCACCTTGGTAAACCCTAACCTTGGCTTTCTTGCCTATATATACCTATTCCCCTAGGACCGCCATCACCTTTGCAACTCAACCACGCTGTTAATTTCAAGTTTCGTGGACGTTTGGACCATCATCTAGCCGCCGTAGGCTCTTGACCTTGCGGCGCCCTTTGCTCCATCATCTCTTCGTCTCCAGCAAAATAACATGTGCCTTCGAGTTCGCATCGTCTTGATCTTTCTTTTTCATATCTGAACTTTGAATTTGGCTGCGTATTTTGGTTTCACCCAAAATCCTAGCAAGCACCTGCTTGTTCGGTTCTCGTGGAGCGAGAGTACGAGGAAGAAGAAGGCATTCTTTGGTTTTACGATTTTGCCCTCATCTCTGCTTTTGTTTGTTTTTCTCGGCCGAGGATAATCCCGTCCTTCTGCTCTTGTTTTTCCTTGCTGGGTGTGCGGGTGTGTTGGCAAGCACCGCTAACTTGGCACCCCGTGGTTGGGTCAAGTCACTGGTCTGTCTCCTCCCCCTCATGCTTTGCCTACGTGGCAGTTTTCGATTGGTCAGTCTTAGAAAAATTGTATCTTTTTACTCGTTGGTCGAAAAATAGAAATAAAATATGTTTTGGAATCGGGAGAATGAGATCTATCTAGAAAAAAATATTTTTCTGGTTTGATTATGAGGTTTTCGAATATGTATTCTTCGAGTTGATTTAATTAACTAATAAATATGGAAAATACTCTAAAAAGTTAGTAACTCAAAAATATACAAATATGTATGTTATTTTGATCAGAAGAACGTAACTAAGATAGTAGTGAGGTTTTTAGAGTCTAAATCGATGGTTTGCACAAAAAGTTAGTGATATTAGGGTTTTCAATCTTTTAAATGAATGCATATAATTCTAATTTATAAATCTAATGATGAATTAGGGAAAGTGGGTTCTAAATTCATGTGAAGGGTTGGAAAGAGGGATTCTAGAACACCTGAGGCTAAGGTATGTGTTTTGATTGTGCATCTACCTTTTCAATTGGGAAAACATTAAGCCATTACCCATAATTTCTTATGAGGTTTAACTCGATCTAAATCCTTGATTCTTGAAACATAAATTGCTTATTGCCTCAAAAGTAGTTGTAGTCTTATCTTGATTGGGTATTCATACCCCACTGCCATGTTACATATTCTTTTGCTTAATCTTGCCATAACTCTTTTGTTAGCATGTAATTAAATGATCTATTTAATGTTTAAGTAGCGATACTTATGTACAACCACCCATAGAGGGCATGTATATAATCGCCCTAGGGGAATGTTTATAATTCTCCCCAATTAAAATTATAGGTGACTGGAAATGTCTTATTCTTCCCTCACCTAAGGTTAGAGGTCTGGTAGGTGCCTCAACCCTACTTAGTTAGGTAGACATATTAATTTACATGCAAAACCCTTATTTATTTTGTTAATGGCAAGTTTCATTATAAAAAGCCTCATACTCTTTGATGTCTCTCTTTACACCAAATATCTAGCCTAATTTACTTGTTACAACTTTCATTGCCATTGTTAGAATATTCTTGTAACACATACTTTTCTTGTTTCCTTCCCTTTTTGCTGGGTGCCTTCCCAACCACCCAGGTGTGAAGCAAGGTGGTTGAATAGGACTTGAAGATATTGGCTTTGGCTTGGACTTAGATGATGGATATGTTGCTTGGAGACAACAGTGGAGTAGTTAGATTTCCCTCTACTTAGATCCTCTTTTTGTATAAAGCATGTACACCCATATTGGGAGAATTTTTATGTACACTTTATTTAAATTGAGTATAGTCAAAAAAATTTATCTTCCGCTGCTATTTCAATTGGATTTTGTTTACCATTGTATTTAGTAAGAGGTGGAATGATTTTGCCTTTTTACAGATGTACTCTAGGCTCAACATCATCATCAATGACCTAGTTGCTTTCAGACACACTTTGGATAGAGGATCAATCAACTCAAAGATCTTGAGGTCTTTACCAAAGAGATGGGAGTCAAAGGTGACCTCCATTGAAGAAGTGAGAAGTTTTGGTGACATTACAACCAAGCATCTTATTGGGAATCTACAAGCTCATGAGCCAAGACTTGACAAGCAATAAGAAGAAGCCAAGCAAGAAGAGAAGGAAGCAAGGAAGATCAAAGATAGTGCCTTCAAAGCTTAAGTGGATGTTGTCATCCTTCAACAACTACATGCTTGTCAGACCTCTCCCTCCTCCTCTAGTGAAGATGATGGCCCTAGTGAGCATGAAGCCAACTACTCTAAGGAAAATCACTTCAAAGGAAAGCAATCTTCCTCTTCTACTCCAAGGTGCTACAAGTGTGGTAAAAAAGGACACAACAAGAGTGAATGTTCCAAGGATAGAAAGTCACACCACCAGAGCAGCTCCAAAAAGGAGGAAGAGTATAAGAAAGATAGCAAGTACAAGAGGAAGGACACGAAGGAGAGGATATACAAAAATGCAACTCATGTAGTTTGGGAAGCATCATCCTCTAGTGGCTCAAGCTCTGATGAAGATGGAGAGTGGCACCTTACACTCATGGCCTCTACAAGTGAAGATATTGGTGAGGTAAGTGAGGTAAGCTTTCATGAGTTAGCTAAAAAAACTCTTATTGATATGCTTGTTTCTACTCGTTCTTCTTATTCTAGATGTAAATCTAAAAAGAATAGGTTAGGAAAAATCATTGATGATTTGTATACTAAATTTTGGATTCTTGAGCAAAATGAGAAAATTCATCTTGACAACATTGATAACTTGCAAGGCCAGTTTCTTAATCTTGAGCTCCAATACAATGGAGTTGAGGTAGAAAATGGTGTCTACCTTAAGAACATTGAATCTCTTAAGGAAAATAACCAAAAGTTCCTAAATGAGCTTGAGACACTTAAAACTGAAAATGCTAAATTTAAGATTATTGTTGATGCTCATAGAGATGAAAGGGATGTTTATCTTAAAGACATTCAAGTGCTAAAATCTAAAAATGCTAGGTTACTTGGTCAAGTTAATGATATATCTTCTAGACCTATTTTTCCTAGTAATGATGTTGCTTCTATTTCTCTTGAAAAGATTCTTATTTGACTAAAGCCCTCTGTTTAGAGGCCGAACATGTTCATGCTATCAATGATCTTGCTAGGTTGTCTTCTATTATATCTATCATTGATGACAATCATAGATTTAGAGCCTCTATGTAGAAATTCCTCAAAGGGAAAAACTCCCTAAATGAAATCATTGACCATTCTACCAAACAAAGTGGTACTAGTGGTTTGGGATTTGGAAGGGGAACACCTAAGGGCAAGAACGAAGCCAAAGGTAAGAAAAAGAGTAAGGAAAACTCCTTTTTCATTGGAGAGTCTTTTGGCACTATGAACCCTATGATTTGATCTCATTGCAAAAGTGATGATCATTATTCTACTTATTATCCTTACAAGCCTGAGAAGACCAACCCAAAGATGAAATGGGTCCCCAAGCTAACTCTGGATCCCAAAGTTTGAGTTGGGAATCGAAACTCTCCTATCTCACAGGAAAAAGGAAGATGGATTGTTGATAGCGGTTGCACTAAACACATAACATGTGATATAAGCCATTTCAATAATTTCTCAAAGAAGAAAGGAGGTTCGATTACTTTCGGGGACAACAAGAAAGGTAAGGTAAAAGGTGAGCGTGATGTAGGTGAATCCTTGTATATCAAGAATGTTATTTTTTTGGATGTCCTACATCACAATTTAATAAGTGTAAGTCAATTATGTGATAATGGTTACCTTGTGTTATTTAATTCATTCGAATGATTGATTCTAGATTCCCTCACTTATCATGTCATATATAATGGAACTAGATTTGGTAATCTATATGTAATTGTGCTTGACTCTATTAAGCTTATTGTTGGTAGATACCTAGTAGTAAATTCAAATGATATTTCTCTTTTGCATTGTCGGCTTGGTCATGTAAATATGCATCAATTGAAGAAGTTGAGAAAAAAGGACTTGGTCAAGGGACTTCCCAAATTGGATTTTGAAAAGGATGAGGAATGCCAACCTTGTACCTAAGAAAAGAAAACCAAGTCCTCCTTCAAATCGAAAGGATTCCTTAGTACCAAGAGAGAGCTTGAACTTCTCCATATTGATCTATTTGGACCTATGAGAACTCAATCGCTTTGTGGTTCCAAGTATTACCTTGTTATTTTCGATGATTTCTCTCAATATATTTAGACCTTCTTTCTCATTTCCAAGATTGATATGCTTGATGTTTTCTCTAATTTTTGTAAAAAAGTTGAGAATGAAGCTTCTTTCTAGATTTTTACCATCCGTAGTGATCATGGGGGAGAATTTGAAAATGATCTTTTTGAACATTTTTGTGAAGAATCTGGATATGCGCATAACTTCTCTTCACCTCGAACACCTCAACAAAATGGGGTTGTAGAGAGGAAGAATATGCCACTACAGAAAATGGCTAGGACCATACTTTTAGAGTATGAGACTCCAAAGAAGTTTTGGGCCGAAGCCGTTAGTACCTCATGTTTTGTGCAAAACTGGGTTTGCACACATCCTTCTTTGAAGAAAATCCCCGATGAGCTATGGCATGGTAGGAAGCCTTATATTGAGTACTTTTATGTTTCTATATGTCCTTGTTTTGTTATGAACAAAAAAGGCGAGGTGATTCGAAATCATACAAGGCTTTCTTTCTTGGATACAACACTACTAGCAAGGCTTATAGAGTGTGTAATGTTGATCTTGTTAAAGTAGAAGAATCTATTAATGTTATGTTTACTGAGACTAACCCCTCTATTCCCAAAGATATTGTTCCAAATGATGTTATTGCAGGTGAGGTGATTCCTATCCTAAAAGAACTCAACATCACCCAAAAGGAAAAAGAGGTGTTCATTCAAGAAGAAGAGAAAGATGAAGAGAAGAAGGATCCAACTCCCCGCTTTGCAAAGAATCATCCAAAATAGTTGATTTTAGGTGACCCTTTTGAAAGAGTGAAGACACAGGCTGCCTTCAACAAAGAAAAAGTCAACAACACCTTCATCTCACAACTCGAGACAAAGAATATCAAAGAAGCTCTTGGAGATGATAAATGGATCCTATCCATGCAAGAAGAATTGGAGCAATTTGAGAAGTACAAAGTGTGGAACCTAGTGCCAAGACCATGTGTCAGAAAGAACATTGGCACCAAGTGGGCCTACCGCAACAAGCTAGATGAAAGTGGCAAGGTGGTAAGAAACAAAGTAAGGTTAGTGGCTCAAGGCTACAATCAAAAGGAAGGTATAGATTTTGATGAAACATATGCACTTGTAGCTAGACTTGAGTCCATTCGTATGTTTCTTACTTTTTCTAGTTATAAGAACTTTCTTATTTATCAAATAGATGTTAAAAGTGCATTTTTGAATGGTATAATTGAGGTGGAAGTGTATGTTGTGCAATTCCTGGGCTTTGAACATGATAGTTTACCTATCCATGTTTATCTATAGCAAAAAAGCTCTCTATAGATTAAAAAAAGCACCTCGATCTTGGTATGAGAAATTAAAGATTTTTTTGTTAGATAATGGGTATATCATGGGAAAAGTAGATTCTAACTTGTTTATCAAACACACTTCTAAACTTTTCTTATTATTCAAATTTATGTTGATGATATCATTTTGGGTAGAACTAATCTTGATCTTTGCAAGGAGTTTAGTGATCTTATGTGGAGTGAGTTTGAGATGAGCATGATGATTGAGCTTATATTTTTCTTCAACTTTCAAATCAAGAAAACCAAAGATAAGAACTTTATCAACTAAGGCAAGTACACAAGTGATCTACTAAAGCACTTTGGGATAGAGAACACCAAGCCGATGGACACACCCATGTCAAACACTGCCAAACTTGATAAAGATGAAGAAGGTGAGAAAGTGGATGAGAATATCTATAGAGGTATGATTGGAAGTTTACTTTATTTAACTGCCTCTAGACTTGACATAATGTTTAGTATTAGCTTGTTTTCTTGCTTTCAATCAAATCCCAAGAAATCACACCTTATTGTTGTTAAGAGGATTTTAAGGTAGTTAGGCAAAACTTCAAATTTTAGACTATGGTATCCCAAGTCAAGGGACTTTACTCTTATAGCTTATAGTGATGAGGATTATGCAGGATGCTTGATTGATAGAAAGTGCACAAGTGGCACTTTTTTTCCTCCTAGGACCATGCTTGGTGTCTTCATTTTCCAAGAAACAGAGCATAGTGGCTTTATCAACTACAGAGGATGAATACATTACAGTCGAGAGTTGTTGTGCCCATGTTCTATGGATGAAGCAAATGCTCCATCAACATTTATTTTGTTGCTTCTCCTATTTATTGTGATAATACTAGTGCAATCAATTTATCTTACAATCCTGTATTGCATAGTAGAGCCAAGCATATAGAGCTTCATCATTATTTTCTTTGTGAACACATTTCCAAAAAGAAAATCTATATCACACATGTGGACACAAAAAATCAATTGGCAGACATTTTTACTAAACCTCTATTAATTTTATTAGATATAAACTACTCATTACTACTTTGGATGAATCTGACATGCCTTCTTGCTAGTTTCTAGCTATCCTATATGATTTGATCATGTCTTGATCACCCTTGCTTGCTAAAGTGCTAAAATAATCATGTTCATATGCCTTATTTTTTGTTTTTTTGGGTATTTTTTGCAAACACTTGTTTTATCGCAAAATAGTACCCAATGATAAGTGATATAAACCTAAATATGTTTAAAATGCAAAATGGACTAGAAAAATAAATTTTATTAGCACTCAAATGGCTAGAAATTAAGATTTCTAAATTTGGGACAAACTTTCTGTTGGTCAAGTTATAAATTTGACCGATGGGTGGCAGAGAGCTTTTGTAAAAAGTCATTCCGTCAAATTTCCCAGTCATAGAACTCAATAGATGGATGGTCTAGAGCAAACATAAGTGTGGTTCCACCGACTTTTCTCCCTCTAAACTAGAGAAAAATCAATTGATTCACTATCCAGCTCCCTCAAGCTCACAACCCTAGCCTCAGCCATTCTCTTCCTAGCCCTAGCCTGACCTTGCCCGACCTTCCTAGACCTATTGGTCATCAACCCTAGGTGTTTGGTCAGTTCTTGGTGGTGTTTCCTAGATTTTGACCTCTCAATCTTATTATCTCATCTCCATGGCTTCCAATAGGAGAAAGAGTGCCGCCCCCTCCGGAGCACCATCCTCCTCCTTCAACTTGTGCCTTATACCCTTAGATGATACCTTATTTGTCTCTAATGATGCTCTAAATAGGTACAAGGAGCTCCTTCCTAGGAACCCCTTTCCTTTTCATGCCTTGTTTGAGCCACACCCGTGTAGACAAAAGGTTATGTATCAAGTTGCCGAGTTGTTGCATGACTACCACCTCTCTACCGTGAGTGATGAACACACATACTATAGCAATTCGATCACAAGAACCAAATCCATTCACAAATTTATACAAATTTGAAATAGAATTACGACACTCTTGTACCCCCGCCAAATACTCAAATCATTCTTACTTCCATTATCACTGGGAAGAAATTCCAAGTCTCTGAGGATACCTTGAATATATTTTTCTTATGTACTGAGGTGACTGACACATGGAGGAAGGATTACCTTGAATATTTTGACCTCCTAGACCCTGAGGCCTTCTACTAGCAATATGATATCACTCTCCCTGACATACATAATTTCTTAAAGAAGCCTCAGTTTCTCTATAGGAAGAAGTCTACCCTTCCCTCCTCTACCTTAGACCTGAAGAACTGCATACTCACCCTGGTAGTCAACTATAATATTCATCCAAAGAAAAATCAAACTAAAATTGTAGCGAACACCATGGTGATTATATTCAATATCCTGAATAACATCGGAATCAAGTGGTCTCGATATATTCTTCATCACATGACCTGCTTCTACTTTGGTAAAAACACCCGAGGAACCCACCCACCCTGATTTGTGGTCTTTTTAATCTGCCACTGGCAAGTCTCTTTTTCATGATCTTCATTACAAACCTACTTGAGAAGGAGTCTGCATGAGTGAGACCACAATCCATAAGAGTGTTCCTACCCCTTCCTCTACCACACTTGGAGCAACCACCTCCACCCAGATGCCTCCACCTCCTTAGCCATCGCGACCTGCTCATGCCTTGTTTAATGTATCAAATGAAACCCTCATGGGTTACATGATGCATCAACATGCATATAACCTTCAAGTTCAGGATCATATGCATCAGGATCTCTGTGCTATCATGTCTACCATGAACCTATCTCGTTCCCATCCTTACCCTGCCTACCAGCCCTACCCAGGAGGTGGTTATGCATCCTATGCATATAATCACTTTTTTCCCAACCCCTCCATGTGCTGCTTCTGTTGCTACACCCTCTACTATTGGTGGATCTACCCTTTGAGTGCTACCTCTCCCTGCTAGTCCTATAGATATCTTGCTTGCAAGACTTGGCACCTCTGCTCCTACTTTTCCTCAAGCCTAAGAGTTGGATGACCTTGGTATGTCTTGGGCTGAGCAGAATGCCATGTGACCCAGTCGTAGTTTTGGTCCTTCTGTCGATGAGGAGATGCCTGACCAGGTTGATGAGGAAGCTTCTACTACTGATGAGGAGGCTTCTGAGGATGATGGTGACAATGGTTCTGATGATGTCTTTGCTGGTGTATCTGGTGATGAAGGTGAAGTTGCTATCTCTGTTGTGCCTTCAGATGGAGGCAATGACTATGAGCCTGAAGCTTCTAATGATGATGTTGATGCAGATGATGCTGACCCTTTGGACTTAGATACCCTAGACGTTTAGATGTTTTAGTTTTTTAGTCTTTAGATGTTGATCATATATATCTTTCTAGACTATTTTGTACTAAAAACATCATGGCACATTATTTGAGATGTACTATTTCTATCATCATGTTGTTTTCATCATTTTGGCTTGTAGTTGTTTGGAGGACATTCTTTCAGTGTTGTAATCTTAATCATATGTACACTTCCTCTTTTATTAACTATATCTCATGATTTGGTGCTATGTTTCCCATATTTTGATTATGACTTAGATTGATTGTCTCTCTCTCATCTCCGTTTGATGTGTGCTATGAGGTTGCATGTTTATCTTGTGGATGCATGTTTTGGTTGTGCTCGGAGAAGACCTATTTTGATCTCTTCTACCCCTATTTCTTTTTTATAATTCCAAAAGGGGGAGAAGTTCAATGTTTTAAAGCTCAACCATATTGCTTTAATTGCCTATGTGATCCTTTTCTTATTCAATATATGCTTTATCATGTGACTTGTTAAAGGACCATATAATATATATATGTTATATTTCTTTGTGTAGAAAGGATAACCATGTAGGTAAGAGTGAGCAAAGATTGAGGGGGAGCAATTCACATTGTTAAAATCATGAATCTCCATGCAATTCACAAGTCTAAGGTATAACTTTACATATCCTTTTCAATATGTTGAGAAATGGTTTGTCAGTGTCAAAAAGGGGGAGAATGTTGACTTGAGAGTTATACATTGTCCATATTTTGATAATGACTTAACCATTCCATTCATATGTATCTAATATGTTTGTTTAAGATTGATTTCAGGCTTTAGATACATGAAAAGGGTCAAATTAAACAAGCCCTAGCTTGTCCAAGTTCAAGTCAAAAGCAATGCAAGTGTGCAATTCAGGAAATCACTCCAAAATACCTTAGAATATTTTTGTAATCACTTGTATTGATGATATGACTTGTAACTAAGATGAGAAAAAAACCAAGGACACTTAATTCCAACATTTGGTCACTCTGAAACCATTTTGAAAAATTTGTCACATAAACTTTGTCGATCGAATTTGAATCTCGACCGATCAGTGATGAATTTTTGGAAATGAATTAATCGGTTGAGTTGCACACTCACAGAACTCGATCGACTGACTCACTGACCAAAACTAATTTTGACTCATCGGTCGAGTTTCCCAAGACAAACTCGACCCATAGTTTGAAAATTAGCATTATCGGTTAGTGGATCGGTCGAGTTATCTTTATTGAAACTCGACCGAATGTATTATACAGAAAATGCAAAAAAAGTGATTCCAGCCATTGCAGAGTTGTTAGAAACAAAAATAGATCTGTTATAAGTTGTAAAATGGCTATTTTTTGTTCTTAAGTGATCCCACACTCAACGTAACACCCCTAGCTATAAATAGGACCCCTTAGAGTTCATTTCAAGTTTGTTCATTCACGGTATCCTTGGTCCTTTCTATAGTTGAGTGTGTTGAAACCCTTTGAGCCTTTCCTATGTCTTATTTACAAAGCATTTTCTGATCATGAGTGAGTTAGGCATGTTGTAAGAGAGCTACCTCCATGTTATCTTGTATATCTATCATTCCTTCCATCTTCCCAATCCCCTTTCTCAAAGGGCAAAGGTTGAACTGAGCTTCTCTCAGTGAAGGTGAAGTTGTTGTACTTCTTCAAGGTTGAAGAAGGTATGAAGATCTTCTCTAGGTGAAGGATAAGGGCAAGGCAAAGATTCAATAAGTGTGGGTAATTCCTTCAAGGCCAAAGACTTGATACAAGTGTGGGTAAGTCCTTGGTGAAGGCTGAAGACATCTTGATAAAGTGGGTAAGTCCTTGTATAGGTGAAAGACTCATGTCTTAAATAGGTAAGTGTGACGTTCCCAGATTTTCTAAAACGTAACCTGATGTGTGACGTCCAAATTGAAACCCTCACCTCACCGAGAACCCCCATTTAAACATCACACACTAAGCTAAGAAAGAGAATATTAAGGGAGTCAGAAGGAAACAACAGTAGCACATGTACATGAACAATAATAAAACCATACATCACATGTTCACCATTCAACATATAATTACATAATAAATAGTTACAACATTTGATATTACATATTGAACAACAAACTTCTACATATACATGTACTACCACTAAACAATAGGATCTTAAGACAACTAGTCCACCTGTACATCAGCTCGCCACACAACTCTCAACTATCATGGATCCTCAAGATCATATGTCCACAAACCTAAACAAAATATTACATGTGGTACACGTCAGCACAATATTCAAGAATATTGTACTGAGTATGCCTACGTGTCTTTTATATACCTCTCATTACTAAGCTTAGCAAAAAGATAAAATTAATACTTGGCAATTATAAAGAAATATAAGAAAAAGTATATACATGCACAAAGATGTTCATTAACAAAAGAGAACACATATTTTAAGCACCTTTTCCATTATATATCCATGCATTGACCGTTGAAGGTTTTAATGCATTCTCTTGACTCTCAAGGAGCTCAGGATTAAGGCCTTTATGATCACTACCAAAGAGTTAGATCATATGTACAATGTGACCACTACCGAAGAGTTAGGTCACTTCCAAGCACACTACCAAAGAGTTAGTGCTTTCATATAATGGAACATATATATTATGTTTCATGTGTTCCTAGCCATAATTATGGAAAATCAAGCAACATATCATGCAAGAACAATCATTTCATCCAATACCATATGCCAAGTATTTTACTACACATATAACACAAGTATATTGTATAATAAGCCAAGTAAGAGGTAATGGCGTACCTTCGAAAGAGATATTCTAATCCACATATTCCTGATATTGACTATATCCTTATTAAACTTTATTAAGACAAGACCATGTCACCATCAGGTTTTCATCATCGTAACCATAATCGTGTTCATTTTAGGCTTCATTTAGCTCATTAGGATATTCCCATCATTATTTCTTGTCTTGGAGATATTTATTGATGTTATCTTCCAAATTATGGTTCATTAACTAGATATACCTATGTGTCACATTACTATGTGAACATATTAGCTTAGGTTACATTCATTAGTCAAATTAGGATTTTATTAGGATCATTTAACATGTAACCTGATTTATATGTATAATTATGATCTTAGGAATATATATTAGCTTCCAATTACATATATGACAGTGTTTGATAAATTTCATCATTTATTGAGCATATACGTATTTATTACATTTCATTTAGGGTTATTAGCCCTAATTATCCTTATGGAGCAAATTACATGATTTATTGGATCAACATCATAATCACTAACCTTATATGGATTATAGACATCAAAAAGGATTTACTGACATATTATCATAATTTTAGGCCATTGTTTGATATTTATTATCCATGAAACAAGTATTTCACAACTTACATGATACTACTAATATTGGTACATCAAAAGCCTGATATTATGCTTTCATGTTGTTCTACATATTTTTTTGAGAATTTCGACTCTTTGTTTGTAATTTCTAATGAAGGAGCTATTTATTGTGATTTATGTAAATCAGGGAATTAACTGATATATTTACCTCTTAGGGTCAATCTAATTATGCCATGTGTCCGTGAGGGGGGTGTTGCTCCAGGATTCCTGGGCCTTGCTGAGTCGTCTGGTTCATCGGTTGGTCTTGCCAGTTTGTTGGTTTGGACTTGGTCTGGTCTGGGTGATAGGACCTGCCTGGTTTGCATCTGGTGTTGGATCCACGGATTCAATGATCCGTTTGCCCGAGTCGGCTCTACCCCGCTCTTCTGGTCTCGCGTTTGGGTCCTGCGTGAGAACTAAGTTCTCCACTAATGAGCACCACTACGGATGACCTGCACCGGTGAGGAATTAGTGGTGTCACCATGCTCCAACTCGTCTCCTAAGGATACCATCAAGTTTGGCTACCTATTCCGGACCTCCACGGTTGCTATAACTCTAGGATGCGGCTGTGGAGCTCATTCTCCACAAGGCCGTCGTCGCTCACAACTGCTGCGACGGAGCCAAAAAAGGGGGAATGTGTCTCACGCATCCAAACCCTTCCGAGATAACTCCAGGAGCTTCTCCAAGGCCTAAACAACTCATCTTGGTCGGTAGTAAGAATTGGAGGAGTTCCCCACTATGCCTTCCCAAACCATCTTCATCCCCAGAAGCCTTCACCTCGTCAGCCATGGACAACGTAGAAGAAAGGAAAACGAGGAAAACTAGTGGGTTCAGATAACTACTGGGAACATCATCCCCTCCTCGCCTTCTTCCGAACCACCTTCTAGCTCCCTTCTCTACCCTGGCTGCCCCCTGCTTGCTGTGATGGAGCAACAATGAGGGATGGTGGCTCATTCTCTCTTGCCACTTGCTCATTTTCCCCGCCCAAGGTATCGAATAGATCGAAAATAGGATGAGGCTCCAACTCCCATTTACATCTCTCCCCTCACCCCACGATCTAGGCGGGTTGTGGCCGAGATGGTCGTAGGGTCAGCTGCCCCACTACCTTGCTCTAACTGCAAGTAGGAGACAAGCTGACATCCCTCAGATTATAATCCAAGGGCTTAAGGACAATGTCCACTTAAGCCAATCCTTGGCTTTTCATCCTTCAGGCCGATCGCCACTGGATCATAAATCTAGGGCCACGATTAGTCCACACAGCCTACCCAAACCAAAGGGGCGCGTGATACAAGATAAAAAATCACAGCTTAGACCTTAAATCAATAATGATTCACATTATTTCATCATTTTCAAACCTACATAACTTCCTCTAGGAACCTCCAATGGACACCAACATTTAAACATAGCTCTATCATAACTCGAGGCGCAATCCATTCAATTTTAGTGCCAAAACACAACTATTAGACCATTCAATTTAATACTTCACAAATGTATAAATTTAGGGATCTTAATCATGATATCAACACCAAACAACACTCAAACTTCATCAAACTACTTGGAACTCTCAAGATAACTCAAAATATGAATTCAATTATGTCATTGGACATTTAGGATCTCAAAAGTCCACACCATCACATCCTAC
Source organism: Alisma plantago-aquatica (assembly GCA_963693085.1). Lineage (NCBI taxonomy): Eukaryota > Viridiplantae > Streptophyta > Magnoliopsida > Alismatales > Alismataceae > Alisma > Alisma plantago-aquatica. Next base: position 1,118,471,788 of record OY856409.1, on the reverse strand, counting down.
ACACCTTAAAAGAAATTTTTTTCCTCAAAATTAAGACAAAAGTTGAGTCTATCACATCATATACATCTTAAAAGAATTTTTGTCCTCAAAATTAAGCCATTCTCGTACTCAAGGAAAAACTAACATGTCTTCATCCACATATATGTCACTATTCTAGGGGCAACATATCTAAAAGCAAAAGCTCTAGAACTATATCCAAACCACTATTAGGAGGTTTTAAAACATCTAGGGTGAATCACCCCTTAATAAAATATGAAACAAGGGTTTAGAAATCTGATTATGTCATTACATATCTCATATGTTAGGGTCACATCCTTATCTTTACCCATGCATTAGGGTTCTCACATCATATTACCATGTTCTAATGGAGGTTACTAAAGTTATCCCAATATATCAAAGTGTCATAAACATTTTATTGAACTAAAAGTTAGAACATGTTCGACATTAACATATGACTTTTATGAGGGAGTTAACTATATTTAACCCACTTGATCCATCTAGATCATATCAAGGTGTCATAATCGTTATGTTGTGCTAACTGTCAAACTATATTTTTCATCTTTATTAAGCACTAAGATTGACACCTCATGTAACATGTTTCATTCATATGGTCTTATTTCATTGATCATAATAAATTGCAACATTTATTAGTGACTTCATCATAAGATTAACCAAGAATTTCACATCATCATCATTATTCATGTATATGGTTAACCATTGATGCATAGAGATCTATGAAACCATACTTGTTGTTCCATCATACCATATCTACTTATATCAAATTCCAAGGTAAGATCACATTCTTACTTATGTTATATCATGGTAATTCTAAACAAACATATACCAGTGGCTTGTTAAACATATATCAAAACTTTATCTAGTCCAACTGAGGTTCTCCTGACCCATATCATGAGGATATTTACATGCTTAGTCTCTCTGAGCTCACTCAACTCTATGAGTATCTCATAACAAAATCTTTATCTTCCCTCTTTTAGTCTAGGGTTCTCACATTACCTCATTGGTACTAGTGATAGCTTTACAAGCTCTAGCCACATAAGCACAAACCAAAACATGCTAAGATATTTTGTTCATAGGTCTCTATCCATGAAACACTATATCTCATATCTCTCTTATATGTACACCACTAGAGTCCTACAAGGAATCACCAACCCGAGCATGAGGGCTCACAGAAACTAAAACATAGTTACCTCCTCTAGGGTCTTGGGACTCTCTCTCCCTCACCCAGATGGTAGGTACTTATACTCATATTCACATATTCTTATATAACCAACCTCTCTGTGACTCTAGGGTTTGTTCCTCCTTAGGACATATAGGGTTCAACAAAACTATAGGAATCATGCATAAAGCAACTCAACTCAATTGCTCAAGAGTGTTCTAGTTTAGGACATATCATAGTGTATATTCCTCATAATGCTCATATTTTGGAGTTTAGGTTCTCTGACCTTCTCCTAATGGGTCTCACCCTCTCTGGAGTTAACCCTAAAACTGGTCCTAACACTAGAGGTCTTCCTTCGTAAAAGAGACCAAGGATCTTGCTGACTCACATCTTTGTCATAACTTATCTTATCTTATAAAAGAATGCATACTAGCATCATCAAAACTTATCTCAAAACCCCAAAACTGAACCTTAATCCTTAAAGATAACATTGATCATCATAAACCATCTTATATCATCTATATAAGACTTACATCATATCATCAAAACTTATTCCATCTATCACATATTCTAACAAGGCTCTAGGCATCTAATCTAGAACTACTATCTCTTCTAGACTGATGTCATTCCCTTTCACTTAAGTTACATAACGACCTCCTACTCGTACATGTGTGGGGACACATTTTTGTAATACTTATCTATATAATAAAATATGATATAGTTTTTCTCCAATGAAACAAGCGTCATAGAAAAATATCAAGGTTCGATCTGATTGGAATGAAAGACCAAAACCACAAAATGAGTGTCCCACACATAGTAGAGAGTACAGTGTCATGAAAACTTATGAAAAGGGTGAGAACATGGTGTAGACTGGTGTAACTACCCAAAACATAGATGCATCATATGTCAAAGGTTTATCTTCCCATGATGTACATCATTTCCAAATAATGCAACATCCCATATCGCTGCACTATAAGGAAAGAACGACATCTAAGGACCTACTATACAACAAGCACCAGTCTAGACCTTGTTCTCAGACATCTAGGTGCTAACTAGAGGCTAGGTCACATTTAGTCTCTAAAAGACAACTAATCTAACCCTAAAGATTATTAAGTTCAAGGATCTTTAGTTTTCAGTTGCATAGTGAGAAAATGTCAGGCTTTGCTATTGTTCACGCTCTGATACCACCTATGACATCCCTAGATTTTCTAAAACTGAATCTGATGTATGATGTCCAAATTGAAATCCTCACCTCAGCGAGAACCCAAATTTAAACATCACACACTAGGCTAAGAAAGAGAAAATCAAGGGAGTCAGAAGGAAACAACAGTAGCACATGTACATGAACAATAATAAAACCATACAACACATGTTCACCATTCAACATATAATTACATAATGAATTGTTACAACATTTGATATTACATATTGAACAACAAACTTCTACATATACATGTACTACCATTAAACAACAAGATCTTAAGACAACATGTCCACCTGTACATCAGCTCGCCACACAACTCTCAACTATCATGGATCTTCAAGATCATATGTCCACAAACCTAAAAAAAAGATTACATGTGGTACATGTTAGCACAATATTCAATAATATTGTACTGAGTATGCCTACGTGTATTTTATATACCTCTCATTACTAAGCTTGGAAAAAAGATAAAACTAATACTTGGCAGTTATAAAGAAATATAAGAAAAAGCATATACTTGCACAAAGATGTTCATTAACAAAAGAGAACACATATTTTAAGCACCTTTTCCATTATATATCCATGCATTGACCGCCAAAGGTTTTAATGCATTCTCTTGACTCTCAAGGATCTCAAGATTAAGGCCTTTATGATCACTACCAAAGAGTTAGATCATATGTACAATGTGACCACTACCGAAGAGTTAGGTCACTTCCAAGCACACTACCAAAGATTTAGTGCTTTCATATAATGGAATAGATATATTATATTTCATGTGTTCATAGCTATAATTATGGAAAATCAAGCAACATATCATGCAAGAACAATCATTTCATCCAATACCATATGCCAAGTATTTTACTACACATATAACACAAGCATATTGTATAATAAGACAAGTAAGAGGTAATGGCGTACCTTCAAAAGAGATATTCTAATCCACATATTCCTGATATCGACTATATCCTTGTTAAACCTGATTAAGACAAGTCCATGTGACCATCAGGTTCTCATCATCATAACCCTAGTCATGTTCATTTTAGGCTTCACTTAGCTCATTAGGATATTCCCATCATTATTTCTTGTCTTAGAGATATCTTACTGATGTCATCTTCCAAATTATGGTTCATTAACTGGATATACCCATGTGTCACATTACTATGTGAACATATTAACTTAGGTTACATTCATTAGTCAAATTAGGGTTTTATCATCATTTTAGGATCATTTAGCATATAACCTAATTTATATGCATAGTTATGATCTTAGGAATATACATTAGCTTCCAATTATAGATATGACGATGTTTCATAAATTCCATCATTTATTGAGCATGTATGTATTTATTACATTTCAATTAGGGTTATTAGCCCTAATTAGCCTTATGGAGAAAATTACATGTTTTCTTGCATCAACATCATACTCACTGACCTTATATGGATTATAGACATCAAAAAGGATTTACTGACATTTATCATAATTTAGGGCATTGTTTGATATTTATTATCCATGAAACAATTATTTCACAACTTACATGATACCACTAATATTAGTGCATCAAAAGCCTAATATTATTCTTTCATGTTGTTCTACACATTTTTCTAGGAATTTTGGTACTTTGTTTGTAATTTTCTGATGAAGGAGCTATTTATTGTGATTTATGTAAGATCAGGGAATTAACTGAGATATTTACCTCTTTGGGCCAATCGAATTATGCCACGTGTCTATGAGGGGGCATTGCTCCAGACTTCATGGGCCTCATTGAGCTATCTAGTTCACTGGTTGGTCTAACCGGTTCACTGGTTTGGACCCAGTCTGGTCTGGGTGATAGGACCCGCTTGGTTTGGATCTGGTGTTGGATCCACAGATTCAATGATCTTCTTGCTTGAGTCGGCTCTGCCCCACTCTTCTGGTCTCGCATCTAGATCCTATGTGAGAACTAAGTTATCCACTAACAAGCACTACCGCGGATGACCTACACCTGTGAGGAATTAGTGGCGTCACCATGCTCCAACTCGTTTCCTAAGGATACCATCAAGTTAGACTACCTGTTTCGGACCTCCACGGTTGCTATAACTCTAGGATGCAGAGCTCATTCTCCACAAGGCTGCCATCGCTCACAGCTACTGTGACAGAGCCAAAAAAAGGGGAATGGGTTTCATGCATCCAAACCCTTCCGAGATAACTCCAGGAGCTTCGCCAAGGCCTAAACAAGTAATCTTGGTTGGTAGTAAGAATGGGAGGAGTTCCCCACTATGCCTTCCCAAACAATCTTCATCCCTAGAAGCCTTCATCTCGTCAGCCATGGAAAACGTAGAAGAAAGGAAAACGAGGTAAACTGGTGGGTTCAGATAACTACTGGGAACATCATCCCCTTCTCGCCTTCTTTCGAACCACCTTCTAACTCCCTTATCTACCCTGGCTACCCCCTGCTTGCTACGATGGAGAAGCAACGAGGGATGGTGGCTTGTTCTCTCTTGCCACTTGCTCATTTTCCCCTCCCAAGGTATCAAATAGATTGAAAGAGGACGAGACTCCAACTCCCAGTTACATCTCTCCCCTCACCCAACGATCTAGGCAGATTGTGGCTGAGATGGTTGTAGGGTCAGATGCCCCACTACCTTGCTCTAACCACAAGGTAGGAGACAAGCTGACATCCCTCAGATCATAATCCAAGGGCTAAAGGCCAATGTCCACTTAAGCCAATCCGTGGCTTTTCATCCTTCAGGCTGACCACCACTGGATCATAGATCTAGGGTTACGATTAGTCCATGCAGCCTACCCAAACCAAAGGGATGTGTGATAATAGATAAAAAACCCACAACTTAGAGCTAAAATCAATAATGATTCACACCATTTCATCATTTTCAAACCTACATAACTTCCTCTAGGAATCTCTAATTGTCACCAAAATTTAACCATAGCTTTATCACAGCTCAAGGCACAGTACATTAAATTTCGGTGCCAAAACACAACTATTAGACCATTCAGTTTAATACTTCACAAAGGTATAAATTTAGGGATCTTAATCATGATATCAACACAAAACAACACTCAAAATTCATGATACAACTTGGAACTCTCACGATAACTCAAAATATGAATTCACTTATGTCATTGGACATTTAGGATCTCAAAAGTGCACACCATCACATCCTACACACCTTAAAATAAAATTTCATCCTTGAAATTAAGACAAAAGTTGAGTAAATCACAGTAAGCCCTTGGATGTGGTCTCCTTGTATCTCTTATGATAGAATATAAGTATACATGGGTTGCAAAGTCCTAGAGGTTGACCTCTCTAGATAGTGGATTGATGGTATCCTAGTTTGGAGATTGTAACCACTCTAACCCCCTTATCTAAGTGTATGTTTCAATCTCTCTCATCCTTGCTACGCTTGCTTAGATAGGAATTCAAATTGTTCTCAAGCATTTTGTTTCAATTGATATAATTTGAAGTTTTAACTATTCTTGTGAGAATTTTGAATCTCTATTCACCCCCCTAGAGCCCTAGATCTAACAGTTACATCTTGGTCATGACATCCTCTTCACTGCTCCAACATACATAATATATATGGAGAACCACAAGGGTAAGACTCGTGTCCTAGCAATATGATATAGCAAAAGCTAAGATACTATTACCTACAAGCATATTATGATTATATTATTAAAAGGTTGATAATCAACACATGAAATATCTCTACATTGGATATATGAATCAAGTGAAAATTATCTTCATCCTGATATATTCAACAAGTAATTAGACTATATTGAGCATACACATATCCAATGCAAACATTGATTATGAATTAGAGAATTTACTTGTAGGAAAAAGGAAGGGTAATAGTGAATACAATGTGATTCACCAATAAAAATCTAAACAATAATACTACACTACTAAGTTACTTATTTTATTAAACCTTTGGTAGTTTAAGGAGTATCATTCAAACTACTAGACAGTGGCTACAGACCTCACACAAGATCCAAGGATTATCTGACTCCATTAGGTCTCTCCACACACATGTAATCAAAGTGATGTTAAAAAAAGGTGGAGTACACACAAACTAGATCTACCATGGATTTCCAAAGGTTAATAAACATACATCATAGGTCCACTTTGGGTACACATGTCATGGAACCAAGAAAATAAAGTATAAAATTGAACATCACCGAGAAGCGGTCACAATCACTCTTCATCACATATCATTAAACCATTAGTTGAAACCAAGCCACAACAAGATCTAAATACGTCAAGCTATACCAACTGCAAGCGTATCCACATATTCACTAATATACACTTTCAACATCTTCTGACAATTTTCATATTACTACTAGATTAACATGTTTCACTATTTCCTCTAGAAATATGGGGAAGTAGATATATGGACTCAGGGTACTATATGATTAGGGTTATACTTGATTAAATAGATCAATAACTCATTTATTCAATTGAGTACAATCAAGTTAAATACAAGAAACATACAAGTAATTTAAATATTAATCAAATATGTAAAAATAGAAGATATAAAAACATATTCACACATACCAAACCACCCAAATCAGGTTACAAGTATTTAACTATGGCATACCAAGGTCCAAATACACAACAAGGCCCAAAATTACCAATCTCAACCACAACAAGGTCTAAAACATGGTATTTTTATCCTTCCATTATTTCATTTCCAATATGCATGTAAAATCTCAAACATAGGTCATTATCCCATTAAAAGAAATTCTCATAATCATCATTTAGTACAAAGCATGATTACACAAGATTAACTATCATTATTCCAAAGTAAGAGTTATCATGAGGAACTACCATATTTTATGGTTTTCAAGAAAAATCAATTCAATTCTAAATGCCACCATTTCGTGTCTCTTTTAGGTCCTACTTGGATGTAGCAAAGTGTACATCATCATTTTAGGGTAAAGTTGTCAAATCCATAACATGATATTGTTTTTCCACCTTAATATTTTCACCTTCATTCTCATCGTCTTATATTTAATCCATAATCTAACACGGGTTACCCTCAGCCATTGGGCCCTTCATTCATCCTAATGATGACATCCATATCATAGCACTCAAGGTGTAAATACTACATGTATATTCTATATTCAAGATTCATCTAATGATGTCAAATTTTATCACACTCATATTGAAACCTATAGGATATATAATGTGGATAGATGGAAGAAGTATCAACATATGAGAATGATAATTACCCCATTAAAATTATTCTTCACAAAAGGCTGAGATCCTTTGTTAAAATGAATATTGGATTATAAAATTGCAAAGTTATTGTTATTCACTTCAGTAATTTCCCTTATGATGTATATCATGTAAGTTCATATAATTAGAAATATTTATTCAAAATTACTTTCAGCTTTCATAAACACTAAATTGAGTGTGTAGAACTTTAAGAGATATAAGATGATTGTTATTATACTTTCAAGTACTTTTTAGGGAACAAGCCACCAATTCTAGCATTAAAAAGGTTAGTTTCACTATATAAGTCTACAACAAGGCCAACACCTTATGGCAATATCATAACCACCAAAAATATACCACTTCATATCATAGTAAAATGTTAGCATACAAAACTTAAACTTCAAGTTGTAAATAATTGTAGAGAAATATGACATCAGATAGGCATCAAATTTTTTTTACTAACATATTTCCCATTAACCAGCGGATCGCATCAATAACTATGAAATGGAAAAGATGGTTTTATGAAGATATACCTGGTCCTGGGGCAAGTCCAGCGACAATCCTCATTAATGTAGATGCATACTCTATCTTGGAAGGTGTCTGTGTAGCTCCTGATTGCACTGGGACTCATCTGTCTGCTCATCCATAGGCAACAAACTCAAACGTCATTGTCTGCCCGTCACAGGCTGCTGGCTGACGTTGTCCTCCTTAGCGATAGGAAAAGGACACCTCACCTATAGAGAAGTCCACAAAGACCAACTAGAACTCATGTCATCCTTCTATAATGGACATGAAGGAGTTGTCCCTCTCGTTGGTGTACTAGTCACCAACCCGCTCTCCCACAATAATGATCCTCAGTTGTTTCTCTTCCTTGCTATCCCTCCCTAGTCGGGTAGGACTTGCTTGGGCTCTCTTGGTTACCACATTAATAGAGGAATTTTTTTTAGACCAAACGATTCTCAATTGTATGTTTTGTACTATGGGAAGCCCCCAATATCCCTCTATTTATAGTAGAGGTCAGGGTCAAGATTTCTAGTTTATGCGGGAGTGGAAGGGACCAGAAGATCTCAAAATTTTGCAACAATTCTGGAAACTTCATAGTCTACGGAAGCCGAAATGGCCATCTAGAAACCTAGACAATCGCCTGCAATGAGAGACAATCATCTCGCACTACGAGACACTCATTTCACAATTTCCCAATTTTGTACATATTTCAACAATTCAATTCCAATTAGTGCTTGTCATGACATTAACATCAATCCTAGATGCAATCAAATTGCACCTTGAATCAGCTGTTTGTGCATACGAGACATGAGTCTTGCACCATGCCATACGACCATCTCATAAAAGCAAGATGGGTGTCTCGCAGGTTGGGTCACGTAGAATTCCATCCAATGTACAATACAATAAGCCTGACACTCCAAACGACTATCTCAACACTTGAACTGATCATTTGACAGTCCACTCAGCTGATTTGTTGCATGAGTTGAATACCTAAACACGTAGTAAACAATTGAATTATCATTCAAGGTCAAAATACTCTTCTAGACGAGTTCATATGTGTGAGATCCTATCGGTCCCATATTACATTTGCAGTGAATGTCCATAACAACTTATGACATCAGAAGCAGCGAACAATGCCTAGTCACACATCATTGCTCCCCAAGTAAATGGAAAGTTGGAGAAGAACTTCAACCTACAATCTGTGTATGGTGTTACAATTTTTTTATAGTTCCTTTATCACTGATATTTAGATTGAACTCGAGGCATGTATCTGTCATCCTCTTCAACATTCAATCTATGTTTCTTGCTCTAGAGGATTGTATGAGATATGTGTGAGATATGTGTAAGCTCAATATCATAAATTGATTCACACATACATAACCATGTATTTATCAATCTCAATAACTCAAGTGGCCTTGGATATCATACTCCCATAGGAGGGACAAATACCATCTCTATCACTCACAATTAGTTCCCATGTGTCACAGTCACCCAATCATCACCTTTATAATAACCCATGTTTTAGGATTGTGTTTGATGATGTCAAAGAGTACCAAATGACATGTGATGAGTGTAGTGATTTCAAGTCTAAGAACCACAAACACCACCATCACTAGGAGAGTTGAATATGACTATCATGGTAATGGTTTCAATGTGTCACTCTCATGGTGGGTCTGTCTGATGCACTATTCTCTAACATGTATCTATGTGCTTGGTTTGATATCACCATATCATGACTAATGAGATTCTGTCATCAACCAACTCACACTCTAATCTTATGTGTTATTGCTGTCTATTTACCTTCCACAACAACAACCGATCAAGGAAATAAAAAGAATGCATATACTCTTAACATTCGTATGGTCTCATTGTTCCGGTCCTCAACCCCAAGACATACGTCATTGAGTAATATCATTCTCTAGAAATTTATTATGTTATTTCATTATATCAAAACTAAATAAATAGAATAAATTGGAAGCTTTCCTTTATTAATCATCAAATAATGTACAAATTGTTCCATTACAATCATCATATGATTGGCTCTCTGGGTATACATACCAACAGACTCTCACTTTCACTTAGAGTCAATCATTCACGAATCTTATTCCGAGTGACCTAACACGACTATCATGCTTCTGCTATGAAAGTTCTTTAGTTAAGGGATCGACAATGTTGTTCTCGATTGGTACTCTATAAATCTTTACATATCCTCACTGTACAATCTCTCGTATAAGATGATACCGCCTTTGTATATGCTCTGAGCACTGGTGCGATCTGGATTTCTTAGTTTTTGCAATAGCTCCATTGTTGCCACAATATAGCTTGATTACGTAATTGATGCTTGGAATGGCCCCAAGTTTGAAATGAACTTCTTGATCCATACAACCTCCTTTGTTGTATTCAATGAAACAATATACTCAACCTCTGTTGTAGATCAACAACTGTCTCTTGCTTGAAACTCTTCCAGCTTATAGCTCCGTTGTTTAGGCAAAACACAAATCCTGATTACATTTTATAATCATCTTTGTCAGTTTGGAATCTTGCATCAATGTAACCTTTCACCACCAACTCTTCCTCTCAGTCATAGACCAAGAATTAATCCTTAATCCTTCTCAAGTACTTTAGGATGTTCTTCACAAATTTCCAGTGAGCATCACCTGGATCCGACTGATATCTGCTCATCATGCTTAGGGCATACGAGACATCTAAACGAGTGCATAACATTGCATACATGATGGATCCAATTGCCAACACATATGAGATCATATATACTCATGCATTCACTTTCTTCACAAGAATGGGGACATTGAAATGTAGAGATTGGAACTCCATGTAGCATGGGTACGTTCCTCTCTTTGAGTTCTCTTTGCTAACCACTTCAAAACTTTGTCAATGTATGGGCTTTGACTTAGTCCAAGAAGACTTCTTGATCTATCTATATAGATCTTTATCCCCAGGATGTAGGATACTTCTCCCAAGTCTTTGATAGATAATGTATTTCCAAGCCATGTATTTACCTTTTATAAAGTAGTGATGTCATTCCCCATCAATAATATGTCATCTACATATAATATGAGGAATACTGCCATGCTCCCACTAACCTTCTTATACACACAAAGTTCATCTTCATTTGAACAAAGCCGAACTCTTTGACCGTCTCATTAAAATGAAGATTCCAGCTTCAAGATGCTTGCTTCAATCCATAGATTGACCTTTGTATCTTATAAACTTTATTTGCAAACTTTGGATTTATAAAACCCTCAGGTTGTGTCATATACACATCCTCTAGAAGATTCCCATTAAGAAATGTGGTTTTAACATCCATTTACCAAATATCATAGTCATGATAAGCTGCACTAGCAAGCATGATCCTGATGGACTTAACCATGGCCATTGGAGACAAGGTTTCATCATTGTCAACACCTCAAATTTTTATGAAACCCTTTTAAACCAATTTTCCATTATATGTTTGTACTTTACCATCCATGTTTGTCTTCTTCTTGAATACCCACTTGCGCCCTATGGGTTTTACCCCTTCAGGTGGATCCACCAAGGTCCATACCTTGTTGGTATACATAGATTCCATCTCAGATCTCATGGCTTCAAGCCATTTCTCAGACTCTGGACCCTCAATAGCATCTTGATAGGTAATTGTCACATCATCTATGACCGATTCATTGCCTTCGTGAGTCAAAAGATATCCATATCTCTTAGGTTCAAGGGGCATCCTATTAGATCTATGAGGTTCCTGTGTTACTTGAGGAATTTGAGATTCCACAACAACTTGTGAGTCTCTTTGTTCCTCATGTACCTCCTCAGGTTCAATGTTTTCTTGTTGGTCTCAAACTTCTTCAAGTTCTACTTTTCTCCCACTAATTCTTGTGGAAATAAATTCCTTTTCTAGAAATACAACATTTCCGGCAATAACTATTTTGTTGTCAGTTGGGTTGTATAAGTAGTATCCCCTTATTTCTTTGGGATATCTAACAAAATAACATTTAACAGACTTAGGGCCAAGATTTTCAGGAAACATTTTCCTAAGATAAGATTCAATCCCCAAATCTTCGAAAAGGAACATCAGGACGTTTCCCATGCCATATCTAATATTGTGTCTTTTGAATCATTTTTGATGGCACCTGATTAAGTATAAATGTGACAGTTTCATGAGAATAAACCCAAAAGGAAGTTGGAAGATTAGTAAAATGCATAATTGATCACACCATATCCAGTAATGTGTGATTCCTTCTTTCTGAAACCATTATGCTGTGGTGTTCCAGGTGGAGTCCATTGTGATACATCTCCACCTCGATCAGAATGAAGTGCCTTAATACTTTTACCAAGTTGGTTTTGTACTTCATTCATGAAGTCTCTAAACTTTTCAAGAGCTTCCGACTTATGTTTCATCTGGTAAACATAGCCATACCTAGTGATAGTAAAGGTAATGAAGTATTGACACCCACCTCTAGTAGTTGTTTAAAAAGGGCCACACACATCAATATGTATGAGTCCTAAAAGATCACTAGCCCTCTCACTATTTCCAGTAAAGGGAGTCTTGGTCATCTTGCCCAACAAAGTAAGATTCACATGTCTCTATTGATTCAAAAATCAAATGAGTCCAGATAATCATCTTTATGGAGTCTAGATATGCATTTCTCATTTATGTGCCCTAGACGACAATGCCAAAGGTATGTTTGGTTTGAGTCATTGAGTTTTTGTATTTTGGTAATTTATGTCATATACGCTTGTCTCTAGATCTATCAAGTATAGACCATATGACATTGGGGCACTGTCATAAAGGATCCCATCTTTACTATAGAACATCTTCCATTCTTTATAAGAAGTTTGAATCTATTCTTATCCAAACAAGATACATATATGATGTTCCTATTAATGGCAGGTACGTAATAGCAATTCTCTAACTCTATTACTATCCCACTTGGTAGAGATAACTCATAGGTTCCAACTGCATTGGACGCAACTCTTGTGCCATTTGCAACTTGCAGTTCTACCTCACCTTTCTGTAAAGGTCTACTTATTTTTAGATCTTTTACATTTGAGCAAATGTGTGACCACATCTGGTATCTAGTACCCATGATGAGGAAGTAGTATAGTTAACCTCAATAACATATATACCAAAAGTAGAGATCTCAATCCCTTTCTTCATCTTCCTAGGTCCCCTTATCCTTATCCTTATTTTGAATCAGAAGACTTGGACTTTAGTTTAACTATGAAATGCTTCTTCGCTTTGCCTTTGTCCTTGGACTCAACTCTGCTGATCATCATCACAAATTTTTCTATCTTCAATTGTACTTTGACACTTATCAAAATGTCAAGCAACTCTGACAGCAGTCTATCCATGTTACTCAAGTGATTACACTCGATAAATTAGCTATATGATTTGGGAAACAATTGCAAAATCATATCCGTGGCCAACTCTTAACCTAAAGGAAATCCCAATCTTTCTAGATGCTTCATATGTCCAATCATATTGAGCACATGACACTCTACTAGTTATCCCTCTATCATTTTGCACTCAAATAGAGCCTTATAGACATTATACCTTATATGCTTATCATGTTGTTTATACAACTCATAGTTCGTACAACCCAACATAAGGTTCTTGATGTTCATAACATCATTGGCATGCTTCAAAGAAGCAACCACGTCAGTCATAGGCAAACATGGAGTGGATATTGACACTGGTGTTTTAGGATCATGCAAAGCACTTCTCAAGGTCCTAAACTAGTTATGGAAATAAATCTCATTTAGTTCATCCCATTGTGATGATTGAGTGTTTTCCATTTGAATCTATAAGAGAAAATTTGCATTTGTCAAAAACCATTTTTAATTTGATCTGGTTTGAAAAATTGAGATTAATTAGGTCTTTAATTAACTATCACTCCCAATATTTTATTCAAATTGATTGCCCTCACTACCAATTCAGAAGATTGCAATGTACAACCTTCTAGTGAGTCAAGATCCTAATTTCATCAAAATCAGGAGCCAGCTAGGATTGTCACCCACAACTTGATTCTATCAGTTAGGCGACTCTTGCCAATTGCATCATATGCAAATCTTGATAGATGATATGCACAACTCTTTGTCATTGATCATCTATATGCTTCTAGGTGCTTAATCCAATTAGGATCACCTAGTTAAGCCTGACCCATAAGCCAACACGATAGACTATGCACCCCACTAGGGTAGACTCACATATCTACCTTCACACTTCCACGAGATAGACGACGCACCATGCTAGGGCGTGCCCAAGCTTGGTTGATTAAGATTTTCATGTGTGCTTCTTAAGGAAAGAATCTTAGACTTAATATTATATTGAGGGATTTTGTATAATACATATACATTAACCAATCACCACATATATATAGTACATATCATATACATGCGTAAACCACAATGATAACTTGCAATAAGAAAAAAGTGGTGGTTATGGCCAGCCTAATGTAATTCCTTGGAGACACAAGGAATTACTACAATCTAGGTCTACATCATATGCAGAAACCTATCATTGATGAAGATCTATGCTTGCCAATCTGGGTTGACTGGTTCAACCTTTGAACTGGTCGGTTTGCCTCTTAGTCGGTCGGTTGGTATCCTCTAACCAGTTGTCTGACTCCTCCAAATGACCAATTGGTCGTCCTATATTCGATAGTTTGGCTCCTCCAAATAGTCATATTGTCTGGTGCTTTGGGATCATGGTTGACTCGCCAACCATCCGTCTCGGCCCCGCCATCCGGTCGGCTCGGCTCCTCTATGCGGTCAATTGGCGTATTTATTCTTCATCAAAACAAGAAAGTAAACTAACCTACTTTTACATAAATATTGAAAGAGCTCAAGTTACATTCGAGGGGAGCAAAAATAGAAGAGAATACTACTTTTACATTGAGAAGATAAGAGAGAGGCTCGATTCACAGACTGAGATAAACATGATTAACCAACCACACAACCATGCACATATAATAGGGGTTATTGGCCATAACCACGCTACACATCCACCATCAAATTGCATATATACCATATATATATTGCATATATACCATATATATATTGCATGTGTAAATTGCTTATATACCATATATATATATTCATTTGTGGTGATTAGTCAGACGTGCACATCAACCAGTTTACATATTCACATCTCATGCAGTAAGTAAACTTGATAAAACCGAAAATCTGATCATATCGATTATCCCAAAAATACTTAATTGATGTGGCTCTGATACTACTGTAGGAAAATATGACATCATATAAGCATAAAAAAACAAAATTTTACTGGCATATATCCCATTAACCAGCAGATCGTGTAAATAACTATGCAATGGAAATGATGGTTTTACAAATATATATGTTACAACCTCAATTTTGCATTTGTTTTCATAATTGAAATGTAAAGATTTTATGAATTGGACTTAATTGAAAAGATTGTATGCTTTGCTTCAAACAATGGATTACTTTGCAAATATCCCTTTTGATAGGAATTTCATGATTCCTATTATTAGATTAATCCAATAATGGATATAAAAGAGAAGAAAGGAAGAAAAGTCCAAATAATAGAAAAAGATATAAGATAATGAATATTAAGCAAAGTATTTATAAATAT
The DNA here is from genome assembly GCA_963693085.1 of Alisma plantago-aquatica. Classification (NCBI taxonomy): domain Eukaryota; kingdom Viridiplantae; phylum Streptophyta; class Magnoliopsida; order Alismatales; family Alismataceae; genus Alisma; species Alisma plantago-aquatica. Next base: position 1,118,456,076 of record OY856409.1, on the reverse strand, counting down.
ACATAGACATCTCTAGAAAGTGGCATTAATGGCCACAATTGAATAAATTTCGTTTATATGTGATTTCTAATGAAAAAAATAGGAAAGAGGAAAAAGGAGATGAAAGATAATGAAAAATCCTTGAAAAGAGATATCTTAAAAAAGAAATAAGTAAGATAATGAGAAATGAAGAATGTAGATGCATCTAGAAGGATAATAAGTATCCTTAAAAAGGAATTTCGAAATATTAGGATTTATTAGGATCCAAGGAGTCCCAATAGAGAAGAAGAAAGAGAAAATGCAAATAATACAAAATAAGAGGATAATGTGATACATAATTAATGAATTTTATGGTATTATTAAAAAGAGGTATTTTATACTATAAGAAAGTATAATTTTGTGGCCAATGGATTAAAAGTCATTCATTAAGATAATAAGAGAGATGATTTTTGAATTCCTAAATATCTAAAGATTATAGATTATCAAGAAGATAATGAAGAGAGAAAAGATTGCTTCTTAATGAAGGAACTTGGTTTCCTATTAGGAAATGGGATTGGATCTTGGGGATGGGCATCCTAGGGCTTTGCTACCCTCCCCTATATAAGGGGTGGAACCCTTGGCCAAATCCAAAAAGATTCCATACTTCCTTCACTCTTCTCCTTCTTCTTCTTCATTCAAACCTTAGCCATGTGGATGGTACTTTCCCTGGGGCAGCTAGGGGCTAAGAGGTTGTCACGTTTGAAGCAAAATGCCCTGCGTTGCCAGAGGGGAGCTCGACCGTCGTCCTCGCGCTTTAGGCCATGCGTAGCACTAGCAGCACGGCTACCAGGCCGACCGTGGGTTGCAGGCCCGACCAGCTTGGACCAGCTGCCTTGGCTGCGGGCTCCCAGAGGTGCACGGAGGCACGACGAAGGTAGGAGAAGGAGTCGTGGTGGCCGTCGGGTCCAGAACAGGGAGGAAGAGCCGCACCAAGAGCAGCTGGGGTGGCATCGTCAGGGCTGCGTGAGGTTGAAGATGGATGGACGCTTTTACCCCTCCGCACTGCGAAGGATCGACAACTTAATTAGGGGCAATACAGTCATTTGGTTATGTTTGAATCGACCGCGGCTACGTTGCATGAGTGGGATGACGTGGCAGCCTTCCATTGGTCCACATAAGCAATTTTTTGTAAAAATCATATCTAAATATTGGTAGATCAGAATGGTACATATAATATATGTATTTTGCTCATAATAATGCGAGGAATCCATTAAAAATAGATTTAGAAGTTAATTCTACTTGAAATTCGAAAAGTAGTGGAAGTTATCAACTTTAATGCATTAATGATTAAGAAACCCTAATTTAAGATGACTAATATATTGAGAGGGATTATATGGATGATTAAAGTTGATATTAACACGTTGATTATAAAAAGATGCATTAGATCTAAAAGGATGAACTTTATGTGTAATTTGATTAATTTAGGGTTCCATGTACAAAAATGAGCTTTAATGGGCCTTGAAACCCTAATGTTGGTAATTATGATTCATAATGGCTTTAATTGTTCAAATTCATGTATAAAGCTGAGATATGATGGTTCTAAGCTATTTTGAGTATAAAAGTTCCTAATTGTGGATACATACCCTTAATTTAGTAATTAGGGTTTTCTAGTAGATTAATGTGGAATTAAGGATAAATAGAGTTCATATATGAATTAGACTATATGAAATATGAGTTGTTAATTCGAAAGAAACTAAAGGTGATAATTGAGTCTAATGATCTTGAAATATCTTAAAAGGATAAAGATGGTAATTTTAGTGTAAAAGGGAAATAATAGACTTAATTGTCTTATAAGTAGGCTTATGATGTTGAAATTGGGGTTTGTGAACTAAGAGAGTGTTAAACGAGATAAAAGTATTATGGAGGCTAAAACCCTAATAAAACCCTAAAGTGGCCTAGAAAGCCTAAGGTGGAATCCAAGTCTATCTTGAGAAAGTTTTAGATAAACTATAATACTTGGATGTTATGCATTAATTTTAGGATCTTGTTGATGGCTTGTTTGATTGTTTTTTATCATTATTGCTTGGACATCAAGTTGCTCTGGATCAGGTATGTGGTTAATTATGGTTAATCACATTAATTTTCCAAAGGTTTTATGGATGATTGATCACATTGAATGCAACCTATCAGTTTGGATGTTCATACTTGCAAATCATAAAGTCACTATGATTATCATAATTATGATATAAGTGTGTATTCTCGCACCTACATGCCACCCTGATGGATGAGGCAATGAGGTCAAGCCCAAGAGGGAAGACCCATGGGCACCACGAGAGGTGACCCCAGGCACCAAGCTCAAGATAGAGAAGGTGGCCTTTATTGCATGACTAATCGGCACCATGATAGGTGACCCCAGACACCAAGCTCAAGATGGAGAAGGTGGCCTTAAGTCAATGGCAAAAGAGAAACCCTAACGGGGCATTCCAGGGTTAGGGAAAAAGTAGTGGAGATTGACACATTGAAAATGTAAATTGAATTGTTAATTACCTTGATTCTGATAAATAGGTTGTTAGCCTTACGTGTGATATTTTGTTTGTCCCCACATACCGACATATTCACTTATGCTGACTGACGTTTTGTTTGTCAGCGTTTTAGGTACAAATTGAAAAAGGATAAACAGTAAAGTGGCATATTGTGAATTTAAGAAATAAAGTGCAAGGATGATTAGTTAGAATAGAGTCCAGATGTGGATAGAAGTTAGAAATCCAAGTTTTTGAAAAAGGTATGCAAAGTTTTATTTTATTCCAGCTTTTAGTATAGTCATGGTAGAATTTAATAATTATTACTGATTATTTGTCGAACCTTTGATCTGGGAAATTGGGATAACGACTTTGACCTCTTGGTCTCCCTGAATTGGGGGTTACTGAGAGGCGGGGTCGTTACATTTAGTATCAGAGCACTGGTTCCTCATCTAATCTTTAGTAATTATTAAATTTTACAAACTCTATAGAACCCAAGGGAGTTATTAGAGGATTTTCCAAAGACTGAGGTGTCTAGAAAAGGATCACGGTCTAGGGGCTGGCAAGATTTTCCTCCGCACCGCTAATCAAAATACGAGGACTCCCGGATCAGTGTGACTGCTTGGCCAATGTCTTAGGAACTGACTCGAAATAAGATACCTTTAGGACTCTCTCATCTATTTTCATCCCTTCTCAACCCTAATTCTGTTAAGATTATGAGGTTTAGGGTTTTACTCTCTTTTCCTCACCCTATTGAGGAGAGGGTATGCATGATACGGTTAAGGAATCCTCCACCAAAATTAATAAAAAGCATGTAAATAAGATGTTATTGACATAAGCTTAATAGTTTAAGCATAAACTAAATAATAACTGTAACATCCCTGACCTGGGTTATGCTTTAACCCTAGATGTTTTGTTTAAGAAAGATAATTATATTCTTGCTTTTATCTTTTGAAAAGTAATTAAGGCTCAAGAGAAACTTATGTTTTAATTTTAGTCCTTTTTGAATATTGTTGAAAACAATGTTTTTCCCATTTTGGACTAAAGTGCAAATTACCCAAGTTGAGGGGTTAAATTGCAAATATTACATGATAAAATGTTCCTCAAGTGTTGAAGCATCATAAGAATGAGAATGATGCTGAGGTATGGCTTCCACAAGCCTGAGCACCAAGAAAGAGCTTATTAAGCAATGTTTGTGCATTAAAACCTAGTTTTGGTGTAATGTGCAATTTACCCAAAACCTAAGTTTCAATATGCAAAATACCACTTCTAGAGAGTCCATAATGTTTCTTGGTATCAATTAGAGACAAGAAAATCAGAGGGGTGTCTCATTTGAATCTCTTTGGGAGAGAGAGAATCTTGATATTAAAATAATCAAGATTTAAGCATAATTGAAACCCTAATTCAATTTAATGCAAAAATAAATATATTAATGGAAGTGCCCTTCAACGAAAAATGTGATGGTTGAATTTATATAAGTATGGAAGTCCTTGTTCCTTGCAATGGAACTAAAATATCTAAAGTGAGTGGAGAGCCCACTCACATTAGTTAAAGAAAAACTAATATCCACTAATTTTTGGATATTATTATTATATTGATTAAGGTGCTTAATTGTTTTCTTTTAATTCATGGATAAAGAAGAGGATTTCTAAGGGGAGTATGATGGCTTCGCATTCAAGGAAGTGAGGGGGATAAGTGGCACCAATTTAGGGAATTGAAGGATTTTTATAACACTTTCTCTCTCTTGAATTTCCCTTATATACACTCCATTCTTTCACCCACATGAAAGGCTTTTTCGACTCTTTTTTCTTTCCTTGCTTTGGCCAAACACAAGGGAGATTAGGAGAAACAAGAGGACGTACCCCAACTTGTAGGTGAGCTCCATAATCATCTTCAACCTTGATTTCATGGTGGAAATCGAAATTCAATGCTTATTTTCTTCTTTTCTCCATTCAATCTTCAAACTTTAGCCATGCTTTTCACTCAAAGACTTGAGGACAAACATTAGAGAGTTGATAAAGTTTCATTCACCATTAAATACGTGAATCTTGAAGCTTGGATTCAACTTTGAAGGCGGGTTATATAACTTGAACCCTTAAATATCATTATTGATTTCATTTCTTCATCATATGTTGATTCCTTTTTCTATCCCGAATTTCCTTTTGATTAATTGTTAAAATCACCACAAAGATCACAACAAATTTAGTAGGTTTGTAGCTTGAAGATGATGATATCATCTTATCACACACCTCAAGAAATATCAGGTCCTAACGGTTTCAACTTGGGACCAATCGGTCTCAAGATCGATTGAAACCAAACGGTCTCAAGACCGTTTGGGATCAAACGGTCTCAAGACTGTTTGGGGATACTTGCTGATGTAGTTGGATATTGATCCAATGGTTCTAATTGATTGACTCATAATAGGTTCAATGATGGATAATCCACTAATTACAAACTCTAATCGGGTTGAAGTGTTGAAACCCTAATTGAATTGAATCAATTTCATGGTTGATGGTGCAAACGGTCTCAAGACCATTTAAGGCCAAATGGTCTCAAGACCGTTTGGAGGTCAAGGGAAGTGATGAATGGTTGGAGATCCAAGGGTTATAATTTTATGTACTCTCAATGGTCCAATTGATGAAGGATTCAATGAAGCAAACCCTAATTGATTGGTTGAAGGAAACCCTAGATGATCCTTTCGGTTTCAAGGTAGTTTGGACCAAACGGTCTTGAAACCATTTGAGTCCAAATGGTCTTGAAACCATTTGGAATCAAACGGTCTTCAAACCGTTTTAGAACAAACGGTCTCAAACTGTTTGGAGGTCAAATCGGTTTCAAGGTTGATTTATCCAAGCGGTTTCAAATGTTGATGGGTCCAATCGATTTCAATGTACATGTGATCAAACGATTTCAAGAGTTGAGTGCCCAAATGGTTTCAAAACCATTTTAAGGACTCAATCCTAGATGCCCAAACGGTTTCAAAACTATTTGGAGGGCAAACGGTTTCAAAATCATTTGGAGGTTGATGGGTGAAAAGTGTTTGGAGGTTCAATGCAACCAAAACCGTATAAAGACCTAATGTGATGAAAGATCAATTAACCCTATGATTGTTAATGATGTTTATAAAAGATAATTACAACTGTTGAACCTTTAAGGTACGAGGGTGATTAGTACCCTTAGAGGGGTAAACCTTTGATGTTCATGGAAGCAATATCTCAATACACCATGCTAACCCTAAATGTATGTACTTGAATGAAGGGTTGACCTAATATAATCAAGTTTGAAGTAATCAACATCCTAGAGAGGATGAGAGCGAGAGGAATTCATACAGTTATAATAATTATGTAGTTTTAAGGCCTCAACACTTTCCACATGAATAAAATATGTAATTAAGGTATGATCCTTGATAAAGAGATCATGAAACCCTAATCGAGAACGTTGATGAACCCTAACCCTAATTTAGGGTAATGCTAGGTGAAACCCTAATCTAGGGTAATGGTGTAACCCTAATATATGGTGATGATATGAGAAATCCCAATCTTGGGTAATATAATGAAAAACCGTAATTTAAGAAGATGCTTCATGAAACCCTAATTTCGGGTAAAGTTACATTAAACCCTAATTTGGGTAAAGTTATAAGGAACCTTAATTCAAGATAATGATGTGTGAAACCCTAATATTGTGTGATGCCTTATGAAACCCTAATGTAGTGATGTGATGTGAAACTCTAATCCAGAGTGATGCTATGTAATGCTATATGAAACCCTAACCCTAATATAGGGTGAAGGTATGTGAAACCCTAATTTTGGGTTATAGTGCATGAAACCCTAATCGTGGGCAATATGATGATAAACCATAACCCTAATTTTGGGTAATGGGATGAGTATCCCTAATTGACATGAATTTGGAAACCCTAACCCTAATGAGGGAATAGTGATGCTACCCTTACATTACATAGTGCTGATATGTAACTAATATAACTGTTATCATGTGTACTAATCATGCATGTATCATGAGATGTTGGGCATAGCCAGGTATGAGCTATGATGTTTTATTATTGAAATTGTTTTATGGGCCTTGTGAGCCATAATATGCTTTGTTGCCTAGTAAGAGGTAACAAGAGATTAAATGGGCCTTGAAAGCCATGTGAGATGCTTATGTAGCATGTATCATGTTTACCTTGGTAAGATGACCTGAAGGTATTAATTACCTAATAAGTGGTAATAAGTGTTCTTTGATTAACTGAGGGTTTGAATACCCATATTCCATAAACATGATGATGATATGTTAAGGGATGATAATACCCATGACGTGACAAGGGATTGAGATTCCCAATGTTTTATAAAGCTTCGAAAAGTACTTGATAGAAGTATAACACATTCTTTGTAGCATTTTTTATAATAATTTATGTTTGAAAACCTGACTGATGCTAAAAGAATATGATAATGTACTTAATTAATTAAGTGAAATCTTATCATGTAGATCCCTGGCCATACATCCATCATCTTCAGTAGTTGGTGATGGTGAAATAGGTTTTCACACGGGATCTCCTGGAAGGCATACTGTTGAGTATGTGGGGGTTATGGGTGCTAATATCCTTACGCCCTAATGAGGGACTGATGTGAGAAAAACATTAAATCTCTCAATCCTTCATTACATGTGCCGAGATGGATGTATCACGAATCTCTTGATAATGTTAATGTCGGATCGATGTGAGATAAACATGAAATCTCTTGATTGTGAAGAGAGTACAACCGCCACTGTAACTCTATAGAGAAGTTGCCAGTATACCCTGGAAAGCTATTTAGCAGAGACACAAGATGTCCTGCATTTTGTACTCACACTGGCTGAGGAGGATGAGGTCATGGAAATTCGGCTCTTCCTTGACCTATGTATGGTACCAATTTTGACTTCACAATGGTCGGTTGGAGCATGAGCGGTATACCTCATCTCCTCAGGGCTTAAGTATGATTGTAAAATGTAATCAACAGTGTAGCGTATTTGCTTAAGGTTGAAATACGAGAATCATTGGTTGATGTTACCTTGCTTAGCATATCCTAGATTGATAAATGTTATACATTATCTTCAATTCCTTATTGGATAAGTGACATGCTGCTTTATCAAGTTATAGCTGAAATGCTTTGAATAAGAATATTGTTCTAATCTATATAGACATTGATTTATCTACTATTGAATATATATGATTCCTATGCTCAGTTTTATTCTATTAAACTGCAATAATAATGTTTTTGGCAGAGAGTTATATCTCTCGCTGGGACTGGGTCTTACTCTGTTGGTCACCAACACTTTTTAGGTAGATGCGGAAGAAGAGGCAAAAACCCTATAGCAGGGGAAGAGCAACATCAGCAACAGGGACAACAATGATATTCCAGGTGGAGGCACTGGCTGTCATATTTTTTATAGAGAGTCCTATGTGTCGTCTCTGTACTCTTAGGTCCTTGGAGTTAGTAGTTAGTACTTTTAATGAATCGATCTGAGATTTTGGCTTGATGCCTCGAGGTTCTTATGTTGCATGTGTATAGTTTTAATAGAGCAGTTGATGCTTGTAATCCTAGAGAAGGGATGGTACATGATATGTACTTATGAACCAGGATGTAAATAAAATACATTGGTTCTTGATAAAAGAGTTTTCCTATGTTTGGATCTCTTTGTAAATGGTTTTAAGTGATTTTTAGTAATCTGCTGTTAATGATCGCTTTCGCTTAGTTAATGACATTTTGTTCGAATAGTTCACGACAGTTTAGTGGTATCCGAGCTCTAGATTCGTTGAGTCTACAGAGACATATGATTAAGGTTGCTGAGTTTGTTCTAGTGTCTTCCAGTTCATCTGATAGTGTCTTCTGCTCATATAGGAGGAGAAGAAGAACTTAAAGATGCATGGATCACACGAAGAACATGCTACTGAGAGCAGCATTGTTGCACCAGGAAGAGGTGCAAGGGACCAGACTAGGGAGGAACCAGTACCTGAACATCCTCAGTTTAACCAAGATGCACTAGAAAACCCAGCTTTCCATGATTTGTTTGGGCAGTTCATGGCAACCATGATGCATATGGCAGATAGGATGTCACCATCTACATCAAGGGCACCAGCCCATAATGAAGGACAAGGAGCCGACAAGACTTTCAAATGACTTCGCCGGGTTGGAGCCACAAATTATGCTGGTATAGCTGACCCAATAGACGCTGACTTGTGGTTGATTGAGTGGAGAAGGCCTTTAGAATCCTCAATATCCCTGAAGAAGTGAAGGTGAGGCATGCAGTGTACCTTCTAAAAGGGAGTGCTAACCACTGGTGGATAATAGAAGAGGGCAAGAGGCCAGGTGTTGAAATCGGATAGGGAGAATTTTGACGAGAATTCGTCAGTAGATACTTTCCCAAAACATATCTAGACGAGAAGATCTCTCAATTTGAGAGGTTAAGGTAGGGACCAATGAACCTTAGTGAGTATGAAGCTAAGTTCATGGAGATTTTGTGGTTCTGTCCGCATATGGCAACCACTGATGAAGAGAGAATTCAACATTTTGAGAAGGGGATGAACACTGATTTGACCACTCATGTGTCTTCCTTAGAGAATAGGGAGAGGTTTGCCATCTTTATGAAGTCCATGAGATGGATAGAAAGGTCAGTGATTGAGAAGCGTCAGACTAAGAGTAAGAAGGTGTATACTCAGTTTCATGGATAGAGGTCCAAAAGTTTCAAGAAACTGAGATTTTCTTCACCAATAGCACCACCAAGATTCAATACCTAGACGCAATGGACGCCGAGTAGGGGTAGAGGTTGTAGTTTACCACCTGAGGGAGCCCACAACTCATCATCAGTAACAGTAATAGGACCACCCATGCCACAAAGGGAAAGCAGAGGCTGTTTTATATGCAGAAAGATGGGGCTTTTGATGAAAGATTGTTAAGCTAAGATGTAAGTGTGACTCAACCTCCGAGGCAGAGTCAGCAAGGCTCTCAGAGGTGATAGTTTTTGAGTGGCGCTAGAGGACGTGGACAAGCATCCCAAGATGGTTCGTCGGCACCTAACAATCGAGCACAGGATCAACAACAAGAAATGGTGAGATTCTATGTGATGAATCAACCCGAAGCAGTAGTCGACCCTCAAGTTGTAACAGGTCAGAAGGAACAATTTCTTTCTGATATGTCTTCATCCTGCTTCGTATCTATTTTGATTGATCCGGGTGCTACACATTCCTTTGTCACTAGAGAAGTGATCCTTGATTGCAATATGACTGTCAGTCATAGAGAAGATAATCTGTTATTAGAAACTCCATTAGTTGGACCTGTAGTGCTGTGAAAGGTGTGTTCTCCCTACATTCTTTCCTTTTCTGAACATCACATTCAGGTGGATCTTATACCACTTGAGATGCATGGGTTCAATATAATCCTTGGTATGGACACCCTAGAAAAGTATAAGGTTGTCTTGGATTGTGATTCCAAGCAAGTTGTATTCGCATATGATGGTGACACATGGATCTTTCAGGGAGATAGAAAGATTCTTCCAACCTGTCTTGTGTCAACTATGGTAGCTGAGAAGTTGATGAGACAAGGATGCTTTGCATTCTTGGCACATGTGGTAGACACCACAATGGAGAGCCCTAATCTTTCTAAAGTTCTGATAGTTAGGGAGTTTGAAGATATGTTCCCTGAGGAACTTCTAGGTGTTCCTCCGCCCCGAGAGATTGATTTTGAGATTAATCTAATCCCGGGCATGCAACCAATAGCACAAACACCATATAGAATGGCACCTGCTGAGATGGAAGAGCTCAAGAAACAACTATAGGAGTTGCTTGAGAAAGGTTTAATCTGATTGAGTACTTCACCATGGGGTGCTCCGGTTCTCTTTGTTAAGAATAAGGACAGATCTATGCGGTTATGCATTGATTACAGATAGTTGAATAAAATAACTATAAAGAACAAGTATCCTCTGCCAAGGATCGATGACTTGTTTGATCAGTTGCGTGGTGCAACTATCTTCTCTAAGATAGATCTGAGGTCGGGATATCATCAGTTGCGTACCAAGGAGAGTGACATACCTAAGTCTGCCTTTAGAACAAGGTATGGTCACTATGAGTTCATAATTATGTCGTTTGGACTAACTAATGCACCAGATACATTCATGGAACTCATGAATAGAATCTTCTGGCATTTTCTTGATCAGTTCATAGTAGTCTTCATAGATGACATCTTGATATACAGTAGAGATGCTCAACAGCATGAGCAGCACCTTCATCAGGCGTTAACTTTGCTAAGAGAGCATAAGATGTATGCTAAGTTTAGCAAATGCGAGTTCTGGTTACCAGAAGTTTCTTTTTTAGGACATATAATATCTGCCTCAGGTATCCGTGTTGATCCTAAGAAGGTAGAATCTATCCTGCAATGGGAACAACCAAAGACACCGATGAAGATATGAAATTTCCTAGGACTGGCAGGCTATTACAGGAGGTTCATTAAGAGCTTCAGTTCTATAGATTTACCCCTAACCAAGTTGCCCAGGAATGAGGTTCCTTTTGTCTGGAATGACAAGTGTTAACATTCTTTCCAACTGTTGAAAGAAAGGTTAATAAGTGCACCTGTGTTGGTGTTACCTGAGCAAGGGAAGGGGTACATAGTTTTCTGTGATGCATATAAGAATGGTCTAGGATGCGTGTTGATGTAGGATAATCAAGTGATTTCTTTTGTCTCTCGAAAGCTTAAGAAACATGAGGAGAATTATCTGACACATGATCTAGAGCTAGCTACTGTGGTCCATGCTTTGAAGATCTGGAGACATTATCTCTATGGAGAAACATTCTAGATTTTCACAGACCATAAGAATCTAAAATATATCTTCTCACAACATGAGTTGAACATGAGACAACGCAGCTGGATGGAGTTAATCAAAGACTACGATTATATAATTGATTATCATCCAGGGAAGGCTAATGTAGTGGCTGATGCACTAAGTAGGAAATCATCATCACCGGCCTTAGATAAAGCACAGTTGAACTCCTTAGTGTGCTTTAAAAGAGATATGTTTATCTCCTTGAGGCAAAACAATATATAGCTTAAGGCATCATTGTTAGCCAGGCTGTTAGCTGAGATGCAAGTGAAACCTACTCTAAGACAGCAGATTAAAGAAGCACAACAAGCTGATGCTGTGGTTTAGCAGATCAGGTCAGAGTATGGTAGTGAGAAACGGGATGGCTTTCATGAGTCAGAGGATCAGGTAGTCTGTTACCATGGTAGGATGGTAGTACCTGATGCCAATGACTTAAGGAAGTTAGTCTTGGAGGAAGCTCATTCTTCGATGAATGCAATGCATCCAGGGAGCACCAAAATGTATCATAACTTGAAGGATATGTATTAGTGGTCGGGATTGAAGAAGGATGTAGCTGAGTTTGTTATGCAGTGTCTGGTGTGTCAACAGGTTAAAGACGAACATCAAAAGCCGACAGGAACAATGCAACCTTTGCCTATACCGCAGTGGAAATGGGATCATGTGACCATGGACTTTGTGGTTGGTTTGCCTAGAAAAACCAAAGGTCATGATTCCATATGGGTGATAGTTGATAGGTTGACTAAGACAACACATTTCCTTCCTGTCAAAACAACCTACACTGTTGAGAAGCTTGCACAGATATATATAGATGAGATAGTGCGGTTGCACGGGGTTCCAGCTACTATTGTTTCTGATAGAGGTCCCCAGTTCACAAGTCATTTTTGGGAATGACTACATAAAGCTTTGGGTACGCAGTTAAGGTTTAGTACTACCTTTCACCCACAGACATATGGACAATCTGAGAGGACCATATAAGCCTTGGAGGATTTTCTTAGGGCATGTGTCCTTCAGTTTGTAGGAAGTTGGGATCTACACCTGAGCTTGATAGAATTTGCTTACAATAATAACTATCAACCCAGTATTGATATGGAACCATATGAAGCATTATATGGTAGACATTGTAGATCTCCTTTATGTTGGTATGAAATAGGAGAATATCAACTTTTGGGTCCTGAGCTAGTGCAACAGACAACTGAGAAGATTAAAGTAATACAACAACAATTAAAGACTGCACAAGATAGACAGAAGTCGTACGCCGAAAAACGTCGAAGACCTTTAGAATTCCAAGTTGGAGACAAAGTATATCTCAATGTCTCACATTGGAAAGGTGTCCTTAGATTTAGAAAGAAGGGAAAGTTAGCTCCTAGATTTATGGGGCCTTATCCAATCATTGAACAGATTGGAAAGGTAGCCTATAAGCTAGAGTTACCACCTGAGCTGCATAAGTTGCATCTAGTGTTCCATATCTCCATGTTGAGAAAGTATCATCCTAACACAGAGTTAGTTTTGCAACATTTGGAGGTAGAATTAAATGATGATATATCATATGTTGAAGGACCTGTGATGATCCTTGATAAAAGAATTAAAAAGCTGAAAAAGAAAGACATATGTCTTGTGAAAGTTCTCTGGCATCACCGTGACATTGAAGAAGCTATGCGGGAGCTAGAGGAAGAGATTAGGAGGAAGTACCCTTCTCTTTTCTCTTGATGATTTCGGGGACGAAATCCCTGTTAGGGGTGGATAATTTGTAACATCCCTGACCTGGGTTATGCTTTAACCCTAGATGTTTTGTTTAAGAAAGATAATTATATGCCTGCTCTTATCTTTTGAAAAGTAATTAAGGCTCAATAGGAACTTATGTTTTAATTTTAGTCCCTTTTTAATAATGTTGAAAACAATGTTTTGCCCATTTTGGACTAAAGTGAAAATTACCCAAGTTGAGGGGTTAACTTGCAAATATTACATGATAAAATGTTCCTCAAGTGTTGAATCATCATAAGAATGAGAATGATGCTGAGGTATGGCTTCCACAAGCCGGAGCACCAAGAAAGAGCTTATTAAGCAATGTTTGTGCATTAAAACCTAGTTTTGGTGTAATGTGCAATTTACCCAAAACCTAGGGTTCAATATGCAAAATACCACTTCTAGAGAGTCCCTAATGTTTCTTGGTATCAATTAGAGACAAGAAAATCATAGGGGAATCACATTTGAATCTCTTTGGGAGAGAGAGAATCTTGATATTAAAATAATCAAGATTTAAGCATAATTGAAACCCTAATTCAATTTAATGCAAAAATAAATATATTAATGGAAGTGCCCTTCAACCAAAAATGTGATGGTTGAATTTATATAAGTATGGACGTCCTTGTGCCTTGCAATGGCACTGAAATAACTAAAGTGAGTGGAGAGCCCACTCACATTAGTTAAAGAAAAAGTAATATCCACTAATTTTTGGATATTATTATTATATTGATTAAGGTGCTTAATTGTTTTCTTTTAATTCATGGATAAAGAAGAGGATTTTTAAGGGGAGTATGATGTCTTCTTATGCAAGGAAGTGAGGGGGATAAGTGGCACCAATTTAGGGAATTGAAGGATTTTTATAACACTTTCTCTCTCTTGAATTTCCCTTATATACACTTCATTCTTTCATCCATATGAAAGGCTTTTTCGACTCTTCTTTCTTTCCTTGCTTTGGACGAACACAAGGGAGCTTAGGAGAAATAGGAGGATGTAACCAAACCTGTAGGTGAGATCCTTAATCATCTTTAACCTTGATTTCATGGTGGAAATCGAAATTCAATGCTTATTTTCTTCTTTTCTCCATTCAATCTTCAAACTTTAGCCATTCTTTTCACTCAAAGACTTGAGGATGGACCTTGGAAAGTTGAGAAAGATTCATTCACCATTAAATACATGAAGCTTGAAGCTTGGATTCAACTTTGAAGGCGGGTTATATAACCTGAACCCTTAAATATCATTATTGATTTCATTTCTTCATCATATGTTGATTCCTTTTTCTATCTCGAATTCCCTTTTGATTAATTTTTGAAATCACCACAAAGATCACAACAAATTTCGAAGGTTTGTAGCTTGAATATGATGATGTTATCTTAGAACACACCTCAAGAAATATCAGGTCCTAACGGTTTCAACTTGGGACCAATCGTTCTCAAGACCGATTGAAACCAAACCATCTCAAGACCGTTTGGGTGCAAACGGTCTGAAGACCGTTTGGGATCAAACTGTCTCAAGACCATTTTGGGATACTTGCTGATGTAGTTGTATGTTGATCCAGCGGTTCTAATTGATTGACTCATAATAGGTTTAGTGATGGATAATCCAGTAATTACAAACTCTAATCAGGTTGAAGTGTAGAAACCCTAATTGAATTGAATCAATTTCACGGTTGATGGTGCAAACGGTCTCAAGACCGTTTGAGGCCAAACGGTCTCAAGACTATTTGAGGCCAAATGGTCTCAAGACCATTTGGAGGTCAAGGGCTGTGATGAATGGTTGGATATCCAAGGGTTATAATTTAATGTACTCTCAATGGTCCAATTGATGAAGGATTCAATGAAGCAAACCCTAATTGGTTGGTTGAAGGAAACCCTAGATGATCCTTTCAGTTTCAAGGTAGTTTGGACCAAATGGTCTTGAGACCGTTTGAGTCCAAATGGTCTTGAAATCATTTGTAATCAAATGATCTTCAAACTGTTTGAGATCAAATGGTCTCAAACCGTTTGAGATCAAACGGTCTCAAACTGTTTGGAGGTCTAATTAGTTTCAAGGTTGATTTATCCAATTAGTTTCAAATGTTGATAGGTACAATAGGTTTCAATGTACATGTGATCAAACAGTTTCAAGAGTTGAGTGCCCAAACGGTTTCAAAACCGTTTGAAGGGCAAATGGTCTCAACCCTAGATGCCCAAACAGTTTCAAAACTGTTTGGAGGGCAAACAGTTTCAAACCCATTTGGAGGTTGAGGGGTCAAAACCGTTTGGAGGTTCAATGCAACCAAAACCGTTTGAAGACCTAATGTGATGAAAGATCAATTAACCCTATGATTGTTAATGATGTTTATAAAAGATAATTACAATAGTCGAACCTTTAAGGTACTAGGGTGATTAGTACCCTTAGAGGCGTAAACCTTTGATGTTCATGGAAGTAATATCTTAATACACCATGCTAACCCTAAATGTACGTACTTGAATGAAGGGTTGACCTAATCTAATAAAGTTTGAAGTAATCAAAATCCTAGAGAGTATGAGAGAGAGAGGAATTCATACATGTATAATAATCATGTAGTGGTTAAAGCCTCAACACTTTCCACATGAATAAAATATGTAATTAGGGTATGATCCTTGATAAAGAGATCATGAAACCCTAATCGAGAAGGTTGATGAACCCTAACCCTAATTTAGGGCAATGCTAGGTGAAACCCTAATCTAGGGTAACAATGTAACCCTAATCTAGGGTGATGATATGAGAAATCCCAATCTAGGGTAATATAATGAAAAACCCTAATTTAAGAAGATGCTTCATGAGACCCTAATTTTAGGTAAAGTTACATGAAACCCTAATTTGGGGAAAAGCTATAAGGAACCTTAATTCAATATATTGATGTGTGAAACCCTAATATAGGGTGATGCCTTATGAAACCCTAATGCAGTGATGTGATGTGAAGCTCTAATCCAGAGTGATGCTATGTAATGTTATATGAAACCCTAACCCTAATATAGGGTGAAGGTATGTGAAACCCTAATTTTGGGTTATAGTGCATGAAACCCTAACCGTGGGCAATATGATGATAAACCATAACCCTAATTTTGGGTAATGGGATGAGTATACCTAATTGACATGAATTTGGAAACCCTAACACTAATGAGGGAATAGTGATACTACCCTTACATTGCATAGTGCTGATATGTAACTGATATAACTATTATTATGTGTACTAATCATGCAGGTATCATGAGATGTTGGGCATATCCATGTATGAGCTATGATGTTTTATTATTGAAATTGTTTTGTGGGCCTTGTAAGACATAATATGCTTTGTTGCCTAGTAAGAGGTAACAAGATATTAAATGGTCCTTGAAAGCCATGTGAGATCCTTGTGTAGCAAGTATCATGTTTACCTTGGTCAGATGACCTGAAGGTATTAGTTACCTGATAAGTGGTAACAAGTGTTCTTTGATGAACTGAGGGTTTGAATACCCATATTCCATAATCATGATGATGAGATGTTAAGGGATGAGAATACCCATGATGTGACAAGGGATTGAGATTCCCAATGTTTTATAAAGCTTCGAAAAGTACTTGATAGAAGTATTACACATTCTTTGTAGCATTTGTTATAATAATTTATGTTGAAAACCTAACTGATGCTAAAAGAATATGGTAATGTACTTAATTAATCAAGTGAAATCTTATCTTGTAGAGCCCTGGACATAGATCCATCGTCGTCAGTAGTTGGTGATGGTGAAATAGGTTTCCCACAGGATCTCCTGGAGGGCATACTGTTGAGTATGTGGGGGTTATGGGCATGAATATCCTTACGCCCTAATGAGGGATTTATGTGAGAAAAACATTAAATCTCTCAATCCTTCATTATATGTGCCAGGATGGATGTATCACGAATCTCCCGATAATGTTAATGCCGGATCGATGTGAGATAAACATGAAATCTCTCGATTGCGAAGAGAGTACAATCGCCACTGTAACTCTATAGCGAAGTTGCCAGTATACCCTGGAAAGCTATTTAGCAGAGACACAAGATGTCCTGGATTTTGTACTCACACTGACTGAGGAGGATGAGGTCATGGAAATATGGCTCTTCCTTGACCTATGTATGCTACTGATTTTGACTTGACAATGGTCAGTTGGAGAATGAGCAATACACCTCTTCTCCTCATGGCTTAAGTATGATTGTAAAATGTAATCATCCATGTAGCGTATTTGCTTAAGGTTAAATACAAGAATCATTGGTTGATGTTACCTTGCTTAGCATATCCTAGATGGATAAATGTTATACATGCTCTTCAATTCCTTATTGGATAAGTGACATGCTGCTTTATCAAGTTATAGCTGAAATGCTTTGAATAAGAATATTGTTCTAATCTGTTTAGACATTGATTTATCTGTTGTTCAATATATATGATTCCTATGCTCAGTTTTATTCTATTAAAATGCAATAATAATGTTTTTGGCAGAGAGTTATATCTCTTGTTGGGACTAGGTCTCACTCCGTTGGTCACCAACACTTTTTAGGTAGACGCAGAAGAAGAGGCAGAAACCCTATAGCAGGGGAAGAGCAGCAATATCAACAACATGGACAATAGTGATATTCTAGGTGGAGGCACTAGCTGTCATATTTTGTATAGAGAGTCCTATGTGTCATATCTTTACTTTTAGGTCCTCAGAGTTAGTAGTTAGTACTTTTAATGAATCGATCTGAGATTTTAGCTTGATGCCTCGAGGTTCTTATGCTGCCTGTGTAAAGTTTTAACAGAGAAGTTGATGCTTGTAATCCTAGAGAAGGGATGGCACATGATATGTACTTATGAACCAGGATGTAAATAAAATACATTGGTTCTTGATAAAAGTGTTTTCCTGTGTTTGGATCTCTTTGTAAATGGTTTTAATTTTTATTGATTTTCAGTAATCTGTTATTAATGATCGCTTCCGCTTAGTTAATGATGTTTTGTTCGAACGGTTCACGATAATAGCTGCATGCTTAGGTCGTATGACATGTGTTATCATGCCCTCAGAAGAGACTTGAGGTTAGACCCTCTGGTTAGGAGGACGAGTAGAGAGTTGGTCTTGGAGGAAGAGATCTCCATTAAAGGTAGAGACCTGGAACATCCTGTGAGGATGATGCTAACCCTAACCCTAAGTGGTGATTAGAGAGGGATGGCACGATGAGTTAGATGTCATGGTAGACCTGGTGTGTGGGTGGACATGCTTTTGGTTTGGATATCCATGGCAATATGAGCCATGTGAGGTTGGATGACCTAGTACCTTTGGCGACCCAACCCTAGGAAGGGTCGTGCATGGTAGAGTGAAGGATAGCTCCTTCATTGATGAGGTTAGTGATGACCATATAGAATCCCTATGGGTTTATATGAGCATGGAATAGTATGCACCCAGAGTATATCAGTAGTGATGACAATAGGCTAAAACCCTGGCTAGGAGAGTATGATTGACAGCTTATGAGATGAGCATAAAGAGCTATAGATAATCTGGAGCAAACATAGGTTTCACCCATTTCGGTGTATGCTGGTAAGCTTGATCCACCTTCAAGAGATGACCTATAGTAATACAATTGTTTGTAGGGTTAAGCTCTAGAGAGAGAGAGAGCAGGACCTGAGCTAGCAGGTTGGAAGTTTAGACTCTAGGATATGAGGAACCCTGAGAAGTCAGGTTTGATGTGACCTAAGTGGATGGTTGGGGTTGCCTCGTACATGGTATCTAGGTTGCCTTTAACAAAAACAAACCCTAAGAAGAAGGATGAAGCTGTTGGTACCTATGAGTAGAGGATGTAAGTGCTGACCTTCTAAGGATAGGAAGAAGAGTTCCTTAGACCCCGAGGAGGCTTGGAAACAAGTTGTGAGGCCTTATACCTAGTTGGTTTTCCTTGAGAACTCTGAGGTGTTACTCGAGTAGAAGGATAATAAGAAGTGCACGCCATACCTTGAACATGCTTGGTACGTGGTTACACGGTTGAGCATGCAGTTGGACATCAGAAAGGTGAAGCTAGGGTTCCTAGACCTAAGAAGGGAAGTAGTAGTGTTGGATGTACCTGATGCTCATGATGAGATTTGAGTTTCCACAGATTTGAGCATGGCACTCCTCATGTTTAGAGGAATGGGAAACCCCTTGGATTAAGGTATATGTTTGATGAACCCCTCATATGTAGGTTGGTGACCTATGTATGTATGATGTTGGTCCAATGTTGAGGAATGAGAACAAGTAGGACCTACCATGGAGACCTAGCATGGTTTAGTAAGTGGTCCGCTTGCTAGCTATGTGCCTTAGTAGTTTGACAGGGTTAAGCATACTCATCTTGATGTAAACCCTAGGACATTTGTGACCTTTGTTGCTATCAAGAGATAGTTTCCTCCCATCCTAGGAGACGACCCTTTTGTAGGGTATGAATCAACTTTTGTTGGGTTTGAGGAAACCATATGAGGTCTTATAGAATCTTGAGAAGCTAAGTGGGGAGTACATAATAAGAGAATGAACCTATAGACCCATAGATAATCATCTCTAAGTGCACGTGGATGAGTTACCATGGAGGTAACCAAAATGGGGCCTGACCAAGGTAGGTAGGTCACCATGATCCCTATGAAAGGATGTAAATAAGACCACAAATGCCATGAGATATGATGGAGACTTGAGTAAGGTTTCAAGTTGGATATGTACTATGTTAGAATCCTAAGTCTATCCTAGGGTCAGGTAGGGATAAGACTGATGGAAGTAGGAGTTGCCTAATTCCCTAGTTGCACATGACCATAGGGTCGGGAGGTAGCAACTATCATTGTCTGAGGGCCATAGGTTGGGAGATTGATCACCTTCATGAACTCATGGGACCCAAGGGGCAAATGAGGAGGACACTCTCTGATGCATAAGGGAAGAGGGATGACCCCAAAAGTGTTGGCACCCTATAGAACTAGAGGAGATGACCAAGGATGGTGTGATGACCCAAGTGGGTTTGAAACTAGTTTTCCATGGAAGTAACCTTGACATCGAGATGTTCATGATATAGAGACATGTGATGCACATTACAAATTAGATTTGAAGGTGTACCGATATGTGGGATGTACCATATCTACTTTTGGAACAAGAAGAACTTTGTGTTTGGACGGCCGCCAAATGCTTATTTCCTCTTGTTATGTGGGTGAGAGATAGGACAGTACGCATGCCATATACCAAAGATAAAGATGATGTGAGTGGAAATGTTGCTATGATGCATGAAGATAGAGATAATAACGTACCCTTATGGAGTGTACGATGTGTGGATGTTGAACAAACACTAAGAGAACTAAGGTAGCCATCTTATGAGGATGTTTTCATCATGAGTTATGTGGAACTTATGAACTATACAAGGTAGAGTTCGATAACCAAGAGAATGAGCTCTGAGTTCCCTTGATGAAGATAGGCTTAGAGTCCGAGATGAGATGATAAGTGGAATACATGGAGGTTTATGTCTTTACTGTTACCTAGCACCTAAAGATGAAAGGTAGTAATGGATGCTCTGGTTGAGATGCAACTGCCTAGTTTAGCTGGAGTCTATAAGAGGTTGTTAGGTTAACCCTAAGTTTGGAAAAGGAGATATGTTTGGATAACACTCTGATGTAACGAGATCTTTTGATCAAGTTAGTGGTTGTTTGGTTAGCCAACCTAGGCCTTGATGCGATACAAGGATGGTTGTAGAACCTGAGATGCACTTTTGTGGAAAAGAAGGTGATGAAACCCTAACTAGAGTGTTTATAAGGTTTCTGAGGAACCAACCTTAAGGAATCATGAAATATAGGAGATCATAATTTTAAGTCACCATACACCATGGTACTACTAAGATGGTAAGTTTCGGTGGTACTTCAGATGCCCAAGAGGAAGTTGCATGTGGCATGTTGCCATGCATGACAGGAGGTGAAGGATGAACACCTCTAACCCAATGAGTTGATATAGAGGATAAAGAGTCCCTGAGAGGGAATGGGAGTTCATCACTATGGATGTTGTAGTAAGTCTCCCCTGGACCGAGGAAGGTTAGGATGTAATGTGGGTATGGTAGATCGCCTTACCTAGATAACATGATCTAAGAGAAAGAGAGGGTACTGTAAGGGGATAGATCCAGTTGGACTACATATAAGAAAGAGAGATGGTTCAACTACACCATGATGTGAATTCAAAGGTTATTGAATATAACATAAAGATTCACTTGCATAAGGTGGAAGTAAATACATGAAGAACTCGATGTGATTATAGCTTATCACCCCTAATTGATGGTTAGTATGATCCAGATTAGAGAGTCTGATATGAGCATGTGTGCTCATCTAGGGTGATATATGGGGACAGTTCTTGTCCTATAAAAGATGTGATGATAGCCACCATAGCCTTTATCGAGATGTAAGAAGCTCTTTAAAAGAGGATGTGTCGGTCACCGCTTCATGAAGAGGATGTTGGTGGAAAGACCTTGTGAAGGTCAGAGAGACCACAATGGGTGTAGATGAAGTCACTTTGATCGTGCGATTGTTGAGGAAGCCCAGGGGTGACATGAGTCATGAGCTGATGCAAAACAGACTGACATGCAGTTCACTGTGGGATAATATGTGATGTGAAAATTTGACCCCTCTAAGATACAACTGAGAAAGCTGAGTCCCTGATATATGGGTCCATTTGAGATGGATTGGTGGAGATGGTTATGTTTAGTCTTACCCCTCATGATAACGTGATGTGTTCCATGAGTCCGATCTAGAGCTCTATGTGAGGTACCCAAGCCATGTGCTGAGCCATGAACCTATTCAGCTTTATGAGAGGCTGAAATGTCCTGAGTCTCCTATGAGGGTACGATATACCAAGGTGAGAGAGAACTCAGATGTAAGAATATAAGATGATGAAGGTTCTTTGGAAGCACCACAGAGAGGGTGAAGACACATAAGAGCCATGATGGACATGAGAAAGTCTTATCCTGCTTGTTTGTATGTTTGATGGAATTTTGAGGGCAAAATTCCTATAAGAGGGGAAGGATGTTACAACCTCAATTTTGCATTTGTTTTCATAATTGAAATGTAAAGATTTTATGTATTAGACTTAATTGAAAAGATTGTATGCTTTGCTTCAAACAATGGATTAATTTGCAAATATCCCTTTTGATAAGAATTTCATGATTCCTATTATTAGATTAATCCAATAATGGATATTAAAGAGAAGAAAGGAAGAAAAGTCCAAATAATAGAAAAAGATACAAGATAATCAATATTAAGAAAAGTATTTATAAAAATGCATAGAAATCTCTGGAAAGTGGCATTAATGGCCACAATTGAATAAATTTCGTTTATATGTGATTTCTAATGAAAAAAATAGGAAAGAGGAAAAAGGAGATGAAAGATAATGAAAAATCCTTGAAAAAGAGATATCTTAATAAAGAAATATTTAAGATAATGAGAAATGAAGAATGTAGATGCATCTAGAAGGATAATAAGTATCCTTAAAAAGGAATTTTGAAATATTATGATTTCTTGGGATCCAAGGAGTCCCAATAGAGAAGAAGAAAGAGAAAATGCAAATAATACAAAATAAGAGGATAATGTGATTCATAGATAATGAATTTTGTGGTATTATTAAAAAGAGGTATTTTCTACTATAAGAAAGTATAATTTCATGGCCAATGGATTAAAAGTCAAGCATAAAGATGATAAGAGAGATGATTTTCGAATTCCTAAATATCTAAAGAATATAGATTATCAAGAAGATAATGAAGAGAGAGAAGATTGCTTCTTAATGAAGGAACTTGGTTTCCTATTGGGAAAGGGTCTTGGATCTCATGGATGGGCATCCTAGGGCTTTTCTACCCTCCCGTATATAAGGGGTAGAACCCTTGACCGAATCCAAGAGGATTCCATGCTTCCTTCACTCTTCTCCTTCTTCTTCTTCATTCAAACCTTAGCCATGTGGATGGTACTTTCCCTGGGGCAGCTAGGGGCCAAGAGGTCATCACGTTTGAAGTGCAACGCCCCGTGTTGCCAGAGGGGAGCTCAACCGTCATCCTCACGCTTTAGGCCATGCACAGCACTAGCAGCGTGGTTGCCAGGACAGCCGCGGGTTGCAGGCCCGACCAGCTTGGACCAGCCACCTTAGCTGCGGGCTGAGGGCTCATAGAGGTGCGCGGAGGCACAACGGAGGTAGGGGAAGGAGTTGTGGTGGCCGTCGGGTCCAGAACAGGGAGGAAGAGCCACGCCAAGAGCAGCTAGGGCGGCAACGTCAGGGCTGCGTGAGGTTGAAGACGGATGGATGCTTTTGATAGTTTTACCCCTCCGCTTTGTGAAGGATCGACAACTTAAGCAGGGGTAATACGGTCATTTGGTTATGTTTGAATCGACCATGGCTACGTTGCATGAGTGTGATGATGTGGCATCCTGCATTGGTCCAAGTAAGCAATTTTTTGTCAAAATCATATCTAAATATTGGTAGATCGGAATGGTACATATAATATATGTATTTTGCTCAAAAAAATGCAAGGAATCATTTAAAAATAGATTTAAAAGATAATTCCTCTTGAAATTCTAAAACTAGTGGAAGTTATAAAATTTAATGCATTAATGATTAAGAAACCCTAATTTAAGATGATTAATGTATTGAGTGGGGTTATATGGATGATTAAAGTTGATATTAACCTGTTGATTATAAAAAGATGCATTAGATATAAAAGAATGAACTTTATGCATAATTTGATTAATTTAGGGTTCCATGTACATAAATGAGCTTTAATGGGTCTTGAAACCCTAATGTTAGTAATTATGATTCTTAATGGCTTTAATTGTTCAAATTCATGTATAAAGATGAAATATGATGGTTCTAAGCTTTTTTTAGTATAAAAGTTCCTAATTGTGGATAAATACCCTTAATTTAGTAATTATGGTTTTCTAGTGGATTAATGTGGAATTAAGGATAAAGAGAGTTCATATATGAATTAGACTATATGAAATATGAGTTGTCAATTCAAAAGAAACTAAAGGTGATAATTGAGTCTAATGATCTTGAAATAACTTAAAAGGATAAAGATGGTAATTTTAGTGTAAAAGGGAAATAATAGACTTAATTTACTTTTAAGTAGGCTTATGATATTGAAATTGGGGTTTGTGAACTAAGAGAGTGTTAAATGAGATAAAAGTATTATGGAGGCTAAAACCCTAATAAAACCCTAAAGTGGCCTAGAAAGCCTAAGGTGGAATCCAAGTCTATCTTGAGAAAGTTTTGGATAAACTATAACACTTGGATGTTATGCATTAATTTCAGGATGTTGTTGATTGCTTGTTTGATTGTTCTTTATCATTATTGCTTGGACATCAAGTTGCTCTGGATCAGGTATGTAGTTAATTATGGTTAATCACATTAGTTTCCTGAAGGTTTTCTGGATGATTGATCACATGGAATGCAACCTATCAGTTTGGATGTTCATACTTGCAAATCATAAAGTCACTATGATTATCACAATTATGATATAAGTGTGAATTCTCGCACCTACATGCCACCCTGATGGATGAGGCAATGAGGTCATGCCCAAGAGGGAAGACCCATGGGCACCATGAGAGGTGACCCCAGGCACCAAGCTTAGGATAGAGAAGGTGGCCTTTATTTCATGACTAATGGGCACCATGAGAGGTGACCCCAGGCACCAAGCTCAGGATGGAGAAGGTGGCCTTAAGTTAATGGCAAAAGAGAAACCCTAATGGAGGTATTCCAGGATTAGGGCAAAAGTGGTGGAGATTGACACATTCAAAATGTAAATTGAATTGTTAATTACCTAGATTGTTATAAATAGGTTGTTAGCCTTACGTGTGATATTTTGTTTGTCCCCACATACCGACATATTCACTTATGATGACCGATGTTTTGTTTGTCGGTGTTTTAGGTACAATTTGAAAAGGACAAACAGTAAAGTGGCATATTGTGAATTTAAGAAATAAAGTGCAAGGAGGATTAGTTAGAATAGAGTCCATATGTGGATAGAAGTTAGAAATCCAAGTTTTTGAAAAAGGTATGCAAAGTTTTATTTTATTCCAGCTTTTAGTATAGTCATGGTAGAATTTAATAATTATTACTAATTATTTGTCAAACCTTTGATCCGGGAAATTGGGATAACGACTCTGACCTCTTGGTCTCCCTTAATTGGGGGTTACCGAGAGTCAGGGTCATTACATTTGGTATTAGAGCACCGATTCCTCATCTAATCTTTAGTAATTATTAAATTTTACAAACTATGTAGAACCCAAGGGAGTTATTAGAGGATTTTCCAAAGACTGAGGTGTCTAGAAAAGGATCACGGTCAGGGGGCTGGTAAGATTTTCCTCCGCACCGCTAGTCGAAATACGATGACTCCCGGATCAACGTGACTACCCGGCCAATGTCTTAGGAACTGACTCAAAATAAGATAACTTTAGGACTCTCTCATCTATTTTCATCCCTTCTCCACCCTAATTCTGTTAAGCATCTGAGGTTTAGGGTTTTTCTTTCTTTTCCTCACCCTCTTGAGGAGAGGGTATGCATGATAAGGTTAAGGAATCCTCCACTAAAATTAATAAAAAGCATGTAAATAAGATCTCATGAACATAAGCTTAATAGTTTAAGCATAAACTAAAGAATAGCTGCATGCTTATGTCGTATGACATGTGTTGTCATGCCCTCAGGAGAGACCTGAGGTTAGACCCTCTAGTCAGGAGGATGAGTAGAGAGTTGGTCTTGGAGAGATATATATCCAAGACCACTCTAGATCTACTCCAATTTGGATGTGAGATTTAGGCCTGCCAACGTTTTGGCATCGTTGCCAGGGACAAGGCAAAATGGTACTATCAAGAACAAGAGTCTACTCACTATACACATGTTCCTCAAGCTTAGCCATAAGCTTGACTACACAAAAACTCTAAATCTGTTGCATTTTGTTTACTTAGAATATTTCACATAACACGTCCAATTCTCTAACTTGACTGTGTGATCTATTTAGGTAGCCCAAAGGAAAGTAGATTTAATCAACACTTCACCCTCTCTTCACGACACCATGCCACCTCGTAGAGATGATATCCTTATTGGGGAGGAGCAGAATGCAAGAGCCAATAATATCATCAACCTCTAGAAACTGAAGAGGAAGAACGTCACTTAGATGGGAACCACCACGAGGATGAGTGATGTGGAGAGGAGAGACACCATCATGAGCCACCATCACCGCAACAGAAGACACATAAGGAATCACCATGAACGTGAACATGATCAAGACTGGGAACGTTACATCCAAGACAGTGAAGGTGAAGCTGATGAGGAAGAAAAGACTCTTAGAGAACTAGCCGCAACTAGGGCCAACAAACCAAGATGCCCAATCGTGATCCCACGATTTGGTGTGGCTAATTTTGAGTTGAAACCCACCGTTATCTCTATGATCTAGAACAAGACTTTCTGAGGGAATTCAAATAATGAGAATCCTTACCATCATCTTGACGCCTTCAAAAACATCTGCAAGACCATCAAGATGAGGGGAGTACCTCAAGAAGTTATATATTTCAAGGGGTTCATTTTTTCTCTTGAAGATAAAGCTCTGTCCTGGTACCTTAATCTAACTCACCAATCCATAGTTGGATGGAGGCCCCTTGTTGATGATTTCATCGCTGAATTCTACCCCACTGAGAAGACTATTTGAAATATGCAAAAGATCACTTCCCTCACATAAAAACTCAGAGATAATCTTCATGAATCTTGGAAACGATATCAAGAATACCAAAGGGATTGTCCTCACCATAACTATTGCAAAGGATTCCTGGTTACAACGTTCTACAATGACCTGACTCCCTTGGAAAGGACTTCGCTAAATGTTGCCGTCGGGAGTGATTTCTTTGGAAAGAAGTCAAGCAAAACTATGAAGATCATCAACAACATGGCTGCATTGCAAGAAGGCATGGTGTATGAAAAAAGTGATAGAGGTTCAAACAAGAAGGATGGATCTGAAGGACCATCAATCGAAGCCAAGGCTCTAGAAACCATTATAGCTCAAATTCAGAAGATTGCCACAAACATTAAACAACTAAAAGACACTAGACAAAAAGGCAAGAAACACATTGAGAAAGTCATGAAGTGTGTTACTTGTAGATAAGGAGGCCATGGTGTCAACTATTGTATCTATACACAACTGGAAGAGAGTGAAAAATTGAAAGTAAAGAAGAGATAAAAAATGTCTCT
Source organism: Alisma plantago-aquatica (assembly GCA_963693085.1). Taxonomy (NCBI): domain Eukaryota; kingdom Viridiplantae; phylum Streptophyta; class Magnoliopsida; order Alismatales; family Alismataceae; genus Alisma; species Alisma plantago-aquatica. The sequence continues at coordinate 1,118,428,807 of OY856409.1, read as the reverse complement.
TATGCAAATTTTAAACAACCAAACCATCTAGGATTCAATTATGGAAATGAAGATGCTACAGAGAACTCTCATCAACTGATCGGTTCATCTAAACCACCTCCAAGATTCGACAAAACAGTGGACCAACTCAATATACTAGAACTACTAGATATCAGACGAACAAAAACAACTATCAAAGTCAAAACAAAAATACAAGACGACAAAGTCAGGGACAAAATAAAAGTTAGAGGCAGACCAAGGATAACAAACAACCTGACATGATTGCTCAGCTATTTGATTTTGCAAAAAGGCAGGTTTCTATGAATGACCAGCTTACCCAAAGCGCCATCACCAACTCAGGGGCGTTAAGCACGATGCAAACCCAAATGGTGGACATGCAAACACATGAAAGACAAATTGATCAACAACTAGCCTAGCTGGAAGAACTCATGAAGAATCCTTTAGTGAAGATTCTGTCGAACACAAAAATGAAAAAGATGGTCGGACTCCAATCAAGAAGGATGTTGGAAGATCTTGGTACCAAGGGCACCATAGAGGAAAGAATCTGTAATGAGCCACAACTTGGGAAAGTAATTATGCAAGAAGAATCTAAAAAGGAATAACCCATTAATAAGGACAAAGGAGAAGAGAATAACAAAAAGAAGAAGGGTGCAAAGGTCAAGAACCCATATCCCATACAAGAGGTTTTTACGCAAAGAAATCCCTATGCTCTGAGGGTCCCATTTCCCTAAACATTGATCAAAGCTCATTTGGAGAAGAGATACAAGAAGTTTATGGAGGAAATGAAGAAATTGCACCTAGATATCCCATTTCTAGACGCAATTGAAGAAATGGAAACATATTCCAAGTTCTTCAAGGACTTGATCACAAAGAGAAGGAGAGGGGACTATGTCGAGATAGTACAATTGGCTAAAATGTCAAGTATTTTTCTTCAAGCTGAGCTACCAACAAAGAAGAAAGACCCAGGGGCATTTAATATCCCTTTTTGTATTGGAGAAAATGTGGAAAGGAAGGGGCTAGTTGACTTGGGAGGGAGCATTAGCCTTATGCCACTGATCCTAGATCAAAGGCTTGGATTAATGGATATGGTGAAAATGGCATGAGAATCGAGTTAGCTAACCACACCTTTATGAGACTACTGGAATAGTAGAAGATATCCCAATATGGGTTGGGTGATTCTTTATACCATGTGATATAGTGGTGATCGATACTATTGAGGATCCAAAGTGCCCTATGATATTTGGAAGACTGATCCTAGCCATAAGAAGAGCTCTAATAGACGTGGTGAAAGGGATAATTACTATGTGTGTTGGTAATCATCATATAGATTTTCATGTTCAAGATGCCATGAGGGGACCCTCTCTCTTTGAGTCAACTTACTTCATGGATAACTACAATCAATACTGTGAAGAAGTATAAGAGGATAAGGTGATTTTTGATCCGCTTATGCAAGCCTTGAGCAACCCTGACCCCAGTCTGGAAGACCCAAAAGTAGTTGAAATTTTGGACTACCTGAATCAACCCAAGGAGGAGTTTAGGGATGATGAAGAAGTAACCTTCAAAACAGAAAAGTATGTGTCCCTCGATCAAACCCCAAAAGAGGAGGAAACACCAAAACTAAATCTAGAGCTAAAGACGCTACCTGAAGGATTGAAATATGAATTCCTTGATGATGAGGAGGGGAATCATGTGATAGTTAATGCAAACCTGACAGATGGACATATAGAAAAATTTCTAAAGGAACTCAAATTGCATACAAAAGCTATAGGGTATTCTGTAGAGGATATCAGAGGCCTTAGTCTTTCCGTATGTATGCACATAATCAACCTTGAGGAAATGACTAAACCTCTAGGTCAGCCACAAAGGAAGTTGAATCAAATGCTAAAGGAAGTTGTGGAGAAGGAAGTAATTAAGTTGTGGGATTCTGAGATCATATACCCTATAAGTGACAATAATTGGGTAAGTTCTATTCATGTAGTACCCAAAAAATGTGGAATGACCATTATAAGAGGGGAGGGTGGAGATGAAATAGCAATGTGAACCGTAATAGGCTGGCATATGTGCATCGACTATCGAAAATTGAATGCTGTTATAAGAAAAGATCATTTTCCTCTATCCTTTATTGATCAAGTCCTAGAAAGATTAGCACATCATGATTACTTCTATTAATTGGATTCTATCAAGTACTGGTTCATCCCAATGATCAGGAAGAGGCAACCTTTACTTGCATATATGGTGTATACTTTTAGAAGAATGCCATTTGGGCTGTGTAATGTGCTCTTAACCTTCCAACGTTGCATGATATACATGTTCTCAAATTTTCTAGAAGATATAGTGGAAGTTTTCATGGATGAATTCTCTGATAAGTGTCTAAAAAACATATCCCTAGTCTTGCAATGCTGTAAGGAAAAACACCTAGTTCTAAATTGGAAAAAATGTCATTTTATGGTGCAAAGAGGAATCGTCTTAGGGCATAAGATTTCCAAGAAAGGAATAGAGGTTGATCTAAGTAAGATTGAGGCTATATCTAAGCTCCCAACATCTAAATCTATTACGGGGGTAAGGAGTTTCTTAGGACATGCAAGATACTATAGGCGATTCATAAAAGTTTTTTCAAAGATGGCTAAGCCCTTATCAAAGCTCCTCGTTAAAGATGCAGAATTTAAGTTAACTAATAAATGTTCAGAATCCTTCAATAATATCAAAGAGGCCTTGACAACAGCCACAATTCTGCAAGCTCCAAATTGGGAGCTGCCGCTCAAAATTATGTGTGACGCAAGTGACTTCGCTATCAGAGTTGTTATGGGACAAAAGAAGGAAAAAAAGTGCCATATGATCTGCTACACAAGTCGATGTTGGATGAAGCCCAAGTGAACTATACCACCACAGAAAAGGAAATGTTGGGCATTGTATTTTCCTTTGATAAGTTCAGATCATGCTTAATAGGATCGAAAGTGAAAGTATACACTAATCATGGGGTTACAAAATACCTCATGCAAAAAAGGACACAAAGTCGAGACAACTGTGATGGGCCTTACTGCTACAAGAATTTGATCATGAGATTATTGATAAGAAAGGAATAGAGAATGTGGACACAGAACACCAGTCGAGAATAATTTTCAATAAAGAAAACCAATTGCCTATAATTGACAACTACATCGATGAAGCTTTGTTGATGGCTCAGTTAGTTGAACCAACCCTACCTTGGGTTCCTAACATTTGTAACTATCTAGCCTATGGGAAGTTGCCTCTTGAGATCACCTATAATAATAATAAGAAGTTGTTCTCCAATCTAAAAAATATTACTGGGAGGACCCTCTCTTATTCAAAAGATGCTATGACAATTTACATCGTCGTTGTGTGTCAAAATAAGAAGTACCTCAAATCCTCCCTGAATTCCATTCCTCACCTTATGGAGGAGAAATGACCACTGCAAAGGTTCTACAGTCAGGATTCTATTGGCCGAAACTCTTCAAGGATGCTATGTCGTTTGTAAAGAATTGTAAGGAATGCCAACTCACAGAGAATATCAATAGAAGGAATGAGATGCCTATGTCTGACTGGGTGGAAGTGGAGATCTTTGATGTCTGGGGAGTGGATTATATGGGACCTTTCCCCTCCTCCAGAGGAAACAAGTACATTCTCGTCATCGTAGATTATGTCTCCAAGTGGGTAGAAGTTGTAGCAATCCCCTCTTGTGACTCTAAGGTAGTTGTGAGACTTTTCAAGAAGACCATTTTCACTAGATACAGAGTTCCACACACTATCATTAGTGATGGGGGGTCCCATTTTAAGGAAAAATAGTTTGAATCAATGCTAAAGAAGTACGGGGTCAAGCATAAAGTAGCCACAATATACCATCCCCATATAGTGGAACAAGTAGAAGTTTCAAACTGACATATCAAACAAATGTTAGAGAAAACCATTGGTAGGACTCGTAAGGATTGGTCCATAAAGTTGGACGATGCCCTGTTGGCATATAGAACATCTTACAAAACACCAATAGGGACTACCCTGTACTGGTTGATCTATGGAAAGTCATGCCATTTTGCTGTTGAACTAGAACACAAGGCTATTTAGAATATCAAATTCTTAAATATGGATCTAGACAAAGATGGTAAGAAAAGGTATTTGCAGCTTCACAAACTTAAGGAACTGAGGCTACATGCCTATGAGAACTCCTACATCTACAAGAAAAGAATGAAGGTATGGCATGATTCCCACATCAAGCATAAAGATGTTTCAGAACAAGACAAGGTTTTGATGTTTAATTCAAGAATCAGGTTATTCCCAGGGAAACTAAGGTCCATATGGTATGGACCTATCTCTGTTGTCAGGATTTACCCATATGGAGTGATGGAGATTACTCATGAAAAGACTAGTACTCTTAAGGTGAATGGACACAGAGTAAAAAAGATACTATGAAGATGAGGCCTTTGTTAGAAGGTCAGAACTAAAGCTAGAGGAGCCCATACCTACTCCAGTTGAAAACCCATGAGAAGTTAGAAACAAAGTGTCAAGTTACAAACTTTAAATTAGCACTTCCTGGGAGGCGACCCAAGGATTTATATATCCCTCCTATCTACTTTTCCATAAAATAAACAATCATTACATTATTAGGTCCTAGTTTAATGCCCTAATGCCTTTTGAGTTTAGAGTCAATTTTTGTCGGGCCATCAATTGATCTCAACCACCGATTGGTACCCAGAAGAACCACCGATTGATAGAACCCTAACTCACCATTGGTTGGGGTAAGGTAGAACCACCATCGGGTGATTACAATAGGGCTTCCATCGAACAACAGTCGGTGATGAACCATCAACTGACAAGAGTAGGGCCACAACCAGTTGATAGGTGCAGATGAGACATTAGCTGATCAAGGCATCTCCACCTCTTGCCAAGCCATCGAATGATGGTCAAAGGGATCAAAGAGCCCACTAAAACACCCGATAGTAGATCAAGTGATAGAAAACTATAAAAGGGGATCAAATACTCCCTTTTTCCTTCCTTTCACCGAGCAAAAAAGTCAAAACCCTAATAATAGCAATGAAGGTTGCCAAAGTGACATAGAAGATCCCCCCGACCGTTTAGAGGCGAACATGATGAAGCCATCTCTGAACAAGTAGAGAACGCCAGAGCAACACTTCCAGACTGCCTGTAAGCACTAAACTGAGCGACGACAAGGTAACCCCTAAAACTTAGGGTTTTTCCTTGACCTTGCACCTACGTCTTCTTTTCCTTCCTCCTTTTCGAATGGTTCAAATCGTTGACAAATGATTGTCACTTTCGGTCGTCACTCCACCTTCCTTTCTAACCACTTCCTGCCATTGCCTCTTCGGTGCCACCATGGGTTATCTCGCTGACCACCACCTGATTCAAACCATCACCTGATCCTACCACCAACTGTTCAAACCATCGATTGTTTCAGCATCACCGCCAACCATTGGTTGTCACCACACATCCTCTTTCATCACATGTTTCAATCATCATATCTCTCGATCAAATCGACCTAAAGCTGTGTCTATATTCACCCATTTCAGCCCCCTAACCATCACCTATTTCCATCACCTATTGACCACCACTGCCTATTTCCATCACTTGTTTTGAGCCTTCAGCTGATTAACCATCGGTTGAGGGATCCACCGGCTGATCCTACCACCGATTCTTTCGAGTCATCGACTGAGCAACCATCTTAGACTATTTAACCTCTCAAACCATAGCCTATTCAGACCACTAGGTCTAACCCCTGTTCAGATTTCCATCAATCAACATCCAATTCAGGGAACCACTAGATGGCCTTTACACTGCCTGTTCCAACCTTCAGTTGAGGCCATCAGTTATCACCTTTGATTGTTGTTTTGGTACTTTAACTACCAGCTGATACCATCAACTACTAGTGCTTAGTTTAATTATTACTGAACAACTGCAAATCCATAACCTAACATATTTCCATCCCCTTTTACCCATCTAATTAATCTAGCTAGAGATACTTAGTGTATCTACATGCATAAGTGTTGTAGCCCTATTTTAGGGCTCCATCATGTGCCATTTTGTACTTAAGTTGCATCTAAACATGTTAGATTACAAGTCTTTTTCCCTAATATGGTTATCATTGCAAATATGCTTATGGATGTTCTTTGCACTATTTTTCAGGTACTTGAACCATGCTTAGATGGAAGAGAGAGAAAGAAGGAGTTCTAGGGTTCCCCCACTCATGGAGGGACCCAAAGAAGGCCCCAAAGTCTCCCTCAACCTACCTCCAATGGTCAAGAATCGTCCCCAAGCAAAGACATCCAAGAATGACGAAGATTGAAGTGTAATTAAGTGAGGCCAACCTCACCACGGCCGTGGGCACAATGCCACGGTCGTGCGTTTTTTTAGCAAAATGACGCCAAGATCAACATGGAATTTGTACAGAATCCCACGACCGTGGCCCTATTCCACGACCATGGCCATTGAAGACACCATGACCGTGGCCATCATCACGGTCGTGGTCAGTAGAAGAGAAAATGGCCGTGGCACCCTGCCACGGTCATGGGAATTAATTGCCAAAAGTTCAACTTTCAACAACATTTTTGCCCAAGGCGCCACGACCGTGGCCACATGCCACTACCATGGCCGAAGAAGCTCAAGATGACCGTGGTGATTCTCCACAGTCACCTCCTCCTCCTCCAAAATGGCCGTGTCACCCAACACGGCCGTGGTGCCCCTAACCCACCATGGTCGTAGCATCCCTCCATGGCCGTGGCTACCACCATACTTGACCTTTTTCCAATTCTTTCACACCACGACCGTTTCACCACTCCACGACCGTTCTCCACCACCCTCACCACGGTCATGGCACACCACCACGGTCGTGGTGGTCCACCAACCCTACCCTACTTTTCACTACTTTTCCTAAACTGCCCCTACTTACCCTAGTGCTTCCACCACCACCTATATATACATGGGTGGCGGCCATAGCACTAGGTTAGACGCCCCTACAACTGCTCTAAGATCCATTTTCCTTCCTTGAGCTTTGAGTGCAAACCCTTTTCATTTTAGGCTCATCATCCACCATTTCCACCCTCATCCCACCATGGAAACCTAGTTCCCAAGGTTTTCATCCATAATCCCCTACCATTTCATGCACCCCTGCACCCTTGGAGGAGGGAGGACGTCTACAGCAAGCTTGGAGGTGAAGAAGGAGGCTTCTACATCAAGCTTCATGGAGTCCCTACTTCTTCTACCCCTTTCTTTTCTTGTTTTCTTGATCATGTCTAGCTAAGCCCCTTGTGGTGGGCTGTTTGGGATTTAAATGTAACTTTGATACCATATTGGGAGATAATTTATTGTAACGAACTTAATTCATATCTATTATGGTTACTTCTTACTTCTATCTCTTTTCCTATCTTATTTCATGTGGTTTGTGCTTCTTGTATGAATTGCTTGTTTTGAGGTTTTTGATGACACTTAGTTTCTAGGAGGAATTGGGGAGTATGTGGCAATCTTAGGAATGGCTCCTAGGTCCAATTAGTGGATCCCTAGCTAGCCCCCTTTGTTCCTACATACACATCCCTCCTTCTACATGTGAGTGTAAGATTTAAGTAGCTAGTGTAAGTGAGAGTGATGCAATTGCCTAGGGCCTCCTAAAGGCTAGAGTGGCTAGTGGCATGAGGTCAAATACCCTCATCTCTACTCCCATCTCTACCCTCAACCCTCAATTGCTCACTATCACTTACCCTAGAAACCTAGATTTGGCTAATCCCATTAGAATTACACCTAACCCTAGTCTTCTACTAGTAGTATAGGGTATATTCTAATGGCATTGTCCTTGTTGTTTGGTTTGGTAATCTAGATATGAAATGAGAACCTTGCATGTTTAATGATCTCCTCCAACTAATATCAAAGTTACATCCCCCAAACGGCCCACCCACCTTAATCATCTTGCTTAAAACCCTAATTACTTAGTTTGCTTGTTAATGCTAGTTTAGTCCAATTGCCTTAGTCTAGCTTAGTCAATTGCCTAGTTTTGCTCTTTAGTGTTAACTTAGGCTCTTGCTCTTGCTAGTGGTTAGTTTATCTCTTAATTGCTTCTTGCCTTGCTAGAGTAGTGTATCTCTTCTTGCTCTTACTTAGTTAGTTTGCTAACTTAGTTTACTAATTTTCTTGCTCTTCCATAATTTAGTTTCCATCTCGCATTTCTTACTTGCTCATTAGCATAATCAAACAACCAAACCTTTTAAAACCCTAAAACCCTAATCTCCGCAATAGGAACATAACCCACTCTGTCTAACTATAGTACCCCCTTTATCTCTGTGGTTCGACCCCTTATCTTGCCAATCACCTATACTACAACAGTACCCCATACGCTTGCGGGCGACCTATTTTAGTCTTAGTGATTGACTCGATTAGGGATAACATAAATTTCGAAATCATAGGATCCCATATCACGTGCGCTCCAACCTCATGGGGTGTAAAAGAACCACTAGCGGGGATGCACCAATAAGATGGCAAGAAAGTAGGGAAAGGTCCAAGTACTTGAGTTCAAGTATACCAAGAGGGTGAGAGCCTCAATGATTGTAGAAGAAATAGAGAGAATGGATAATTTAAAGGTTGAACATGCAATCTACATTAAGAAACATGGGGAGCCCACTCCAGAAAGCATCAAGGCTAGAATGGAAGCAAACATGGCAAAGATCTTAGCCAAACCAATCCCTGAGGAGTCACAAGAGGAGGAAGAACAGACAGAAACAAAGGTCTCTGAGTACGCACCATCTGAGGAGGTGCCAAATCCCAAGAAGAGAATTGCACCAAAAACTGATGAGGAGAGGCCCAAGAAAGCATCCAAGATATTTGAGGAGAAAGCATCAGTTGAGGCCACAACTCTAAAACCTCTTGTACCTACAAACATCCCCAACTAATTAGCATAGGCAAGTAGAAGAGAGCAACCTAACAATCAGCTGGTGCCAAGAGACGAAGAACACCATGAAATATGGTGTGGCATATTCAAAAGGAAGAATTACAAGGCTATAAGGTATGGTGATGTCAACACCTTAGAGCAACTAGGAATATACCACCGAGTGAAAAAGAGCTTTGAGAAACTAAGAATATACAAAATTTGTTTCACAAACATGACCTCTTATGACAATTTGACACAAGGGTTCATGTCCTCCATCATAAAACTGCCTATGGATAGTAGTGAAATCTTAGAGTGTGGGGGAGAGTATAGGCTTCAAGTTAGGATTATGAAGAAAGACTACATCCTAATAGAGAAGTGGATTAATGCGGTCTTCATAGACTCAACCGAACAGGCAGAACCCGTTATAACAAAGCATGAGGTGATAAGGATGCAAAGGGCTTCACAACTAAGAAAACTTGGGAAAGACTCTCAGGAGATCCAAAATACATCTCTAGCTAGTCCAAGGACACAATAATGCACTCAAAATTCATGAGGGTGGTGCATAAAATCTTTGCTAATTCACTAATGTTTAAATTAGACATAGAACATATAACCAAGTTGGACCTCCACATTCTGTGGAGCCTTATGGAAGGAAAAGTAGTTAATATGGGAAAGATACTAATGAGAAGCTAGCTGCAGCAATAGTAGCCGCTGGTCCCCACAATTTCTACATGGGGGGATCATACCATATATAGTACACCAATTGGGCTACCCAAGCAAGCTCAAGTACTTCATAAGATTAGAAGGAGATACACTAGTGGATGACAAGTATCTAGTAGCAACTAATGTCCTAGCAAGGACACAAAATGGATACACCTACCAGTTCTGTAGGACAAAGCTCTTGGTACCCCTTGCGGAACTGAGCATATATGACCTAGAGAAGTTCATCTTCAAGGAAGAGGAGGTCTCGAGGCTGATATCAGGCAAGAGTGCAACAACCAACAAGCACCAAAAGGAGGCAGCTACCGAGAAAATGTCTAGAAAAAGGGTGCTCATGTGAGTCCCAGAGAAGTCAACAAAGAAGCCACCTCCTCTAAAGGTGGTAGAATTAGATTCTGAAGATGGCAACACCACCTAGAAAGTCACTAAAACCACTGCCCCAAAAGCGGTTGAGCCTAAGAAACGGGCTACCACCAATCAAGAAGCATCCATGAAGTCTTCAATAAAGATGGCAGAGCAAAGAAGCAAGGCAAATGGGCCCAAGGTGGCAACAAAGATAGACATGCCTGAGAAAGAAGTGCCACAACCAGGAAAATGATCACATCAAGTTTAAGATTCACCCAAAGTCCATGGAGAAGGACAAGAAGTAAACTCATTTGACAAGCCCAGACCAAGGGCAACCACAACGACAAAATTCATGGAAATAGGATGGGTGATGACGACCTCCGTGTGAACATCTCTTACTCTAATTTTAAATTTTCCAATATAACTACAACTTAATCTTCACTAATAGTACAAGTACAAAAGCTGACTAAGGACATCCATCCTATCCTCAGTCTTCCACTGCAGATGCAATAGCTAGTTGCAAACCGAATGCAGGTGATGCATGCATTGGTTGGGGTGACGAGTGAACTTGCATCCCTATAGAAAGGAAGGGACGAACTTTGAGAAGAAAACTATAAGTTGTGAGAGGAAGAAGTAAAAAGAAAGGATGACTCACCATCAACTATCAACATGTCTGTGGAGGCACGCCAGACAGCTCTAATGGAACCAACATCAGATGCTGACTTGCACATTAGAGTAGACTTTTTGTTGGCAAAGATGCAGATAGGGAAAGAAGTTCTCCAGGCTGAAGCAACCACATCCGGGTGTGCTCAACAACTAGAAGAAGAGGAGCCAACTGGATCGACAAGAAACAAAGGATTACCCACTGAGGGATATGACATATCCCCATCTCCATCCTTGCTAGGGTACTCAACCAACAAAAATGAAGGAAAGGGGCTCGAAGGACAACCAAAGTAGAGTGCTTCTATGCTGACAAAGCCCGACATTCCCATAGAAAAAGAAGAAGTAGTGGGAGACAAGGACGTTGGGACGTCACAACCAGAAGCAAGGGGAGAAGTGATAGAAACAACTGAAGACGTAATGGATGACCTCGACCCATTGTTTAGCTATAAGGTCCCTCTCCCACATGTCTATGACAACTTTACACAGGAGATACTTCTTGATGGAAAAATAACATGATAAGGATTCTCTATCTCTTTCGAGAGAGAAATAGAACTGATGATATTTAAAGAGGATATGTGGAATCTGGAAAACATGTTTGTTGAAGCACCTCCCAAACCAACAAATCCAGTCTTCCCAGAACTTCCTGCAACCTCAACAACCATAAACACATCACTCCCACCGACGCCACCCACGCTTCCATGTAAGATGGCCGATATGGACATTTCATCAGTTGTGGGCATGCCAATAATGGACATCCATGTCTTGGCCGAAATCCTCAATGATACAAAGCAAGGACAAGATATTATCTACCGCAACAACAAGTACATGTTAATAAGAAGTGATCTGCATTTCGCTTTTACACCTCAGGCAAACATATGCAGAACACTTTTCAAGATTCTGTGCGGGACTATAATTGAGGAGTACATGCACAAAGATAAAGATGGGCCAGTATTCAATGGGACATCAATCTGGTAGCTCACCTAATCAAGGAAAGAGACGACACCGCATTATTCAATGAGTTTCAAGAAGGCCTTGATAGAAGAAGATCTTTGAATTTTGTCACACTGCCCTTCAAAGCATTCAACCATTGGCTTCTCATAGTGGTTAATCTATCTAAAAGAAGAGTGATCACTTACAACTTCAGCGCCAAAGACCTACCTTGTGGGAGAATAGTCTTTGAAAAGGTAGAGCACAGATCAATACAAGAAACCCCCACCCACCTAAAATGACTAATTCAAAGAGTAAGCGGGTGGTATTGCCCCAATCGGAAGGAAATTTCCATTGAATGCAATTTTTCCCAAGAAGGCCAGAACTCAGGGGACAATGCCTTCTTAGTACTGAGGGTAATTGAGGCTGTCAATAGAGGAACACATGTATAGAAAATTGCTAATGAAAATTTCTACATCTTACGAGGAAAATTTGGAATGGAAATAATGCATGACAGAAGCATGGCAAATATTCCAAGGCACATGTACTCTCTTATTCCTTTTCCCAAAAAGACACCTTGGTGAGAGGAACTCAGAAAGCTCGAGTCTTCAAAAGAATAGAAGACATCACCAATACCTCCCACTGCCCCTCCATCATCCAGTGCAACACGTCACACCTATACATGCTGGGAAGGAACCACCACACAAAGTCCCTACCACTACAGAGTAGGAACCAACTCTAGAAGTTAAAACACCAACATCTAGCCCACCACCAATGCAACTGCTTCTGATCCCAACTTCCACTGATAGCATCATAACATCACCCTCACCTCCAGAGGACAAATCCATCAAAAGAAGTGAGGTACATACCAAAGAAGAAAATCAAGATGCCAACACACCAGAAGGAATAGCACCAACAAATGTCACAACACCCACCTTAGAGAACTTTGACAAATTGGCATGCTATGGCTTGTCTGTGGATGAAGTCCAATTCCTCCCAGATGTTCTGCGCCCATGAGATGACAACTTTGTTGTTATTTTTGAAAGAGGAAATGTACAAATCTTACTCCTAGACCTCAGAGATATATTGACAATAGGAGGGTACATGACAATAAATGTCATGATAGCTTGCCAACTACTGCTAGCCGATGATCTCACCAATGTAAACATGGAATTTTATGAAATATTGGGAGATGTTGTGTCAAAAAAGGATCAGGCGAGCTACAAAGACTATCTTGATATTATTTTTGAGAAATTTTTTATTGTTTCTAGTTACCACTTTACATTGTTGTACCCTTTTGAAACTAATATGGTGACTAGAATATCTTCTTGTTATTACCATATTCCACCAAGCAAACTTACATATATTTTGATTACATAAATTTTTATTCTTTCTTATAGCTCAATAATTGGATTTAGTACCAGCCTTGTTGAACCATATTTCCCTTATTGGGGTCCATGTGTGGTTTCATTCTCTCCAGGAACTCATGGAAATGTGATAAAAAGAAGAACACATGAGTCATCCCCTGTTGAAGAGTAGATAGGACTTGTTCATATTCTTACTTTGTAGTCCTATGTATAAATATTATTCCATGCCTCTGATGTAAAACATGATTGTAAAAAGATTTGTTTATATATTTTGATATAATTTTGCAAATATTTGTTTTAAAAATTGGGTTTTTACAAGGCTCAACTATATTTCCTCATGATCTTTCCCCATTTCAATGCAGATCCAAATGGTACATCTACACCCTACTCTCAACCACTATTACTGATGCATGGGTTTTTCGACCAACTTAGATAGCCCTTTCCAACATGCCTAGGAACTACCAGTGCAAGGGTGGCTCCATCCCCTTTCCAACATGCCTGGACCACATGGCTGAAAGACTGGAATGCCACAGGCCCATGTGGTCCCCACTTATTGAAGGGGAACTGGTTCTAGTACCATTATTAACTCCTAGGCCCACAATCAAAGGATCAAGAATAATGAATGGCCCCATAGACCATCATTGGCATTAATTGTGTGCTTTTTCCTCACTCACGCGTAATCCTAGATCAACTTCTCGCCTAGTCACCCATCCCAACTGTAGAGTTCTTAGTGATGGGCTCCTTGAAAAGGAGGTGTAGCTTGGTGATGTGGATAGTTCAATCATCCCTTCTAAGACCATTTTATCCTAGGCCTCAAATCCAAGGATGCTTCAGTTGCCTCCCTTAAGTGGGTTCTCTTACTCTAGCCTGGACTACAAGTATTGATTTTTGACTCCTTGGAATTCATCTTCCTTGTCAAGAAATCAACAAACCTTGATATTCCATCATGTATTCCTTTCATAACCTCGGGGTATGCTAGTTCCATGTCATCAGGCTCATTACAACAGTGAGATCTAGAAGTTGCAACCAGGGGCTTAAGGGTCATGAAGAATAATTTAAGCAACCTTACTTTATTCTTCAAAAGTCATTACTTATATATCTAGACTACATGCATTCAACACATGTGTCTAGGTTTATTAATTTCTCTCTTTTGTCCATGTTAATGTGAGTAGGGTATTGATGTGTACAAGTTCATGCCCTTGATTTCACCTATAGTAGGTTTTGATAAGGATATTATAGTTAAAATAATAAATTACCTCACAAGAGCCTACTATTCCCTATATGACTTAGGTGGCATAGATCACTTCCTTCTGGTCAGGTGTGCCAGGTATTAAAAGGGCTTTCCTAGAAATAGGGTCCCTTCCCCATAAGTTATTGTCTATATTTTATTAGTTTGTAGGATCTTGTGTCCTCCTTGGGGCTCAAGGTGGTATACCTATATCTCCATCTAATGCAACACTTTCAAGTACTTATGCAGTACCTTTCGTTATTCATTTTATTTTCCATGTATCAAAATATCTGACTAGAGTTCAAAGATAACTTACATATATATGTTCCTTCTCTTTATCCATCCCTCACTCGAGATGTTCATAATGTGTTCTTCCATTTATTAATCATATATACTCAAAGTAAGGGTTTGTAGGATAACCTTCTTATCATATGATTTTTTTACTCTTTCATCTACCTTAGGTACTTTGCATAGACAATTTTATTCTAGTTGATACCAGATTCTTAGAAGTTTCTTGGGTTCTCCTGATAGTAGAATCATACATAAAACATGTCTCATATCATATTTAGTTTTAGATTTTAAAGTGGCATTTCATTTTCCTTAGTTTGGTAGAGGATTCCTTAACCCTAACTTTGTTAAAGAATTATATCAAATGAGCAAAAAAATACATTCTAAGGTTTATGAAGGGACACTTTTATGGAATATAATAGACATGAGAAAGAAATGAATTCAGACATGAATAACTACATGTGTGTTATTTTTAGTGAATCATTAAGCTTTATCTAGGAGGGAGACACATTGTCCCGAGAGTCCTTGTAAACCAACTAGTAGTATAGTTGAAAAATATTGCCAATCCCCAGGGTGTAAATTGTTACATACACCATTGTTGATTGCCAAAGGCAAGACAGTTTTAAAATATTATTTGTCTCAACTCATCAATCACCTGTAAGTATATAAGATCAATTGTAGTCGAGGTCTAACCACAGAGAGCTAGGCTAGTTATGTGCAAGAACTTTAAGTTTCAATAATCTAGGTCGGTTACAAATAAAAAGGTTGGTTGGTGTCAACTTAATTAAGAATTTAAATAAAATAAATGTAAATCACACATCACCTGAGAAGGATTAAATTCAGATTATGAGAAAGTTGGATATGGGATTTCACCTCCACACTTAACAATAATTACAAATTCTAAAAACATTAATTAATCTTCTAAGATGGGTTGATAGCATCTAATACATCTCCTGATGATATGAGATAGTTCTACCCTTATATAGCATTCCCATGCATATACCCGAATTCGAACTACAACCTAAAACCTTTAGCCAATCCAAGACATTCCCATGGATAAGGATGTGTTGTCAAAATGATTATTCCCTACCTCCTAATATGTCTTTCCAAAAATAATAAGAGGAATATAACATATAAACATGATGTCCAACCATGTAAAAAAGGAAATAAACACCACAATTCATTTTAAAACTGAATATTAACTGATATAAGGTATAAAATTCGAGTCACATTGAGTTATGATGTGGGGGATACTCTCCCGCATCTAAGAAACGGAGTTTACTCACTCATGGTGAGAAAATACAGGAACAAATGATGAATCAATGAAACAAACATGAGAAAAGAGAGAGGAATAAAAAATGGATCTATGGAAGAGAAGAAATAGATGAGATCTTCATACAAGAGATGGAGATCCGTCTCTAAAAACATCCTATAATAGAAACAACCTTCTCTTTTTGGCTTTTGGGAAGGAAAGAAGAAAAATAATGAGTCTAGGAATGGATTCTCTCCTGAGAAACCCTAGCATTCTTCTCTAAATCACCTCTCCAAAGCTTTGGCCTCATTCTCAGTCTCTAACCGCTCAAAATGACACATGATTTGTTTCCCAAGGGATGGAGGTTCTTTTATATTTTTGAATAAGTGATCAAAAATAAGAATTCTACATAAAATGCCTCTATTACAACATAGCAGATATGTGTTATGGTGTGTAAGTATAGAATTATGCAAACAGTGGTGGTGTACTCAAGCTACACATAGTGTGACATGCGTAACACGGTGTAAGATATGTTTTCTATCAAACTTTGGGCTCCCTTTGTTAGGACGTAAGAAGGAATCAACACATCGTAAGGCGTGCTTGCTGTAGAATGTCCTCCGCCTGAGAGTCACACAATGTGTGGCACTATCGACACACTGTAAGGGCATTAATCTTCTGCATTTCTTGATTATAGAAATTGAGACATTTTGGAGAATGCCAAATGAATGGAAAATTGGGCATTTTTCTTCCTTTTAAAGTGAAATATGAAGTACCTACAATTGAAACCATGAGATGAGTAAGACCAACAAGAAACAAACATCTTATCATGAATTTAGATAGAAATATGGTTAAACTAAGTGACATGTGTGACTAAAGTGGCATGAAATTATGATGTGATTTGTGCACACCAAATCCCCGTAAGCTTGAACCATGGCTTGTCCTCGAGTAAAAATAATTTGTTAAATGGCTAAAAATGAATAGATGGGCACAAATCAGATCCTATTGAATGTGAATTGATGGATCTCAAAATGGAAATTCTCATCATTTAGATATGTGACTAAAGATGAAGTCAATTCTAACTCTCAAGATAAGATTTTAAGTTCAATTTGATATTCTGTTTACTTTGAAAGAGTCAACTAGAGAGCAACAAGCAAAAACAAGATGACACAGCCAAAAATATAATGATTTGCCACAAAGCTCATATAAATGACAAATACCTACCTTCCTACAATGACATTTTAATTCTATTGTTTTGTGTGTACGGTACTCAGTTGCTAATTTAGGCTTACGCACACATGGAATGTTGTTTGGGGATTAATTCCCATGTTTAAGACATTATCCTCAACCTTATTTGGGTTGGTGAAAACGTGGGTGACTTTGCCATCTTTTGAGGGATTTGTATTTTTAATTTAAGATCATTGTTTCCCCTTCTATGTGATTCAGGCTCCGCTTTGAAACCACGCAGTCCTATGGTAGTTCACCCTTTACTATTTTAAATCATGCGGGAATATTTTCTTTTTGTAAGAATTTTCAAATAGAGTAGTGAAAAATGCATTATAAGTTTGGCAAAGTCATCTTTATTGTTACTAAAAGATCTAAAGTTGAAAGATTCAAAGCATTTGAAAGATTACATGGTTTAAGATTGTGAATGAGAGAATTGGATTAAAGTGGTACCCTCACTGCTCATAACAAACCTAAGTGGCGTACAACTGGGTACCTCATGTGGATCAATGTGGTGGATCAAAACCCTCTCCAGAGGGTGGGAACTGCTGTTGTAGCATGTTGGGGTCAATGAAGTTCATTTTATCACTAGGTCTTGTGGGCGGAGGTGGTTGAGGTGGGTAGTCATAGTGGCCCTGTAAGATGTTCCAGGAGTCCATCTTGGTTACCATGTTGTGGATGTCCTGGACACTCTACGACAGACTGATGTATTGCTATGACAGTTGGGTAATCTGGGTGTCCTGGTCATCAAATCTGTGTTTCACATAGTCGTATATCTGCCTCATGTCAGTTTACCTCCAGGTGAAGTCAATCTAAGTGACAGTGGAAGGAAGCGTAGGTGGTGGTGCTTCAGGACTGGCAAAGGAGGGCTCTGGCTGTTCACCTTCAGCTGTTGTTTCATTTGGAAAGTATTTCCAGTTGTCTCTCTTTTTAAGAGTTGTCAAGGAGGGGATGGGAAACTTGATGATTGGCTTTTTTGTAGACTTTCTGAAAGAGGTTTTCATCTTTGTCTTTACATAATAGGCTTGTATAAATGAGGCATTCACAATCCACAAAGATACTTCCTTCCAGAGGATTTGAGGCAGTCAAGTTCAATCTCAAAGTTGTAGCAAGCTTGGTGATAATGCCCCCGATCATGATGTCACCCTTTGGCTCTTTTTGTATCTTAAAGACTCTGTTGAGGAAATGATAACCTATATTTACTTTGAATTTGTGAAACATGGCCCACAACAAGAACAATTATACCTTTCTAATGACACTTTGTGTTTCCTTCTTTGCAAAGATACGTGTGCTGAATAGGCGATGTATGTAGTGCATGATAGGATTGTGTATTTTGATGCTCAAGCATTTGTAGTGTTATAAGTTGATTGATCAGTAATTTGATTCTAGAAAGTGTCTGGCACAAAATCATCATAAATAATAGTACTATCGGTATAATCAAACTCAAGTAACTCACAAAATCATTTGAAAGTTAATTTGAAGGGTTTGTTTATTATCCTAAATGTAATCAGTACAAACGACTTGGATTTTTGTTGAGGATCGGTTGCAGTGTTGAGAGTGGTAAAAAACTCATAAGTAACCCATGGATAAGTGACTTATTGATTGAAACAACAATAGGTCAATCTTAGAAAATTCATATATTTCTTAGCTTTGTCAAGAATTCCAAGATCAAGCATAATACTTTTATTAGCAAACCTGGTTGAGACCACCCGATGAGAGGAAAGGTGACAAAAGAAGACATCCTCCTCAACATTCAGCGTAAATTGCATCGTAAGAGACGTATGGTGCACTTGAAGAGGATGCTTTGGGGTTTGTCCAAGGTCGCTTGATGATTGGGGTCTTGGTTCGTGACATCTTGATTGTTGTAGGAAGGGAGCACACACCGTAGCAGGTAGTTTCATGGCGTAAGAGGGTAACCTATCTTCATAACTACAGGTCACGTCTAACACGATGTAGAAGAAGCCAATATGCTACATCCATGGCACTGGGCATTTGAAGACGATGTGTTATGCGATGGAATGGAGGTCATCGGCGGTGCTTTCTTTGATGGGGCTAGTCAGTTGTTGGTTCTTTGATTTGTGGTGGTTGCTTCTGTGGATGATGGAAGCGGTGATGCACGATATGTCAGTAAGGGGTGAAAACAAGGGTGGCACCCGACTATGGTGGAACAACGGTGCAATTTTGATTGTCTTGTGTCGTAGATTTTTGCTAGAGAGGGGTGAAGGCAGGCGGTAGTGCTTGCTGGTGAGATCTGGAGCAGGATGACAATAGAGGCATCAACGGAACAGTCATTTGGGCATGACCACGGTGTGTGGGGTTTGGGTCATAGCAAAGTAGTGAGGTGGAAGTTGCGGTGTAGGGCGTGAGATCGCAAGGTTGGTGGCAGATGTAGGGTTGAAAGAGGGAAGAAAAAGGCATGAGCCAGTGTTTAGGGTTTGATCGGTTTAAGCCGGTTGCAACATGCTATAATGTGTAGTTAACACGTCATAATGGCTGAGTGCTATCATATTCCGACCTGAATCCCACATGACATAATAGATAGATCACACACCATTGTAGAGATTAGCTGTAGAATTCCCCACATGCTGAAGAGTACACAACATAGCAATGTTACACTTGCCGTAGAAGGAGTAACCTGTAGAATTGGCCATTTGCCTCCTGTAGTTCACACGGCGTAAAAATTGTGTTACACACCATAATAAATATTTCCATGGAGAAATCAGATTTCCACTATAAATTCTTACATGTTGTAATAGGTGTCTCACATGGCATAATGGCCGATTTCTGCCAGATTTCATGATTGTGACAAATTATCTACGTGTCGTGTGGTGTAAGTCGCACGCCGTGTTGAAAAACAATTTTTCACAACTTATCCCTTAAGGCTTTTTCAACAAAATGGATCATCACTTGCAAAGGATACAAGTGATTACATAATGTTTACACACAAATCCAATATAGTATCATCATGAGGTTTATTCAAGGCTAATGACTAACTAAATGGCACTAAATGAAATGAAACAAGGAAACTATCTAATTGTGGGGACGTCTCCCACAAAGACTTTTCCTTTAGAGTTTGGAAGTAGACTTTATTGTTTTTCAACATAAATCAGCAGGGAGCATGAGGCTCCTGGTTCTATCTTTCCTCCCTCAGAGTAGAGCTTGCAACATTGGCCATTAACCTTAAATGTGGACTACTTTCCTTGCATCTCTATCATCTTGTAAGGATAAACTTTCAAGACTAGGAAAGGTCCAGACCATTGGTATTTATGTTTCCCTAGGAATAACTTCAATCGTGAATTGAACAAAAGTACTTGATCTCCTTCCACAAAGTCTCTTTTCCTGATCTTCTTATCATGGCATGCCTTGGTCCATTCCTTATAGATTTTTGCATTTTCATAAGCATCAAGTTTGAGCTCTTCCAACTCTTGAAGTTGTAGAAACCTCTTCTCACCAGCCTTCTTCATATCAAAATTTAGGAACTTTAAGGCCCATAGTGCTTTGTGTTCAAGATTCAAGGGAAGATGAAAAGATTTGCCATAAATGAGCTTGAATGGTGTGGTGCCAATGGCCGTCTTATATGCAGTGTGGAATTCCCACAAGGCATCATCTAACTTGAGTGCCCAAGCATTTCTTGAACTTGAAATGGACTTCGAAAGGATGTTCTTCAATTGTCTACTAGACACCTCAACTTGTCCAGCTGTTTGAGGATATGGAGTTGAAACTTTATGTGTTACTCCATATTTGGCAATGAGGTTATTGAACTGCTTCTCACTAAAGTGTGTCCCACCATCTGAGATAATGTCTCTCGGTACTCCAAAGCATGGGAAAATAATTTTCTAGAACAGACTTAGAACTAAATTAGCATCAAGAGCTTGAGTAGGAATGGCCACTACCCATTTTGACACGTAATCGCATGCTACCCATATATATCTGTAACCGCAAGAGGATAGAAAGGGGGCCATTTAGCTGACAACCCACACATCGAACACCTCAATCTCTAGAATAGAGTTAAGGGGAATTTCGTCTTGCTTGGAAATCCCTCCCGTTCTTTGGCATTGATCACATTTCTTGACATAGGCATGTACATCCCTAAGCAATGTTGGCCAATAAAATCAAGCTTGTAGGACTTTGGTGGCAGTTTTATCGACTCCAAATTGACCTCCGTAGGAAGAAGAGTGACAACCATAAATAATGCTTGGAATCTCCTCCCCTGCTATGCATTGAAAAATCAGTCCATCTGTCCCATGTTTAAACAACACAGGGTCATCCCAGTAGTAGAATTTGACATCATGCATAAATTTCTTCTTTTGCTGGTAGGTAAGATATGGTGGAAGGTGTCTTGTAGTAAGAAAATTTGCTATATCAACAAACTAGGGTGCTTGCATTGCATAAAAAACATAGAGTCTCTCTACGAGCAAGTAATCATCAATTGGCATCATATCCTTTGCATCTACGGTCGCTCTAGATAGGTGATCGAGAACATCATTCTCAGTTCCTTTCTTGTCTTTTATCTCAAGATCAAACTCTTGAAGCAAAAATATCCAGCGGATCAAACGTGGTTCGACATTCTTCTTATTTAGCATGTACTTGATGGTTGCATGGTCGGTGTATACTATAACTTTAGAACCCGCTAGATACTGAAAAAATTTGTTCAAGGAGTACACTATGGCTAGCATCTCCTTCTTGGTTGTGCCATAATTAATCTGGGCCTCATTAAGAGTTTTGTTGGCATAATGGATGGCATGCGACTTGTTGTTTTTTCTTTGACCAAGGACTGCGATAATGGCGTAGTCACTCACATCGCACATCAACTTGAATGGTGCATCCCAATCTGGTGGTTGAATAATAGGTGCTGAAATGAGTGCATCCTTGAGATTTTTGAAATTGATGTGGCATTCTTCATCGAAAATAAACTCAGCATCCTTGGCGAGAAATGAACATAGAGGTTTGGCTATCTTGGAAGAATCTTAGATGAAACTTCTATAAAAGCATGCATGTCGTAGAAAACTTCTAACATCCTTGACATTAGATGGAGTGGAAATCTTCTCAATTGCATCCAATTTTTCCCTGTCAACTTCAATACCCTTGTTAAAAATCACATGACCTAGTACCACCCCAGATTGTACCATAAAATGACACTTCTCCCAATTTAGTACTAGGTTAACCTTTTTACCACACTCATAGACCTCAGATAAATTAGATAGACAATCATCAAAAGAATTATCATAAACATTAAAATCATCCATGATTGATTCCATTGTTTGTTTAATAAAATATGAGAAAATAGCCATCATACAACACCAAAATGTAGAAGGAGCATTGCAAAGACTGAAAGGCATGCACGTATAGGCATAGGTGCCATAAGTGCATGTAAAGGTCATCTTTTCTTGATCTGATAGATAAATAAGTATTTGGAAAACCCCCAAATAACCATCAAGATAGTAGAAGTAATAATGATTGACCAATATCTCAAGCATTAAATCAATAAACAACAATGGAAAGTTCTCTTTGCGGGTGGCTTTGTTCAATCTCCTATAATCTATACACATGTGCCATCATGTGGAAACACATGTTTAAATTAGTTCATCATTATCTCATTTCTTAACAGTTGTACCCCCTTTTTTGGGTACTACGTGAATAGCACTCACCCAGGGGCTGCCACTTATAGGATTAATGATCCCTGCATCTCTCAGTTTAAAAAAACTCTTTCTTAACAACCTCAAGCATATTTTGATTTAAACTTCTAGGAGGTTCAATATAAGGTTTGGAATCGTCCTCTAGATTTATTCTATGCATGAAAATATAGGGGTTTATGCCTTTCAAATCATGAATTGAATAACCAATGACTTCCTTATATAACCACAATTCATTTAGCAACTTTGATACTTGATCATCAATCAAATCAGAATTTATTATTACATGAGAAGTAGAATTTGGGTCAAGAAAAGCATACCTTAGCCCCCATGGAAGGGGCTTGAGATCTACCTTGTTCTCCTTTGATGTCTTGCTAGAGCTGTCCTTCAACAGTGAAATATCTTCAAGAGATAGAGATGATATGGTATTGGGAACGACATCCACATTTTTTGTGGTCATGGAAATGTGTAACTCGGTTTCATCACAATAGTCAATAAGGAATTTAGAAAAATCTTCATATTCCTCCAAAAGTTTATTGATATAATATACTAGGAAGATGCACTCTATTTGGCTTGGGGCTTTTATTGCGTCTAGAATAGAGAACTCCATTATCTCTCCACTTACCCTAAGAATGATCTTTCCTTCCAGCACATAGACTATACAATCAGCAGTGCAGAGGTATGGTCTTCCAAAGAATAGGATTGGATGGAACCTCATTTATATGAATCAAAACATAATCACAAGGAATGAAAAACTTGTCCACTTGACCCTACACATCTTCAAAAACACCTCTAGGATACTTAATGGTATGATCAGCTAGTTGAATGGCCATCTTGGTTGACTTCAATTCTCTGATATCAAGCTGCTCCCACAATGTGTAAGAAATGAGCCTTATGCTTGCTCTAAGATCAACCGAATGTTGTATGACAAATCTTGCATGGCAACATGAAGGAATCTTGATCATCAATTATCTCCAATAATCTATTTTGAATGATGGAAATCAATCTTTTAGATAACATGACAATTTCTATATGATCAGTCTTCCTCCTTTTTGTTAGAAGGTCTTTAAGAAAGTTTGCATAGGAGGTCATTTCGACAATCACTTCAGTCAAGGGAAGGTTGACATACAATTTGTTGAGTATGTCCATGAACTTATGGAACTTGGTGTCATACTTCTTATTTGCTAGTCTCTGTGGAAAAAGGAATGGTTGACTTGTAGGATGGGTATTCTTCATTTGTCTCTTTCTTCCTTTGTTTTTCTTCACCTTCAGCTTCTTTCTTATCATCATCTTTCTTTTCTTCTTCCAGCAATGGCTTCTTTATGATATTCACATTCCTCAAAGAAATGGACTTGCAATTATGTGGGTTCATCTTCGATTGGCTGGATAGTGAGCTAGAAGAGGCTTTTTGACAAGCTAAAGCATGTTGAATAATTTGATTCTCTAGCATCTTTGTATGGGTGACAATCCCATCAACTTTAGAAGAGAGTTGGGTGATGACATCTTTCAAGAGATTTCTGTGTGCTCAAAACTCATCATTCTGCTGGATCTGTGTAGTCACGAATGTCTCTAGAAGACATTCCAAACTGGATTTTTGTTGGGGTTGACTCATTTGTTAAGGTTGATTGAAATTCCTATTGTTATTGTTGCTATATCCCAATGGTTGTTGACGGTTGTTGTTCATTGGATGGAAGTTGTTGTTGACTTCGATCTTGACCTTGCTATTATTGATTATGAAGGTTGTTGTTCCTGTAGGAGAAATTTGGGTGGTCTCTCCATCCTGGATTGTAGGTTTCTAAGAAAGGACTGTAGGCTTGTCTATTGTTGAAATTGCCTATTGCATTCACCTGTTCTGGCATCTATGTGGTGCTCATTTGTGGTGTAAAACAAGAAGAAGAGTTGTGACCGGAAGATCCAAATTCTTTACATACTTGCTCAGCTACTTGAACAGGATGAGTGGTCAACTTCTCAAATTTTTGAGTCAAAGCATCAATCTTGGCTACAATTAGATCTATTGCATCTATAGTGCGCTTCCCACTGGATTTCTTATTTGAATTTCTTGATGAGAAGGGTTGACTGGTTCTTTCAGTGCTCCACTTACAATGATTGAGTGTCATATCCTCTATGATTGCATGTGCCTCACTATAGGATTTGTTCATAAGTTCTCTATTCCCAGCGACATCCACAGTCATACGGGTGTTGTAGAATAACCCGTGGTAGAAAGTTTAAACCAACAACCAATTAGTCAACCTGTGGTGAGGACAAAGGCGTTGCAAGTCCTTAAATGTCTCCCACGTATTATAGAGTGTTTCTCCTTCCTGTTTCTTAAAGTTGGTGAGCTAGATCCTCAATTGAGCTATCTGGATAGGAGGAAAATACTTGGTAATAAAAGCATTCAACAACTCATCCCAACTCTTGATGGATCACTTGGGAAATGAGGAGAGTCATGCCTTGGCTCGGTCTAGTAAGGTGAATGGAAATAGGAGTAGATGTACTCCTTCAGTGGGGACACTGTTGATCTTGAAGGTGTTCATATATTGTAAAAACTCAGCTATTTGAAGATTTGGATCTTCCATAGCAGTTCCTCCAAAATAGTTCTGCTAGATCATCTACATGATGGTAGGCGTAATGAAAAATTGTTGGCCTCAATAGCTAGATGATCGACGGCTCCACAGATGTTGATGGTAGTCAACATAGAAAAATCCTTAAGTGGATAGATGTCCTCCATATCTAAATCTTGATAATGATCGAGAAAAAATGGTGGGGAAGATGTTGAATGGGGTGATGACAGTTGTGATCCCTTCAAGCTTGAAGAGTTATCACCCTTCTTTGCTCTCCTTTGGCTACAAAAGGTCTGCTCAATTTTTGGGGTCTAGGAAAATGGATATCACAAGACCCCTCTTAGAAATATGCATACAACCTAAAAAGAACAACATTAAGTGAGAAAAACAAAAACAAAGAGATATCACAAATATGTATAGTGGAAAATGTTGATTCAGTCTCGAATACTAATTATCATTTTTACTCTAACTACACATATCGTAGTTCCCCGACAATGGTGCCAAAAACTTGTTGATTGCCAATGGCAAGAGAATTTTAAAAGATCAATTGTCCCAACTTGTCAATCACCCGCAAGTATATTGAATCAATTGTAGTCAAGGTCAAACCAAAGGGAGCTAGGATAGTTATGTGCAAGAACTTTAACTTTCAACAATCTAGGTCGGTTACAATTAAAAAGGTTGGTTGGTGTCAACTTAATTACGAATTTAAATAAAATAAATGTAAATCATGCGTCACTTCATAAGGATTAAATTCATATTGTGAGGATCTTGGATATGAGATTTCACCTCCACATCACAACTCAATGATAATTACAAATTCCAACAACATTAATTAATCTTATAAGGTGGGTTGATATCATCTAATACATGTCCCGATGATATGGGATAATTCTTTTCTCGTATGACATTCCTATTCATATACCCGAATTCGAACTACAACCTAAAACCTTCATCCAATCCAAGCAATTCCCATGTTCAAGGATGTGTTGTCAAAATGATTATTCCTTACCTCCTAATATGTCTTTCCAGAAGTAATAAGAGGCCTATAACATGTAAACATGATGTCTAGCCATGTAAACAAGGAAATAAACACCATAATTCATTTTGAAATAGAAGATTAACTGATATTAGATATGAAATTCAAGTCACATTGAGTTATGACATGGGATCTACTCTCCCACGTCCAAGAAATAGAGTTTACTCACTCATGGTGAGAAAATACAGGCACAAATGATGAATCAATGAAACACACATGAGAAAAGAGAGGAATAACAAATGGATCTGTGGAAGAGAAGAAACAGATGAGATCTTTGTCCAAGAGATGGAGACCCGTCTCTAAAAAATCCTCCAACAACAGCAACCTTCTCTTTTTTGCTTTTGGGAAGGAAAGAAGAAGAGAAATGAGGCTAGGAATGGATTCTCTCCCAAGAAACCTAACTTTCTCCTCTAAATTGCCTCTCCAGAGATATGGCTTGTTCTCAGTCTCTAACCGCTCAAAATGACACATGATTTATTTCCCAAGGGTTGACGGTTCTTTTATATTTTTTAATAAGTGATTAAAAATAAGAATTTTGCAGAAACTGCCTCTATTACGGTGTAACTGATATGTGTTATGGTGTGTAAGTATCAAATTATGCAAACAATGGTAGAGTACATAAGAGACACACCGTGTGACATGCGTAACACGACGTAAGATATGTTTTCTGTCAAAATCTGGGCTCCTTTTGTTATGACATAAGAAGGAATCAACACGCTGTAAGGCGTGCTTGCTGTAGAATGTCTTCCGCATGAGAGTCACACGACAAGTAGCACTATCGACATGCCATAACAAAATTAATATGCTGCATTACTTGATTATAGAAACTGGGATATTTGGAGAATGCCAAATAATTGGAAAATTGGGCATTTTTCTTCCTTTTAGAGTGAAATCTGAAGTACCTACAATTCAAACCATGAGATGGGTAAGACCAATAAGAAACAAACATCTTAGCATGAACTTGGATGGAAATATGGTTAAACTGAGTGAAATGTATGACTAAAGTGGAATGAAATTATGATGTGGTTTGTGCACATCAACCATCGCCTATCAAACGTACTCGGAGGATTCCATTTGGTTCTATAGAATCTTTGAAACTATTAATAATCAAAAGTTATTTTTACATATATGTGGACTAATATAGCAATCTTGATAAACCCCTCCATTAATCCTGTTATAGGTTGACCTAGAAGGAAAAGGACATTAGCCACATATTTCTAAGGATTTAAATAATAGAAACTATATATAAATGATTCCAAGCAAGGTATTCTTTAAAATGGGAAGATAAATCTCCTCAGAGTGAGTTACAATTTTCTTGCATCTGGAAAAGACTAAAGTTTATGAGATAGAAGTTCAAACTATCTGAAAACACCTTGTGTTCTCCTTGAGCATTATTCTTTTATTTTAAGGTGATCCACTTCTTCAAGTCAACATTCTTAACCTAAAACGTCAACAAACAAAATGCAATTAGCACATAATTATATTATGTGAACGTAACCAAAATGTGTTCATGTAATTTTTAACAACAGACGTGGAAAATAAGAATCAAATATTTGAAATTTAACAAACTTCAGATTTATCATTAGGTTTCAAGCCTTAATCTTTATCAACTCACTTGGTAAACCACTAATTGATTTGTGAATGGATAACAAAGTGTATGTCCTGTAATCAGGATCTTTGGTGTGTATCCACCAAAAGAAATCTTTCACCTCACTTTATATTTGTTTTTAGATCACCCTCTTGGTGAAAATTTAGTAGTAGAAATTGAGAGTGGGTTTCTACCAAAAAAATTGTTATCAGGTATTCATTATTGGGTTCCATTATTATTTCTTAGTGATACGCATAGGGCCTTATATCTATAGAGAGTAAAAGCATTCTTCACATTCATCATAGTGATCTAGCATTCCAGAAACCTCAAGTATCCAAAAAGAAAGATAAAAGTGATTATTTTATAATTTAACCCACATACCTCATCTTAAAGGGCAAGCGATATCCATCATCAAATAATCCAAGCAAATAAGAATTAATAAAATCAATATTTAGCATATACGTTTTACAAATTTCTCAAAAGTCCTTAACTATGGTTTTGATGTCTTATTTTAGGATTTGGATTGCTATTTAGGGTTTGGTTCCATATATCTTTAATCATGAATTAGAAACCCTATATATATAAATCCTCTTTTACATAATCTCGATAAAAGGGGAAGCACATTTATCATTTGATCACTAGAATTTACTTAATAGTTATCAAACTATGGTTTTGCATTTAAAATTTCATATTAGAAGGGAATCAATAGGTATTTAAAATTGTGTATAAAATTGGGTGTTGAATCAGTAGAATTTTACCATGACTAGATATTCCTCACATTTTCCATGATCTTTGAAAGATGTACATTTACTTAAATAAAGTTGGCCGCTCAATTTATTGTCCACATATGTGGATGTGCCATGTGACCTATTTGGCTCCATACACACAGGGAGATAGTGGTTGGGTCTACACTACTAGACCATCACATGTTGAGCCTCGTTTACTAGATTGGTCAGTCCGAGCTTGGTCTTGCCTAGGTCAGCTCTAGACAAGTTTGGGCCCTCGTGGCTTGATCCCCTTGATGTGGGACATGATTGTTGGATCTAGGTTATCCTTGGCCATGATCCATGGCTATGCACAATCTATTTCTTATGAGCCACTAATAGTACAAACGGGGTGTGGCGGTGTCATCACCTCAAAGACAAGGAAAAGGAAGGGAAGGGTGAGGGAGGCTTGAAAAGTAGTCATCCCATTTTGTCTCCCTACCACAAGTGTGATAGAGGTTGTGGGAAAACCTAGGCATGCTTGAGGTTAAAAGCCCCATAGTGTCTACCGTGGATGTGTGAGAAATGTAGTGATATGAAAATATGAGGATGAATAAGTAAATTTAAGGATGCATGGCGGAAAAAAGATGGGAAAAGTAGGTTTAAAGATAGTGGAGTAATTGTAGGTTGTTATACAGGTTATAGGGGTTTGGATTTATATTTTCTACATTCCAAGGCCACAACAGTGAGAGTGGAAACCATTGGCCATCAAAATCTCCTTTTATAGGATATAAAAGGCATTAAAATTTTGGCAAACCAATTCAAAATTGTGAAAGGAATCAAGGCATGGTGTTTCCATGTAACGAGGGGGCAATTGGAGAGAGGGATTGAGAAAATTGGGAATTTGTTCTCTTTCCTTTTATACCAAGAGGTACAAGACAACTATCAAATGAGTGATTCATGGTTGATGTACATAGGCCACATTACATATCACATTCTTTGCGTCCTTATCCCCCTTAATTTGTGAGGCATTTAATGTGTCATGCCTACTCATATATCTATCAGTCAAGCATAAATGCAAAATCTTAAACAAATATTTGAAATCAATCTCTTGAATTGTAACCCTAATTGAACAAAAACTTTAAGAATTACGTAATTGTCATTAAATCTTATATTTAACAAAGTTTAATCCCATTATAGGAACATTTACTTTATCAACTAAAATCAATAAGGCAAGCATATACGTATATGGCCCATAATGTATAATTAAAGTGTTAGACCACTAGGAAAGTCTCGATGACTTGAAATTCTAGAATAGTCATAATTTCAATCTCATCTTCCTGCCATAAAATATAACAACAAAAATTATTAGTTTTGAAATCATTTTTTGACCTTCAAGTCACCCTTAATTAACTTTGATTAAAAGTCTCCAAAATTACAATTAGTCTACGAAAGTGTTCAAAACTTGTATAACATTTTCTAAGGTAATATTATAGCCAAATTGATCACAAGAAAAATATATTTAATCAATTGAATAATTATTTATTACAGTGGTGTTCTAAGGACTCAAGAATAATTATGAAAAATTGCATTATTCATTAGATGACTATAGTTAATAATCTCTATTTCAATTAAAATTTCTACAATAAGGGAGTAAATTCCAAGTCCTTTGAGCTTGAACAACATAGCCTAGCTAGACGATTCCATGCTAGAATATGATGATTCTTGTGGATAAGTGAATCACAGGAAAACATCAATGTTTTGAAGACACAAATAACTATGGTAACACGATTGAGCCACAAAATTTATCTACCAGTAGATTTACAAGAAAGAAAACACATATTCATCCAAGTATGTAAGGTAAAAATGAGTTGTAATTTGAGGATGTGAAACACAAGACCTTAGTTTTTATATATGCAAATATAGAAGACTTAAAATATCTTTTAAGCAATGGTGTTCATATATGGTATGGGTCATTCCAAGTGAAGGGATAGACCTTATGATGGGGGAATAATATAAAAGTGTGGGTTTAAGATATGTGTTTAGGTGCCTAACAATATATAAAAGAACATCCTAGACTAGACCCCTTTAAACATGAGTTGAATCACCTTGCTATTTTTTTTTAAACTTTGAGATATATCTAGATGTTCTGGAAGGACCTAAACCTAAAAGATAAAATGTTTTATATTTTGGTGGTATCTTATATGAGGCATGTAAGTCCTTATAGATACCTAAAAACTACAAAAAGGTGTTCTATTTGTATGTCTTCAGATAATAACTTATGCATTTGTGTACGAATATTTGATGATGGATTTTACAAATAAATACATTATGAAAATTGTATAGATTAAAAGAAGTTATGCCACAATGTATGTGATTTAGGGGTTTCCTTATTAAGGGTGATTCAATGACATATTGAATCCTGACATAGTAAGAGACCCTTATGTCAAAATGAATTGTTGTGGATGATAGATACAAAAAGAAACTTAAGGTATGTAGTGAATATGAAGACCAACATCCAAATTAAGGTCATGTTGCATTATATATGAGCAAATATGGCATAGCTCATGTGGAAGTTAAATAAGCCCAAAGGGCAACTGGAAGATGTTCATGGAAGTTGACATCAGAGAGGATATTCTTCTTCAAAATATTTATCATGTTCTAGTTGGCAGGATTTTACAACTCTTCTCATCTAGGGTCAGTAATGTGACATGTTCTAGTTCTTGATCCCCAAATAGCTTAGAAATGATTTTACTATGAAGTATTTACCATTCTTAGAGATGATCTTGTGTTGTATTCTATACCATCATATGATGTTGCTCTTGAAGAGCTTAATAACTTTTTGAGCTGAAGCGTTGGTGATGGACACAACTTCTACCCACTTTGTAAAGTATACTACTACAACTAGGATGAATTAGTTCTTGTTTTATGCTTTGGGATTAATTTTCCCTATTATATCATTTGCACGTATTTTAGGTCATAGTCTAAGACTGACAAAGTATATGAGAGATGGAAATGATCTAGTTTAAGGTCGTAGAGCAAGACCATAAAAAGATATGAAAAAGGAAATTCATTTTGTTTAAGTCATAGCCTAGGACCATAAAGGATGTATCAAGGTATGACCCCCAAAATATTTATTTCCCCTAGGAGAAGGGAAGATTTTTACCTTTTGAGTCAAGATTTGGAGTCTTGGTTTTTTTTTGCATTTTTTGGTATTTTATCTGTGTGTTATTATTTTTTGTGATTATGATATAATTTTTAGAATATTTCTAGAAGTTCTATTGAAAATATAGGGGCCTATTCACAACTTTTGTAAAAGAAATCAAAAGAGGGGAAATGAGAGGAGATTGGGCACCTTTCTCATTCCACCCACTCTTACATAGAAGTGGTGCAAAGAAGAGTAGTTTGAGCAAATGACGGTAGTTGTGATGCGAAGAGAGAGCAAAACCGATGACACATCAAGTCGATCTCCTATAGAGTGCATCATTTTGTGAGTAGGTTCCAGTAGTTTGGCATGCAATGATTCTCTAGTAGCTACAAAGCTTTAGATCACCCATTTCTGTGGTTCATTCGAGAATTGTTCAACTTCATATATCATTGGAGATGTATGTCCTTCAACATTGAGCTTTATTTTTTCCCTCAAAGAAGAAATCTAGATTTGTGTCCTTCCCAACATTTTTCACAGTCTAGATATTGAAGATGATTGAATGCACATTATAAATTGAAATTTTCCTATTTTCATTATTTTTGTGTCTTTGTGTCTATATGGGTTCATATTGAGCTGATTAGAGTTGATGCACAAAGCTTATATCATGAATTTGTAGATGGCATCTCACAACTACCATGAGGAGGCTAACTTTCCTTAGGAGGACCCAATCATGGATGAACTGGATGTGGGTGATGATGCCAAGATGGAGGCACACCCATTGTATATAATGTCACAGTTACTTGTTGAATTCACATCCAAACATGAAATTTCTTATCTTTATTAGCTCTAGGAAGGTATCATGGTGGTGCGAGAAAGATTGTGGAAGAACTTCTATCATGTGAGAAATTCATGATTCATTAGGGTATGTTGTGGATGAATCATCGTCGTAGACTTCTTTGAGTGGGCAATGAGGTATAACCTAGAAAACTCTACTCATGGTATTTCCTTCATTTCCTAAGCTTAAATCAGGGGTTTTTCATGGAAATAGCATTTGACATCATGATTTGCTCCATCTTTTAGGTTCTTAGGTTGTCAAATGTAAATATGAGGACTCGATGGAATGAGCTGGGGATGTTGTATGCCAAGTTAGTCATTCAGGAGTTAAAGTTTCTTCAGTCACCAACTTTGGATGCATTTGTTGTTGTAAGGAGTTATCTCATCTGGTTGATTGAGAATTTTCTCCCATGGACTCATACCTTCCATTTTTCCTCTAGCGATCTAGCCATCACCCTAATGAGTTTTTTGGGATCATAGGATTAGGCTTTGGTGGGATTCACCCTATCCTTTTCCATATAGATAGGAGTGGGGTCGTTATCGCCTTGTTGGTATATTAGGAATGAACCCTGAGTACATTGGTATGGCATCTAGATATGAAGTTCAAATTCACCTATTTGTGGGCAAACATCTTTTGCCAAGGGGAGAGGTGAGGTGCCAGTGACCCTTTTTATGTTTCCCCGAGGGTCACAATATTTCTCTTTGTGTTGGTTATTGGTTGCCTTTTTGGTAACAACATGGGAAATATAGGAGATGTTGGTTGGTTCTTCTCCCTTGTACACACAAACATAGTTTCTTATTTTGACTACTACAAAGGAAGTTATTCTCACCTACAATTAGCTTGAGCATGTGCCTTGTCGATCACTTCTCCATGAACTAAAATCTGGGGCTACGATGAATTGTGTGGCTACATGGGCCTGATTGCAATATGTCTTTACTTGTTGCTTTCAGTTATAGCTTGAAATAACTAAAGTTATTGATTTAATAATCTTTTATTATGTTTCTTTTGGGAAATGAGCACTTATGGGTCATTAGAGTTGTT
Source organism: Alisma plantago-aquatica (assembly GCA_963693085.1). NCBI lineage: Eukaryota > Viridiplantae > Streptophyta > Magnoliopsida > Alismatales > Alismataceae > Alisma > Alisma plantago-aquatica. The sequence continues at coordinate 1,118,395,369 of OY856409.1, read as the reverse complement.
ACTTAGAGAGGTCCATATGGTTATCGTCATACTATCCTCCCTACCTATCATCACTGGGTTGATGCAGTAACAATGTGTAGTAAAAGTAGTAGAGAGGTAAACTAGATATGATGACTTAAGCTGAGGTATTCATTGTACTTTGATATTGTATTTTCTTTTATGTGTTGTACTTTGGATGACTTCATATAGTCATGCTATTTCCCAAATCCAATTTAGATCTTCTCAAGGTCTCAGTGTGGAGAGGCGCCAACATCATACATGGCTTATTAAGGAGCACTGACTATGGATGCTTGTTTGATCCAGTTTGATTCACCCTCCATTAGTGTCTTGTACAAGGGTGAGCATTCTACTTGTCAGTGGAATGGTGGATGGCATAACCCTTTTTAGCCTCTTCCTAGATTGGTCCCTTCTGGAGTGGGATTTTCCATGCTGCACGAGAATTGAAGTGGGCTCAAGTGACATATATTGAGTACCTTGAGTGGTACTACATGCATGGTTAGCTGATATTCTTTTCCAAATAGATCTATTATCATTTTTGATGTCCTTTAGTGGTAATTGTTCACATTTTTATTCAACTCATACAACCATAATGGTTTGGCATGTGTATTAACAGGTGCTTAACTATGACTCTAGTGAGGATCAAGATGATTATGGATACAAGTTTTGTTGTCCTCCTTCCCCTAGACCAAGTTATTATAACGTCCATAAAAATTTAAATTTTCAGATAAATCAAGTAATATGATATGGAATGATGTGTCAGATTATATGACTATGTTCAATAAATTTGAACCCTAGACCTAGTGTAGGTCTTCAGTTTTAAGTAAATACATTGATTTTAAGAAAATACTAATATGAGGCTCCATTTGATACATAATAGAATCTTGAATCCATAATTTGGTAAATAATAATACAATAAAGCTCTTGGACCCTTTGAAAGGCCCAAGGTATGAGCAACAGGGTCTATAATTCAATGTAAGCCCAATTGGGCCCAGTTTTACATATGGGTCCTTATGATGCAAAAGTAGTAATTTAGTACCTATTGATCATAATAAATATCTATGATAATTTTATCGATGGATAATCACTGTATTAGATTATGGGAGGTCTCCTATAAGATTTACATTATGTTGTGACCTAGCTAATTAATTGATTGATTAACTACTTATTGATTGGAGATCAAGTATCAGATATTGAATAGATTATTTAATGAATTATGTTTCTAATGTGAGATCAAAGTAATGTAAGGTGTATCCTAAAAATTGGGATCAAACAAATGTATCATGTGAGATACATAAATATTTATCTAATTGGAGGTTTAATCAAAAGAAAAGTTCATCTTTTGAAAAGGAATTCCCCATTTCGTTCAATCTAGACACTCCCAGGAACCCTAATCTTTGTAGGTCTCTCCTCCTTCAGTTCCTTCCTCCTTCTCTTTACCCTTCCATTCACAAACAAACTCACCTCATCATCCTTCCAAGAAACTCCACACATCCTAACAAACTCAAGGCAAGAACAGGTTCTGGTAATTACATGCATTCACTAAAGATATTGGTGTTATCTCCTTAACATATTGTACTAGGTTGCAGAGTCACAAGCCCCACTCCAAATTCTTATTTAAGGATCAGGAGACTCCTAGTGGGACTGAAATATGTGTTGGAATTCGTTAGTGCTAGAGATCATCCTCCCAGCACCTCGTATTCCTTTCTTCTTCCCTTTGCACAATGGAAGGTGATAGCATCCTTTGGAGTTGGTTTTGAGCCATGACGAGAAGAAACCAAGAAACTATGGTAGAATACAACCTTCTTGAGAGTGCATCAATTCTTATCATTTCTCTTAGAAAAGTAATTAGGTGAGGATTGTGAACTGGAAAACCTCTTCATATCCATATACATTGCCTAACTAGATCTCGACCTCCTTTGTCACCTTCTTAGATAGATTTGGAAAGAGCTTCTCCCTAAAAATTTCAATGTTAATGAATGGAGATGCTAGAGCACTTTTTTGGTCCTATAAAGGTGGGAAGTTGGGGATTCAACGTAGTGTCTGACTCTCAAGGAAGGGAATAACTCAAGGTCAAATGTCTAGGAAATCCCTATGGAGTATGTGATAAGCACAAAGGCACATGCATCTTTACCCCTAAACTTGAGATGGCCCAAGAGATAAATAGAAATAGATCTATCTACTGACATGTAACGATCCTATTGGTCCAAGTAATCTTATATTGCAAATAATTTAGAAAATTAATGGTAGCTCCAATCATACGATACTATACGAAAATGATCAAAGAAATGTGTAGATCATGAATAAAATATAATCATTTCCTAGTTATCATATTGGCTCAAAGTTAAAGAATAGTGCCTGAATATAAACTGATATATGCATGGAAACCATGATTTGATGATTTATGCATTGAGTACATTCAACATATTCATCAGTGTTATCAATCGATGTTGATGAACCATAATGGGAACACAAGATTATGATGATGATAATGTTGTGTATTAGTTTTTATAAGGTCAATAGATCCATATACATAAGAAATATAGTTTTTAAAACCAATGCTTATAAATTTTATATTAACCCATAATATCTGATCTATGTGTTCATAATGACATGATATGTTCGATCTAAGATTAGGGTTTTACTCAATGTTTAATTAGGATTTCTAACCTTTGAAAAGCATGATAATATGGAATGAGGGTGTGATATCCTTCTTCCTAATACAAACCCAAGATGACCCTAGACCCTAATTTAGGACCTAAGGTAGGCCTAATTAGGATCATATGAATACATGGTGACAGTTTACAACTGTATATAATTTCAAATCATGATTCTTTCTTGGATGTACCTTTATTTCCTTTATTATACACTTGATGATTGGATTACATAAAGTACATGAATGCCGATTACGTTTGTGGGGTGTGATTATCTTATGAATGCATGCATTATTGACTTTTGAGGGATTGTAGATGATTCTCAGTGATTGATTTGATTAGTAAACTTCTTGGATGTTTATTTATTTCGAGTTCATTATAATGCCAATATGTGTATCATATAAAGATATTATGATATTCTAAAACCAGGGTTAGACCTACTAAGGGGTAGTTCACATAAAGTCTAATGATGGATAGAGAAATGTGATTACATCCAAATTGGTATGAGAAACATGGGTTACTATATCCTAAATAAAATAAATTTCATATGTGCAATTATTTATTGGTATAGAATATATGTTGATATCTTACATGCATACTTATTTAGGAACCCGCATCCATATCATAGTAATATATTGATCTTATTTTTGTTTGTTAGTGTTTAGGTAGTTGGAACACATTAAAGATTTATGATATGAAGACTAAAGATTAGGGTGAATGAACCAGAATTCATAAAGTTAATGTCAAGGAGGATTAGTTAGACATCATGTTATCTTCTTGCCTATAGTGATATTGTTCCTTGTCATATAGTATATTCATATTGAAAATCATGCTAACTCTTTTAAGGAGATATTATCAACCATTTGTATCATTCAAAGTTTGTAAATAAATTTATTTGTTATAATTGTTTATTTCTTAAAATGGATCCTAGAAAAGTGTGTTGATGATCTTTGTGCCTACAATCTACCTTCAATGGTGGGTATCTTTGAGAGGGGGTCGTAATAATTGATATCAAAGCTCAAACTTATCAAATAGATTATAATAATTGATAGTTTCAAGTATTCCTAAAAAACAAAAGGGAATTGTTAGGTCATTTTTAAAGTACAATGGTGTGTAGAAAGGATTAAAACTTGGGGGTTGCCAATACTTTCCTTCATGCCACTAGTTGATGCATGAGGACTCTAGGCCCCCATGAATCCCACCTAGATGAATTCTAGGGTCTTTGCACAAAGTAAAATACCTATAGGTCTTCTCATCTTGAATTTAGTCCCCTTCTCATCTATTTACTTGCCTAAACTTAGAATTTACTTCTCTCCTCATCTTGAATTAGGGTTTAGGAAGAAATAGAAGTAAGGTTTCCTCTGTCAATTAAAATACATAGACTATCAATTTGAGGAATAGATATGGAATATGTAACATATAATTTATATCCTTCTAGTGAGGGTAAACCCTAGAGATACTTACGGATGAGTCATGATACCTCATTTGTCCATGAAGGACTTGATTTGGGATAACATATTCGCTTATAAACCTTGTGCATTAATGGAAGAATAAAGGATGAAGTGAATGGTCCTTAACCGTAATAAAAAAAACTAATTTTTTGGTTAATACACATGGAATGAAGAAAGATAGTAACTTTTTCCAATCAAACCCTAATTGAGGACAAAGGATAGAGAAAAAATAAATTGGATTTTGGCAAACCACTTAGGGGTACCAAAAATTAGATACCATAAAGGGTTTTGAATATGTATATGAATGAAGGAAAGTAGTAATCACATAAGGACAATATTAGACCATCAAGTAACTTTTTAGGTTTGGTGTTCAAGTTTGGAGTGGTTCAAACCAAGGGTGGGAAATACATATGGGGAGCCATAACCCTAAACAAGTGGGTTTAGTTTGTGGCTTGAAAGCCTAACCTCCTATGGATAGATAAGAAGGCACCCTAGTTTAGGACCTTTGCCTAGAAGAGTGAGTTGACCAACCTCACTTTGAGATTTGAGGTAAACATGAACGTTCTTAAAGGGACAAACCTTACAAAAATGGGATATGATGGGATGGTATGGGTATAAGGAAGGAAAACCCTTAACACTTTCTAATCACAATAAGTTGTCCTTAATAATTGAAACATAATTACATCATATTTAAAGAAGAAACCTTGGTTATAGAAACACAACCTAAATAGTAATGGTAAGTAAAGTACTTTGAAAGAAATATGATAGTGTTTCTCCTAAGGTATGTAATCCTACTGCCACAAAGTTTGAATAAGAATAGTGTGTGTGTCTTAGTGCCCTTGATGCATATATATAAATGAATTTTTTTGTTAGAGAAATCCCTAGTAAAATTACAGCTGACACGATGATAGAAATTTTATGAATGTATAAGTTATAGACTCTTCTTGGACAATATGACTCATGGAATATACAAATATAATGATTTTGTAAAACCTTGTCCTGGAACCATGTGTTATTAATTAGAGAAATGAAATACAATTATGATATTTCAACAAACCCTACGAATGGTAGAGATCCAAGTCAACCCTAGGGTCAAGTAGGGAGGATTATAGTAGATAAGGCTGAAGGGGTTAGGAGGTGATCATAACCATGAGTACATAAGGCCTACATAGTCTGGAGAAACCTACCTATGTGTACATAAGGCCCAAGGGGTCAGGAGAAGGCCACTTCATTTATACGGAAGGCTTGGGGAGTTAAGGGGGGAGGAATTTCATGCATTCATGAGGTCTAAGGGTCAATCAAGTACATGATACCATTGTCATCAGAGGAAGATCACTCCATAGGTACTTGTACCCCTAGAGACTGATGTGCATGATTTATATAGCCTTTTTCCATACTCATGTTGACTTGAGAGTTATATATTGTTCATATTTTGATAATGACTTAACCATTCCATTCATATGTACTAATATGTTTATTTGAGATAAATTTTAGGCATTAAGTACATGAAAAGGTTCAAATTCATCAAGCCCTAGATTTTCAAAGTTCAAGTCAAAAGCATAAAAATGTGCAATTTGGGAAAACACTCCAAATCACCTTAGAATATTTTTGTAATAATTTATATTGATGATATGACTTGTAACTAAGATGATAAAAAATCAGGGAAACTTAATTCCATTGTTTGATCACTTAAAAATTATTTTGGAAAATTCATCACAACAACCTAATCGGTTGAATTTGAAACTCGACTGATCCTTGATAGATTTTGGGAATGATTTGGATCAATCGAATTGCACACTCACAGAACTTGACCGACCTACTTTCTATCTAAAGTTGATTTTGATGAATCGGTCGAGTTACCCCAGGACAAACTCGACCGATCATTTGAAATTTTGATTTGTTGAATAGTAGATCAGTCGAGTTACTTTTATTGAAAGTCGACCAAATACATTGTACAAAAAACACAAAAAAAGTGATTCCAACCATTGGAGAGTTGCTAGAATAAAAAATATGTTCATTGCAAGATGTAAAATGGCTACTTTCGTTCTTAAGTGATCCCACACTCAAGGGAACACCCCCAACTATAAATAGGACCTCTTTGAGTTCATTCCAAGATTTCTCATTCATTCTATCCTTGGTCCTTGTTATAATTAAGTGTGTTAAACCCCTTTGATCCCCTTTATATCTCTCATTTACAAAGCATTTCGTGATTATGAGTGAGTTAGGCGTGTTGTAAGAGAGATACCTCATTATTACTTTGTAAAGCTCTCCATCTCTCTACTTACCAATCCCCTTTCTTTAAGAGAAAAGGTTGAAGTGATCTTCTTCGAGTGAAGGAGTTGTTTTTCTTTTAAGGGTGAAGAAGGTTTGAAAATCTTCTCCCAAGTGAAGGAGAAGGACAAGGTGGAAGATCCAAGGAGCTGAGTGGGTTAATCCTCAAGGTTGAAAACATGTTGCAAGGAGGATATGCCCTAGGAGAAGGAATCAAGCTTCTTGCAAGAGTGGGTAAGACCTGTGGTGAGGTAGAAGACTAGATCTTGGATAGGTAAGTCCTTGGGTGTAAGAAGGTCATCTTGTATGTCTTATAATGGAATATAAGTATAAATGCGTTGTAAAGTCCTAGAGGTTGACCTCTCTAGGTAGTGGACTGGAAGTGTTCTGGTTTGAAGATTGGAACCATTCTAAACACCTTGTCCAAGTGTATCTTTCAATCTCTCTCATACTTGTTATGCTTGTTTAGATAAGAATTCAAATTTACTTTTATCTTTTGGTTTTAATTGATATAATCTGAAGGTCTAACTATTCTTACACAAGTTTTGAATCTCTATTCACCCCCACTTGAGCCCTAGATCCAACAAGTGGTATCAGAGCAAGGATCTTCCCCAACAACTTTTCTACGAAATAGAAGATGGGTGAGAACCTACTTGGTTCCCTCAACCTAGAGGGAGGATTCTCCATGCAGATCCTGGTCTTTGACAGTGCCAACTTCCTCTATTGGAAGCGAAAGATGCAATTTTACATTCAAGGAATGAATTTTGACAAGTGGAAAGTGATGATTCCACCCTACAAGGATTTGGCCAGAGTTGTAGATACTTGGGATGAAGCAACTGTAAAGATGGAACAACTCAATGCCAAAGTTATTAGCATCCTCTATGCTACCCTCACTCCTTCCGAGTTCAACTGCATCTCCTTATGGGACACAACCCATGAGATATGGGACAAGTTGTGCATCATTTATGAAGGCACAAAGCAAGTGAAGGAGGCAAAGATCTACATGTTGAACAACCTCCTAGAGAACTTCAATATGGGGAAGAAAGAAGGAGTGGTCAAGATGTACTCAAAGCTCAATATCATTATCAATGGCCTTCCTTCTTTGGGTCATACTTTGGATAGAGGAGCCATCAACTCAAAGATTCTAAGGTCTCTTCAAAGAGATGGGTGTCAAATGTGACCTACATTTAAGAAGTTATAAGTCTTGGTGGTCTTACAACCAAAGACCTTATTGGCAACCTACAAGCTCATGGGCCAAGACTTGATAAGCAAGAAGAAGAAGCAAAGTAAGAAGAAAAGGAGTCAAGAAAGATCAAAGACAATGCTTTCAAGGCTCAAGTGGAAGCTCTTATTCTTCAACAAAAACTTGCTTATTGGACCTCTCCCTCCTATAGTGAAGATGATGGCCTTGAGCATGAAGCCAACTTTTCCAAGGGAAAGAACTTCAAAGGGAAGCCATCTTCCTCATCTACTCCAATGTGCTATAAGTGTGGTCAAAAGGGACACTACAAGAGTGAATGTCATAAGGCTAGAAATTCACACCACATGAGTAGATCCAAGAAGGAGAAAGACTACAAGAAAGATAGAAAATACAAGAGGAAGGACAAGAAGTAGAGGAGGAACAAAGATGCAACTCATTACGCATGGGAAGGATCATCCTCTAGGGGCTCAAGCTCTGATGAAGGTGAAGAATGCCACCTTGCACTCATGGCTCCACAAGTGAAGACATTGGTGAGGTAAGTTTGCATGAGTTATCTAAATAAAATCTTAGTGATATTCATAATGCTACCCGTTCTTTTTATTTTGATGTAAATCTAAAAAATAAGGTATTGGGCAAAATTATTGATGATTTTTATGATAAGCTTAATATTCTTGAGAAAAATGAGAAAGTGCTTCTTGAGAGCATTGATTCTTTGTAGGGCCAACTTATTGATATTTAACTCCAATACAATGGGTTGAAGTTGAGAATGGGATCTACCTTAAGAATATCACTAGTCTTAAGGAAGAGAACAAAAAATTCCTTGATGAGCTTGAGTTGCTTAAAACTAAAAATGTTGAACTTAAGATTATTACTGATGCTCGTAGAGATGAGAGATATGTTTATCTCAAAGAAATTCAATTTCTTAAAATTGAAAATGCTAGGTTTCTTGCTCAAGTAAATGATTTATATTCTAGACCTATTTTGTTTAGCAATTGTGTTGCCTCTATTTCTCTTGAAAAAGATTCTTATTTGACTAAAGTCCTATGTCTAGAAACCGACCTTTTACATGCTCAAGATGATCTTTCTAGTCTGTCTGCTAATATTATCACTCTTACTGATGACAATCATAGACTTAGAGACCCTCTGTAGAAATTCTTCAAAGGGAATAACTCCCTAAATGAAATCCTTGATCATTCTACCAAACAAAGTGGTACTAGTGGTGTGGGATTTGTAGGGGTATCTCCTAAGGGAAAGAGTAAGGCCAAAGATAAGAAAAATAGTAAGAAACCTCCTTTCTTCCATGGAGAGTCTTCTAGCTTAAACAACCCTATGATTTTTTCTCATTGCAAGAGCGATGATCAATATTCTACTTATTGTCCATACAAGCCTAAGGGGACCAACCCAAAGATGAAGTGGGTCTCCAACCTAACACCGGATCCAAAATTTTGAGTTGGGAACTAACATTCTCCTTTCTTCCAGGAAAAAGGAAGATGGATTGTTGATAGTGGCAGTTCAAAGCACATGACAGGTGATATAAGTCATTTCAACAATTTCACAAGGAAGATAGGAGGAATGGTTACTTTTAGGGACAACAAGAAAAGTAAAGTAAAAGGCGAGGGTGATGTAGGTGAATCCTTGTGTATCAAGAGTTTTTTCTTTGTGGATGGCCTACATCACAATTTAATATGTGTTAGTCAATTATGTGATAATTTTTACCTTGTGTTGTTTACTTATTTTGAATTCTTGCTCCTAGATTCCCTCACTTACAATGCCATATATAAGGGAACTAGGAATGGTAATCTTTAAGTAATTATGTTTGAATCTATTAAGCATGTTGTTAGTAGGTGCCTTGTAGTCAATTCAAATGATATTTCTCTTTGGCATCGTCATATAGGTCATGTAAATATGCATCAATTGAAGAAATTGAGCAAAAAGGACTTGGTCAAGGGACTTCCCAAAATGGATTTTGAAAAGGATGAGGAATGCCAACCTTATACACAAGGAAAGAAAACCAAGTCCTCCTTCAAATACAAAGGAGTCCTTAGTACCAAGTGAGTGCTTGAACTTCTCCATATTGATCTATTTGGACCTATGAGAACTCAATCACTTTGTGGTCGCAATTGCAAGTATTTTCTTGTTATTGTCAATAATTTTTCTCAATATACTTGGACCTTCTTTCTTGTTTCTAAGAGCGATACTCTTGATGATTTCTCTAGATTTTGCAAACAAATTGAAAACAAAGCTTCTTGCTGCATTGTTTCTATCCATCGTGATCATAGGGGAGAATTTGAAAATGATCTTTTTGAACGGTTTGATGAAGAGTCAGGATACGCACATAACTTTTCTTCACCTCGAACACCTCAAGAAAATGGAGTTCTAGTGAGGAAGAACAAGTCACTACAGGAAATGTCTAGGACCATGCTTCTAGAGTAGGACACTCCAAAGAAGTTTTGGGTCGAAGCCGTTAGTACTTCATGTTTTGTGAAAAACTGGGTTTTCACCCATCCCTCTTTAAACAAAACCCCTATGAGCTATGGCGTGGTAGGAAGCCTTCCATCATGTATTTTCTCAGTTTTGGGTGTCCTTGTTTTGTTTTGAACATGAAAGATCCTCTCAACAAGTTTGATTAAAAATCGTAAAAGGTTTTCTTTCTTGGTTATAGCACTACTAGCAAGGCTTATAGAGTGTATAGCATTAATCTATCTAAAGTAGAAGAATATATTAATGTAAAATTTATTGAGACTAGCCCATCTGTTTCTAAGGATGTTGCTAATGATGATGTTGCAGATGAAGTAATCCTATCTTAAAAGAACTCAACATCACTCAAAAGGAAAAAGAGGTGACCACTCAAGAAGAAGAGACATATGAAGAAAAGAAGGATCCAACCCCCACTTTGCAAAGAATCATCCTAAATAGTTAATCATAGGTGAACCCTTTGAAAGAGTGAAGACACAAGATGCCTACAACAGAGAACAAGCCAACAACGCCTTCATCTCACAACTTGAGCCAAAGACTGTCGAAGAAGCTCTTGGGATGATGAGTTGATCCTAGACATACAGGAAGAGCTGGAGCAATTTGAAAAGAACAAAGTGTGGACTCTCATGCCAAGTCCATGTGACAAAAAGATCATTGGAACCAAGTGGGTCTATTGCAACAAGCTGGATGAAAGCAGAAAGGTGGTGAGAAATAAAGAAAGGTTAGTAGCTCAAGGCTACAGTCAACAAAAAGGTGTAGATTTTGATGAAACATATGCACATGTAGCTAGACTTGAGTCAATTAGAATGTTGCTTGATTTTTCTAGTCACAAGAATTTTCTTCTTTATCAAATGGATGTTAAAAGTGTGTTTTTTAATGGTACAATTAAGGAGGAAGTGTATGTTGCACAACCCCCAGGCTTTGAACATGATAACCTACCTAACCATGTTTATTTGTTGCAAAAAGCTCTCTATGGTCTCAAACAAGCACCTTGGGCATGGTATGACAAACTAAAGAACTTTTTGTTAGATAATGGTTATATCATGGGAAAAGATAATTCTACCTTGTTCCTTAAACACACTTCTGACAATTTTCTTATCATTCAAATCTATGTAGATGATATTATATTTGGTGGAACTAATCTTTGTATTTGCAAGGAGTTCAGTTCTCTTATGCAGAGTGAATTTGAGATGAGCATGATGAGTGAGCTTACATTCTTCCTTGGTTGAAAATCAAGCAAGCTAAAGAACGAAACTTCATCAACTAAAGAAAATATACAAGTGAATTGCTCAAGCGCTTTGGGTTGGAAAACATGAAGCTGGTGGACACACCCATGTCCAACACTGCCAATTTGGATCGCGATGAAGAAGGTGAGAAAGTGGATGAGAAGCTTTATAGATGTATGATTGGAAGCTTACTGTATTAACTGCCTCTAGACCTGACATAATGTTTAATGTTAGCTTGTGTGCTCTCTTTTAATCAAGTCCTAGGAAATACTATCTTGTAGATATTAAGAGGATTTTAAGGTACTTCGACAAAACCCAAGATTTTGTAGGATGTTTGATTGATAGAAAGCGCACAAGTGGCACTTGCTTCCTCGTAGGACCATGCTTGGTGTCTTGGTTCTCTAATAAATAGAGCATACTAGATCTATCAACTGCTGAGGATGAATACATTGTAGCTGGAAGCTGTTGTGCCCAAGTCCTATCGATGAAGAAAATGATCTAGGACTTTAACATCTATTTTAATGCTTCTCCCATTTATTGTGACAATACTAGTGCAATCAATTTATCTTACAATCCCATATTACATAGTAGAGCCAAGAACATAGAAGTTCGTCATCATTTTCTTCGTGATCACATTGCTAAGAAGGATATTTATATACCTCATGTGGACATGAAAAATCAGTTGGTGGGCAATTTTACTAAACCTCTAGCTAGGAAGCAATTTACTTTTATTAGATCTAAACTGCTGATAACTTTGTTGGATGATATTGATATGCCATCTAGATAGTTGTTATCTATCCTATATTCTTTGCTCATGTCTTGATCACCATTGCTTGCTAAAGTGCTAAAATTTCATGTTCTTATGCCTTATTTTCGCTTGTTTTGGGTATCTTTCATAAACGACTATTTAATTGCAAGATAGTACCCTATGATGAGTGACATGTGCCTTAATATGTCTAAGATGCAAAATGGAATAGAAAAACAAATTTATTTAACATCAAAATGTCTAGAAACTAAAACTTTATGTTTGGGACATATTGCCTGTCAGTCGAGTTTCCAACTCGACTGATTCCTGGCTGAGGTCAAGCGTAAAATGCTTGATTGGTTGAGTTTCCCTCTCTCAGACATCGACTGATCGCTGAAGTGGACTAAATTCAAATAGGTGTCGGTCAACTTTTCTCCCTCTCAACTAGAGAAAAGTCAAACAATTCTTACTCCCAACCTTCTTGGCCTCCAACCCCAAGTTCACCCTTCCCTTTCCTAGCCATAGTCTGCTCCCTTTCGACCATCCTTGCCTCTATCCTCTCTGTCCTAGGTGGTTAGACAAACCTTTCTGGTGTTTCTTCTCTTGTTCAACCACTCAATCTTATCCATTTCACCATCATGGCCTCAAATAGAAGAAAGAGGGCACACTTGCTGGAGCTCCATCATCATCCCCCAACTCACGCCTCATTCCTTATGATGACACCTTCTTTGTTTCATCCTAAGATCTAAACAAGTACAAGGAGCTCCTTCCTAGGAAACCTTTACCCTTTTGAGCTTTTTTTGAACCTTGCCGCATTTAGTAGAAGGTCATATATGAGGTAGATGAATTGCTCTACAACCATCACCTAGCCACCCTAAGTGTAGAACGTCGATGCTTTCATAATTCCATTACAAGCACTAAGGCGGTCCATGAATTTTATGCTAATATTTCATTGAACGACTCTCTTGTACCCCCTCCTCATACTCCTGTGATTCTCACTTATATGATTACCGATAAGAAATTCACTATCTCAAAAGATACCTTGAACATCTTTTTCAATGGTACTGAGGTCACTGACACATGGAGGAAAGATTATCTTGAGTATTTTGACTTGGTTGACCCTAAGTCTCTCTGCAAGCACTATGATATTACTCTCTCTAATATTCATAAGTTCTTGAAGAAGCTTTGGACACCCTATAGGAAGAAGTCCACTATACCATCCTCTTCATTAGATCTCAAAAATTGCATACTCACTCTGGTAATTAACTGTAATGTTCACCCCCAAAAGAATCAAACTAAAATGGCATAGAATACCGCAATGATTATGTAATCTCTTTTAAAGAACATAGGATTCAAGCGGTCTAGATACATTCTCCACCACATGACCTGCTTTGATTCTGATAAGAATACCCGAGGTACCCACCCACCCTACCCAACCCTAATTTGTGGTCATTTCACCTTTGCGACTGCGATGTCTCTTTTTCACGATCTTTGTTACAAACCCTCTTGAAAAGGAGTCTGTATCAACAAGACCACAATCAAGAAATTTTTTTTGCCTACATCATATTCCACCACACCTGGAGCCTCTACCTCCACCCAGACACCTCCACATCCATCCCGACCTACCCACACCTCCTCCAATGAAGCCCTCATGGGTTATATGATGCATCAATAGGCGTACACCTTATAGGTTCAGGAGCACCTGCATCAGGACCTCTACCAAATCATGTCCACCATGAACATGTCTTTCATCCACCCTTACCCCTCCTACCAACCGTATCTAGGCGGTGATTATGCTTCCTACGCATTTAGTCACTTCTAACTGACCCCTCCACCTACTGCTTCTGCTGCCATATCTTTTTTTGCTGGTGGACATTCCCCTGCACCTACCCCTGGAGTGCTTCCTCTGCCTGCTGGCCCCCTTGTTATCCTTCTTGCCGACATTGGCACTTCTACTTCCTCTTTCCCTCAGGCCAAGGAGTTACATGATCTTGGCATGTCTTGGGATGAGCAGAATTCCATGTGGCCTGGTCGTGGTTTCGGTCCTTTTGTCAATGAGGAGATGCCCGAATAGATTGATGAGGAAGCTACTGATGATGAGGAAGCCACTAAGGGTGATGGCCCTGATGATGGTTCTGATGGATTTGTTGGTGCCTCTGGTGTTGAAGCTGATGTTGTCACTACTACACCTTCAAAGGATGATGAGGACTATGAGACTGCAACTGACAAGGATGAAGCAGATGATGACTCATTGGACTTAGATACCTTATATGTGTAAAAGTTTTAGTTTTAATTCTTTATATGTTGATGATATATATCTTTCTATACATTTTGTACTAATGACATTTTGGCACATTATCTGATTTGTGCTATTTCTATCATCATGTTGCTTTCTTCACTGGTTTGTACTTGTTTTGAGAACATGCTTCTGTGTTGTAATCCTCATCCTATGTATCATAACTCTGTGTGTTCTCTATAATATGAGTTCTTGGTATGATTTTCCATATTTTTATTATGACACATGTTGCTTGCTTCTCTCTGTTCTCATCTCTGTTTTTGGTTTGTGCTTCTTGTGGTTACATGTTTTTGGTTGTTCTTCGAGAAGACTTGTTTTTATGCTTTTATACCCCCTTTACTTTTTGATAATGCCAAAAGGGGGAGATAAGTTTGAGATGTTTTGAAGCTCAACCATATTGTTTTCACTGCCTATATGATCCCTTTCTTGTCTAAGTACATGTTTTTATCATGTGACTTGCTAAAGGACCATGTAGTATACATGTTATAAAGCTTTGTATAGAAAGACTAACTATGCATGTAAGAGTGAGCATATATTTAGGGGGAGAATTTCACATTGTTCAAATTATGGATCCCCTTACAATTCATAAGGCTAAAGTATAACTTTACATATCCTTTTCTATATGTTGAGCAATGGTTTGTCATTGTCAATATCAGGGAGAATGTTGACTTAAGAGTTATATGTTGTCCATATTTTGATAATAACTTAACAATTCCATTCATATGTATCTAATATGTTTGTTTTAGATAAATTTTAGGTATTAGGTACATAAAAAGGATCAAATTCATCAAGCCCTAGCTCATCGAAGTTCAAGTCAAAAGCATGCAAATGTGCAATTTGGGAAAACACTCCAAATCACCTTAGAATATTTTTATAATCATTTGTATTGATGATATGGCTTGTAACTAAGATGAGAAAAAATTAGGGACACTTAATTCCATTATTTGATCACTTAAAAATCATTTTAGAAAATTCATCACAACAACCTATTCGGTCGAGTTTGAAACTCGACTGCTCCTTGATTGATTTTAGGAATGATTTCGATCGATCGAGTTGCACACTCATAGAACTCGATCGACCAACTTTCTATCTAAAGTTGATTTTGATGAAGCAGTTGAGTTACCCCATGACAAACTCGACCGATCATTTGAAAATTGGCTTTCTTGGATAGTGGATCAATCATGTTACCTTTATTGAAACTCGACCGAATTCATTGTACAAAAAATGTAGAAAAAGTGATTCCAACCATTTGAGAGTTGCTAGAATAAAAAATATGTATGTTGTAAGTTGTAAAATGGCTATTTTTTGTTCTTAAGTGATCTCACACTTAGGGGAACACCCCCAGCTATAAATGGGACCTCTTGGGGTTCATTCCAAGGTTGCTCATTCATTCTATCCTTGGTCCTTGCTATAGTTGAGTTTGCCAAACCCCTTTGAGTCCCTTTCTCTCCTCATTTATAAAGAATTTTGTGATTATGAGTGAGTTAGGTATGTTGTAAGAGAGATACCTCACTATTACTTTATAAAGTTCTGCATCTCTTTACTTCCCAATCCCCTTTCTTTAAGAGAAAAGGTTGAAGTGATCTTCTCAAAATGAAGGAGGAGTTGTTCTTCTTCTTCAAGTCTGAAGAAGGTGTGAAGATCTTCTCCAAGTGAAGGAGAAGGACTAGGAGGAATATCCAAGTAGATGAGTGGGTGAATCCTCAAGGCTGAAGACTTGTTGCAATGAGGAGATGTACTAGGAGAAGGAATCGAGTTTCTTGCAAGAGTGGGTAAGACATGTGGTGATGTAGAAGACTAGCTCTTGGATATAAGTATGCATGGGTTGCAAACTCCTAGAGGTTGACCTCTCTAGATAGTGGATTGATGGTCTCCTAGTTTGGAGATTGGAACCACTCTAAATACCTTGTCCAAATGTATGTTTCAATCTCTCTCATCCTTGCTATGATTGTTTAGATAAAACTTCAAATTCACTTTTAGCTTTTGGTTTTAACTAATATAAATTGAAGGCTTAACTATTCTTGTGCAAGTTTTGAAGCTCTATTCACCCCCACTAGAGCCCTAGATCCAACAAATCTTACATGCATTTCAATCTATTTTTTTACCTCAAGTTGCCTCTAATCATGCAATATTTCCCACTTTATAAGTATCTTTAATCGTTCCATGTTTGTAATTGCAAGTACAATATTTTGACAAGAAAATGAGATAATTTAACCACAATCCAACATTTTCATATTTTGTAAGAGATTTATCAATTCTGAAGATTTTAATAGAAACACGTTGTGTGGTTTATCAAACACAGCGTGTCAGTAGTAGGTGATTGCGCATTCGATAGGAAAGCAACTTGCATGATGTGATGGCCAACCAACACTCTATGTCACCTCAAATACAGGAAACCCAACTGCTACTAAATTCCAAAAACATGGTGTGTTTTTTTTTCAAGATGTTGTGTGCGCTCATTCCAGAAGACTGACCAAGACACCAATCTACAACAACACAACTTGTACACTATCTAACACACTGTGTCCCCTCAATCTAGAACTATCTAGGTTTTCTCATCTTCTAGAAACACAACGACCAACATTTTGTGTCATCTTCGATCAGAACGGTCTGACTACAATTTTTGAGAGAAACGTGGCGTGTTATTTCAGCAAAACGTTGTGTCACCCACGATTTTAGTACAATTTAAGGAAAACCATCCTTTGTTTAAATATACAAGTGGACTCTTTAAGGATAGTTATGACTGGTCATTTGGAACAAGTTTTGACTAGAATTTAGATCAAATGAGATGGAGGCCAATTTTGGAGAAGAGTGAGCAGTTACACAAGAGAGAACTTCTTCTCTAATCCATATCTCTTCACCAAGTGTAGAATGGGCTTCAAACCTCTGTTCCAAACCCTTGGAAGAGAAGGTTGGATTAGGAACAATATCAAGGATGAAATTTCAACTTCCAGGTAGATTTCTTCCCTTATTTCTCTTCCTCCATAGGTTCTTTTGTTCTTTCCCTTCTCTACTCATGTATAACTTCATGATTCATCACTTGTACTTGAGGTTTACCACCATGTACAAATAAAACCCTATTCGTAGGAATGTGAGAGTAACTCCCATGCCATAACTTATGTGAACACAAACTTCATCCCCAATACTACTTGTATTATTGTTCTAAGATTGCATCGGTGCTTCATTTACTTGCTTACTTGACTGGCCATCTTGTTTGCTTGTTTTATTCTTCTAATATAATCTAGAAAGATGTATCTAGAATTATGGTGATGTAATCTTGGCAACATTTCCTTGACCATGGGAGTGGATGGGAATGTCTTGAGGAATCAAGGATTGTAGTTTGAAACTAAGTGTATACACGGGAGTGTTATGTGGAGTTATAACTTTCTCAGATCACCTGAAGGTGTATGAGTCACAAACCTACTTTGTATGTTCAACATGTGTATTAATTTTTGTTGTTCTAATAACTTGTGATGCGGAAGTGAAATTCTTATCCACAAGATTATTTAAATCTGATGTTAATCATCATCCAAGAGACTTGCATGTATTTGTTTCCATTCATTAGTTTAGTCAAATCAATCAAACATGTGATAATCGGTCAAGACTGTTGAACTTTAATGCTCTTGCCCCTAACTCGAATAGCTTCTTGTGGATAAGACCTTAACTAAAATCAATTTTGTATACTTTTAGGGGAGAAATGAGTTGAGATGATAACTTAATAAATCTCATTTGTTAAACCAACACATAGAGACCTTAAGGAAATGGCTAAGGCTAATGATACATGATATGTAGACATAATAAATACAAGAACTTAGGTACTAATATATCAAACAAAATATCGGGGAAAATTGTGCATAAACTGAAGAATTTTTAAAAAATAACTATCCCTTGAGATCATGAAATTTATGAAAATTCATAGATTTAAAATATATTCATGGTTTTGAGTCGTTGTTGAGGATGACTCAACCTAAATTTCAAAATTATGTGATAATGAGTTGATGCACCATCTCTTTAAATGAACACAAGGTGAACTTTGTACTTGGAGGTGTGAGAGATTGGGTAGACACAAGTGATACATGGAATTGACATGTGAGAATAAAGACCCTAAATTAATATTAATGGAATATGGTATGGAGTTGTTACCTCACTATCTCATGAATATAAATGACTATTGATTCATAGGTTTGAGACCTAGGTGAAATTATAATCACCATATGAAAATGAAATCACCAAGTGATAATATCATGTAAGGACTAGGGATGTGGGAAGTACCCTTGGGAATAAATTCAAGTTTCAACCTTAGTAATATAGGGGATATTCACCACAATGCAGGTTACTATTGATAACGAATTAAAATCTATCCCATGAAGGTTTGATAGTCCTAATACATGAGGCTACTTGAGTCTTCATTCACCTTAACGTAATTGGATTCAAATTTTGGGGACAAAATTCCTTTTAAGGTGGGGTGAATTTAAAGTCTATGAATATAGTGGGTTTGTATCTAATTAAATGACATGATATGGGATAACATGTAAATGATATGACTATGGTTAATGAATTTGAGTCGTAGACATAGTTTAAGTTTTAAATTTATGTAAATAAAGTGATCTTGAATAAATGTATTAATTTGGGGGTCTAATTGATACACTATGGAATCTCAAGCCCTAATATTGTACTTCAAAATATAATAAAACTCTTAGGCCCTTTGGAAGGACTAGGGTATGAGACATGGGCTCTGAAATTCAATTCAAGTTAAATTGGGCCAATTAGGGTTTACATGTGAGTCTTCAGGATGAGAAAGTAGTAATTCATTACCTTGTAATTAAAATAAACATCCATGATAATTTTTGTTGATGTATAATTGAGATATTAGATTATGGGAGAACTTCTAGAAGATTCTATGTTATCTTGTGACCTAGGTAAATAATTAAAGAATTAATACTTATTGATTGGTGACCAAGTTTTGGATAACAAATTGATGATTTATAGAACTATCTTCTATTAAATTAGAGATAATAGTATTGGAAGGTTTTACCTAAAAATAAGGATCAAATGGGAATAGCGTGCACCCTACATAACTATTTATCTACATGAGGTATCTAATTAAAAGTTTATCTATTGAGAGTGGAGCCCCCCTTTCCCTTAATGTTGACACTCCTAGGAGCCCTGATCTCTGTAGGTCTTTTGACCCTCAGTTCCTTCCTCCCTCTGTTTACCCCTTCATTCACCAACAAACTCGCTACATCATCCTCTCGAACAACTCCTGATAGTCTAACAGACTTAAAGTGAGAATAACAACCAGCCTTATCATGAATTAAAAAAATATAATGATGATATCTCCTTGACAACGTGCAACAGGTTGCAAAGTCACAAACCCACTTCAAGTTCATATTTAAGGATCATGAATCTCTTAGAAAGACCAGCATAATACCCTCTCATGATGGATATCACCCTATTAATGCTTGATATTTCACTCTTCTTCCATATGGACAATGGAAGGTGCAAGCACACTTTGAAGTTGGTTCTGATCCATGATGAGAAGAAAGGAAATGACATGGGTGGCACACAAGATTCCCAATAGAAAATTAATTCTTTTCCTTTCTTTCCAAAAATAAGGTGAAGATTCTGGACCCGCAAACATCTTAATGTCCATATACATAGTCTAACTAGATATCATACTTTGTTCTCACTTACCTAGCCATCATTGACATGACCCCACATCTTACCTTGTGCAAAGAGAATGCATGGAAATGCCCTGTAAGGAGTGAGACCCAGAGGGGATCCACTCCTTACTAAAAATTTGAAGAATAAAACCTCCAGTCCAAACATACCCAAAGATACATTACAGTGGGTGTAAATTTTTAAAAACTTATGAATGGTATTCAAAACAACCAATAGTATAGCAACATAAGTAAAATTTTGACTCAACAAGATTACAAAAGTAAATCATAATCTCTCACATGGGGTTTACATGTATGATACAACAGAAGGATCTAAGATAGAGGAAAGTTTAAACCATAACAACTTTGTCTCCAAGCTTTAACTCCTTAAGCTAAGTCCAAGACTTCATGCCATATCATCCAAGCTCTTCACCTAGGGTTGGAAGCATTCCCCAATAAGAAGAGAAAATAGATGACATCAACAAAGGCTAGTATGTGTATACTAAAAGTAAATTGAGAAATATATGGAGTAAATGACATCAAAGTAAATAGAAGCTTCCCAAAGAAAAGATAGGGATCACCCAAGTGGGTATCAAGAGAAAAGAATCACATTAAAGGATATATTTTCCATAAAAAAATAATAAAAGTGGTGCCAAAAAAGCACACATAATATTTTATGGCACAAAAACCAATAACAACCTGCATGTAGGTGAGATAAGCATAGCCCTAGAACAATATAAATACAAAGGTGGCCAAACCTCACAAACTTGAAACTTGATAGAGATGACATAATGTCACTCCTAATATATAAGTTGGGCCAAGCCTCACAAACTTGAAACCCGGGTATGGGGCACCACCACCTCCATCCCAATAATAACAAGGGCATAATGCCCAAAACCTAATGCAATTACACTACTTTGGTGCTACTAATTCACATAGCATGTTTAATAGAGAGGCAAATAAAAATGTATATTCAGATTAAACAAAACTTGCCATCATACTAATGGACAACATAAACATCAACCAAGTGGGCAAGAGATATCACATATCAACAAGTAATGTTCCAACAAGAACAAAGCACTATAAAGATTCCAAGAGAATGTCAAATCTAATAATATGATCACAAGATCAGTAATAAAGTAAGATAGTTCACGAGAACTATGATTTTCAAAAGAAAAGACATTGTGTATTGGCTACTATCCATAGGACCTAGAGAAAGAACAAAACATAGGCTAATTGCTCAAAAGAAGAATCGGGGATGCAAACATAGATTAAGAGAAGAAATAGAAATTTCTCAATATAGAAATAATGTGGGATGCAATCATACCTTAATGATGTGTGTATTAGGTTAGGGTCCACACCCTAGATCCAAATAGAAAATCCCTTCACCTAATTTCATATTAGATGCAAATCATTAATTGACGATTATATTGCAACCCAAGAAAATCACCTTTTTATCAAATTCAAATTAAACTTTAAAAACATCACCAAATGATTTATTAGATTCTCTTGATTAAGAAAACATATATTTTATCAAATTTCGTATTTATATGATTAAGTTACATTTATTATGAGTTTTATACATGTATTTTATTCTCCAAAAATCATCATTTGAAAAATATTACAATCAGACTCTGGAATAATTTTTATTAGACAAAGAATTTTTTTCAATTCTAAAACATATTTATTTATAATTTTTATACCAATAGTTTAAAAGATATGAATTTTGTAAGATGAATCAATCACAAAATTAGAAAAAGACAAGTCAATAGGGAATTTGTGAGAGAGGAAGAAAAGTTGGATATGCAAGGAGAAACTTATCCGAGAGTTTGGGGAAAAACTTTGTTCATCGTTTGTTCATGAAACTAACTAATCATAAAGAACAAGTGCCAGAGTTGTTTACTTGAGGTCCAATTATGCTCCCAAAAATGAACATGACGTCGGGAAGAGGTGCCGCAAACTCAAACAAAGAACCACATTCGGCTTTTGGGTGAAACGACGATGTAAGGAAAAATCAAAGCATGACCACCAGCAACCATAAACTCAAGAAAGGATGAAACTGAGATGAGAGGAGGTTCATAAAATAGCCGAGGAAGACCGGGATAGAGGTATTTATAAGTGGGGGTGTGTGAGAAGTTGTTTCAAAAGACATAAAGAAAAAGTGTAGATGTTTCTCTAATTTTCTACGTTAGGATGGAAATAGGATTTGAATAGATGAAGAATTAAATTTGCAATCCAATGAAAGTTATTTCATGAAATTTTATTAAGAAATGAGGAAGTTATGCCCAAAATACCAGACCTTGGTCCGCGGTTGCTGTTTATGCGAGCTGGTGTTTCCTAATCCGAATTTTGTAAAGTGTTGATAGATTATTATTTTCCTTTTTCTATCTCTTCAATTTAAGGTACAAACAAGGTATAAATTAAATGAAATTTTATAACTAACCTAATTAGGACATGCAAAATCCGATTTTGGCATTAATTTTCCCTCTTGGAGACATTTGCTATTTTATTTAATTCTTTTAAAGTATATCACTTTTTCTCTTTCCTAATGCATTGGAGACGTATACAATTATCCAAAATTGATGAAACTTCATTCACAAGTCATTGTAAGTGCATTAGACACGAATTTAATGTCATTTATTATTTTAATAAATATTTTGAAGGTTCTACTCACTTTCTCTCTCCTGATTTCACCTTTTAATCAAACATCTTCCAAATTGGATGCAAATTCACCCAAAGGCTATATTTATTATGTAGATGATAAATATAAGCATATTTTCCTTTTTTTGGGGTCATTTATTATTTTATTTGATATTTTGGGGAAAATATAGAACTTCTCTTTCCAAATTGAATTAGATTAATTATTATTATGTGAATAATGTAAAACTGGACTCCCAAGGTAATTGGGACCCAAGGAATACAATTTTTGACTTAGATTCCACTTTTGAAATTCATTTTCATGAGTTTTGTCATAATTAATATTTGTGGCCATTAACATCACATTATTACTTAGGTTATCATATTATCATTATTTCTCATCCATTTATGTTAACATTATCACCAAAAGGATTATGTGTGATTATATAAATCATGAGACATATGTTATGTGTCCATTATTGGCCTAAGACTAATGTCAGAACATTTGGTTCATGCATTAGCTTATAAGGGTTATAATATGCATCTTTGTCTCTAACCTTGTTTGGTTAAGTCCAAAAGGTCAAAGTTCTAGGGTAGGGTCTAAGATCTAGTATGTTACATGCCCAAACCCTTAGATGGTCCTACAAAGGTGGGAAGTAGGGGAGTCACTATAGTGGTTGACTCATCAGGAGCATGATTCCATCCCCTATGTGAGGAAGGGGTGACTGAGGGTCAAATGATCCAAAAATCCCTGGGGAGTATGCTCTAAGTACAAGGGAACATGTATCTTTTTCCATGAAACCAAGCTGATCTAGGATATAAAGAAAAAGAGATCTATAGCTGATGTTTTAGGCTCCTATGGGTCCAAATAAGTTTATTTTGCAAATAATGTAGAAAATTTATGAGATCTCTGACCGTAGTGATATTATAAACCAAAATGATCGCAAAATTGTATAGATCACAAATAAAATATAAGCATCACCTAACTATGATTTTAGATAAAAATTATATATTAGTGTATGAATATAAAGGAACATGTGCATGCAAACCCTAGATTTGATATTTAATATCTTTAATACATTATATGCATTCATCTTGTGTTCAAACTATTATTGACGTATACTAATGAGATCCCAAGATTATTATGATGATAATGATGTGCATTAGGGTTTCTAAGGTCTTTAAACTCACATACGTAAAAATTAGGGTTTTTAAATAATTTTAAAACTTGTCATGATCTTAACCCACATAATCTGCTTTATGTTTTCACAATGATATGATATGTTCAATTTAAGAAATAAGGTTGCACATAAATTTTCATTAGGTTTTTGATCCCTTGGAAATCATGATAATGTAGAATTAGTGTTTGATGTCCTTATTCCAAATCCAAACCCAAGATGACCTTAAACCTTAGACTAGGATCATTATTAATACATGGTGGCACTTTAGGGTTGTACATAAAATCATGTCATGATGCTTGATTAGACCTACCTTTTTTTGCTTACATATATACTTAATGATTTGGTTCCATAAAGTACATGGATGATGACTAATTTGAGGTACATGGTTATATTCTGAATACCCACATTATCAAATTTTGAGGCATTTTTTATGATTCTCAATTATTGATTTAGTGAATAAAGTTATTGGTCATTTAGTTCCTTTTCATTATAATGCCAATATGAGTATTATATAAAAATCTATGATATTATGATATTAGGGTTAGACCAACTAATACTTCACCTAAAGCCCAATGATGAATAGATAAAGGTGATTACACCCTAAGTGTATGGAAACATGGGTTAGACTATCATAAATATAATACAAGCTCATGCATGAAATTATGTTCTGGTTGAAAATATATGTTGATATCTTACATGCACACTTTTCTAAGCATCGACATACATAGTAAAGCAATTTAATGATTTGTGTTTTGTTTGTCAGTGTTTTAGGTAGTTTACACACATTAAAGATTTATTGTATGACAAATTGAAGACTTATATGAATGAAAAAAATTCACAAAGTTAATGTTAAGGAGGATTAGCTAGAGAGCATGTTAGAATATTCATTATAACGATATTATTTTCATGTAGTGATCAATATTGGATATCATGTAAAATCTTCTGAGGAGATATTAGCAACCTTTTCTATCATTCATATTTTATAAATGAAATTGTTTGTTATTAATTATCATATCTTAACTCTAGATCTAGGGAAAGAAAGTTTATGATCTTTATCACTAATATCAACCTTCAACAGTGGGTATCTAGGGGAGCGGTTGTAACACTTATCTTCTTGAGGTTTTACTTTCTCTGTTGGTTCCTCCTCGGGGCTTTGAATATTATCTTGGGCTGAGTTCACACTGGGAATTTGTCATTAGATCTTTGTGTCACTTCCCAAGAGAATTTGGTTGGGGTCGTACTAGGATGATGTAGGTATGAGTGTGACAGGTGGACTCTATGTATCAAGCATCTCACTAGGATATGGACATAGTCAGTGCTCTGAGGGGACCGCAAGAATGGGAAACTTCCTCATGGAGGACCTAATTCATATGGTATATCCATCATCAGTTAGAATTGGAGCATATTCCTCTCATCATAGGAATATTGTTTTGGTTGTAGAGGTGCAGTCCAACAACCCTTCATCTGGTTGTAGATGGTTGAACTGTGATATTCTCCTTACAATGCAAGTAGGGAATACCACTCCTCTAGGTATTCCTATTTTGATCATTGGCCTTTTTTGAAGTGTTTGTCAAGACGTCTAGGGAAGAAGTTGAAGATATAGTAGATGCACTTTGGACTTGTACTACTTTATCTTCAGGGCATATTTATTTCATGTAGAAAAGTCATATATTAGTAGTGCGTGCATTTTTAAGACATTTTAAGTAATGAAAATCTAAGTTTGAGTCAAATTGTATTGTGAGGTTTTTCAACATTGAATTTGGAATTGGATTCAAGCTTTTGAGTTCCCTAAGATTTGAGTCTGTTTGTGTACCTTGATCTGTATGCCAGATGATGTGGCGGATGTTTCAATCTATGAGGGTGTGAGGACATGAAGTCATGCATCATCAAGAAGTGTGTGTATTGACTATTGGTGTTCATAACTGTAGTTTGTTGCTTCAATTTTTGAGGGAAAAGGCCAAAAACTCCCCCTATATTTGGGAATTGAGTTTGTTTTCTTGAAGCCTATAAATTGGGTTTCATAGCCTTGTCTATTTCACATGTCATGGCTTTCTAGATTCTAGATGATGGTAGACTAATTGATAAGTGAGATTCCACTCATAAAGCATCCTCCCCTAGTTTGTCTGTTGTGAGTCATTGGATTGTGGAAATCACCAACATAGAGGAACTCAGTCTAGCAATCTTTGGCATGCCCAGTCATCTTTATCATCTGGCCTATGTTGTCATGAGGGATTTGATCTCAGTGGTGATCATGTTATCCTCTCAAATATTCCTTTCATTTTGGGGATGTTGTTTTTACTCCTACTCTAGAAGATGTGGCAAAGATCATCCCGTCTTCCTATTCATGAGGGTTGTCCCATGGGACCAAGGAAGTTGAGTTGGACTATATACCTGCCTAGTATTTTGGGTGTGAAGAAGTCGCAAGATGCTCAATCGTCAAAGATAGTTGTTTTATTTATATGGCCTCCTTATGTGATTCCTTTAAGAGAGAAGTGTGGCATAGAATTTGATCTCCAAATATGCCCCACTTGCGAGCATATACCTTGATCATCCTTATTGAGTTATTTGGAGAGAATGTTGGTCAGGTGGCTAATGTTGTATTTGGTGTTATGGAAGTGATTTGGCGAAAGAAAATTATTGCTCCCTTGATCTTGTTCAAGCTTTATGAATGCTTAGATGAAGTATCATCAACTAATGAGTTCAATTGATGTTGATGATCAAATATTGATCTTTTATGGACAAAAAGAACACCTTGGAACTTATGTGAACTTGGAAAAACATGAATTGATGAACTAGGGTTTCTTTGAGACTAAAAGTGCAATTAATGGTAAATTAGGTTTGTATACCCAAAGGACATGACAAGTGGTAATTAGGGTTTAGAAAGCCAAAACCCTAATGGAACCTAAAAGTTAACCTCAAAAACTCTATCTTGAGACCCAAGTCAGTCTTAGTGATGATTTTGGATAGAATGATGATACATGGATGTTATGATTTATCTTTTAGGATAATGCTTGATTGCTTGTTTGTATATTCCTGATTGATCTTGCTTGGACTTCAAGTTACTATTGAATCAGGTATGAGGCTACACTTAATACAACTCAATTTATTTTCCTGACATTTTTCAAAGTTTTTTGGATGGATTGCAAACTAAATAGTTACTTGTTTATTTATTTCCTACAAACTATAAAGTCACTATGGCTATCACATTATATGGACATGACTAGCTCGAATCCTGATCCACCTATGGATCTATGATATATATGAAAGGTCACCTGCCTGAATAGGGGGAGACATCATTGGTCATCCACATGATAAGGGAAGAATATGTACACTGCAAGGACAATACCCAGAGGGTTTGGCAGAGGTTGGATAGACCAGGGTTTAGTAGTCATGCTTAAAATGTTAATTTTGATTCTATAAACAATATTCACTATGATTATGTTGTTAAAAATGAATGCAAACTTTTTCCCCCACATACCAGTATAACATGTTATACTGACCACATGTTTTGTTTGTCAGCATTTTAGGATAATCTACTATTAGTCTGCAATTATGATGGAAATGGACATTCGAGGAAGAAGACACCAACAAGAAAAGGAATTAATGTAATCATGTAGGTTTAGATAGTCTTACTTTCTTGATGCAAAAACATAGAATGTAAATCCTTATAAAAGTTATCTTGTATAAACTCCTTTTGATTTAGTGAAATTTATTAATTATTTCTGGTTAATTGATAAACCTTTGGCCCTGTATCAGAGTAATGGCCCTTGCCCATTCGATCTTCCTGAATAGGGGATAATAGGGGGAGGGGTTCATTACATTTGGTATCATAGTAGGTTTACCATTTAACCTCTAAAAATATTGAATTTCTAAGAGTTATGCAGAGCCCAAAGGGAATTATTAGAGTATATTCCAAAGTCTATGGTTCCTAGAAATGACCACGACCTAGGGGATGGAAAAAATTTCCTCTGCGTCGCTAGTTGGCTTACTAGGACTCCCGAGCTTGTGCATCTGTCCTGGCCCAAGACGAGGAGTTTACTCAAAATAACATACCTCTAGGATTTCTTATCTAGTTTCATCACTTTTTCTCCCCCCTTCACTCACCAAACCCTAGGTACCTATATTTTCTCTCTCCACCTCTTCTGAGTACTATGGTTATCAGAATTAAGGATTAAGGCATCCTCCACCAATAATAAAATTCATGCAAGAAAGATGTTATAGACATAATTTTTTAAAGTACTTAGAACAACCCTAATGGTGTTGGGATATGGATCTTAACATTTATATTGACGGAGAGAGGAAAGAGAAAATAAGGAGTGCATCCATGCATACAAGTACATCGAGTAAGGAATATAAGATAGGGATGCAAGATGAACGTACATACAAAAAATAGGAAATAAGTAGGGAGATATGAAACCCTTTAGTGAAAATTTTAGGATTAGTGTCCCGACCTAAGGAGGGTCAACCCAAGAGTGGAGAAAATATGTATGAGGAAGTTAAACCCTAAGATCGGCTTATGAGCAGAGAGTCCAAGTTCCTTATTCATGTAGGAACCCTAATAGAAAGTGTGTCCCCACACAAATACAAGTAGGAGGTAGATATACATCTACGTGAAAGTAAGTGACATCGAGGCTGGAAACAAGGATAAGTGCTAAGCCACAAGGGTTTATGCATGTTGGAGTATGAAATAGGCATATTATATGGAATGTACGAGGAGTTTAGTGTCACCTAATGAGATGATATAGTTTATGGTGACCTCAGTGGAATTGAGAGTTTGACATAGGATTAGAGGATGCAAGTATATGTGCTCCTTCTAAATTAAGATAGGATGTGAATCGATAGGATCCTTGAACTCTTCTACAAAAGGGAGCCCCTAGTGTTAGGACTAGTGATAAGTTGAATCCTGAGAGAGTGGGACCCAGAATGGGAAGGATGGGAACCTAGACTCCAAGACATGAAGAACTATAAGAGATATTTATGTGCTATGTCTTAAAATAGACTACCCCAGAGTGAATCAGTTGAGTTAATCTATGTATGGCCCCTAGAGGCATTTTTTACCCTAGATGTCCTTGGAAGGGCCAAACCCTAGAGACAGAGAAGGAGGCTTCTTATATAGATATGTAGATGATATGAGTACCTACCATATAGGTGAGGGAAAGAGAATCCTAAGATCATGGAGAAGTATGGAATGGTAATATGTTGTGAAACCTCATACGACAATTGGTAGTTCCATGTGTAGGACTCTAAGGGTCATTTTTGTGAAAGAGAAGGTTGGAAAGAAAAAAAAGGCATAGCATGTTTTGGTTTAGTATGTGCTTGAGTGGCTAAGTCATGCAGTTTAAATGACAAATTCTAATAAGGTAACCTTGAGGTTCCTAGACCAAGGGGGGAAGTGGCAGTACCTGGTGTATATAATGCTCACAAGTTTGAGTGAGTTCATATAAATTAAGCGAACCCCCCTCAAGTTTTGAATTAAATGAAACCCCACTTTGACTATGGTATATGGTTGATGGACCACTCACACAAGTTGGCTTAGCACTACCATGCTATCATGTGTATGTATGAAACTGGTCCAACCTAGAAAAATGGTGAATGGATATGCTATAATATAAAACTTAGAAATGGTTTAATAGGTTCTACTTACTATTGGTTAACTACATGCATGAAATATGATGGAGGAAAGTGACTAGCTAGCTCCAATATGAACATGTAATAAGGAACACAACCTAATATGAGGAAGTGGAAATAGAAGATGTGACTAAGGGGTGTGCTCTCTAGTAACAATAAGACTTTGGCTTAGTGTGTGTTTTGTGAACCTTGGTACTTCCAAGTAATAGTTTTATCGTGTCTTGGGAAAGGACCCTTCCTAAAGGAATGCACTCATAAATTAGTTTTAAGAATTGAGATCACATTAAAGGTCACTTAAAGACCTGTGAGGTAAAGGGCATGAAACGCAAAAGCACATGTATTGAGTATGGTTCTTTACACCCATTTTAACCACCTCTAAGGGACATGACGGAAAATCACTATGGAAGTGACCGATAGAATGAGATCAGGACCAAATTGGTAGGCCTCCATGATCTCAATAAGGGGCATAAGGAAAATTATAAGTACTGTAAGGGATGGAGGAAATTTAGGTGAAAGAATTTTGAAGGATATAATTTGTTTGGACATTGTAGATAAACAACAAGAAAAATGTGAGTGCAAATAAAATAAGGTGATGCCATCTCAATAGATCCCTAAGTCAATCCTAAGGTCAAGAAGGGATAACATCGACGAAAGTAGGAGTTGATTGATCCATAAATGCACAAGACCATAAGGTCAAGAGGCAACAACTATGTTTTCTCGGGGTCCATGGGTTAGGAGGTTGGCCACCTTTATGTTCATGTGGCCCCAGGGGTAAATGTGAGAGGCACTCCCTAGACGCAGAAGGATTGGGTCACTCTAAAAGTACCAGAACCCTAGATACTTTAAGGAGATGACTAAGGCTAATGGGAAAAGATATAATAAGTCTAAGTAATAATGAAATTGCACCAACCCTAGAGTGAGGAAATCTCTTGATATAAGAATGTACAATTTAGTGTCATATTGAGAAGGATTCAACCTAAATATGGAATTAAGAATGGTGATGTGTGATGCACCGTCTCTACTCTTGGGATGGGATGAGCTTTGTATTTGCAATGCATCCAACTGCTTATTTCATCTTCTTATGAGTGGAATAGATGAGACAAACACATGCCATATTAGAAATGGATGATATGAGAAATAAATACTTAAGTTGAAATCCTTTTAGAATAATCGAGAATTTGAGGTATTACCACACCCCTACGAGAGGATATGGAATAAATGGTTTGGAACCCTAAGTGAATAAGGTGATTGCCAACTTAAAATCTCATATGAGGATATATTTATCCATTATTCTATAGGTATAAGATTGAATTCAGTGATCAAAATAATGGATGTAAGAATTGAGGTACTAAAAAAAGGTAAACTAAGCATGACTTGTTGACTGAGTTTGTAACAGCCTAGTTAGATGAACTAGAATTAGTTGATATGAAGTCTTTATGAAGAAACCTCTATCATGTCTCTGGTAAATATGAAAGTGATAATTGAGTTCCTGAGGGTTCACCCCTAAAGACTTAAAGGTTCATTAGTCTAAGTTTATCATGCACCTTAGCATCACGAAGATGCTTGAAGACTTATAGTGACATTTCTGGTAGCCTAGAATGAAGGGGAGACATAGCAACATATGTAGTCACTGTCTCACATGGTGGAGGCTGAACATGAACAACCCGATGAGTTACTGCAATCAAATAAGATTCCTAAGTGTAAAAGAGACTAGATCACTATGGACTTCGTGGTGGGTTTCCCTGAGATAAATAAAGTTCATGATGCAATATGGGTTGTGGTGAATCGCCTAACCAAATCGGCACACTTCCTAGCCTAAAAGATCACTACCAAGGTGACAAACCTAGCTGAAATATATTAGAGAAATAATTTGTCTACATGATGTTTTGAGCTCGTTTATCTCTAATTGTGACCTTAAGTTCACTTCAAAGTTATGGAATAAGTACAAGAAGAACTTGATATGAGATTGAAACTCCATACAACCTATCACCCCCCAGACTATGGATAGTCACAAAGACTGATCCAAACCTTAAGAAGACCGTTTCAAAGCATGTGTGCTCAATTGGGATGGATCATGGGAGTAATACTTTCCCCTAGTTGAGGTTGCTTATAATAATAGTTACCAAGCTAGTATATGGATGCCTCCATATGAAGCTCTTTATGGGGGGCTGTGTAGGTCACCATTTTGCTGGGATAATGTCAGTGAGAGGACCTTGCTAAGGTCAGAGGAACTATAGTGGTATGCTGACAAGGTCGCTTTGATCAAGAGAGGGATGAAAAGAGCTCATGATCTACATAGGTCATACGTTGATACAGGGTAGACATATTTTTACTTTACTATAGGTGACTATGTGTTTCTAAAAATCTGACCCCTCTGAGCTATAGCTAAGAATAGAGGAAAATTGAGTCCCCAATACATGGGCCCCTTTGAAATCCTTGAGAGGATTGGTGAAGTTACTTATTGTTAACCTTACCCTCCACAATATAGTATGATGCATTATGTGATCCATGTGTCTAATCCAAAGCTCTATGTGAAGGATCCGATCCATGTGCAAAGCATTGACCCTATTGAACTCCAAGGGAGGCTGATATACCCTGAGTCACCTGTGAGGGTATTGGATACCAAGGTGAGAGAGCTCAGGAATAAAATATAGAGATGTTAAAGGTTCTTTAGGTACACCATGGAGAGGATGAAGCAATATGGGAGATAAAGATGGACATGGGAAAAGTTTCATATTGATTTGTTTGCATGATTAGTCAAATTTTGAGGACAAAATTCCTATAAGAGGGGAAGGATGCTATAACCTAATTTTTCACATGTGTTTATGTAATTGAAATGCAACTATTTCAATAAAAAGGACCTATTGGAAATATGTTGTGCCTTGTTTCAAAAGTATGGTTTTCTTTTGAAACTTTCCCTTTTTTGTGAATTTTGTGGTTTCTTACTATTTTTATTAATCAAATAATGGATATAATAGAAAAGGTAAAGAAAATAATATAATATTAATAAAAAGGCATAAGATAATGGATAATAAGTGATGTACTTAGAGAATTGTGTGGAATTCTCTAGAAAGTGGTATGGATGACCACTAATGGTTGGATTTCAGTTCCACATAATTTCTAATGAGAAAAATAATTGAAATAAAGAATATAGAAAAAAACGAAGACAAAGTGATGTGTTTATGCTTTATAAAGAGAATACTTGGATGTTAAGAAAAACATATTTTTCTTCCGATTTTTGGACTTAAAAACTTGCCCATGGCTAGATAAAGTGATTATCGACTTTCCTTTAAAATTTGGGAGAAAAAGGACTTCTATGTGGTGTAGGTGACTATTTTAAGGATTTACTAAAAGAGCATATTTTGACTACTTAACTGGTTCCAATTAATGCCAAAAATTAGGTGAAGGTTGGGAAATCATAGCCAAAATATTTTCCTAGAGGCCTGTAGAAAATCCTAAATGAAGAGGGGTCTAGTTGCAATAAATGTTTTGTTTCTAATTTAGGCAGACAATTTAAATAGTTTCCACTTTATCCTTGATTGACCGCGCCCCTCTGGATACGTCTTACCCTTGGTGACCGTTAGAAATCAGATCAACTTCCCATATTTCATCATCTTCCTCTTGACTAAACAAGAAACTCAGCCAACATGGAGTTCTTTCCCTTTCTGGCCTCTCCCTCTCACTCTGATTCACAATGGTTGTAACGATCCCGGCTCCCGGTAACCCCCAATTAAGGGAGACCAGAAGGTCACAGACGTTATCCCAATATTTCTGGATCAGTAGTTTGACATTTAATCAATAATTATTATCGAATTCTATAAAACTAAACTGTAAAGCTGGAATAAAATAAATCTCTTGATACCTTGTAAAAATTTCGGATCTAGATTTCTATCCACAAATGGAGTCTATCTATCTAATCCTCCTTAAATTGATTATTCGTACCTTTACAATGTTTCAATTTACTCTTTGTCCTTTTCAATGATTATACCTAAAGCGCCGACAAATAAAATGTCGGTCAGTATATTTCTATACCGGTATGTGGGGGACAATCAAAATTTCACAAATAATTGCTAACAACCTAATGATCACAAATAAGTTATTAACAATCAAATTACGTTTTCAATGTGACATTCTCAACCGCTTTTGTCCTAAACCCTGGATTACCCTCTCTTAGAGTTTTGTACTTACAAGGGACATAAGACCACCTTCTCCATCCTGAACTTGGTGTCTGGGGTCACCTCTCATGGTGCCCAATGGTCTTCCCTCCGGAACTTGACCAAATAAACCTTCTCTACGGATTTGGTCATGCATCATACATATCTACTATTCTACTCTACTAAGCATGAATACTAGTCTCCGTCCTCCATACATCCTTAAACTCGTCGGGCTCTCAAGGATAAATAACAGTAGCGGAGAAGTACGTCTTGCTCTTCAATATATCCCTCACAAATCTATTCGTTTCTGTTGGATATCGCGTCATTATCTACTATAACGGTTCTCTCTCCTCTTCACACAATTCTCATGTCAACAAAACTCTCTTCCATCCAGGAATATATATATTATATATGTTCCCATCATTATTTATTAGTAGTGTTTTATCTCCTCTTATCATAATTTAGATAGTGGTCTGACTCTGCCCCGTCCTCGCCATTGTCAAACAGCATACCTATAATTCCAATATGTGCCGGCCGGAAGATGGGAAGGAGCGATGGGATCGTCCTGCTCTAGCATGTTTCGTTTCTTTCCATGGATTTGGGAGGCGTAAGAGTGCTTCAATGTCATTACAAAATCCTACGTGGTTGATCATGCATCTATGCAATCTATTACAGATTTAAGCCATGAACATTCCGGTTCATGCCACAAAGAACAATTTGTGACAAACGAGAAGGCAAATACATATCATCCTTGATCTGTTAATTCTCTGTTTCAAGCAGCCTACGCAGTCTCTTTGTCTTGGTACTTGAGAACTTCGCAAAAATGTTTCTATGTTAATTATCCCGTCTTCAAAGGCTTACTATAATTACCCAATGTGATGGCGCCTTGTGATGGAAATTTTGAGTGCGGCTCCTCAGAACGGTGAATAAGTAAATAAAGATCTGTGCTAATCATCCTTTATGTTTCACGATCTGCATGTTCAAGTGTTTGGTTGTTCCACTCAATATGGCCCAAGCTTCATTGCTCACGTTACTTCCTCTGCACTACCGGCGTTGTTGTTCTCGGACACATTGTTGTGATCCGAACGCATCGCCATTCAAGTAAATTTTGTTTGTTTTGAAATTTTGATTAATTAGATTATGAGATTAGTCGTTGTGCTCTCTGAAAGAATCATTTTGCTATTGTTGTGCATGCGCGATTACGCAAATTGAGGAGTTATATTCCCTTTCTTATGGATTCAGATCACTGTTAGGACGTCTGATTTTGATATATTCCCTTTCTTACAGATTCAGAGTTATATTCGCTTTCTTACAAATTCACAATAGTAAATTTGGACTCCTTTCCTGCACGTCAGAGTTCGTTGAAGCTGGGTCATCAAATGGACAACGTCGTTGTAGTGCTTATAATTTTTTTGAAGCTGGTATTTGTTGAGTGATGCAAATCATCAGTGTTCTCCAACATTCGTCATTCTGCATCTTTGTTAGACAAGCTAGCTATTTGATATCTATTACCCATAACTGCCGTCAATAGCATGGTTGGTATTCATCCCGGTTCTATTCATTCACTCTTGATAGACATAATTAAGGTTCACTATATTTTAGACGTCGCTCCTGGAATTCTCAGGAACAAGAGAAGGTAACATTTGTATTGGATATTATATAAAAAAGACTGATCCTAACCATGGGGATCAAATCTCCAATGGATACCATGACCGGTTCCTTTGTAAGATCTTGTTGTAGATAACATACTACTGCATTCTGTGGCGACTACTACTCTGAAATAGGTTAGGCACCATTCTATTAATAATGTCTATTTACTTCAATTGCCAAATAAAGGCTTTTCCTTCTTTATCTAACCCACCATAAAAATGTGAATCTAATCTATGGAACAAGGCCATGGCTCAGTGGTAATTGCCTTTTACAATTGCTACTTGAAATTGGATAAAAACATAGAGGGATTTATGGTAGATACTTCATACTACACGAATGCATATGGAGACGCCGAGAGTGTTGACTTATGCAGTGATATGCTGGGAATATTATCATTGCCCTTTATTGGCCAGATGATTAAGGTGGAGTTTGTGTTTCAATCTTATTGCATGGGAACATGTATATTCTTCATTTCTGAATGTAATTTCAATGGTTTGGTTAAAAATGTTCCTCTTCAAGGTCTATAGACACTGCAAGCCCCTCAAGAACATGATGAATGCCCCGTTTCGAGATCATTCGAGATATTTAATATGATCATTGACAATGCCCATTAACACACCTCTGGACCGTTGTTATCATTTCTTATCAGTTGGTTCAACCTAAGGTGGTTGTCGTACCTCATCTACAATGAGATCAATGCATGTGTCGGTGGTAGAGTCAAACTAGCCACTGGGTCGTGGGATGATATTGAACAATTTGGAACAAAGCAACCAGTTGCTTTTCAGTATCGTGTAGTTTTCAACCTTGTTTTGTTGTTATTCCATGGCAACCTTTTCATTATTGGAATGTCAATGGATAATAAGTGATCTACGTCGGTGTAAGTCATGGATACAAAGGCTAAAATTTCCAGAGATGGCATTCATTGGACAAACAACGTTCCAATTGCCAAGAGTTTGTCTATATTGTTGTGCCTTTTTGTGATGTAAATGATGATTAAAGTTTGAAACATCAAACAAAGACTAAATTCAAATTCTATATTTTATGGTAATCCTAACTTGGCGTTGTCTCATGGTCGCCTGCAATGTTGGTGTGGATTTCCTCTTATTAGCTTCTGTGTAGCATTTTTTAGTTCATTCATAGATGCATAATATAGAGAATGTCATTGATGTTAATACAGGTTCAACATTGTGGACCTAGAAATGAGAATTGGGAACTATAATTGTAGCGAATTATGCATAGAGAAAAAAAATTAGCGATGGAAATAGGAGCAACACCTTGTTACTAAAAATTATATTTCATGCAAGAAATAGAATACAATTTAATCAGGATAATCTTTTTCTAATAAGACAAATGTTAGGGTCCTATTGTCTTTGACGTGTCTCAATATCTTGCCTGTGCAAGGTAGTTGCTTAGATAATTTGACTCAGAAACTCATTACATGACATTATATTTTTCACTTAAGTCATATGTTCCTATGTCCAATGTAAATGCATTATGTATTTCTACAAAAGGAAGGCACTACTACATTGTTAGACAAAACAATTAACTATGTACATTATCATATATTATATGTTTTGCAAGAATAAGTTATTCTTGTATGTATATGGATTGTGTTATAATTATTTTTACTAACAGTATTTTGTACATTTTTATTTTGAATTCCAAATATTGGTACATTTGACTATAATCTAGAAGTTCTTGACCTGATAAGTCTTCTTTAACATGTGTTTTTATAATTTTTCCAAATCAATATGTTTTCTTTCAGTATGCTTGATGAATTGTTACGATGATTCTTTCAGTGTGGCTCTAAATAGAATTGAGACATTTTCTCCTTTCCTACTAAAATAAACTTCTCATATGTGATTATTTTGAGATTTTTTAAATTATAGTAGAGTGATAAAAGAGCATAGGTTCATGATTGTTGTACGATCCTAGCTTGAAGTAAATGTTGTCACTCACATGTTAAACATTATATATGTGCATTAGCGATTTTTTCTAAGATCTTTGTATTCTTGTATTTTCAAGATATGAAATATGGTTCATTTTGTCATCCCCGTGTCAATTAAATTAAATATTGTCGTTGGTGAGAAGTTGTTATGATTGATCTTGTTTAAAAATAAAACCATTCTTGATAGGTTTCTTTTGGGTCGATGAGAAATGCATCATTCATTTAGTAACATTTATGTGGAAGTGACTGTAAGGGGGTGACAATTTGTATCTTCATTCTATTATGATGGGACATAAGTATATTTTAACATGATATTGATATTTTGTGGATCTTCCCTCTAATATAAGTTGAGTAGAATGGGAGAGTTTCATGTCTTTAATGAAAACAAATACTTTTAGTAGACCATGCATACTACAGAAAAACAAATATAGTGTATACATTATACATTGTAGGAATTATGCTTTGAATACGAAAGAAAGCAATGCATCACATATTGTGAAGAAATATGTATAAAGAACGCAAATGTCAATTATTAATATCTTAGAATAGAAAATGTAAAGGAAAGAAACATAATTTCAATGATCAAGTGGATCTAGAAGAATTTCTCAAATTTCATCATTATTGATAAATAATTGACACAATATAATGCCTAATAAATAAGCAAGAGATAATAAAAAATGAAAAATGAATGTGTCATCTTCATGGGATAGACATATTACTTTCATTTTGTGTTTCATATAAAGGAGATACATTAGTATATCAATCCATATAACACATCCCTTTTCTCAAAAACACATTCTAGAGTTATATTATGTATTTGTTTGACAATGTTAAATGGCATTTTCAAGTATATAAAGTTTTAAAACTAGAGACAATATTGAAACTTTATTTGTGTGTACTTCTCCTTATAGACACATAACAAAAATAGTAAAAAAACACATGTACTAAAAATAATAAAAGTAACTTTAGAAAACTAATATCATCTTGAAACA
This sequence comes from Alisma plantago-aquatica, assembly GCA_963693085.1. Classification (NCBI taxonomy): domain Eukaryota; kingdom Viridiplantae; phylum Streptophyta; class Magnoliopsida; order Alismatales; family Alismataceae; genus Alisma; species Alisma plantago-aquatica. Next base: position 1,118,357,203 of record OY856409.1, on the reverse strand, counting down.
TTGAAATGAGTTGTTGTAGATGTACAATCCTAAAGTGATGTAGAGGATAAGTTTATTTTTCGATCAAGTTGGAAATCCCAAATCAAAGGTATTGATCAGTATAGAATAGTGTGGAACGTTTCTATCTTTTCTATGCTATATATACATTTTATATTAGTATTCTAAGTTAAAAAATAAGTATATTTGATGCATAACCCATGCTTATATGTCTTTGACTTTCAAAAACTATATATCAAATATTATAATGTGTTAAAAATCATGCATAAAAATATTTAACTAAAAGTGATAAAACTGGTATACTTTTAATGTTTTAATTCCCTATGTGTGTCATATAATTATTTGCAATCATTCATACTTTGTATGTTCTTTCAAATATAAGACATGTTCCACAAACATTATGGTTTAGCAACCAAGGATTTAGTGATTTCGTGCATAGCAATATCACACATCATATTCATTTACCTACTATTGTGAGACTCAAAATTAGCATTTTGTGTGAGTAAACATTTAATAGGGATTCTACTTTTCATAAAAGAATTTTTCCATTAAATTACTTTTATTTTGGTTTACATACTTGGATATTGTTACAATATATTAAAAAAATGTAACGTTCATGTCAAACTTGAAAGTTTGATATTATTATTATTGTATAAAAAGGCATAATGTTTGTGCTTGTAAGCTAAACTCTATATTATTTATTTATTTTTTAAATGAGTCAAATCGATAAAACATGCAAATCTTTTAGTTGAATCTATCATGTTAATTATTGAAAGTAGTTTATATTCATTATAATAAAACACGAATCTAAAATATTGATTATGAGAAAAAAAATATCTTGAAATCACACACACACACACACGCGCGCGTACGCACACACACACACACACACAGATATATATATATATATATATATATATATATATATCAACATTGATAATTCATTAATACTTTTAAGAAAATTGGATTGTTAAACGATCCAATCAAGTTATAAACACTTTTTATAATCTTTTTATATCTCATAATTACTTTTGAGAATTTGCTGCATACTCACTAAAAATGATATGATGAACATGTGACATACTATACATATTTTGAAAGTTGAATTCCACTTATCATTATAGTTGCTATAATAGATGTAGCTAATTAAACATCCTCATATTATATAAAGGTAATGAAGATGGATTAGAAACATTGGTCTTGCCTTTGTGATTTGAGCAATTAATAAGATGGGCACTTTGAAATATTAATTTGACTTCTAAGAGTTTAGATTCATGTTATCATTCTTTTTACTAATGAGCCAATTTAGAAACTCCTTAGAAAATGTACATGTTTATCAAAATAGCTTCAATTCATTAATTTGAATTCACATTACATGGTACATGGATACACAAGCGATATTTACATATGAAACTTTAGTCTAATTATTATGCCCAAACTTTAAATGTTAAATTTCACTTGAATTGGGTGCTAATAGATATTATTGTAGCTTGATCTTGAAGACACTAACAAAAATGCATGTTGTTAATCTTTAGATATATAAAAAAAGCTTCTCATACCTCATTATTTTTTATGTGGTAACGTTATTATTGTGTGACTCAACAAATATTATTTTCACTAAATATATGCAACATTGTTGAAGTATATATATGAACAAGTAATGTCCTATCACTGAATTCTTTCTTCTAAAATGATAAGGCTTTGTGAAGGTGGTTGTTTTTTTGTTTTAAAATTTAGACAAATTGATTAAGTGATAAACATGTACAAATCAGTGAAATATGTTTATAGAGACAGATGATGCATATTATTTACGTGCATCGCACGTGCAATCACTAGTATATACTTAATTGTGATAATCATAGTGACTTTATAGGATTGCATAAATAAAACACTCAACAAATTAGGTTGTATCCAATCGATCAAATGTTCAAGAAAACTCTGTGAAACTAGATCGATTATTCATAAATAACCACATACCTGTTCAGCCGAATCAAGATAGGAATATTCCAAGCAAGAAAGCAATCCACACAACAAGGATCCTGAAATAACCATAAAATTTACTTCACTACTCATGTTATCAAGATCTATTCAATCTGACTTGCTTCCTAGGGTTTCTACTTTCTTTTAGGGTTTCACTTGCTATTAGGGTTTCATTATCACTTTTGTCACTAAAAACCCTAAATAAGCAAATCTACTCATAAACCCTAATTATCTTGTCCTATCTCTCTTAACAGGCTTAGGATCAACAATTATCAGCATATTTCCAAATATTTCAAATTAAACATATCAATCTTATCCTTTACCCTAAATTAGGGTTTCTACATGCATTAACACGGATTCTTGGTTTAAAACCTAAATCATGTAATTTCTCATCTAAATCTGATTCAAATCTTTCATTATCATCCAACAGGTTATTAATACTTAGATTAACCCATTACACATCATAGATTCAATCTTTAATCACAATTAGGGTTTCTAACCTAAGTTTAATGCACTTTTCATAAACTTAATGTACTTTTGCAATTTGGAACGAAATCACATTCTAAAACTATTTTTTCTAGGTTTCCCATATTTTTGTGATCAATTTTCATATATTAAGTTTATCCATCGGAGCTTCCTAGCAATTTCTACAAATTTTGCAAAGAAAATCATTTTCTTGGATATTCTGGTAGAGAGGAGTCCTTTACTGGGAAAAATAAGAAATCACTAAAAACTTGGCCGCTCGATCAGTGGTCTGCTGGACTATATGGGATCGGACGATCTGCGTCGTGCTCCTCCACTAACACGGTCGCGTCTGCTGACCGATTGCTGAACCGTTGGATCTCCTCACGAGACCACGGTGGATTCCAATCGGACGGCTGCTGCTATCCGTCCTTCTTCTTCCTTAGGAGTCAGCCCACAGTGGCTCCGCGGTGGTGCCCTCACTGGAGTGCGAACAATTGAGAGAGGGACAGGGAGCTAGGGGTTGCGGAACAGTCAGTTGGGTTCATGAGGGTGTGAGGAGTCGAGAGGGGGGTTCTTTTTATAGGATTGGGGTTCCTCTAGGGCTTCCCCAAACTTGTCGCCGCCCACATCTTCAGGTGATTTAGGCGTTTCCTCTAGATTCTTCAAAACTACCCAAAACTCAGGCTTGATGCGCACGAAATCCCCTCCCGAAGACCCTCGTGGTCTTGGATTCTAATTTGGTGTCGTGATATGCGAGAAAATAGGGTTTGAAATCCCGATTTCCCCTCTGCCTTTCCTTCTGTGAATCAAGGTTGACGATGCATAGCCATCATCGGATCCATGGTCCTCTAGACCACGTGGGGATTCAATGGTTGTCATCACCCCCTTGTTTCCTTTTTTTCCTTAAAACGAGAAAGTTAATAATATACATAATTCAATGCATTGAAAACTTGCAAAATTCATAAATCTCTCCTCGTTTGTCCTTTTTCATTCAAATTTTAAAGGATACTCTGGCTTGGCATTAAAAGGGTATTTCCTACATAAGAAAGATATCCTTTAATAAAATCAATAATTGGTATTTTCTCTTTCTTATGACATTATCTTGGTATCTTGGACTCCTTGGACCTCAAGGAACCCTAAAGGCACAAAATTTACCTTTGGAGGCTACCTCTTAGCCTTCTAGAGGCTTCTACCTCTATCTTTTCTCCTTTCCTTACTTATTCCTTTGATTAACTAAATTCTTTTTTCTTTTATTTTATTTTTCTTGTTATTGGGCGCAATAGCCAATAAAGCCCACTAAGCAACCAAACAATACTATTAAAAACGAAATCCATTCAATTCAAACAAATAAAGCAATTATTGATTTCATTTATCATTAAAAGGAGAAATAAAATTTCATTACATGGCTAGGAAAATTGGAGTTATAACATCCTCCCCTCCTTATAGGAATTTTTCCCTCAAAATTTAATAATCAAACAAACAAGTCAGGATACATGTCTGTCTTCAGCTCCCATGTGGCCTCATCTTCTCCATGGTGCTTCCAAAGAACATTTACCATCTCTATATTCTTACATCTGAGTTCTTTCACATTGGTATCTAGAATCCGCAAAGGTGACTCAGGATAGGTCAGCTTCCCTTGAAGCTACATAGGCTCAATGCTCAGCACTTGGCTCAGATCTTACACATATCACTTCATATTGGACACGTGAAACACATCATGCATCATACTATACTGAGGGGGTAATTCCAAATGGTATATAGCTTCACCAATCCATTCTAACACCTCAAACGAACCCACGTACCGGGGACTCAACTTTCCTCTATTATTGGCTATAGCTCAGAGCGGTCAAATTTTCAAGAATACATGCTCTCCCACAGTGAACTTCACGTCATTCCACTTCGCATCAGTATATGGCTTCTGTCGATCTTGGGCTTTCTTCAGCCTCTACTTGATCAAAGTGACTTTATTTGCATATACTTGGAGCTCATCTGACCTCAACAAGGTCCTATCACCGACATCATCCCAGTGAAGCAGTGACCGACATGGTCTCCCATATTGAGATTCATACAGAGGCATCCCGATACTGGCTTGGTAGCTGTTGTTGTAGGCAAACTCAGCTAAAGGTAAGCACTTCTCCCATGATCCACCCCAATCGAGCACACAAGCTCTTAATAGATCATCTAATGTCTGGATCGTCCTCTTTGACAGACCATCCGTCGGGGGGTGATAAGCGGTATGAAACTTCAACCTGGTACCAAGTTCCTCTTTTACTTGCTTCCACAACTTGGAAGTGAACTTCAGGTCTCTATTCGAGATGATGGAACTGAGTATGCCATGCAAACATACTATCTCCCTGATATACAACTCAGCTAGGTCTGACACCTTGGCAGTAGTCTTCAGGGCAAGGAAGTGTGCTGACTTGGTAAGGCGATCTACCACAACCCATATCGCATCAGGACCTCTCTTGGTCTGGGGTAGATCCACCACCAAATCTATGGTGATCTTATCCCATTTCCACTCTGGAATCTCTATCGACTGTAAAAGTCTGTCAGGTCATTGGTGTTCAGCCTTCACCATCTGACATGTAAGACAGCTGACCACATATGTCACAATGTCTCTCTTCATTCCTGGCTACCAGAAATACCTCTACAGGTCCTTAAATATCTTTGTAGTTCTCGGGTGTACCATATACTTTGAACCATGAGCCTCTTGCATGATACGTTCATTCAACGGTGAATCCTCAGGAACCCATATACGATTCTCGAATCTGATTCCTCTGTCTACTCCCACTGAGAGACGAGTTTGTGGCTTCTTCATCAAGCCCTTCATTTTGTTGAGTTCCGAACTGGTCAATTGTGCCTCCATTATCTCATTCAACAACTCTAACTAGATTTGAATATTGGCCAATCAGACTCGGTCCTCTAACGGTTGTGGAGTCCACTCCACCAGCTCTTCTAAGCTTTTCCACTAGCTAGATAGAACAGCCACACACCTGAGTTGTTTCTGACTCAACACATCAGCTACGACGTTCGCCTTTCCAAGATGATAGGTGATGGTGAAGTCGTAATCCTTCATATACTCCATCCATCATCGATGTCGTAGGTTCATGTCTCGCTATGTCAGGAGGTACTTTAGGCTCTTATGGTCGGTGAGGATCTCAAAGGTAGCACCGTACATGTAATGCCGCCATATCTTCAATGAATGGATGATAGCAACCAGCTCTAAGTCATGCGTCAGGTAGTTCACCTCATTGGGTTTGAGTTGTCAGGAGGCATATGCAACCACATGCCGATTTTGTTCCAACACACAGCCAAGTCCCATCTTTTAAGCATCGGTGAATATCACGAAACCCTCATTGTCGGAAGGTAGGGTCTATACTAAGGCGGTGGTCAGCTTCTCCTTTAGCTCCTGAAAACGAGTCTCACATGTATCGGACCACACGATCTTTACATCCTTCTGAGTCAACATGATAAGAGGCAAGTCGGTCTTCGAGAAATCCTTGATGAAGCGTCGATAGTATCCGGCTAACCCCAAGAAGCTACGAATCTCAGAGGGGTTTTTAGGTGCAGGCCAATCTTGAACTACCGACACTTTAGCTGGATCCACGGCGATCGTACCTCCTGAGATGATGTGTCTGAGCAACATGACTCGGTCTATCCAAAACTCACATTTTGAGAATTTTCCATAGAACTTCTGCTTTCTTAGGATATCAAGGACTCTACCCATATGGTCATGGTGTTGAGCTAGGTCATCATAATACACCAAGATGTCGTATATGAACATGATCATAAAGGAGTCAAGAAAACGCTAGAACACACTGTTCATAAGGTTTATAAAGACATTGGGTGCATTAGACAACCCAAACAGCATGACTACAAAATCATAATGGACATATCAGGTTTGAAAAGTCATCTTAGGTATATCCTCACTCTTGACTCGTACCTGGTGATACCCAGACCTCAAATCGATCTTGGCAAAGACTCGGGCCGATTTGAGCTGGTCAAAAAGGTCATCTATCATGGGTAATGGGTACTTGTTCTTAATGGTCGCCTGATTGATCATCTGGTAATCAATACACATCCGGAGTTATCCATCCTTCTTCACAAAAAGAACTGGTGCTCCCCAAGGTGATGTACTAGGTCAGATGAAACATTTATCTAACAACTCCTGCAACTGGGTTTTCAACTCAAGCAACTTAGAAGGGACCATTCTATAGGGTGCCTTAGATATAGGGTTGGTCCCGGGAGCTAACTCAATGGAGAAATCTACCTCCCTCTCAGGGGGAATCCCTGGTAGATCATCTGGAAACACATCCGCATACTCCCAAACCACCTCTATCTCTTCTAAGGGTCGCACCTTGGCCTCAGGCTTGGTGACTATGGCTAGGTATGCACGACAGCCTTTGGATATCATCTGCTCAGCCTTTAAAGCCGACACATAAAGGCTGGTAGTCACATCTCTCCTTCCTCAAATGGTAAAGTGTGGATGACCAAGCTTCCTAATAAAAAATCTTCTTCTCTCTACAGTCAATCTATTCTCTATAGGTGTAAAGCCAATCCATACCAATGATTACATCAAAATCATTCATATCGAGAAGGATGAAGTTAGTGGGAAGCTCATAACTCAGGTATTTAATTGGAAAGATAGGGGTTTTTAAAAGAGATGTATATATTCAACCACTCGGGGTTGTGCCATCCAAAACATAGCCCAAATCCTTTATGTACAAACAAAGCATAGTTTCCAGATTTCTCAAAATAAAAGTATTAGTAGAACCCGAATCAAAAAGAGCTTTTACATTTTATCCCATGACTTCAAGCATGCCTACATAGTTTCATACTGTATCAGATTTCTATTACATGATCAAATTAAGCTAAAAGGAAAACTCTATAGGTTATTACCCTCGATCACCCTATTGGCATTTACCTGGGCTTCTTCATTGTCGATGGCAAACACTCTGGCTTGCCTTCTCTCTCCAACTAGTGGACCTCCAAGTGTTACTCCTCCTACTAGGGGTGATTCTGCCACTGGACCTCTCAGATCAAGCAGAGGATAGTTGGCGATGAAGTGTCCCTCCTGCTGGCAATGGTAGCACACCCTCTTCTCGAAGCGGCACTTCCCAGGATGTTTCCATCCACATGTACGCCACTTCTAAAAGTGATTCTCACCACGTGGCTTTCCTTTGTGTCCATGCTTGCCCTTGTTGTGGTTACACCCTAACATGCTTTTTCCGTGCGTAAAATGCAAGTGTACGCGTCGAAGTAATATAGGCCTTTGTGAGGCCCGAGTCGAACTCAGGGACACTGAACTATCGGTAGACTACTATTAACTGTTCACGATCAGCTAAGCCGGTTAAAATGGTTTGAGAGTTGTTTTAAAATTAAACGAAAAAGAAAACAAAATAAAACATTCGATTAAAGGTTTAATTTAATCAATTCAGGTGGAGATCTTTAGGATTGCGGTTTCACCGTGGGTTTTCATTGTATGAAATTTTATATAATAATTCAGGTTCATCTCTCAATTCCGGGTGGTGACCTGTAGTCAGAATTGCCCACTGTCGTGGTACAATTCACTACCTATGTCTAGGTCGGTTCTACCGTCGTAGTAACCTATACCCTAAACTAGGTGCATTAGAAACGACCTCTGGGTTTCCACCATTAATCCTACATCACCTTGTTCAAGGGATTTGTTAATTAATGTGATATTAGTCTCTTTTCAACCGTTAATTCTTCTTTCAAAGTAATTAAGGGTATTAGATTATTATTATGGTGATCAAGCATAACAATATAATTGAGAAAATGAATTCATACCATGGATTTAAGATATTAATGACGAATTACTATGATAAAAATGTCATACAATGCTTCCCTGGGCTACTCCCGGTCCTAAAGATAAAGGGGATTAGCCCCGCATGTTCATCTCAAAGTAAAACATGGTAGAGAAAAGGGGAAATATGAAAAAAAGAACGTGAACTATAAAACCCCTGAACGGAGAAGATCCAAGCGTTCCTTGGCGTATAATGCACGATCTCTGGTCTTTCGGTGGTGGAAAACGTCTTCTTCGGCGTCCGGAACGGCTGGGGTGTGCTTCTAGGCTCCGTTCTTCTCTCCACACCTTCTCGGGACGTCTGCAGCGACTAATGACGTGATAGATTTCTCTTGGCCGCCGTCATTAGGTATATCACCCAGTTAGGTTGCAAAAATATCGTAGCCGCCGGATTTAGATCGATATGAAGCAAACTTGTATCTGACGGGGTCGATACCATCGACGCGAGTCGATGGTATCGACTCTACACGGTATCGGCTGGTCTTCTTTTCTTTTCTTTGTCGCGACTGATGCTAACTCAATACCATCGACGAGGGTCGATGGTATCGACATCCTAAAGCATCAGTTTTTGTCCTTTTTCTGTCAATGTAGCTCCACTTGTCGATAGTGTCGAATTTGGAGTTGATAGTATCGACTATCTTCTCGCCAGAAACCTGATGGTATATCGATACCATCGACTCTCCCGTCGATAGTATCGACTCTACGATGCTCCTTGCGGCTGGCAGCCTGTGGTCTCATCGATGGTATCAACCACTATCGATAGTATCAATAGATAGCAGATATTCGTTTTTCCTGAAATTGTAACACAAAATCACATAAGCCGAAATAAAACATATTATTGTAATCATTTCTGCTCAAAATACCAAAATAAGGGAGATTTGACACTGAGAAGGATCATAGACCAAAGTAAATGAATTATGCAATATTAACCACTAAAATGACCAATAAATACATAAAACACAAGTAAAACAAGTCTATAAATGCGACTCAAAATCATCGCATCAAACTCCCCTAAGCTTAAACATTGCTCGCCCTCGAGCAACAAAACCTTAGAATAGAATTGCGAGGGTCAACTAAAGAACAAATCATCACAACAAACATCACCATATGATCCCCACCGGACATTCACATTCTGACCCTCACTAACCATAGAATGATAATTACCCTAAAGGTGACAGTAATCATCCATAAAAGATATCTACCTCAAAATTGATGAACACTATCATACAAGGTAGTTAACATAATAAAATTTGCCAGTTCAGACTCGGTGCATCCTGTGATCTCCTATTCTACGTTGCTCGCCCTAACTACCATCTACATGGAAGCAGCTCTCCTGATATTCATGAGTGAGGAGAAAATCATGGTGGCCTACCAATTTGAGCAACGGGTGGATGGAATGTGTGGCTCATGGAAGAAATAGAAGCATTATACGGTTTCAACATGCACAAAGCAAAAATGACCTAAATGATGCATATGCAAGTGTAAATGCCCTAATGCCTACATTTGGGTGGAATGATGCATGCACTATCATTCTGTCTCAAAGTGATATGGAATATCTAAGAGAACAACATCATGTTCTTATTCTTCTTAATATGTAGTGAAAAGCATGTTCCTTTCTCCCTCTCATTCCTATTTACTTCTCAATTCTTTTTTTTTCATTTTTATATTCTTCTTTTTTCTTTTTCTTTTTTTAAGACCCTTATATCCAATAATGACAATGAATTATTTGTCAGGCTCACTTCTTTCTGCATAGCTTAAATATTTGAAGCATTCAGAAGGTATGGAACAAGTTAATCACCCTTAATGTTTCAGAAGAAGTAAGATACATGATGTACTGTATGCATAGAAAATATGAATGCAGCTAAATGACACGCACCTAAGGATAATGTGCATGTATAACTACTCTATTTTTATTTTCATGCAAAACATGTGAAAATACTTTGCAATGCAAAACTTATCTACATGGAGTGCAATCAAAGAGATTAAAACCGTAATGTACTTCCAATTCTTATGGTGGAGTATGAAAACAATGGGGTGGATAGATCACAAGACTAATTGGATGAACCTTTGTAAATTATTATGTGTCCCTCCTTATTGACATGTGTGGTAATTAATAGGTTTCTCTCTCTTACTTCAAATTAAAATCACATTATCATTTGATTAGTTTAGGCTCAAAAAACCAATTCCGTCCACTTTTCATGAATCCTAGGCATGTACAGTTGTGATTTTGTGTTTTAGAGTTGACAAACCCAATCATTTTCTTAAGTTATATGCTCAAAGTTGAACAACACAAGCTTGCAAACACTAAAATTTTGAAATTTTCCCTTAATTCCCATGTACAAGCAAATGAGATGACACATGACTTAAGACATCCACAATTACACTAGATAGAGTGTGGATCCTACAAACAAACTAAAAACTAAGAAAAACAACAAATGACAAAAGACAAAATAATAAAACTAAAAATTGAGAAAAATAAAGGATAGAGTTGTTCCAACTCCCCCCTAAGCTTGAATTCGACTATGGCCTCATAGTAAAAAACAACCTTAAAAGGTGGAACAGTGATACCGATCATTCTTCCAGAGGAGGCGGGTACTGCGGGGCCGTGGTGTCCCAAGATGGGTACTGCCCCTGAAAGCTTAGATCATACTGGGGCATGGGCGGAGGTTGTGGATACCCCCCAAAGTAGTTCTGGCTCCAGTAATGATCATAGAAGGGTTTCTGCTATATCTCCATCCTATGCAACCTGTTGTGAATGTGTTTTTGGTTGTCAAGGAGGAGGCGCTCATTTTCAAAGATAGCCCTCTGGTTGTCAAGCAGCCGGTTCATCGTCTCCTGAATACCGATATATGTTGTTGTGTGGTGTTGTTGCATCTGATGAATATCTTGCAACATTGCATACATCCCTTGCATGGAGTAGACATCCTCGTGTTTTTGCGAGGGCTGTGGTGGCTGCGGTGGTGGAGGCTGGTAAGAAGAAGATGCACCCGAATGCATGCGAGGACGCTTCCTAGGTGCCACTCATGCCCGAAGAGGAGTGAAAGCCTCCTCTTCCTCTTCAGCCTCGTCGCCGTCGTTGTCATTGTCATCGTTGCCGCCGTCTTCATCCAAGCTCTCAATGGCGATGACAGGCCATCGAAAATGCTAAGCACCCTCGATGTGGAAGACGGGGTCTGGCAGTGAACACTCCTGATATGCTTGGTTGACATGGCAGTGTGCATATGCCAATCCATCACGCAGCAAATTGAGGTTGGAGTGGTGAAGATGTTGCAAGTTGACCTTGTTCCTATTGGAGAGAGGAGTCATCTGGGAGAAATTCAACCCAAGATAGTGGGCTAGCGGTGTGATGAGCTCTCCAAAGTGAATTGGAGCCTTCCGCGTACTCCTCTTTACAGCCAACACGCGCTGCAAGAAAAACGCTCCCCAATTACACTCTTCTCGCTTCAGTAACTTGTGCAGGAAAAACAGGTCTGTCTCCTGGAACTTGCTGAGAGACAGGTCACCCCGAGTAAACAAAGTGGTATAAAGCATGTGATGAAGAATCCGTACGAACGGATGCTCGAAGTCCGCCACCGCTGCGTTGTGGTAGCTCACATATTTGCTCGGAGGCACAGTGACTAGCTCGGCGAAGATAGCATCGTAACCCGTCTTGTTATCTGGCCGCCGGTACTGGTCTCACCCGTGATTCCAGTGTAGATTTCATTGAACTGCCTGAGGGTGAGATTGTATTCATTGTTATACAATCAGAAAGAAACACGACCCTTGATCCATTCGTGATCCGTGGCGATGATGTCGTTTGGCACGACACATATGTCCCACGATGCCATGAATTTTGCGACTAGCTCCTTGTATGTCGGCCATTCACCGAAGAATGGCTGACCATCGACATGGAATTCCATCTCATCGGGCCTCCTGCCCGTATGCCTCGCTTGCCCCTTTAGCACGTAGGCTAGATTAGCCTCGAACCCCAGATTGCGGATCATCTCCCGGTCGACGTAGCGGGTTGGCTCAATCTTTCTTTTCATGATCTCCTCATAGACCTTCCGAACCTCCACAGAAGGATGAACAATCCACAGACATGGAATAGAAGCAGTTAGTGGGGGAACGAACTCCGGGATCTCCATTGGATTTTCCCGAGAAGAGGATGCACCGACAACATGCACCATTGTCGAGCAAGAAGAAGGATTAGAAGATGAAGCTCGAAGAAGGTCGGAGAAGACAATCTCCGCTTGATCAAGGCTCGGTGAAGAACGCACGCCGTGGATGCTCGTAGCCGGGCTCTGATTGCTCACAAAGATGCACGGTACAAGTGGAGAAGGATTTCTCTGAAGTTGTGACGTCATATGACGACAATCCATCCCTTATATAACTGTGGTCGGCGCTGCTGTATGCCCGTCGATACCATCGACGCGAGTGGATGGTATCGACTCCTGTAGCATAATCCGTCTGCCGCTGGTATCGAGGGTCGTCAGTGGCTTGATGTGGGGGCCCAGATCGATGACGTGTCGATACTATCGACAGGTGTCGATGGTATGGACCCATCCCATAGATCGACTCTCTCGATGCAGCGATCATCGTTGATTTCCTCTCACAGATCGGTGACGTGTCGTGTCGATACTATAGATGCGAGTCGATAGTATCGACTTCTAGTTAGGGCAACACCCTCGCGAGGCTCGGCCGCCGCCTTCTTCTTGTAACTTGGTCGATACCATGGACATGCCTGTCGATGGTATCGACTTCACTGAGACAATTTGCATCTGAATATCTCCAGAGATCTCGATAGTATCGACATGCATGTCGATACTATCGACCTCGACTTTACGATCAACCTGTTGGTGTGTTGATACCATCGACGAGGCCGTCAATAGTATCGATGCAGAGTGATTTTTGTAGCCGCCAAACTGTACCCATCTCGATACCATCGACACAAGGGTCGATGGTATCGACTCTGCCTCAGTCCTGCACATAAAGCAAACGATCACGATATCTTTTTTACACTAAAAACAAAATCAAATCAAATCAAAGTACAAATGTGAAAGAAACTAACTAATCTATCGATGGCTGGGTTGCCTCCCAACAAGCGCCCTTATTTAACGTCTTAGGCTAGACGACATGAAGCTTGTCATGCATCCGGAAGCGCAATGAGTGTGACCTCATTCACTTTCCTTGTGAAATCTTCACCGAAGTACAATTTCAGTCGTTGTCCATTGACCAGGAATGTTGTCTCGCCATCACGCACCATGATTGCGCCATGTGGCCTGACCTCCTCTACGGTGAACAGTCCACTCCATCGGGATTTTAATTTCCCGGGATGCATCTTCAACCTGGAGTTGAACAAAAGTACACAATCTCCTTTCTTGAAGACTCACATCTGAATATGGCGATCATGAATCAGCTTTGTTCTCTCCTTGTAGATCTGCGAGCTTTCATATGCATTCATCCGTAGCTCGTCAAGTTCATTGAGTTCAAGTAACCTTTTCTTTCCCGCTTCATCATAGCTCAAATTCAGCTTCCTCAGCGCCCAATGCGCTTTATGCTCTAATTCCATCGGTAAATGGCAGGCCCGACCATAAGCCAACCTAAAAGGCGTAGTGCCTATAGGCATCTTAAACGCCGTCCTGTACACCCACAAAGCGTCTGGTAGCAGGGTGCTCCAATTCTTTCTCGTGGAAGCCACAGTGTGCTCCAAGATCTTCTTAATCTCTCGATTGGAGACCTCCACTTACCCTTGTGTCTGCGGGTGGTACGGGGTACCAATGTTGTGATTTACCCCGTACTTTTTCAACAGTGCTGTGAACTTTTGATTCTGGAAATGTGTACCACCATCAGTAATGATCATTCTTGGTATACCAAACCTACAGAAAATGTATTCTTTGACAAACCTGCACACTACATTGGCATCATTAGTCCTTGTGGGTATTGCCTCTACCCACTTCGACACATAATCAACAGCTAAAAGAATGTACAAGTTAGAATTTGAGGACACAAAGGGTCCCATAAAATCAATACCCCACAAGTCGAACACCTCAACCTCTTGAAATACATTGAGGGGCATCTCCTGTCTTTTTGAAATGTTACCTGCCCTTTGGTAAGAATCACATTGCCGCACAAAATCATAAGCATCCCTGAACAAAGTAGGCCAGTACATGCCACTTTCAAGTACTTTGGTGGCAGTCCGACAACTTGCATGGTGGCCACCCGTAAGTAGTGTATGGCAATGACGAAGAACACTTTCGTATTCCACCTCCAGTACACACCTGCATAAGACACCATCCCTGCACTGCATCGATAGAATAGGGTCATCCCAGAAATGATAACACAAAGAATGGAAAAATTTCTTCTTCTCTTGGTATGTCCAGTCATCCGGGATAATTTTGCAGGCAAGATAATTAACAATGTAAGAAAACCAAGGATCTTTTGATTTCATAGATAAAAGTTGTTCATCAGGAAATGTCTCGGTAATGGGTATATGTAAATCCCTCTCATCCACCCTTTCCAACCTACACAAATGGTTCGCGACCACATTTTCAATGCCCGCCTTATCTTTGATTTCAATATCAAATTCTTGTAAGAGTAAGATCCACCTAATCAATCTAGGTTTGACATCTTTTTTCTCCATCAAGTACTTAATGGCGGCGTGGTCCGTCCATACCATGACTTTTGATCCAACAAGATATTGCTGAAATTTTTCAAAAGCAAAAACAAAGGCAAGAAGTTCCTTTTCGGTTGTCGTGTAATTCAGTTGTGCGTCATTTAAGGTTTTGGAAGCATAGAAAATCACAGCGGGTTTACTGTTCACACTTTGTCCCAAAACAGCCCCAACTGCAAAACCGGATGCGTCACACATTAATTCAAATGACTTCGTCCAGTCCGGTGTTTGCACCACCGGTGCGGAAATCAATTTTTCTTTAAGCACGTTGAACGCATGTAAACACTTGTCATTAAAATAAAAAACAACATCCTTTTCCAACAACTCAGATAATGGTTTGGTGATTTTAGAGAAATCTTTTATAAAGTGGAAATAAAAACCGGTGTGCCCTAGAAAACTCCAAACCCCTTTAACTGAATTCGGTGGGGGCAATTTGGAAATAACTTCGATCTTAACCGGGTCTACCTCTAGCCCTTTGCTAGACACTTTATGTCCAAGCACAATCCCTTCGCTTACCATCATGTGGCATTTCTCCCAATTGAGGACCAAATGTGTGTCCTCACAACGTTGCAAAACCTTGTCCAAATTGTATAAACACTCATCAAAGGACACACCATAGACGGAGAAATCGTCCATACAAACCTCCAAACAACGTTCAACCATATCAGAAAAGATGGCAAGCATGCAACGCTGAAAGGTTGTCGGTGCGTTACACAACCCAAATGGCATACGACGGTATACAAATATTCCGTAAGGACAAGTGAAGGTGGACTTCTCTTGGTCCTTAGGATCAAATGAAATCTGATTGTACCCCGAATAACCATCAAGAAAACAAAACTGCGATCAGCCGGCTAAACGCTCTAAAATCTGATCAATGAATGGAAGAGGGAAATGATCCTTAAGCATAGCAGCATTCAATCGACGGTAGTCTATACATACACGCCACCCGGTTACCAAGCGGGTCGTGATAGGTTCATTTAACAGATTATGTGTAACAATAATTCCCCCGTTTTTAGGGACTACCTGTGTAGAACTCACCCACGTCGAGTTGGATATAGCATAGATGATACCTACAGAAAGGAGCTTGATCACCTCCTTCTTAACGACCTCCATCATGCTAGGATTTAGTCGACGATGTGGCCGAATCACCGGCTTGGCTCCCTCTTCAAGCCGAATCTTGTGCTGGCACAATGTAGGGGAGATCCCCTTAATGTTCGCAACTGGCCAACCGAATGCACCTCGGTGGTTCTTCAACACAATCAACAGCTGATCTTCCTCCTCGACACTCAGATATGCCAAAATAATCACAGGCAGCTTCTCTTCCTCAGCTAGAAAAGCAAATTTCAAATGTGGTGGCAATGGCTTCAATTCCAAATCTGGCGGGCTTATTAAGGATGACTGAAGTGGTGGTGGGAGTTCGCCAAGGTCTTCATAGTACCTAGCATACAAGCATGGAAGCACCTGAAGCATCTTGGCACACTCCTAAAGTGACTTGCTCCTCATCCAATCATGTGTTATATTGACCAAGCAGGCTTCGAGTGGTAATTCTGGATATGCATTGAAAACCGAACTCGCTATGGACTCATCTTCAGTAGAGGGGAGGATGTCCTCCTCTTCATCATTAGGAAAACCCACAGCCTTGCTAAGGGACACAACCTTGGTCTGCTCCATGATGTCAACAGCCAATGTCCCTTTCTCCACCTTAGTCATTACATGGGCCATATCTAAAACGACTTCCCTAGACAAAGTGAGATATTGTGATCAAAATGCTTCGCCATGCGGTATTGCTCCTTAGCTTTAGATGACGTGGTGCTGGAAGGCATGACCATCTCCAATCGATCATCAGCGATACCCAAGGTCAAATGACCTCTCCCCATCTCAAGTATCATGTCAGATGTAGCTTGGAAGGGTCGTCCAAGTAATAACTCATTGCCTTGTTCATCTTGCATCTCCATTACAACAAAGTCTGCTGGAAATACAAACTGATCTACTTTCACCAACACATCTTCACAAATACCATAAGGCTTCACCACGGAATTATCCACAAGTTGAATTGTCATATTGCTCGGCCTTAATTCTTTTAATCCCAATTTCTTGAATGTAGAGAGAGGCATCAAGTTTATGCTTGCCCCAAAATCACACAGTGCTTCGCCAAATTTCACCTTACCAATGTAACATGAAATATTGAACCAGCCTGGATCCTGCCTCTTAGGTGGCAATGTGCCCATGATGAAGGCACTCACCTGCTCCTTGAGAACTACAACCTCCGTGTCAGGGATCTTCCTTTTCTTAGTAATGATGACTTTCAAAAACTTGTCGTAAGAGGGAATTTTATCTATTGCCTCTAATAATGGGATGTTGACTGAGAGCTTTCTGAAACTATCCAAAAACTTCTTGAATTGGGCGTCCACCTTCTTTGCTTTCACGCTATTCGGATATGGGACCAGGACAGCCTGTGCCCTTTGATGCGGCGGCACATATGGTGTCCTTTTCTGTGTCTCCTCCTCAACAACAATGGAATCTGCAGTGACATCCTCTTCTATTTCCTCAACTGGCTCTCTGACTAAGATTGGCACCTCCTCAGTGGCCTCACCTTTGGTTTCTGACTGGGGTTTGCTTGGTTCATCGGCCCTGTGGTTTAAAAGCTTCTTGCCACTCCTTAGTAAGATTGCATTCGCCTGTTGGTTTCCTCCTGGGATGTTTGTGTTACCCAAAAAACCTTGTTGCGCGGGCTTCTTCAGATTGGCTATTTCAGCTGCCATTTGTGCCATTGACGTCTCTATTGTCCTCATCTGAGCCCCATGGCTCTACAATGTCTGTCCAAACTGATTCATAAATTCCCCTTGTTGCTTGATCTGCTGACCAAAGGCGTTCATAAGTTCTTGGTTCTGCTTTATCACTTGGTTGAGCAACTCTGTGGTCTTATTCTTCGCCACCGGCTGGGGTTTTGCATCAGGGTCCTGCAAAAAGTTATTTGGATCCTTCCAAGAAAATTTCTTGTCCTTCCTCCATGAGTAATCGTTATTTCTATAACCTACTGCTGGTGCATGAATTTGACTTGAGCTTCGTCCTCGGATTTGGTATCCTCTTTTGCAAGCAGTTTCTTTGCTAGAAGGTCCATCTTCTCATTCAGCTCATTGATGGCCTTTGACTCCCCCTCAACTCGAACGTGCTCTACGGCATCCCTGTCGCCCCATGATTGATTCTTGGCCATGTTCTTCAGAATTTCTCAACACCTCGTGTTTGTGTTGTTCAAAAAGAACCCCAAACCGGCAGAATCGATGTTACTTCTATCATGCTCGGAGAGAGAAAAATAGAAGATTTTGACTTGTGTCTCTTTGTCAAGCCCATGATGTGGGCACCTCCTAAGCATGATCTGAAACCTTTCCCAAGTCTCAGAGTAGGTCTCTCCTACCTTCTGGGTGAAATTGTAGATTTTCCTGATCATGTCATTAGTCTTCTCGGGCGGGAAGAACCTTTCAAAGAATACCTCCACCATGTGGTTCCACGATTCCACATATTCATCGTCAATATTGTGCAACCATTCTCGTGCATTTCCTGCCAGAGAACTCGAGAACAACTTCAGGTAGAGCGTCTCCTGTGGAAATCTGTCAATTTTAATCATGTCACAATTCTCCACGAATTGGCTTATATGAGTGACTGGGTCTTTGTTCTTTAGCCCATGGAACGCATTTGACTTGACCAAGTTGATTAATGTATGATCAATCTTGTAAGTCGGAATGTTGATCGCCTGCTTCTTAATTGGCCCCTTTGACGCAGATGAAGAAGAAGGCTTGATCTTCTCCCATATTGTTTGTTCCTCTGCCATTTCTTCTTGTTTGGATTCTAAATATGTTTCTTCCAAGTGGTCTTGACTGTAATCCTCCTCGTCGTAAGGTCCCTGCTGCGGAACCTCTGGTTCCTATTGTGTGTAGTCGGTGCTACGCATCTGCACCATGCACAGTACCTGCAAAAATGAAAATTTCAGTTCAGTATCGTGCTAGACGATTACAAAAATTGGAAAGATAGACTATGAATTTTAGAAATGATTTCAAAATCATAAAAATAAAAAGGTGGCCTAGAATGGCCACTTGCAGCACTCGTAGTGCCGACACTTGCCGTGTCCCCAGCAGCGGTGCCAAAAACTTGACACGCTTTTTCCGTGCGTAAAACGCAAGTGTACGCGTCAAAGTAATATAGGCCTTTATGAGGCCCGAGTCGAACTCAGGGACACTGAACTATCAGTAGACTACTACTAACTGTTCACGATCAGCTAAGTCGGTTAAAATGGTTTGTGAGTTATTTTAAAATTAAAAGAAAAAGAAAACAAAATAAAACAATCGATTAAAGGTTTAATTTAATCAATTCAGGTGGACATCTTTAGGATTGCGGTTTCACCACGGGTTTTCATTGTATGAATTTTTATATAATAATTCAGGTTCATCTCTCAATTCCGGGTAGTGGCCTGTAGTCAGAATTGCCCATTTTCATGGTACAATTCACTACCTATGTCTAGGTCGGTTCCACCATCGTAGTAACATATACCCTAAATTAGGTGCATTAGAAATGACCTCTGGGTTTCCACCATTAATCTTACATCACCTTGTTTAAGGGATTTTTTAATTAATGTGATATTCGTCTCTTTTCAACCGTTAATTCTTCTTTCAAAGTAATTAAGGGTATTAGATTATTATTATGGTGATCAAGCATAACAATATAATTGAGAAAATGAATTCATACCACAGATTTAAGAGATTAATGACGAATTACTATGATAAAAATGTCAAACAATGCTTCCCCGGGCTACTCCCAGTCCTAAAGATAAAGGAGATTAGCCATGCATGTTCATCTCAGAGTAAAACATGGTAGAGAAAAGGGGAAACATGGAGAAAAAAATGTGAATAAACTATAAAAGACCTGAACGGAGAAATTCAAGCGTTCCTTGGCGTAGAATGTGTGATCTCTGGCCTTTCGGTGGTGGAAAACATCTTCTTCGGTGTCCAGAATGGCTGGGTCGTACTTCTGGGCTCCGTTCTTCTCTCCACACCTTCTCGGGACGTGTGCAATGACTAATGACATGATAGATTGCTCTTGGCCGTCGTCATTAGGTATATCACCGAGTTAGGTTGCAAAAATATCATAGTCGTCGGATTTAGATCGATCTGAAGCAAACTTGTATCTGACGAGGTCGATACCATCAACGTGAGTCGATGGTATCAACTCTACATGGTATCGGCTGGTCTTCTTTTCTTTTCTTTGTCGCGACTGATGCTAACTCAATACCATCAACGAGGGTCGATGGTATCGACATCCTAAGGCGTCGGTTTTTGTCCTTTTTCGTCGTTGTAGCTCCACTTGTCGATAGTATCGACTTTGGAGTCGATAGTATCGACTATCTTCTCGCCAGCAACCTGATGGTATATTGATACCATCGACTCTCCCGTCGATAGTATCGACTCTGTGATGCTCCTTGCGGCTGGCAACCTGTGGTCTCGTCGATGGTATCGACCACTGTCAATAGTATCGACAGTAGCAGATATTCGTTTTTCCTGAAATTGTAACACAAAACCACATAAGACGAAATAAAACATATTATTATAATCATTTCTGCTCAAAATACCAAAATAAGGGAGATTTGACACTGAGAAGGATCATAGACCAAAGTAAATGAATTATGCAATATTAACCACTAAAATGACCAATAAATACATAAAACACAAGTAAAACAAGTCTATAAATGTGACTCAAAATCATCGCATCACACCCTTATCCTTTCTTGTGGTCATTCTTCTGTCCTTGAGTTCCTTCAGTGAAACCCATATATCCTTTGGGTGGGTTCTGAGCAGGCATCACAGTCCTCTCCATGTCTAAGGTGGTGTTGTAGGCTTCAACAAAGGTTTCCAGTTTACTCATCATCACATGTGGTTTGATTGTGGGGTGAAGATGCTCCATAAAATGGTCCACCCGCCTTTCCTCATCCATCATGTGTCCACAACGCTCTAGGATACAAAACTTACAGCCAAAATCCACAACAGATAAGTTACCCTGGGTCATGTTGGTGAACTCTCTTTCCTTCTCCTTCTTAGATGAGGTGGGAATGAATCTGGTGGTGAAGATAGTCCTGAAGTCAGTCCATGCCATTGGTTCTTCACTTAGATCTCATCCCATGTTGTAATTTTACCACCATATCTTGGCTACTCCTTCTAAGAGGTGAGTAGCAAAAAGAACCTTCTTGTTTGGTTGTACCTCAAGCATGCGAAAACCATTCTTGACTTCCAGCAGCCAGGCATCTGCTTTTTCGACCACTTTGGTCTTATCCTCTCCCTAGGATCTCTCAATGTTTAGCTTGACGAAGTCTAGAATGGTGACTCTAATTCAGGGACGAATGAAAAGTGATTCTCAATTTTCATCTCTGGCTATGTCCCTGAGGGACATGGAATTAATGGCCTCAGTTAGCCTCTTCTATTGTTCCATCCATAGGGCATCCGAGGTGTGAACCACCATTTCCGGTCCTGGACCACCGGTCTAGTTCTCCTCAAACTTGACTTCATCCTCCAACATGAGCTCCTCTTCTTGGTCCATCTCGGGGTTGTTGAAGGGTACTGGCTTAGGATCAGGGCCTTCTTCTGAGGCTCCCTCAGGTCTCTTTCTCTTCTTATAGGACTCACCACCATGGTTCCTCTTTCTCTTCTCAAAAGATCCCTTTCCCTTGCGGGGAGGCCAACCACCCGTAGCTGGGTTCTCGTTGGCCTCGGGGATAGCTAAAGTCTTCACTCGAGCCATCTAAATAAGCATACAATCAAACATTCGTTTACTCTTAATATAATTATACTTACGCCGATGACATCTTATTTACGTATCTTTTATTAATTTGATGGAGGATTCCTTAATCCTTATCATACTTACCCTTACTTCAAGAGGGTGGGGAAGAGAGAGAAAACCCTGAATCTTAGAATCCTTAATTGAATTAGGGTTGAGAAGGGACAAAATAGATGAGAGAGTCCTAAAGGTATCTTATTTCGAGTCAGAACCTCAAACATTGGCCAAACAGTCACACTACATCCGGGAGTCCTCATGACCGACTAGCGGGGCGGAGGAATATATTTCCAACCCCCAGACCGTGATCCTTTTCTAGACACCTCTGTCTTTCAGAAAATCCTCTAATAACTCCCTCGGTTCTACAGAGTTCATAAAATTTAATAATTACTAAGGATTAAGTGAGGAACCAGGGCTCTGATACCAAATGTAACGACCCCACCTCCCGATAGCCCCCAATTAAGGGAGACCAGAAGGTCAGAGATGTTATCCCAATATTTTTAGATCAATGGTTCGACATTTAATCAATAATAATTATCAAATTCTACTAAAACTAAACTAAAAAGCTAGAATATAATAAATCTCTTGATACCTTATAAAAATTTCATATTTCTAGACTTCTATCCACAGATGGAGTCTATCTATCTAATCCTCCTTAAATTGATTATTTGTACCTTCATAATGTTTTAGTTTACTGTTTGTTGTTTTCAATGATTGTACCTAAAACTCTGACAAAAAAATGTCGGTCAGTATATTTCTATACCGGTATGTGGGGGACAATCACAATTTCACAAATAATTGCTAACAACCTAATTATCACAAATAAGTTATTAACAATCAAATTACATTTTCAATGTGACATTCTCAACCGCTTTTGCTCTAAACCCTGGATTACCCTCTCTTAGGGTTTTGTCCTTGCAAGGGACATAAGGCCATCTTCTCCATCCTGATCTTAGTGCTTGGGGTCACCTCTCATGGTGCCCAATAGTCTTCCCTCTAGGGCTTGACCAAATAGACCTTCCCTCTAGGCTTGGTCATGCATCATACATCAGGGTGGCATGTAGGTTCGAGAATGCACATATATACTTAATTGTGATAATCATAGTGACTTTATAGGATTGCATAAATAAAACACTCAACAGTTTAGGTTGCATCCAATCGATCAAACGTTTGAGAAAATTACGTGAAACTAGTTCAATTATTCATAAATAACCACATATCGATATAGAAATATATTGACTGACGTTTTGTTTGTCGGAATTTTAGGCACAATCATTAAAAATGACAAAGTGTAAACTGATACATTGTGAAGGTACAAATAATCAATTCAAGGTGGATTAGATAGATAGACTCCACCTGTGCATAGAAGTCTAGAAATCTGAATTTTTTACAAGGTATCAAGATATTTATTTTATTCCAACTTTTTTAGTTTAGTTTTAGTAGAATTTGATAATTATTATTGATTAAATATGGAGCCATTGATCAAAAAATATTGGGATAACAAATCTGGCCTTTTGGTCTCCCTTAATTGGGGGTTACCGGGAGGTGGGGTTGTTACAATGGTCTTAGGAGTGGTTCCTTTGAGATTAGAGTGTGAAAGAGAACCTAACCAACCCTAGTTCTACCCACTCTGGAAGGCTAATGAGACTTTCTCTAAATGGAGAGCAAGTTGGTGCCCAACCCTCTGGAGCCCGACCTACAAAAAGGGGGTAGCCACCCCTTTTGAGAGCTGAACCAAATCCACGAAACTCTATGAGACTCCATGATACTCTCCTCACCTCCAATTTCTTAACATAAGCTCTACTCTTCTCTCCTTTCTCCTCCTTGTACTCTATCATAGGTCAAGCCACCATCATCCCTTCCTAGTTCACCTTCGATCAATTGGAATCCATTGGTGAGTCCGGTGAGAAGAGGTGAAGAAGTCAGCAAAACCACCTGCCTCCCAAGGGTCCAGGGGTGAGAATTCAACTCCCTAGATTGACCTTGCATGGGTGTTGTTGTGAACTGGAATAGGGCGTGGATTGAAGATGACAAGTTGTGAAATGACCTTCTTACCCGTAAGGCATGCAAGGCCCAAGCGCAAGGAAGAAAGGGCAAAAGAGTACTTCTGAATTGATTTGATGTCCTACTCACATGGAGAAGGACACATACTTGGTTGAAGCTTATTCGCAGAGCCCCGATCCGTACAGATAAGGAAAAGTGACCAAATAATGATGTGGTGTTCTATTATTGGTCCATGGGTAATTTTTTTGGTATAATCATAATAAATTATTTGTAAAGCAGATCAAGACATCTTATATATGATAATTGATCATGAGAATGCAAGGAATTAAATAAAAATATTACAAGGACCTAAAGTAGACTCTAGTTCAAAAAGTACCTAAAGTTGTTATCTTTAATATATTAAATAAATCAAAACCCTAATTTCTAATTTTTGTTGATACGAATGGGTTCGATTGATGTTGATGATGTTAATGATTAGAGATTGATCTTTTATGGACAAAAAGAACAGCTTGGAACTTATGTGAACTTGGAAAAACATGAATTGATGGACTAGGGTTTCTTTTAGACTAAAAGTGCAATTAATGATAAATTAGGGTTTGTCTACCCAAAGGACATGAAAAGTAGTAATTAGGGTTTGGAAAGCCAAAACTCTAATGGAACCCTGAAGTTGACCTCAAAACTCTATCTTAAGACCCAAGCCGGTCTTAGTGATGTTTTTGGATAGAATGATGATACATGGATGTTATGCTTTAACTTTTAGGATAAATTGCTTGGTTACTTGTTTGTATATTCCTGATTGATGTTTATTGGACTTCAAGTTAATGTTGAAACATGTATGTGAATATGCCTTACACTACTTGATTTAGTTTCTCGACATTTTCCAAAGTTTTCCGGATGGATTGCAAATTAAATAGTTGCTTGTTTATTTATTTCTTGCAAACTATAAAGTCACTATGCTATCACATTATATGGAAATGACTAGCTCAAATCCTATGCCACCTCTGGATCTATGATATATATGGAAGGTCACCCGCCTGAATAGGGGGAGACATCAAAGGTCATCCTCTTGAATAAGGGAAGACTATGTCTGCTGTAGGGACAATACCCAGAGGGTTTTGCAAGAGATTGGATAGATCAAGGTTGAGTAGTCATGCTTAAAATGTTAATTTTGATTTTGTAAACAAAATTTGTTGTGATTATGTTGTTACAAATAAATGCAAAATTTTTGTTTCCCCCACTACTAGTATAACATGTTATACTGACCACATATTTTTCTTGTTGACATTTTAGGAGGATCTATCGTTAATCTAAAATTATGATGGAAACAAACATTCGAGGAAGAAGACATCAACAAGAACATACATTAATGTAATCATGGAGGTTTAGATAGTTTTATTTTCTTGATGCAAAACCATAGATTGTAAATCCTTGTAGAAGTTATCATGTATCAAACTCCTTTTGATTTAGTGAAATTTATTAACTATTTCATGTTAATTGATAAACCTTTGGTCCTGTATTAGAGTAATGGCACTTGTCCCCTTCGTCTTCCTGAATAGGGGATAACAAGGTGATGGGTCTTTACAATGAGCCTTTTCTACATGTTAGGAGACAGAGAGCAACCTAGATATCATGTATATGTGTTCATGACATCAAGGAAGGTTACAAAATCAGGTGCTTTAGAAAACCATGTCTTGTCAGGGTCACCTCCCATTCATCCTTTTACTTTATTGAAGTCATAATATTAAAACCCCAAGAATTATTAAGTTATCCCCCATCTCGATCTTCTATTGGCAAATGATTCCCTTATTTGAATGGTCATGACTCATTATGCTACAAGAGCGGTCTTCATCCTAGGGCAGGATGGGGATTCAAATTTTGTTGAACTTTGATGTCATGCTAGGGGATAAAGTCATGCCATGTAATGGATGGATAAGTGGCAATTCCTCACCAAATTGATCCAAGGTGCCAAGTGTTAGAGACACCTCAATGGGATTTACTCCTTAAATGCCTTAATGGGGAGATCCATCACAAGCATGTGTCTTCCTAGTAAGAGGCTACTTTGTGGTTTTCTGAGAAATGTCTAGTTGTCATGGATCTTTTAATTGAAGCTTTAAATGGAAATTGATTATCAAGGTCATAGTATGAGAGCTTGTGGTTCCATGAGAAATGAATGGAGTTTTCCTACTAAAGTTTTCCCACCTTTTCATTCCTAGGTTATCCCATTTAGAAGTTGGTTTCACCATTTTTAAAGAGACAACATGGATAGATGCAAGAGGTTTCAACTTCAATTCCAATCCTCCTATGATTCCCTATCCAGACTGACCCTGATAGACATCATTGTTATAGTTACATGAGTTTTGTCTGTACATAAGTATTAGGAATCCAAGATCATGAGGTTCAAACCTAACTCGCCTCGGGGGACTCATTTTTTTGTCCACCTCTCATGAGTATTTTGATAGCAATCATGGGGATTCACACTTTCCTTTGTCACATCATGAATACTTTTGCATTATTTAATGAAAATGACATATTTTAAGGATTTAATTTTGGTAGGAGAACTATTAGAGTCTTAGGATAATGGTTGTTCTACTTCTTTTCAAATCCCTAGGTTCTTCCTTGACCTTTCCACTTCAGGTTGGATTAGGGGGATGTTTCTAGGTATTTAAATAGATTTTAATTGCATTATAAAGGGACAGGAGTTTCTGGATCCCTTACATGGGTATTTTTCAGAGGCATGTGGTCGTTGAAGCTTTTCTGTACACAATGTAGGACCCTACCCATTCAGGATTGAAATTTCCCCCAAAGTCTGCATTCTAGATGGCAAGTAGTACTAGACCTCCCTTCTGGACATTGTAGGGACAAACCTCCTAGTTGAATGCTCAAGCTTTCCTTGCTTGAAAACATTGTGCATGATGCATAGCTTTCATTCTTCATTCTTCAAGTGTATTGAGGCAGTTGTTTCAATCTTCAACCCATGTTCCCTCAGGGATATCTTCTTCTTGTAGTATGCAGAATAAAGAAATACATACCTTGACTGGAAATTCCATCCCATATACCAACAGATATGGTGTAGCCTCTGAGGAAGTTCTTATGGAAGTTCAATAAAGCCCAAAGGACCATTGGAAGAGATTCATGCCAGTTGGCACAAAAGTTGGTTGTATTGTTCATAATCTTTATGAGGTTCTTGTTGGAAGATTCTATGGATCCGTTCATATGGGATAGTTAAGGTGATGTCTGGTAGTTCTTGATTCCCAAAGAGCTTAGATACTCTTTCAAATTTAGCTATGAAGTTTGTACCAATTCTTGATACAATCTCTTGTGGTATTCTATGTTGTATTATGATGTTGTTCTTGATGAACTTGACCACTTGTTAAGCCAAATATTGGTGATGGACACAACGTCTACCCACTTCATGAAGAATCTTACTGCGACTTGGATGAAATAGTTTCCATTTGATGATTTGGGATCTATTTTATCTATCATATCAATTTCTCAATCAGAGAATGGACAAGGTATGGCCATGTTGTATAGAGGATTAGTTGGTACATGATGTAGTCAATATGGATCTGGCAAACTCAAAATTTGCAAACATACTCATAGTATTCTATTTCGCATGGTGTTCCAAGTTCTATCTTCTTTTCTAACAAGAACCTGCTCATATTTGTGCCACACAATCCTCCATGAACTACCTTCATGAGGGTTTTTGCTTCTAGCTTTTCCACACATTGGATGAAAGTATGGCTATAGGATTTATTATATAGGTTGTCCATTAGATGAACTAAATGGTTTTTTTCTTGAAAACCTATTATTCTCTTCAGGAGATCTTCAACGATGTCTTGATTTTCCAAATCTTCTTTAATGTTGTGAAACCAAGCCTTCTCTTCATTGTTAATGGTGTTTTTGATGACCATACAGTAAACATGTGGTGAGATTGTTTGTGCTTTAAAAGAGAAGGTTTGGTCCCATTGAATGTTGATCCGCGAAGCAAGGGTAGCTAAAACATCAACAAATGCATTGTGCTCTCTTCTGATGAATTGGAAAGAGATGTTCTCAAAGTCTCGAGATAAATAGCACATGTATTTTGATAAGGTAGCAAGTTTTGATGGTGAATCTTCTAGTTATTCTAGACTTGAGATATCACAAGGAGGGAATCATAATAGACTTGAGGATGGCATACCCCTTGATGTCTGGCGAGTTGAAGTTCCAAGATGCAAGATTCATAGTCGACCATATTGGTTTCGACGTTAAACTCCAACCATCATTTAACATGTAGTTGTTATCCTTAGGGATTTTTAAGGATCACCCCTATTCTAGCTCCCTTGTGATGGACTTCCCCATTGAATAAGATCATCCATTAATTAGGTTGGAGGGAAAACCACATTAGGTGAGCTGATCATTCATATTGTCTTCATTAGGGAACCTATGCTCATGTTTGCTTCTTTTAGAAGTGAAGAACATACTAATTGATCGATAAGAGCTTGTGGTTTGACCGTCTTCATAGGTATCTATGTGATATTGAATTATGATAGCATTACCTACTATTTGGCACATCGCCTAGTGAGTGTATGGCAGACACATAAATAAAGAAGTGGGTCATTCTTCACTATCAACTATAGTGGATATTAATTAGATAGCGATGAAGTTTTACTATTGCATGTATCAAGTATAGTGATTCTTATTGTTGGTGTAGTGGGCCTCTATATCATTCAACTTATTGGACAAAGAATAAATTGCATGTTCATCATCAACCATTCATTGACTCAATACTCCTCCCATTAATGCATCATAGACTAACAATCATTGGGTGATGGGTTATCCTAGCAACATTGGCTTTGGAACTAGAGGACTGGTGAGGTAATCTTTAAGCTTTTCGATCACTCTGTCACATTGTTTGTCTAGACAAAATTGTAATTCTTCATGAACAGCTTGAAGATGGGCTCACATATAAGCCACTAGCACAGTATTGGTCTCTCGGGTCGATTTTTTGAAGCATGCAACATCACTTTTTAGGCGACGCCTAGGTGGGTGTCGCTACAGTACTTGTGACGCTATAGAGGTAGAAAAACTGACCCTAGAGAGGTAAAAAAAACTGACCCTAGAGGGAACAAAAACCGACCCAAGAAAAGTACAAAAACCGACCCAAGAGAGGTAAAAAACCGACCCAAAAGAGGTTTAAAACTGGCCCAAAAGAGCAACAAAAACCGACCCTAGAAGTCTTCAAACAGCTGTAAAAACACCTACTGGGTCAGTTTTTCTGAATAACCGACCCAACAAGTATCTATTGGGTCGGTTTTTCTCCATAAGCGACCTTAAAAGTCTTCAAATAGCTGTTAAAATACCTACTGGGTCGATTTTTCTAAATAACCGACCCAAGAAGTGTCTATTGGGTCGGTTTTTCTGTATAAGCGACCCTAGAAGTCTTCAAATAGCTGTACATGAACCTACTGGGTCGGTTTTTTGTATATTCGACCCAAGAAGTGTCTATTGGGTCAGTTTTTCTGTATAAGCGACCCTAGAAGTCTTCAAATTGCTGTAGAATTTTAGGATAGAACCTACTGGGTCAGTTTTTTTAATAGCCGACCCAAGAAGTCTATAGGGACGGTTTTTTTAAATAACCGACCCGAGAAGTTACATTTTTTTTAAAAGAAAAATTCTGCAGAAATAGAAATCTTCATTACAGCAACCTGCAAAACAGAATTGCTTTATGCAATTCAAAACCTACAATAGAAATAGACTTGCAAATGCAATGATGCAAGCCAAAAATGCATTCCAAAGCCATTTGCAAACTTTTATGTCCAATCCTTTTTGAATTGATGTTTCATAACAACAATTATTCACATATATTGAGTTGAATCTTCATACACAACACTTACTAACATTCTTGCAAGTCTAAGATAGATTCACTCAAATGAGACATATAGCACATACTAACATTCATACACATAGCACATACTAACAACAATGATAGATTGCAAGTTTAAAAGTGATATTAATGTCATACTACAAAAAGTAAATTTTGATAGAGTTTCAAATCTACATACACAAATGAAGTTATGAATTTCAATCCAATGCTATAGTGACTTCATTAAGAAAAGCATCTGATCATTCTTCTCGGAATTCATTTAACCCATCAAGTGTGTAAGGATGAGTTGTAAAGATCTGCAAAAAAAAGTACATGCTCATATATTTTATAAAATGATGCAAATCTCACTTGTAAATTTATGATGTTATTTTTTATTAATTACCTTATCTATACTCTGAATGTCTACTGATTCTTCTTTCAAAATAGTTTGCATATACTTCATTACGTAGTATCCACAAGCCCAGTCATTATTTTGTATATGACACTACAAATAAAGAATTATAACTTAATATTAGTAAACTGCTACAAACAGAGTTGTAAAAATAAAGAAATAAGACTATAAGAGAGTTAATATATAAAATTTGACATTAATACATTACTGTAAGAGTTGTAAATCAAAGTAGTTACCTTGACATTTTTCAAAGTCAATGTCTTTAATTTTGTGGGTATTATTCCTCCACCTTCACGATAAGCCTTTATTCCCCTATCAATCAATTTGATTACGATAGTTGTCAAAATAGAAATTCTAAGTATAAATATCATGTTGAAGCATAACAATTGATGTTATAGAAACTAAAATTTATGCTTACTCCATAGTTGGCAATCTCAGTTTGTGACCCCTTGTTGTTTTTCCCATTGGGTCAAGATAATAGAAAGTCATCAATTTTGGGACAACCACCACTAGTTCCCAATGTTTAGATCTGAGTAAATTTATATTGAAAACAAAAATTATAATTATAATTTAGTCAATATTAGAATTCTATTAAATTATAATACTTACTCGACACTAAAAGGAATTAGAATAATTTCTCCCCTTTTGCCCTAAGCTCTTGCATCCGACGCATCACTGTGGGACCTCTACTCTTCTTAGCATCACCACTAGCATCCTCATGCTCATGATCAGAATGTTCATCTTCACTTGCCATTTTAGAACAAACTGCAAATATACATGATAAAAGAAAACATAAGTGATAATAAAAGAACAAGTGGTGATATATAATAAAATGTATACATGATAAAAGAAAATGTGTGCATGAATGATAATACATGCCTCTAGTTTTGGTACTATAAGTTGTAAGGTTTTTTTGATAGGAAATTCATTACTTTTATACTAAAGTGTACCACCTATCCCATTTTGAATATTTAACCTCACTAGTAATTGTATAATGTATGTTTAGTTTTCAATAAAATTTCAGCAACATTTCCCCTTAGTTCTCCAATTACATCAATGTAAATGGCAAATAACCACTCACATATGTACCCAGAGAACAAATGAGGAAATATTACTAAAAATTGTATTCAAAACTAAACTTGCACTATACAACTACATCCTAAGTGAGATTAAATATCCAAAAATAGTCCAATATCGGGGACTATCCAAAATGTACTCCTAATGAATAAATTTTGAACAGGTTTCTAAGTTTATATATAAATGTATTTGTCATATTTATACATAGGTGGTCTCATCTATAAACCCTAAAGTGTCAATCTAAAACTAAACAATGTTTACCCTTGTATTTTTAGATTGTATATAATGATTAATTACATATGTGATTGATAATAAAATGTACATATAAAAAGAATACATGTTTTTATTATTGGTTGGTTTACTAGATAAACATTCATTTATAAGTACTGAATTGGATAATCAATTAGGTGCTCTTAATAGAAATAAATAGAAAGGCGTAAATTAAACATCATGCATGATCTTTCATAATAGATAAACAGTAAATCAAGACTCAAATGCAAAAGACAGCCAACACGACCAGTGTACCTAGCACGGCCGTGGTACAACTCAAATGCAAAAGACAGCCAACACGACCAGTGTACCTAGCACGGCCGTGCAACACTGGCATTTCAACTTAGTCGTGCAAAAGACACCATCACGGTCGTTCTAAAGACACCAACACGGCCGTGCTACACCCCAAAATATGAAAGAGAACAAACATAGCCGTGCAAAGGACAACATAGAGCTTGAAATGGGAAATGGAAAATCTTACCTGTCAGGCGCGAGCGTGGAGGAAAAGCTTTTCGTTTGCCGTTATCAACACGGCCGGGCCACGCGAGAGAAGGTGCGTCGGCGGCGGGTAGCTTTTGGATAAGCAATATCGACCTTGGCGGCGAGCTGGTCTATGGAAACAGCGGCGAGATCTTGGCGGTGAGCTGGTGAGCTTCGGCAACAGCGGTGAGCTGGTGAGCTATGACCCGGCGAGACCTTGGTGGCGCTTTTGGCGGCGAGTTAGTGAGCAACAACGGCGGCAACGACCCGAACGGCAAGCTGATAATCGAGCGGCGAGCGACGAATGCCACGTTGGTGGCGGCGAATCTTTGGAGGCGTCGACCTTGGCATCGGCGAGTGTGAGCGACAGTGAGAACGAGAGTCGACAGTGAGGCTAGGAGAGAGAGTGCGAGAGTGGGGAGTGTGCATTAGTGAGAGTGAGAGTGAGAGATTAAGGGTTTTAAGACTTCTCGTGTCGGTTAAGAAAAAAACTGACCCAACAGGTCCCCATTGTCGGCGTCTCTGCAGACGGTTATCTCAAACAACCGACCCGAGAGGGTCTTTGCGTGACACTTCTAGGGACGGTTCTTTAAAAAACCGACCCGAAAGGCTGGACTTCTAGGGATGGCTGTCTCGGAAAACTGACCCGAAAGGGTCTTTGCGTGGAGACCTCTAGGGACGGCTAAGAAGTAAAACTGACCCGAGAGAGTGCTCGTGGAATCTTATAGGGATGGTTAAAGAGAATAACCGACCCAAGAGGGTATAGATCAACGTGCGAAAGGCAAAAATTAATTCTTTTTCTCCACGGGAAGCATGTCGGGTCGGTTTTTATATAAAAATGATGCTATGTTTATGCCTGCCGCGAATTTGATGATTTCGCGGGTCTTTTTCTAGCGTCGATTAACCTAAAAAAACCGACCCAATAGCTAAAAGTGGTACCCGAATTTTTTCTAATGACTTGTTGCTTCGGTTTTAGCTTATTCGGTCAGTTTTTCTAATATAAGTGACGCTAACGAAAGCGATGTTAGAGACCGAAAATGTACTAGTGAGCGTGAGCTTGGTGATGTTGTGGATGATGTACTACAAGTGAGTGATTAGGCCTCATATCTCCTTTTCTATTTTGTAGGATGGCATTTCCTAATAGCTTGCACCTTCCCCAAGTTGATTTATATTCCCCTCTAAGTAACAATGTACCGAAGTAGGTAACCTGGTGTAATCCCCAAAAGTACATTGGATGGATTTGGGTTCAAAAAGAACATCATAACCATTTGAATACTTTTTGAGGTTGGCAATGTGATCTTCAAAAGTCTTAGACTTGGCTATTATATCATCCACATAGATCTCCACCTCCTTGTACATCATGTCATGATATAGAGTGACGATAGATTTTGGTATGTAGCTCTGGCATTCTTGATATCATATGGCATGACTTGATAGTAGAGCACACCCCACTCTATGATGAAGGTTATCTTCTCTTTATCTTTGTAGGCCATCTTGATCTGGTTGTAATTGGTGAATCTATCCATGAAGCTAAGGATTGCATAGTTGGTTGTATGGTCATCAAGCATGTCGATGTGTGGAAGAGGAAAGTCATATTTAGGAAATTTTGTATTGTGATCCTGATTGTCCACACTTTTCTCCCTTTTTCAGTACAAGTACAATGTTGTCCTGTCATGTAGGGTAGTTGACCGTATCTAAGAAACTAGCATTGTACTACTTATACACCTCCTCTCTGATCTTGAGGACTAGCTTTTTGCTTGACAGGGAAGACACCAAGGATGATAGGAAGCCAGTGAACCATAATTCCCTTGTCCAACCTAGGCATGTCAGAATAGCTCCATGAAAGCACATCAATGTAGTGGCATAAGATCTCTATCAACTGTTCTTTCATATTATGAGTTAGATGTCCTCCTATTTTGAATTTGTGTTGCTCGTGGTCTGAGAAAATTTACCATATTTGTATCATCTTCAATATGAAAATGTTTATGTTCGATATATAATCTAGGGTGGGAACATGTTTATTGACATAGATCTGTGCTACTTAAGTAAAAAAATCAGTGAACTCCTAGAGAGCTCGCTCGTCTTCAATGATTTTTGTGTTTTCTAGAATTTTGTAGGGGAGAATAGAGACGTGGTAGGGAATGATTGTATAACCATTGTGAGATCACTACCACATCAACATGTTATCCTGTTATATGTTTTTTTGGTATGATAGGTGACCTAGTCCTCACCACATACCAGTCCTCCACATACCAATCTTGAACTTCATCAACATTCCACATAGGATGTATAAGGGATTGTGGGTCTTCTACGACTTCTGTCTTGAAGATGCAATTGACCCCCATCCTTCGATCATGTTTTAGGCATTGTGATTGTTGTCCCACAAAATATCATAGGCTTCCTCTATGTATTCAGGACATGCAGTCTTAGAGTCATCTTACTACCACTAGCTGAGGCAAATTCATAGAGAAACATAACTGACATCATCGGATGGTGCCTCTATTTTTTATGGTGTTGGTTTGGTGGTTTTCACCTTGCCAACATGATCATAATGGAATTCTTCATGGCTTTTCTTTGTGTCAGAAGGGTTGTTAACGGGGAAGGTATGAGGAGGATAAGGCCTTATTCTTATCCTTACCCACCTTGGAGTAGCAAGTAAGACTAAAGTTGAGGATAAATACCCTTCATATGATTCTCATTACCCTCCTCTTAACTTTACCCTCTTCCCCTCCGGGGTACATGGGGAGGATATGGATAAAATTAGTAAATTTAACGGCTTATGTAAAGAAAACATATGAAAGTTAGCTAGGTTCTTAAATCATTGTTGAGTGGCTGACTTTGGTCACATGAACAATATATCAATAAAAAATTAATAGGACCAGGCTTAGTGTTTTTATAAGCATAGACAAGTATAGGGGAAAAACATGGACTTCATGTATATTACAATAAACTAATATGTAACAACATGGTACAACTCTAATTGTCACGATGAATCTGTCAACTTGTAAAACTCACTGAGTCAACATGAAATTTATAATGTAGACATCGTTTTCGTGTAATCTAATACTTCTTTTTATCTCCTTTTTTTAATTATGTAAAGATGCTAGCTAGTACAGAAAGTTTATCCCTTATTGTAATCCGACTATTAAACAATCTAAACATTTCTACTTACTACGCTTGTACTTGATTACAACTACAAGATCATGGTCAATAGGCAGTGAAAGTGAGAGAATGCCATGTATGATGTGGTCGGGCTTCTTTCCATCTTTCCGCTTAGTGCATTTAAGTTCAATTAACATTTATTTACTGAAATATATATAACAAATGTATACATAGTAGCGGGTAAAGGGTAGGTGGGTATGGATATTACTTATTCCTTACCCTTACTTACAAAGGAGCATGTAAGTGGGTAAAGGGTAAATAGGTAAAGGGTAGATAAATCTCTTACCATTACCCTTTTCCTATAAGGTATCGATAAAGAGTAAATGGATAATACCCTAATCATTGATGGTCATATGTGTCAGGGTGCTCCGAGAATGGTTGGTCGACTGCAAGGATAGGTTTGATCTTAATTGCTTCCTCATTTAGAGGGATGACCTTATCTTCATATGGTTGGTTGTTCTGGGAGACTTGAATGCCCTGGGTGTCTTCTTTGATGAGGGTGATCTCTCTGGTCTATCTATGATCTTGGGGTAGTCATCCTAGTCATCTTTGTTGACCTCTTCCATAAGGTAGGGCATTATCACAAGAACAATAGCCTTCATGAAGTGAGATATCTTCTTTAGTTATAGGTACAGTGTATGGGAAGCAAGTATGAGGATCTCTAGGCTTAGGTATGGGGTCCCATAGATATTGTACATGAGTCGACACTCTTCATCTTCCCTTCTTAGATCCTAAGTTAGCGGTAGATAGTAGAGATAGAATCACCTTATCAAATCCTTCAGAGTGGGCTACAACGTTGCAGCCTTCCAATATGGTCTCCACCTTATGATTCAGGTTTGTGCTTATGATGAGACATAGAATCTCAAGCCCAACCCTCATTGACTTGAAGGAATCTATATGATTTCTGTATATCCTTGGCATTTGGATCCCAAACATTGATATGGACAAATTTGCATCTCTCATGATTGTTAGGCAAACAACTTGGGGCCATATGTGAGATGGTGAGGATTGTATTCTTTGTGGATGTACATAGATGATGTTGGCAATATGCATCATCTCAAAGCTAAAATAGAGATCATCTTCTTTGATGTAGTCTATGGTGTCAGGACTATTGGCTTGGACTATGATGATAATGTGTCCCACTTGATATATCATCCTTTGATGAAGTTATGGGGAACCTCCTGGTTGTGATGAATCCATCACCTTCCTAAGAGGATGTTGAAGGAGGGACTCAGCTCCATGGCCACAAACAAGATTGCAAAATTCTATGGTCTAATTTGTAGCTCGAGGGTAACCTCCCTAGGGCTTTTATAATTACACCATGAAAGGAGGTATCTTTCTTTGTTTTTAGTTGTAATTCGAAAGGATATCTTCCTAGGTAGATAAGCATCTTGAGGGTGCACATTCTGTTTTTGACAAAGCAAGAAGGAATGTTGTGGCCCTTGTAGATAGTTTTGATTAGCAGGGGTTTTTTGTGACACCCCCTATGAGTATCTCATATTTAGAAAATGATATTAGAGTGGGGTGGTGATTAACTGTATCATGGCGGCAAGTGCTTTTGACCTTACATCATTCAAGATGTAAGCCCTTTTAATATCTTCATGAATCCTTCTCGATGCACGAGGGAGCTTTGCAACACTTCTTGTATTGATACTTCCCTTTCTAATTCATAGAAAAATTAATTTATGTTTGAGTCTTCAAGATTAGCTTCATTGTAGAGGTTTGGGGTGGGAGGCACCTAGTTGGTGTTGATGACAAAGATGGTAACCTTGCTCGCCTCTTCTGTATATGTGTTGGTAGGGACTCCTACATATGTGTTTACCTTCTATTTTCCCTTGTCGAGGGGTGAAGGTGCTTCTATTGGGATAGCATATTGGGCTTACCTTGGTGTCCTTAATGATTTGGGTACTTCAGATTGAATTACCACCATGGGGCAAGAAACTATAGTTTGTTGGACCTTTGTCAGGATAGGCACTTTTGGGACCCATACTAATCGGTTCTTCTGCATGGGGAAAGATATAGGTATATTGATTGGTTTTCTAGTGCTTACAGGGATCATTGGCTTCCTTTCTTGGATTATAACAATGACCTACATACTTCAATACCAATCCATTAATAGGTATCTCTAAAGGAAGGATCAGCTCAGGTGCACAATCCTTAGGCGATGATATGACATACATGGTGTTGGAAAATGAGGGTATTTCATGTTGTGACCGTGTTGACTTCACCTGATTCGATCAAATATTGCAAGGAATGTTTGAGTGTGAGGCATGAATATGTCTTGTGCCCCTTGGCTTGATAAAATTGCCAAAAATGTTTGATTGCAAATCTTAGGCAAGGGATTCAGAGGTTCCCTAGTAGGAATTTCATAGGTGTTTGATATCTGAGCTAAGAGAAGATCCTAGATGAGGAACTTACTTTTATATTTAGGAGGCTCTTCTGATGTGACAGTAGTCGATCCTAGCTCTGCTTGAGGTGACAAATTGCTTATTGTGGGAGGGTTATTCACCACCACTTTTTTCATAGGCAGTTCAATTAGAGGTGGGAAGTTTTTTGGTGGCCATGAATGTCAAAGTTGGATGCTGTGAGGTAGATAGTTGAGTGTTTTTATCTAAGTTTGTTGTGGTTGGGCATTGTGACATTAGTATCTTGAAACCTTTGAGCTTGAATCGGCAATATCTGCACAATTGGTTGTTGTCATTTACTATTGTTGGTTGAGATATTAGTACCACTCCCACTATCAAGTATGCTGCCTTAGTCTTAGTCCATTTTGACTTCTTATTGGCCATGATGGAAGTGGACTGAGGCTGAAAGGTGAGGCCCATCTTTTAAGACCCCTCTTTTGATGAAATTCTTGATTTGAACACCCATGTGGATCAGTTCCACAAAAGTATTACACATTTATAGAGATAATATGGTTGTAATGGCCAACATGACTGCTTTCATCACCATGTTCAGGGCCTCTTTATCTATAGGATTAGTTTCTAGTTGGGTGGCCATCTCTCTTTATTATCGAACAGTCTTGGGGAAACTCACTTCTATCTTTAGTTGCAGTGCCTCCAGACCTCCCTAGTAGGGACTTGGTCTAATTCTAAGCATATTGATCAATCAAACTTTTGGATATCTTGACCCTGGTGGTACTCATTATGTACTACTTGTTGTACCATTCTAAGGCTGGTCCTATCATGGTTAATGTGAATCAGTTGATCAACACATTCTCATCTTTTAGACCTCAACCACATCCAAGTAATATGCCTTGACATGGGCCATTGGATCTCTTTTTCAGGAGTACTTTATGAACTTGGGCATGTTGAAGTTGTAAGGCCCCTAAACTTGCTTAATGAGTTGAATAAGATTAATTATCATAATTGAATTCTTATAACCCTAATATAACCTTGTTATATGCTTTGAAATCATAATACAAACTTAAATTTTAAATTTGGTCCAATTTGAACAGTGTTTGAGCAAGTTATGCAATTTATGCACATTTTGGACTTTTATGCAATTTATGCAATTGAGAGGTTTTCTTTGCAATTTATCACTTGCATTATGTTCCTTGGATATTCTATTGAGATTTTTGATCCATGGGGAACCTATTTAAACCTTGGTTTGAAGGTGTTTTCTCCAAGGGTATTATAGGGTTTACCCCTTCACGGATGAGCTACCTTTAGTAGCTATCAACTAATGAATTATTTGATTGGATTGGAAATTCAACAAAGGAAAGCTAAGAAGGTCTATATGGACGGTGGGGGGGATGCTTGTGTGTGTGCTTGTATATTCTCAATAGTTTAAGGCCATAGACACATGGGGAGGCTACTTTTACACCTCACGCTTGCTTCCATCCTAATCCATGGGCTATATTTACCTCTTCCTTGCCCAAGTACGAAACTTTGCTTGCTTTCTCTTTCCTCTAACCTGGAGCAATGACTCCACTCGATTTTTCTACAGAACCAAGTGCTCTAAGGTAGAATACAACCTCTTTTTGGAGAAGAAGGTCTCCTAGAGCTCCATTTAGCCCTACCTAGGGTTTCCAAGGTCATCTTCTAGGGATTTCGACCAAGGCAAGTTTTTTTTTTCTTCCGTATTTCTCCATTTCTCTTTCTCTTCTCCTTTCTTAGACCTTTCTCCAGGTCGGAGCCTTGCTGTTCCATGGTAAAAATTACTCTAAAGTTCTAAAACCCTACCTTTCTTGCTCATTATGCTTAGGGTTTGCTCATTTGATGAAGAAAGGTGCTAGATGGACGAGTTAATAGCTTATGCTTGGATTTTCTACCCTACCTGCTCATGTTTTCTTCTATTTGGGAGTTTACCTTCTACTTAGAGGTAAGTTTTATAACTTGCTCCACGTTTATTTCTTCCCATAAGCTTTAAAGCTCATGTTCTTGCTTTTAAATGATGATCCATGTACTAAAAAGCTATGCTTGACTTGGATTTCGATTTTTATAATGTTCCCTATTCTGATTTTAGTTCTAGATGAACAAGTGATTATGTGTAAATTATTCCTAAGGTATAATATTACTTGTATCAGGTTGGTTTGATAACCTATGGTTCTAAGCACCTAAACTATAAGCTTGCTAGCTCATGTTCTTGCTTGAAAATGTTGATCCATGCATTAAAAAGCTATACTTGACTTGGATTTTGATTTTTATAATATTCCCTATTCTGATTTCAGTTCTATATGAACCTGTGATTATGTGTACATCATTCCTAAGGTATAATATGCCTTGTATCAGGTTGTTTTGACAATCTATGGTGCTAAGAACCTATCAACCAATGGTCAATTTTAGGGTTTAAAGCTGATTTCTTCTATAAACCCATGACCCGATGATGGTACCATTGCAACAACCCTATGGTGTTATCTTCATGACAACTTATGGTTGAGATCAAAGGTGTCATATGATGGTGACAACCTATGGTCACCCCCTTAGGTTAGATTTTGGATCAATTAGAAGTTTAATGATCAACCATTAAGTACCCTACTGATGTTATCAATCAATGATGACATTAGCTTAATATTTGATGCTGCTTAATGAATATAGTGTTGATATAACAACCTATGGTGATTTAATGGTCACTAATGATGGTGGATCAGGTCTCCAAAACCTATGGTTAGTTAATCATATAGTTGTAGCATCAATTAAGCCTTAGACCAATGGTTTCTTGGGTCACTTGATGCAATGGTCGGACCTATACTGTAATTGATGGTTTTAACATATGAACTTGACCCAATGGTTAAGATCTAATATTTATTCCTCCAATAAAGTGGATTGATGGCTAATGTAATATGTTGGTCCTAATAATGTGATTTAGATGGTTTCCTTTATATGATCAATTTAAGGAGCTTACTTGTTGACAAGGGATGGCATGTTTTAAATGAACAGTCGATTGTGGGGTTTTACCCTACTCTCAATAGAACTTTTTATATTGTTAATCAAGAGATGTATAGGGTTAGATGGTGACTCTGTCTAGAGCACAAACCAAGGACTTCATAGGTGGTTTATCTAAGGTGTTTACTTATGTAAAAAACCAATGGTCTTACCTTTCAAACATCCAATGGTTCTGGGTGACATTGTGGTATAGTGATATGGGTTGAATGATGATGAAACAAATGGATGGTTACCTTTAATAAGGTAGACTTACCTATTCACTCATATGAATAGAAGGGATGATAATCATATTGTGTTGATATGTAACCCTAATTAGGTATATCTTGTTACACCTAGCTTTAATATAACTAAATGATGGTAATTGGGTATGAATAGTCCTTGAATGATTAATACAATCATGGAGTACTCTCTTATTTTTGTTGAGACCCTAGTATGCTATAACCCGATGGCTACATCTTATTTTATGTGTGGGTTCATACTTGAGAATAGTATGGAATGTGATGGTGATGCTTCACCTTATGCATCCATGTTCCAATGGGGATGCCGTGAGTTAGGGTTTGGGTATGAGTGTTGATTAGTAACATTAATATAATTTATCTTGTGAACCTAACTCTAATGCAAATAGATAAAGATGAGTATTCATGTTTAACCTTCTTATATGATGGAATGATGGTGAAATAA
The DNA here is from genome assembly GCA_963693085.1 of Alisma plantago-aquatica. Lineage (NCBI taxonomy): Eukaryota > Viridiplantae > Streptophyta > Magnoliopsida > Alismatales > Alismataceae > Alisma > Alisma plantago-aquatica. Next base: position 1,118,316,157 of record OY856409.1, on the reverse strand, counting down.
CCTCCTTAATATGATCATAACCTTAATATGTTAATTGGTGGTTATCATAGTCACATGGTTGATACTTTCTTATGCTAAACATGTGCATAATGAATATGATGAGGGTTAATCATATCTAGATTCCTCGCATGTTGATGTAATAAAGGAATGTTCTTAATGTTAATATAACCCTACTATGATTGTTTATGAATATCTCCTAGCTCATTAATGTAATATTGTTCTGATCTGGTATATTATATGTTAGTGATGTTGTTGAGCCTTGCTATAAGGCATGGAATGATAATGATGATCTTGCACAAAATAGTATGATGGTCTTGATGACCTTTGGGCATCGTTGAACCCTGAATGAGGTGTAATCCTCTTATGTTGATAAGGGTGGATACCTTGTGATATTTTGAAAATGATTTATATCTTGTGATAGTATGTTGACTGGTGTAGCCTCATGAAAAGTGAACAATACCATGTGATGATGAGATGAGAAATTATGTTTCACACATTTTATATCTCTTGAAGTTGTGATATTTATATGCTTGTTAGAAGTGAATTAGGATTTCTATGTCCACTTGTTTGATGCAGCCTTAATTCACCCAATTGGCATAACTAATCAAGTAAAACTCTAATCATGTAGTGCCCTGTGCCATAGATCCATCTAAGTGTCAGAACTTGCCAGATGGTGAAATTAGTATTCCTAAGGGGAACTTAGAGCGCACATTGATGAGTATGCGAGGTGCTTATCATCCTGAATTCAAGTGTTTAGGGAGGATGACTATAGTCATACCTAGCCCTCAGTTTGAGAACGGTTGCGGTCATGTCTCGGTGATTATATATGTGATGAGATTGGAGGACAACTGCGGTTGTACCTCAGATGGTAGGGTATGCGTACCCACCTCCTTTCACTAGTGTCGTGACATGTACCAAGGATGGACTAGGTTGTTAGCGGCTTGACCTTATGTGTCATTGTGGCGGACCCGTACTTACTGGGGGTGGAGAAGATCTTAGGAGTCCAACTCTTCCTAGATCTTGTATGGAACTGATTTCGACTAAGCAGTGGTCAGTTGGATTTTGAGTGGTATTCTCAAATTCCTCAAGGTGTAATAAAAGATGTAATACAACCATGTAGCATATTTGTTTAGGGTTATACATGACGTTTCACATTGGATGATAACCCTTGTTTTTTATCTTTACATAAAGATGATGCTTAGTGCAATTAAGAGATAATAGATATACTTAGGTTGTGGATATGCTTAAGATTGAAGATGCTTACATATAGTAGCTATGCTTGTGTTGATAACTATACTACTACTGTTGATTATAATCATGGTGCTAGCTATCTCATGTTGTTAGTTATGTTTAGCATGCTAGCCATGCCTTTGTAACTAGAGATGCATATACTGCTAATCATGCTTATCCAGATAGTTGTGCTTATGTTGTTAGCTGTTCTTATGATGTTTATATGTTCAACCTATTAGACATGCTAATGTTGTTAGCTATGATTATGTGGCTAGACTTATTCATAATGATAGAGGTTCTATGTTACTAGACTTGCTCATGATGCTAGATATGCATATGCTACTGAATTGCTTATATTGTCAATAAGATAAAGGATGATAGTCTGGCTAATGATGATAGTTATTATCTGATCCTTTATGTATTTTGTTAATCATCAGTACTGCTGATATTATTTGTTATATGTGATTAAACTACTTAAACTATTTAATTACTTAAAAATGTTGTAGTCAATAAATATTGTTGGAGGTTATATCTCTTGTTGGGACATGGGTCTCACCCTTGTGGTTCGCCACACTTTTTTAGGTAATCGGAAGTGAAGAAAACAAACATGTGGCAGCAAAGAGGAACTACAACAATGAATCTTTGAGAAAGTTGATTAGATGTCTAGTGTGTCCTAGAGTCGTCCCTGTACTCTCAGGTCCAGAAAGGAAAAGTTTGTATATGCTGTTTCAAACGAATCGAAATTTTGTTAGCATGCGAATGTTTGTTGTGTGGCATATACAAATATTTTTCTCCTGTGTATATATGTTGCGGCTAAGATGATAGAACAATTTGTATCAAATTCTTGGGATAGTATGGATTTAAGAAAGATGTTGGGCTCTTATGCAAATGTTTCTGAGCGGGTGCTGATGTTGAAATCTGTTTTAATTTATCCATATTTATGGGTATGTGGTTAATTGGTGATTGATTGTATTTTATGTTTTGAGTAATCTCATTTAGTGTAATGGGTTCTCACAGAAGTTGTCTGAAAACTTTAAATTAGGAGAATACTAGAAGTCTCCAAAAGACTTCCCATTGTAATTCTTCTATTCCAGCAGCTTGTTGTTCTGTAAATCTCGAGTAGGAAAGGTTTTGTGATAGTAGGCTCTAGATTTGCAGCCTCCTAGTGATCACAAGTATCACTGGAAGTTTGATTATCTCTAGAAGTGTCATGTATAGTGGTGGAAGGAATCCATACATCCTTCTTTTATATAGATTGTACATGGAGTGAGTTGGTGGGCAAAAAAAATGCAACCTAGGGAGCATCACCTAGTTATTCATGTATTGTGCCTGAAATGTCAATGTGGTGTTGACCTTTTATACATCTTTAGAATCTTCCTTTGTGTCCCTAGTATATACAAACAGTGGGCAATGGTACATTCATGGTTGGAATGGTTCTGACTGAGGTTCATGGGGGTCCCACATGCCATATGGGAAGAATGACATTGATGAGTTGGCGTATTAAGATCCGTATCCGATGAAACATGGATGTTGCCACCCTCCTACGTAGCTTGCACCTAGAGGGGGAACAAAGATGGTGTTTACCATTTTCTCCAACATGAATGGTTGAGGGACTTTAGAAAGCTCATACACCATTGTGGCTTCCTAAGGTTTCTCCCCTTTAACTGGCTTGTCATGCTTGTTTCCTCTACCATCTCCTTTAACATTGCTAACAAACAATCAGTTTGTGTTGCTACTTTTGGCCATGTGGGTCGACCATTTGTAGGATGGGGTGAAATATGGGCTTCTTGGTCTTCCTTTGATGTCTAGAAATTCAGATCAATGGGATTTAAAAGTAATGGTAATACCAAAACTAGATAATGTCTTGTACTTTGAGACACATCCCTCCAAACAAAATATATGAGGTAAAAAAGGCATAAGGAATTCCCCCTTTTATTTAGGAGATGCAAAAAGGATACTCCATGTTCTTCTGTGATTCTTCTGGGATGACAGATTCCTATGATGAATTGATCTCTTTCATTAGGATTTTAAGTGATGGGACATGCTACTATCTTGGCTGAAACATGTCAGGTTGTCCATCCTTAACGTGAGAAGCACTTGCTAATGTAATGACTGGGTAGGTTCACAAGGATAGGAGGAAATATGATGGGTTGTCTTGCAAGGCTGGAGAACTATGGTGTTCCTCACATGTGTGTCCAAAGAGGATGATTGAAAAGAGGGTGAAAGTTGGGGTTGAGTGGTTGATCAAGCTTAAGGTAATAGGCTACTAACTATGTTCAATCAATCCCTTTTCTCCTTAGGTTGTCCTCATCCAGAGTGGTTACCAAATTGAAACCCTTGGCAGCATCCACGATGCCCTATTCTCCACCCAACTTCATGAGTTTCTCATGGGGGTTCTTGCCTCTCAAAAGAGGTAAGAGGTTAAAAGGAATGGAGCCCCATCATATCATCTAAGAATTGATGATGAAATTGAGTGTGTGTTGTGGTCTAGTCTAAGTTCATAGTCCTAGACCATATAAGTATGAGCATGAAAGGAGCTAGATGGTCCAGTTTTAGATCATAGTTTATGACCACAGATATATACATGAATGATGCTATATGGTCTAGTTTTAGGTCGTAGTCTAGGACCATTTAAGTATGTTGGGTGGACACAATATTAACAAGTGGCATCTCAATTAAATTTGAAGAACCATCCAGCTCGATGGGGGTTTCAAAGTAGGTTACTTGAAAGAGATTGTTTACTCTTCAAAGGTCATTTGATTTTGAAAGGTTGTTACTCTCTGAAAGATTGTTTGGTTTCAAAAAAGATTATTAACCTTCAAAAGATTGATAGATTTTGAATAAGATTATTAACATTTAAAAGATTATTTGAATTATAAAAAAGAGTCTTAATATGTGAAAGAATCTTTTGCTGGTAATAGGTTGTTTATCTTTGAAAGATTATTTTACTTTAAAAATATCAATATTCAAAAGATTGTTTATGTTTGAAGATCATTGTTAAGATATGAAATATTGTTTAGTTTTCAAAAGATAGTTTGATTTATGAGAAAAAGATTCTTTATTTTCAAAAAAGTTTTTTAGTCTTTGAAAGATTCTTTGACTTTGAAAAAGATGTTGATCTCTGGAAGATTCTTTTGATTTGGAAAAGATTGTTAATCTTTAAAAGATTGTTTGGATTGGAAAAAGATTTTTAATCTTTGTAGCATTTGACTTTGAAATTTTTTAATATTTGAAAGATTATTTGGCTTGGAATCCTTATCCTAAACACACAAGCTGTGAGAAATAGTCTGAGTTATTTCATCATCAACCAGAATACACAATTATAGAGAGAAAATGACCCTCCCCTTTTAGCCCACAAGTTTAGGTCCAATTTGCATTCTTACTCAAACATGTCCATCACTTAAGGAGTTGGTACTTAACTTCTTTATGGGAAGATGGCACTCATCAAGGGGGTAACATGGGTTAAATGGATATGGGTTTTTCTCTGAATACACCATGTGCCTATGGCGATCGTAATCAGTCATGAGTGATAGCAGAAGGGGTGTCCTCAAGACCTTGATATGTCCATCTTAATATTGCACTTATACCTTTACTAACTACCCCATGTCATATACGGTGATCCAACATGAGGTTGTCACTCGTTCCATGACGTGTATGTTTGTAGGAGTGCAAAGTGTGAATGAAAACTTTTAATATTTTCTAAATCAAGCCCACAATAATAAAGTATGGAAGAAAACCTACAAGTAGATAATCAAGAAATCACCCAATTATTTAAGAAAGACATGATGTCATTTCTAAACTATATATTTCCCTCATCCTTTCCTCTAATTGGATTTTTCAATTTGTTTATTATTTTTTAGAAAGTAAGATAAAAAAGGGAAGAGGATTGAAAAACCTAAAATGGAAAGAGAACCTAGAACCCTAAAACAACAGTAGGGAACTAAAACTCCAAACATAGGAGAGAGGAAAATGGCACATGGAAAACTAGAGTTGAAAAGAGCACATCTGATAGAGGTACAAAGCCATCATAGACTACCTCAATCCGCATGCCAGAAGGCTTAAGGAATGTGCTGATCTATGGATCTACCTCAGTATAGGAATAAAAAAATATATAAAAACTGACATGGGCACAGAGACTTTGCGGATAACACTGATCCACAGACCAAGATGCTTCTATAAGGTGGTGATTCACGCATCTTTTTTGTTGTAGAAAAAATAAGAAAACAAAAAGTACACAAAATTTGAAATTGACAGAAATACTAAACTTCAAGAACAAAATGGAATTCAACTCAAGTTGTCTTCACAAGTCCCCAATGGATTCACAATCTGTCGAACCCAGCCCAAAATGATGATGTGCATGATATAACGTTGGTAGTTAAACTTAATTGGATGGTTGCTTGAAAAATAAGAAAAAAAGTTGTGTTTGGAGTCGCAACCACATTTCAAATGAAAAATGATGAAAAAATAAGATAGATCATTGTGATTCCATAGGTTGCCACTCCCATAGTCGATGTGAACCATGACAAAGCAATGGATTCCAACATTTTTTTCTCTCAAAAGAAAGACATAATTGGATTGGTTATTATCGATATAAAAAAAGAAGTTTTTGACATCACCGAGGGAGAAGATAAGTTGACTTGAAACTAATCTGTAGTGATGCCTTATTGGGATTTATACTATCCTGCATTTCAATCATAGTGGATGGTTTCTTCCTATGTCTATATCTCTTGGGTGGCTGATTCAACAACTTGCATATGACATTTTTATGGGGGATAAAACCACAGATCGACCCCAATACATGCATTTCAAACTTTCATCTTGGAGCATCAACATACGTTGAGCCATCTTTTCAAGATCCGACTATGTTTGTCTTAGAGCACCAGTCAAGATCACTAGGTAACAAATGAGACAAAACCTCCGCTGCTAAGACTGAAACTGTTGTTGTTCATGAATATAATCTTGATTGATTATCTCTTTTCTTAACACTCCTCATTCCTAAAAGAAAAAGAAAAGTGGGTCCCCTCCGACATCCCCCTAGGTTCCTGAAAGTCATCGGGATTCTTCCTAGTAGGTAGGGAAAATGACATTATGTTGTACTATGGAAACGGGATGGAGAGAACCTCTTTTAGTCCTCTTGCTCCCAATAGGATCAAGAGCTCGAGCTCTCCCCTCATGGAAAGTCGATCTAGCATCTAAGTCAGATAAACAAGAAAAAAAAAAGAAAACACAATAAAAAATTTAAATTAGGCGCACTTGTTATGAGTGTGGAAGGATTAGAACCCCCATCTTGTCCAGTAAATTGGAATTAAAAAAATTCTAAGTGTTTTGATAAAAGTGGTTGTTATAGGTTGATTTAAAAAAGGAATACAACAAAAGTTGTAAAAAGTACATTTTTATTGTTGGTGGTCCTTTGAGGTTGGAGAAGTCTGCATTTTTTCTTTGATAGACCAAAAGTTCCTAATTGCTAAGTGATTTGGGTTCCTAATAGCCTTAGGACTAGTGGTGTAAATAATTAGGGTATGGTGCAGGTATGAATATTGTAACATCCTAAAATTTTCAACATTAATTTGCACCTTAGAATATGGTTTTCTTAGACAAAAATAATTGTGGGACTTAATGTAAAAAGACTATGAAATGAAATTTCTTATTGGATAATAAAGTGAAAAGAATAAAATGAGACTCAAAATTCATTTTATCTTTCATATGTGCATTATGTGTTGCAATTAACTCAAATTTATGAATATTAGTTTCCTTTTTTTCTCTCCTATCCTTGAGAATGTATAAAAAGAGAAAAAAAAGAGAAGAATAAAAGAACTACATTTAGAAAATATGCATGTGGAATAGAAAACTTGAGAAAGAAGTTTCCCCTTTTTCCTTTAATGGCTTTTAATGCAATAGGGAAGTATAATTATTCTCCCTTTCTCTCTCCTCTAAAAAGTTTCTAAAAAAGGCATAAAAGATACGTGATATGAATTTTTAGGAGACAATTAATGTTTACCTCAAAATTGGATTCAAAGACTCACAAAGGAATGTATGGTTTCCAATATGTTAATGCATTATATTCAAGTTAAATGACTAATATGAGAATTGTGGACAAAACTTGTGTAAAACCTAAACATAAGGGTCTGGTAAGGTTCTAGACTACTTAAAAGATGTATGGTTCAATTTTTTTGATTTTTGACCATGTTTGACCTTTCAAATCAAATAGAAAACATTGGCGTGTCGTAGATTAGGAAATTATATCAGATTGCATTTAATGCAATGAAACAGCCTATGATCTGGTTATTTTTTCTGTCATGCCCCTCTAACTTTTATTTCCTTCTTCATGTGCATTGTATCACCACCCATTCATGATTCAAAGAGTGATCTGTCATCATTTTCCCTGAGATTTTCTTTTTGTACCAATCAGTTTCCCAACGTTTCCTTACTCGGCCCTCTCTCTTTAATTACTACTCTATTCTATGAGTTTTCCTCGCCAATGGATCAACATGCCTTCCCAAATTGAACGAGCCAAAACTCATCTCCTCTAACTCTCTCTCCCTCTACTAGACAAATGCCTAATCTAGGATTTCCCTTCTTCTCTGCGTCAAGTTACATAGACCACCCTAGAACCCCATGTTGCCTATATAGCTATGCTAGAAGCACCCCTAGACCGAGAGTTTTCTTCCTCCACCCTAAATTGGGTTTCATGTCCCCTTGAACTCTGGGCCTACTCGCTTTTGATCTCTCACAAACTACCCCTTGCCTCCACATCCTCCGTCTCCCTTGACCAATTGATCATCTAGTAAGGCTCATCTATGTCCCTCCTTTGATTTTTCACCATCCTTTTGCCCTATGGTTGTTCCAGACAATGTACCCTATAGTCACAGTCGAGGACCTCTCATGTGCTTATCATGGTGGAACCTTAGAGGCCCTCTGGCCTAGAAAAACACATTGTTGGATTTGCAAGAGTTTATTGGTGGTTTCTCGCACCCTTTTGACCCTTCCTCTGTGTTTCTCCTAGGTCTGGTTTTTGTGCTTGCTTCCTATATTTTGCATTTCTCTCTACCTAACCAGTAATTCTCCAGTCCTTTATTTCACGCAAAGACTTCCTCAACTCCGTCTTGGACTCGTAGGTTGGTTCATCTCATTTCAGTATTGCCTTTGTGGCTCTTCCATGGTCCCAAATCATGCCTTGATGTGTCATCATGGCTGAGGATCTTCTCAAGCTTTAGCTCGCTCTTGGGCCTGAGATTTTTCCCATGTTGATTGGAGTCCTCTCCTCTAAAGTCATGCCTTACACCATGACTGAGAGAGGAAGAAACCCGGTCATGAGAAGATTGCGGTGTCCCGGCCAATTTGGTCAAATAATTTTATTCGTATTGGCAAGTTAGGGTTTTTACACACCCTTTTGAGTTATCAAGTGTGAGATGTATTTTATGATGAATTGATGAGTTTACCCCAGAGTCCTTGATTTATTTGTCACACATGAGTAAGGTTTCTCTAACTTTCCACATTTCATTTACATCATATTTATCTTCAATTTAAGTGATGTCACACTATGGTTTTCCTAAATTTTGATTGGTCCATTTTTTGAAATTCATAATTTTTACATATGACCTCAAAAAATAATGGAAAATATGCTTTAGAAAGCTATTTTGAGTCTCTATCGATCTAAACTATTTTCAAACATTGTTTTACACATTCAACTTCTTCAATAATTCAAATACAAAGATTAAGGTTTTGATAATTATGAACCCATGAAAATATTATGATTTTAATCAAATTATAGGTGTTTAAAGGCTCAAACTAGTTATAAGACTTGACCTAAGGTGTTTTTCTATAGGTAGTGGGCCATGCATATTTGGTACAAGTAATTTTAATTTAATGTATGTTTATTTATGATTATGCACGTTAATTGATTTCATGAACTATGAATGCTTTCTCAAGAAGCCATCATGCATATTTATCAGTGTTTGATTGGTTGTTTACTTATAGTCTATGGTAGAAACCCTAATGATGATTATGATTAAGATGAAGAATCAATCTAAAGAAGGGGAAACCCATTAATTATTTAAGAGAGAGAAATTATGTCATGGCATTAAGAGGGAGAAATTTCATCATGTTAAAGTTAAAATATCATGGTAAAGTTAATGTTAAGATAATTGGAACTAAATTGGTTTCTAAATGTTTCTTGAATCATGAAGCTCAAGAGGTCATCAAGGGCTTTCCTAGAATCAAGTGATTTCCTAGAAATCATTTGTTCTTATGTGGGCATCATAGAGAGATGCATATATTTACTGTTCAATTCTTCATGTTATTAATGACTCATGAATGCTTAAGATAATCCATATTCAAGTTTAGGTCAAATTATGTCATGTCATGTCAAATTATTGTTTTCTATTTTATAAAGTGTCAATCATCGCTTACTAATGTGATGTTTATATTGCATGCCTAGGGACGTGATGTCCGCAAGACTTGGAGCAAGTGAAGGATAAAAAGGACAACTAAGACTAGGAGAACTTCAAGCATAGCCTGGTGGGGTGCCATTTACCAAGAAAATCTAGAGATTTATATATCAATTACATCATGCCTTAGTTTTGTTAGCTAAAGTTCAACTTAATAGATTACATTTCGAGATGGACAAGTTGTAGTTTTCTTATCCATGAACTATGTATTAATCTGATTTCATTCAATGCAAAGTGTTTCATTTATACAAATTGCAAAGATCAACATTTTGTTACACCCCCTTGAGTAAGAATGCTTCCTCTAAGTGACATTTGTATGTTGTGAAAAGTGGGGTGTTACAACTATATCCATAACCTTACCCATTAAAGTTAGTTGGTAAGGCTATGGGTAAGTACCCACTTCATCCAACATCACACATGCATCATACCCATACCCGTGCAACCTCGGGTACATGGGGTTGTTACTTAGGTAGGTGTGTGTGTGTGTTATCTTGTAAATGGCACAAAATATTCTTTATTTATTAAGATTTGAACCAAGGTATATTCATTTGTATATAATGAAAATACCAACACACCATCCTTGTCGTTGTGTTAGAATATAAATATATATATATATATATATATATATATATATATATAATTATAAAAGCACCAAAGACAATACATATGTAAAATACCTTTTATTACTGATTTATAAAAGGTTAAAGTGAGTGATGAAAAACTAATAAGAAATACTTTATTGATTTTGTGTAATACTTTAATCTTTCACAAAAACTTATATTAATATAAATATTCTTATGCAAAAGGTTTGTTGAGATGTATATAAGAAGATATGCATGTTTATTATGAGTGTGTATATCTACATGCATATCCATACTCAAAATATGTGTACGAACATATTGTACAATTATGTTCTTCAATTGTAAGCAATTATATTTTATGTTTGTTCACTTATGTGTATACTTTGTGTGGAGTTCTTATTTATTCATGTACATGAATATATTTAGATTTATCCATGTACACATCTATATGTCTTCTTTTGTATCTGTGCATGGGGTGTTTGTATTTACATTGATCTAAGCATGTGTTTTTACATTTCAATGTGAATGCAAAGATGTTATCCTTTTGTGTATTTGTATGTACACATGTTTATGTGTTTATACATATAATTAGATATAAATGGGCAAGCGGGTATGTGGGTATGAATATATATATACCTGATATTATACCCATAATGTAGTGATTATGTGGATACAAGGATAAGAGGGTCTGTGGGTATGGAAGAAAATATCCATGATGGATATGAAGGGTATGGGTTAGTGGGTATGTGGGCATACAAGTATCCATTTACATCCCTACTTAGGGCCTACCAAGGCAGAGATCCCACATGGATGGTAAGGACCAATGCATAGGAATCTTTAAAAGATGATAAATATATACATAAGAACACATTTTAATAATTCCCATGATTAGAGAAGTAGAGATTTGATAATGGATCACATGAGAGTTGAAGCAGGTATATAAATACCTAAAACAAATTAGAGAAAAGGTTAAATCAATAGTAAGGAGCATGGTTTGATTATTATTATGCAACCTTACTGGGTTCAAAGGTAGGTGCATCATAGGAATGATCCTTTAATTATGAATAATATAGAAAAGTAAAGAGAGAGGTAGGTATGGCTTCAAGAGGTTTGCAAGGAGGTCCGGAATACGGTGGATATGGGGGTATTTATAGATGTATTTTAGTGTTTTGGGTTTTGGGAAGAACCTTATAGAAAAGGTGGTGCATCACGATGACATGCCATGTTGATGTGGCATGTGGATAGAGGTAATTTTCCACATGTCACCAGTGGATTGCTCAATTCTGTTGGGTGGCCAAGGCAGGATGTTGTCAACTTCCCAATTTTGTAGTTATTTAAGAAATGTCTAGGAGAAAATCATGCATAAACTCAATAATGATAGGGTGATAATTGAGGATTAGCCCTGAGATTTATCTGAAAAGAAATCAATTGAATATATGTTGGGAAAAGGAATATTTTATTAAGGATAATCAGTTGGACAATTTTTGAAAAGATTTATAAAAAAGCAAAATTAATGGGCAAATTGCACTTTACTCTCAAACAGAGCATTTCGACACTAAAAGCTCTGAACTGAGTAAAAGTGGGCGAAAATGAGTGAGATAGTTAGGTGGAATAATATTGAAAGAAATGAAAAACATGTAGAAATAAAAGGTGGAAAAGTTGGGGAATGCGGATGAACTCCATCATTATCTGCAGAATCAATATTTATCATAAATTTCTACTGAGTGAAAAAAATGAGGTGTCAATAGAGAGACATCAAAAAATAAAGTAGTAATGATGATGCATAAAAAGATGAAATTTACAACATCTTAGATAAACCTATTTAGGGTAAATCCCCAAGAAAACTCTAATATCAAGTCAGAAAGATATAGAGGTACATGAGACCCAAGGGCTGACAGAAACTTTAACTAAATAAGTACATGAGACCTAAGGGGTTAGAATAATATCACTCCATAAGTACATATACATATAGATACATTATGGGTATCTTAAGGCCAATGATACATGAGAAAAATATAAGAAAAATAGTTATGTAATAATGGTGTGTATAGGTTCGAGAGACTGAGAGAGAATGAAACTATAAGGGAGGTTGTGCACAAACTCAAGGGCCCTGAGAAAAGTATGTTCCTCATGGGCTAATGACATTTAAGAACTCGTTGGAGTTAGAAATATATCCATGTATGAGGAGTCATTTTCTTAATCATGATGCAATGTAATTTTAGAATGATAAAATGATATGTGGATTCACCATGCATACACATGAAATAAGATGAACTTATTTTTTGACTGTAGCCAAATAGATATTTCAATTTATTGTAGGTTTAAGAGATTGGATAGTCAACTTCAATACAAACAAGTTGTATATATGATATATATTGTGATCTTGAAGTATCTTGAAGTAATGATATAGAGAGGTATTAACTCACCATATTATGGATATAGTACAAAGCTAATTCATGTACATGAGCAAGATCTAAATGAAAGATGGAATGTGGGATCATACATAAAATATTCTTGGTTCCATTCTAAGTTTGTATATATGATAAGTTTATTTAAGGTTGGTGATAGTTTAAATAAAACCTTACCAAGGTGGTTTGTTAGTCCAATAGTTCATTTGAAATCCTGTGTAGTTTTGATGACATAATATAGAAAAGAAACATGAGTGTGTTGTCATCACAAGGAAATAGCCTCGATGGTAATATGGTTTCTTTCTTATGCTAAACATGCACTTGAATTGTGATGTGAGGGTCAATCTAACCCTCATAATCCTTAGGAATAAGATGAACTGGGTAGGGACATATTTTTCTCTCTAGTTAAATCCTTGATAAGGAGGATCCAAAGATGGAAATGATGAGAGCCACATTAAATGAAATATATCAATTTAATAAATCAGTCCACCAATATATATATATATATATATATATATATATATATATATATATATATATATATATATAGGGCCGATGCAGACATTTTAGAGGCCGCGGGGCAAAGATAAAAAATGGGCCCTCTACATACTCTTATTTAACAAATTTAAATAAACACAAGTTTAGTCATAATTGTCAAAACTATCATATAAAAATTAGAACATGTTCTTACAAATCAAACTAAATAGAACGTAAAAATTAAATATAGATATCCCCTTATCAAGCTTCACTCATCATATAAAATGACTTCTTCGAGTCTTTCTAGATGCAAAATTTTGAATAACAGTGTCAACATCAATATTTCCCAACATATCCTTCTCAATGCATAACATTGCCAAACGTTCAATCTTTCTTGAGACACTAATGATCTAAGGTAGTTTTTCAGCAACTTTAGCTTGGAAAAACTCCTTTCTGCAGACGCCATTATCATTGGCATTGTCAACAAAATATGATAAACAATTGAAATATGAGGGAAACAATCTACATCTTTCACAAAAATCCAAGAACTTCAATAGCTGACTTTTTCTCTTCTGGCAACCTCACCTGCAATACTTTCAACTCGAAAAAATAGTCATCCAAGTTTATGTCTGATGAACTTTCATGAGAAAAAGTAGCATGAAACTTAGTGTAACATACCTTTAGGGTATCTTCATCTAATGATTTTAAAATCTCTGAGTTATATAGGAATCCAAAAGTATCTTCACTTGCTCAAATCTCTCCTTCAACGAAGAGATTGTCATATCCACAACCACTAGAAAGTAATTCACTCGAAAAGTCTCTTTCTCTGATTAAATAATATCATCATCATCATCATTGTCATCAAATTTTCTTTTCCTAATAATGTGATGCTTAACTTGAAAAGTTGGCTCAGCATTCATCTCAGAGGCAATATTAGTAGCAACAACAATACTACAAGCATATCCTTCATCTTTGTATATCTCAAGAAAAGACACCGTATATTTCAATAACTTAACAGTAGCATCAATGCAAACAGATTTGGATTGCAACTTCTTACTTACTACATTAATAATATATAAAATATAATTCCAAATAACAATACCCAACAAAAACTCAAAACTCTCAATTGAATAAACCAGAATGTTTGCTTCACTTTGTGTCTTAGCATCATCACAAGACTTGGATAATTCCAATAGAGCCAACCTGATTTGAGGAGCTTGAAATCTAATAGCTTTGACACTTTTAATATGACTCTCCCAATGAGTATTGGATAGTGATTTAATAGTCAAACCCGAGACATTGTCAAGCAAACACTTCCACCTTTTTGGATAACTTGCAAATAATGTATATATGCGTTGTATAATTCCAAAAAAAGAAACATCCGGAACACAAGAATGAGCCATATCACTAATAGTGAGATTAAGTCTATGATAAGTACAAGGAAAATATAATGTTATGTGGTTTACCTCGAGTAACCGCTTTTGTACACCTTGGTTTTTTCCCTTCATATTAGAATTGTTGTCATAACCTTGACCTCTCATGTCCTCCACATTAAGATCATGAGAATCAAGAGTATGAACAAGTTCATTAAAAAGCCCCAATCCAGTCATATCATCAACTTTTAGAAACTCTAAAAAGAACTCCTCTATTTTTATTTTCTGACCAGACATGTTCACGCATCATACAATGAGAGTCATTTGTACTTGGTGGCTCACATCAGGAGTACAATCAAGAATACACATAATGGAATTTCGGAACAGCAAGAGATGTTTTAAAAAATAAAATTATGGGGCCCCTGGTCGTTTCCCAGGTTGGCCCCCAATACGTATATATATATATATACATATATATATACATATATACGTATATACATATATATATACATACATACATATATATATATACATATATATATACATATATATATATACATATATATATATATACATATATATATACATATATACGTATATACATATATATATACATATATATACGTATATATATATATGTATATATATATACGTATATATATATATATATATATATATATATATATATATATATATATATATATATATATATATATATATATACGTATATACATATATATACGTATATATATATATATATATATATATATATACGTGTATATATATATATATATATATATATATATATATATATATATATATATATATATATATATAGAGAGAGAGAGAGAGAGAGAGAGAGAGAGGTTAGGAAGTGTGTACCGGCCGGTACATGTAACTTACGTGTACTGGCCATTAAAATAGGATATGTAGAGTATGTTGATAAAATCCAACCATATTGATTGATTCAACTCTATATAGATTAGATGTCTATAACAAATCATAACCATATCTTATGTAGATCATGAGATATAGCCATACATCATTCAATGGTTTATGCAATTTCTGCAACTTACATTTTGATTAGAAAATAGACATTTTCTTTTATTGTATGCTCTATGAATATCAAATTGTGATGATTTTTGGTACACATCTTATCTAAGGGGTATACTATACATCCATAAGGTTGGGTTATTCAATACAATTGCACAATCCCCATAAATGAAGGTGGGTACATGTAAGCTACATGTACTCGGGTACACAATTCTTTTAGCCATATATATACATATATATACGTATATATATATGTATATATATGTATGTATGTATATACATATATATATATATATACACATATATACGTATATATATATGGGTATATCTTCGCTACCCATGCGGGTAACTAAGATTCGTTACCCGTGCATCAGTTTTGTAATGGGAAGGTATGCATTTGTAATGAAACAATCCAAATTTGTAATGAGACGACCGAAATTGTAATACAAAGACTCGTTTTGTATTACAGCACTGTTATAGTAATAAATATATATTTATTACTGTAACAGCACTGTAATACAAAATGAGTCTTTGTATTACAATTTCGGTCGTCTCATTACAAATTTAGTTGTCTCATTACATATATGTGTCATTCCATTACAAAATTGATGCACGGGTAGCGAATCTTAGTTACCCGCACGGGTAGCGAAGATATACCCTATATATATATATATATATATATATATATATATATATATATATATATATATATATATATATATATATATATACGTATATATATACACGTATATATATATATATATATATATATATATATATATATATACATATATATATACATATATATATATATACGTATATATATATATATATATATACGTATATATATACACGTATATATATATATATATATATGCGTATATATATGCACGTATATATACGTATATATATAGACGTATATATATACGTGTATATATACGTGTATATATATATATATATATATATATATATATATATATATATATATGTATGAGTCAGGCTAGAATATACTCGAGTGTATCCGGAGCGGAATACACTCAAGTAGTTTTTCATGATATAATATTTTTTTTGAAAATCTAATCCGTTGATCTTCTTAAACATCTCATGAACAACTCATATGCAAAATTTGAGCACATTTGGATATGTATAGCTCATGTTATGAAGACCACAAAAATTATGCATTTCAAATTAGTTTCGCGCGTCGATCTTATTGCCCTTGGATGAGTAACTTACACTCATCCAAATGGGCTCAAAATTTGTATGTAGCCTAGTTATAGTATGACGGTGAAGATCAACGGTTTACATTTTGCAAAAAATAGTCTCGATATACAAACACACTTGAGTGTATTCGTGCGATCCGTACACTCGAGTGTATTCTAGCCTAACTCTCTCTCTCTCTCTCTCTCTCTCTCTCTCTCTCTATATATATATATATATATATATATATATATATATATATATATATATATATATATATATATATATATATATATATATATGGTCAGGCTGGAATACACTCGAGTGTATCCGGAGCAGAATACACTCAAGTAGTTTTTCATGATGTAATATCTTTTTTAGAAATCTAATCCATTGATCTTCTTAAACATCTTGTGAATAGATCATATGTAAAATTTGAGTCCATTTGGATATTTATAGGTCATGTTCTAAAGACCACAAAAATCATACATTTCAAATTAGTTTGGTGCATCAATTTTGTTGCCTTAGGATGAATGACTTACACTCATCCAAATGGGCTCAAAATTTATATGTAGCCTAGTTATAATACATTTTACAAGAAAATTACCTTGATATGCAAACACAACTTGAGTGTAGCGCGCGATCTGTACACTCGAGTGTATTCAAGTCTGACTATATATATATATATATATATATATATATATATATATATATATATATATATATATATATATATATATTCATCTCAGGAACACTTTCTAGGTTATGTTAATCTTTCCTGTCACCAGCTTCCCTCGAATTCTTGCTGATGGGCTCCGAGGAGGCACTCAGGAACACTTTCTTCTCTTTCTCTTAAGTGGCGGCAAAGTGGATCCGAAGAGGACAAGTAAAAATGATGTATCATCAGAGAAGCCTAGCATTTTTGCCCTAAATTTCCTCTCAAAAGGTGCGTCCAGCAAAACATTTAAAAGGCTGTATATCCAAAACTAAGACCGTGGCATTTGATAAGTTTATTGATATTTATTACATATTGTGCATGTTCTTGAAGTTTATTTCTTTTTAATTTGTTCAGGTTGTTGCTTTCCGCAATACTTTTCAGTTTAACAGTATGCATTCGGAGACTCATTTCCTATATTTGGGTTTTTTTCATTGTGCGAGATGGGGTTACTATAGCAAATTAAATATGGGAGAGTCAAGAGGCAGAACGTGGACAAGAATGCCTTCTGCACCCGCTAATGTGCACCCGTTGATGGTGTTCCAGAAGGGAACCCTGTAGGTGATTTTTCATGTTTCTTTGTCTACAAATGTAATGTACCGCGCTTTTGTCGTGAAGCACCATCCCTATTAATAAGAATAGGAGCTCACTTAGAAAAGCAAACTAATTGGCCCATTGAGAACGGGTATTTAGCCTCATTCTTTGCCATCGACGAAACTAATCTTCTCCACCTTCACACATGACTAAATAAGGTAAGATATCCATAATATTTTTCAGCATGTTTTTTTATTTCATTTTTCCTTATAAATGGACCACTATCATGATATTGATGGAACTAATGTATTGAGTTTTTACCAAAAATTCACTGAGCTGCTATACTATTTTCTTTCAATGACATCTCATTCTTCTCAGAGTTAATTCTCACGAACAAGCAATTCGGGTTGGCGGCGTTATGATCAACTTCATCATGGATATTAACAAGACACATTAGCTCAAATGTATTATGATCTGAACGAAGGTGGGAGGCGATTCTACGAGACCAAATTCTCCTAAGAGCTCACAGTCTTTCTCAAGCTCATATCGCTCTAATGAGGACACTACTCAAAATTCGGATTATTGGATTGCAGCCATATTTTCTCTCTTATTTCTAATATCCACGTAGATGCTATCATTTTTTGTGAGGATAGTTGACAGGTTAAATGTTTAAGCTAGCATAACAGTAGTGTCGGAAAGTGTACACTTTTATAACTCAAGATTGTTCATGCAATAGCTAGGATCTTCATGTCTGTCAAACCTAGAGGATAGCAAATAACGTAACTAGGATTGCAAAGTCTGGTTTCATGTTTGACTTTTGCTTCGTTTGTTTATGAATATCTGCATATTTATAAAAGAAACTTTTAATGAATTGTTCACATATTTTATGAATACAATATTATGTCATGTATGACCCGATGAAATGTCAACCACATGTTATTTCAAGAGCCAACTGTTTGTGAGGGTATGCCAAGTAATTTAAGCGTTATTATATCTGCTAGAATTAATATAATGTATTTATTACTATTAGAAGTTGCTTATATCACCACAATGAGTTCTATTAATTTAAAACTAAATTTAGACCTATACATCATTTTTAAACTTCACATGACTTCAATCAACATTTTACTATTAATGTGGGTATGATGAAATTTTGTACTATTAAATCTATCAATTCATGGGCCTTCACAAAGTCTTTATTGACCTAGGAAGAGAGAGTGCAGACTCCTCAAAAAGGGGCAATGTCTCCAACTAAGAAAATGAGAAGGGAGAAATAAAGTGACATTAATTATAATAAATTTATATTATCTTTTGTGTGTGAAATAGAGAAATAATTAGTTATAGATAATTATAGAAATATAATCGCAGTTAAGATATATTTTTACATATAAGTAACGGAATGGAAGACAAAATATATGTGAATACATATAGATTGTTTATTGTGTAGAACATGCGATTGTATTGTTTATATTTCTAAGGTTATGTGTACATTATTGGATATTTATGCGTATCGTTTAATTATGTTTGTATAATATATATTTATATTATTTACGTTTCTTTCCCACTCCCCATGTCCTTGATTACTTTCCCTTTCTTTCCCTACCTCCTGCTTTCTCTAACCATCTCACCCGTAAGTTATGAAAAGGCATTTGTTGTATAGAAACTAATTATATCATTAACGTACCATCATTCTCTCTCTCCGTGATCTCCATCTATATTACCCTCTAGCCCCTCCCTCTCTTAACTCTCGTGTCAATTATCCTATACAATTACCATAACTAATATCCATACAACCCAACACTCTAAGTAATGTCTCCAAATTGGAAAATGAGAATGCATGTTGAAAAGGATATTTTTTATTGACATAAACAACTAATTCATTTATTCTGTAATCTACTTGCAAGAGATATTAAATATAATTAATTTATATTGTCATCTACGTGCAAAAGAGAGAGATTTTTTGTAAATAACTATCAAAAGCTAATTAAGATTAAAATATCTTGAGGACAAAAAAAAAGACTAAAATATCTTTTGCACGTGAGAGTAAACAGGAACACAATATAATACAATATAACCTAATTTTGTGAAAATTGTGTAACGCGTCATTTTGTGTTATATTAAATATATATGATCACTATGCTCTTTGTTTTGATAATTCTATATTTCATTATTTTTACTACTCAGGAACAATGTGTCATTATTAACACTTTGTTAGAATATTAGTTCGTGTATGACATTATTAATATACATGTCAATTATTTTATCCTTTTTCTTGCCTCTGCTTTTCTATAAGCTCTATTACATCTTTCTATAATTATGCATATTTAGCACCATATTCAGGATACATGTGTACTGTTTATATTATGAATATTGCATGTCACAATGAATTTCTATGTAAATTGTTTGACACATTTGCATTGTGTACTTATTTGTGTTATTTATATCTCATACTTTCCTTTTTTAGAATTTTCTTACCCATCCCTTTCATGTACCCTTAACCCTCAAAGACGAGTAACATATAATTCTAATGGTTGTCAATTTCATTGATATCTTTAATTAGAAGCTTCTCAATCATATAATAGAAATATGGTTTAATTATTTCTTTCTAAATGTTATTGCTTTTATTTTGTGTTTTCTATTTTCCTCTCACCTCTATACTTCCAAGTCGCTTTTCTATCCATTAACAAAATTTCTTAGTTGATAATATTTTAATTTTCCATAGTACGTTCTACCAATTCATATAAGTATATAGTGGATTAAGAACTTATATCTTCTTTTACATTACATAATGATCTTTAGAAAAATTATTAACTGATTAAATCTTTCATTACTTAGTTAACTATTTCCCACCACCATTATCATTTAAAATTTGACCTACTATAGAAAATAGAATTCATTAATGACATGAACATCTTTTAAAAATGTTTTTGTAATATAAAAATAGCTATAAAACATAATAAATGTGAACTCTCATTTACTTTTACCCCTCACTTTTTTTGTCTCCATTGTTTTGTTTGTTTTCTCTCATCTACTTCCACTACTATATTATCTCTCTCATATCCCGTAACAAACTCCCCATAAATCCTAAGAGATATCTTGATTTTATCCATCTTTACATCCTTTTTTTCTATTTATCCTTCTCATCTCTTTTATCTATTTTTATATTCTTTTTTTAAATCCACATAATATTTAATAATCACCGACCACAGTTTTACTAATAAAACAATCTCACTCTTCTTATGTGGGTACTATTGTTTTAAAATAGAAAAATTGGTAATATAAATATTTTGATCTATCTTTAAATACACAAGCACGTACCGGTATGCACATGCATACACAATATCCAAATATGATAGTGACTGCATTGCATTTTCTATTTTCTATTTTCTATTTTCATACTCTTGCATATTTACTTATAAAAATAATTACCAATATCTTAAATATTATTATTTTGCAATACGCTGATATATACATTTTTAAGAAAATTATTCAATTGCCCAAATATTTTTTTGACAAATGAACGGTAATGAATAGAAAGAACAATATATAATGAGAATGATGTACACAATATGGATGCATCTAACTATATTTCAAATATATGTGCATGATAATACTGATGCATCTAACTACATTACATATTGAGACGTACATGCTATTTAGTTTTATTACTACAAAAACATAAATATTTTTTATTCATTTTCTCAAAATTCTGTGTGTGATAATGCTAATACATGAAACTATATTACATATTTAAAGTACTTAGTATTTAGTTTAATACTATGAAAACTATAAATTTTGGTTATTAATTTTTAATATATTTATTTTTCTAATATAAAAATATTCCAGTAAGCCACATGCATGTGCATGTGTGTGCTTACTAGTGTGTGTGTATGTATATATATATATATATATATATATATATATATATATATATATATATATATATATATATATATATATATATATATATATATATATATATATATATATATATTATAGTCCTAAACTAGGATACTCATTGGTAGAAGAGGTGAGGCCTTTTGAAAGTGAGATCCTCATTATAATATGAACCCTAGAGAAGACTCAACGTACAAAAAGAAGATAGGGTGACCCATATATTTGGGCGTGGGATAAGCCCAAGACCCCATCAAAAATCAATTAAATGTGGTCATTGGAACAAACTCTTAGTTGGTTCACTATCTTATATCTTTTACAAAGAAGCTTGAAATGATTAAACTCATACCTTGGAGAAAGGAAGTCACATAAATTGATTAGGCTCAACTTAAACCTTCATTGATTGAGCCTATGGAGCTCATTATCAATAATCTCTTGAGGTAATTGTTCTGAAGTGATGACGATAATGGTATATTCATAAGCCCTAAAAAATGTAGTTTCCATGATATAAAGGAAGATTTATGTCAAAGACCTCACCTGAGCTTGCCTTTGATGTTTAACAAGTCACTCAGTAGTATTAGATTGACAAAGTCCTAAAACCATGACATGTTTGAAATCATGCAGGATATAGCATTTGTGGTGAATTTCTAATCATATGAAAAATGTTCTAATCGGAACTTTTGAGGTCCGAAGACAAACACAATCCTATATTGATGCATGGACTTAAGCTTATCCATAGGAGGTCATGTCCAACCAATATAGGGCAGTGCCTAGAATCACGAAAAGTTTAATTACATGTATGTTGGTCGATTAAAGATCGTAGAACTAATTCGTGAAACTTCTTATCTTCTTGCTCTACCACCAAAATGTATCATGATGCATGATGTCTTCCACATGTCCAACTTGAAGTTCTATGTGAAGGATCTACTCATGGGGTAAACTTTAAACCTATAGAGCACCAAGGCAGCTTGACCTACCTAGAGGCACATGTAAGGATTTTAGATTTGAAGGTGAAGGAGCTAAGAAACAAAAAGATAGAAATTGTTAATGTTCACTAGGAACATCATGGAGGGGATGAAGTCACATGGGAGCTCAAAATTGAAATGGAAAAGGCTCTGCCTTACCCTTTTTCTAGTTGAGCCAAATTTTGTGGGAAAATTGAAATAAGGGGGAAGGATGCAAGCACTAGGAATTCCCCTCCTTCTCTAGAAGTTATATTTGAAAAAAGAATACTAAATTTATTCTCATACATATGTATTTTTAGTTAAATATTTTCTTTTATGTCTTTTAGGATAATAATTCAAGAAGTTATGGTACAAATATCAATACCAATCAATTTTGATCATATTACCTATAATATTTCCTTGGAAATCCATAAATGAATTCTGAACATAAAATGATTTTTATGTGGTTTAATGCCATTAGCATGGATAAATAGAGGGTTAACTTTATGGAAACGAAATAAAAACTCAATGAGTTTAATTTAATTTATTATTTTTATTATAGAAATATGAAGGAACAAGGAAGAGACTTCAAAATTTGAATTTAACTGAAAGTTTCTAGAATCTTGTAGGAAATATAAAATAAATACAAAGTTTATATTAAATGAGACTACAGTTTGAAACACATTGGTGTTTGATTAATAATTAATGGTCACATGTATATATGAAACAAAACTCGACCCTTGGGCTAGTTTCGTGGATCATGAGTCGTGTGATCTTAGATCAATGATCCTGAGTTTGTCCCTTACCTTTTGATGGGGAGGAAAAGAGGCCCATTCTCTTCTCCCACCTTTTGCTTTGTAAGGAGTGGGACCCGATTTGAGGAATATACCCATCTAATACAAACACAACAAAATGTATGTTGTAACAAGTGTATTTCTTTTTCAAATTAATGGTATAGAAGGCCAAAGTATATCAATGGAATAAAAGTGTCATAACTATATTCAATTTACAAAATTTCTTAATATTCTACCACTAAGGGTCTTACATAAAAACAACAACATAAAGATCTAAGTAGAGGGATATCCAACCTATTCCAAGTCTATCTCCTAAGATTCAAATCTACTAAGACACATCCATGTCATTATGTCATGTCCACCATGTCCTTCACCTAAGTGTTTGGAAGCATACCTCAAAAAATAAGACAAAGTGGAAATTATCAATACCAAATATCGGTATGAGAAAATTAATAGGGATTCAACAATTTTAGGAAAAAAGACCACAAGTATATGAAGGGTTCCCATGCAAGTGGATATCAAAAGAATATGAATTTAAATAAGATGATAATAAATGGTTAAACTTGCCATTAATAAAAAAATAAGATGTTCCACAAAAGCACTCATGAAGCATATAGGGAACATAATCCATCAACTATAACAAACATGCGTGCAAATGATATAAACATAGCACTAGTTAAATATAAATATACAATGGTGGTTATGGCAGATAACCCCAAACTAGGTAGAGAATGACATATAACCAAACTCCCCAATATATAAGGTAGGAGCAAAATCTCGGTATTGGGCTTAGAACTTCCATCCCAAAATATAAAGGGCACATTGCCCAAAAACCAAAACACTTATACAACTCTAGGGCTATTAAATCACAAATCATGAACAAATGTAGAGGCAAGTGAAAGTATAGTCAAAAACAGAATTAATGAGGTTTCCATCACATAAATGGATAATACAAAACATCCACCAAAAGTTGGGAAAATTAGGGTTCTATCTCACAATGAAGAACAATGTAGTTAATTAGAATCTAGCAAGTATATCAAACAATTTTTGAAGATCACAACATCAATAACAACATATAACCATTCTCATGAGTCACAATATCATAAGAGAGAAAATGTAGCATTGTATGTCACAATGGACCATGATAGAGAAAATTTTGGTAATTTCTCAGTATGGATGATAGGGATGCTACATACATCATAACAAAGAAAACTAGAACAATTGCTCAATATGGGCCACACCCTAATTTTTTTTAACTTAGCTAGTGCATGATTAAGTTATTTGATCAAATCAATATAGTATTGATTTATGGTTGCAATAAGTTCCACCAAATTGTCATGATATAAGGATATAAAGGAAAAAGCATGTAGAAAGGAGTTCTTAGTACAATTTGGTCAGTGTTTGTAATATCCTTGTGAAGTTTGGTGATTTCATATGTGACTCAATGATATGAGATGACAACCAAAGTACTACAACAAAGAAATATGATGACTCTAGTCAATGTATTTGAGCCTTTGACCTAGTTTTGGTCTTCACATTGAGAAAGCGATGTAATATCGATCAAATGATTCACAGGAAGCTTCAATTGAGGAATTATGTCAGTTTGAACGTAATTTTTTTTAAATCAACAAGATGTTTAAACTTATGGACCCTTTAGAAGACCAAGAAATGGGCCATGTTCCCTAGAACCCAATTCTAGCCCAATTGGGGGTAATTAGGTTTTACAAATTGGTCCTTGGGGTAAAAAATTGAAAATGAAGTATTTTGTGTTCATCATAAATATTCAAGATATTTTTAGCGGATGTAAATTGAGATATAAGATTATTGGAGAAATTTCAGATAATTTTGATTTATCTAGTGACCTAGGCAATTAAATTAGTGATTATCATTATTTACTTAAAAGGCAAGTTTGCAATAGTTATCATATTAGTTTTGATCTAATATTTTTCTAAAGAAAGGGTAATGACAATATGCATGTAATACCAAAATTTGGTTTTTGACGAAATAGTATGTGACCTATATAATTATTAATGTAATCTAGACTTTTATCTAGTAAAATAATAAAAGAGGGGGGGGGGGCACTCCAGCCCAGTGTAAATTGGAGAGCCTCCACCCCTATTTATAGGACTTGAATAAATACCCATGTAGGGGGGAACCTTGCCCAAGATCCAGAGTTTTGGAGGCTATAAAAGCCTTATTTCGAGTAAAAGGTGGGCTAGCAAACATGTTAGGGTTATCCTGGCTTTTCAAATAAAGAGAGGAAGATTCAAAGGAGTAAGGGAGTAATGGAGGCTTAAGGGAGGAGGTCGCAGGACCATGTTTCTTTATCCATGGCCTGACCAAACCCAGACGCAACTCCGCCCTACGCAAGGTAGCCACTCAAAGGGGTTGGCGACACACCATTGGCCTCCAATATGGGATTGGGTGTGTCGGTTACTTCGTAGTAGATGACAACAGGAATAGGGAAGAACATGGGAGTGAACCCTCAGTCAGTGGGTTAAGGAGATGCCTACATGAATCCACCTGGGTTGGGGCTAATGACTAGTCATCTTCACTCGTTGGATCAATTTTGAATGGCCAAGAATAATTAACAAGGTATTATCATTGAAAAATCACATCTCAGAGTATGGTTAAGGGTTTTTAAATAGTAAGGTATCAACAGAAAGGCTTTTGAGAGTATTATATCTCAAGAATATTTCCAGAATATGATCTAAGCATTTTGTGTTTTGAAATCTATATGATTTTAACATTTTGTGTACTAAAAATAGAGAACAACTTTAAAAATCATGATTATTTTACAAAAGTGTATTTCAGTACGTTTAATATGATTCCAAAGCCTTATCATTCTGATTTGACTATTTACCTATGTTTTGATGTAAACTGTAATAAGGGTATTTTGGGTATCTCACCCATTGTTTGGCCATGAAACGATATGAGATTTTTACCCAAGCCCTAATGTATAGTGTTCTTACTGTTTTTGAAGTTTGGTGAGGTTTCACATGTTCATAAATTAGTATTCGATTCTAGACCCAACATGATATTGTAAGATGTGTTTTTTGGATATTGATGAGATATTACATTACATATATGCTTAACTGTTATGAAATAGACATTTTGTGATATTTATCGCTAATTTCATCCAAACTATAGTAACTACAGATATATTAGTATATTTGAAAGTTTTCTCTTGATCATGGATTAATATGTGTCCATATAGTACATTATGTATCTAATGTTGGCTTATTTGGGTATGATAGTATATATTGATTATATAATGTGATTTTGGATATATGTTGAATGCCAAAATTTTATTATGGTTTTAGATTAGAGTTGTGCCTAGTCTAAACATGAACCCTAATTTACTTTAGGAGATAGTGTGATAAGGACATGGAATTTAGAAACAAAAATAGAAAAATAAGCATGGACTTATAGAACTTTGTTAATATTCAAGTCATTAGGTTACTAATAAAGGTATGAAGATTTCACGAAGGATATCATCAATGTCAAACATAAGTGGGCCATGTCCAATGAATTTCATTATTATTATTGTTGACTCAAGGTCAATTAGGTCAATGATGACTCACGTCTAAATTGACTAAACCCGTGTTTTGATGATGACTAACCATTCAACATATTGGTGTCTAATGTCTCTACTTGAATGATTTCAGATTAGGTATAGACACACTCCAATTGCCCTAACTTGCACATATCAAATTGGAGAAAAGACAAGTCAAAGTCAATACAAGTGCACATTTTTGTAATATGATGTAAATCCATTAGAATCATGTTGTAAATCACTTGTAATGATTGTATGACTTGTAATTAAGCTTAAAAAAATCAAGAGCATTTAGATCGAATGTTTAAGCACTCAAAAGCCATTTTCCAAAATTCACATCAGGTTGTTCATCGGTCGAGTTCTGTGAGTTGTAAACTCGACCGATCCTGATTGGATCTTGAAAATGACTTTTGATCGGTCGAGTTTACACTACACATAACTCGATCGATGGAGTACATGACCAAATCGATTTTCATTGGTCAGTCGAGTTTCCCCAGGACAAACTCGACCGATGGTCTGAATATCGGCTTTGTCTTTTACTGTATCGGTCGAGTTACCCTTATAGAAACTCGACTGATTGCACTATATGGAAAAGTGCAGAAAAGTGCTTCTAGCCATTGTGGAGTTGCAACAAGTGAAAATATATCTGTTTCAAGCCACAAAATGGCTAGTTTTCATTCTCAAGTGTTCCCAAAGGCTAAGAGGCATCCCCAGCTATAAATAGGACCCCTTGGGCTTCATTCCAAGGTTGAGAATTCAATGCAAACTCTATGTGAGGTTCCTATTCTATAGTTGAGTGCTTCCTACAAACTCCTCTCTCTCCCTAAGCTTAATCACTTGCTACATCCATTAGAGTGAGTAGGAAATCTGTAAGAGAGCTAGTCCTACATGTATATCTTGTGAGGCTCTCACTTCCACCACATCCCCTTTCTCATATTTCAACCATGAAGATGAAGGTTCTCTCTCTCTTGGCTAAGATAGGTAAGGAAGAACAAGGGAAGGAGTCCCTTGGTGAAGATCAAGGCTGAAGACTTAGAGCAAGAGTGGGTAAGCCCTTGGTGAAGGTATAAGACTCCTTGCTCAAGTGGGTAAGTCCTTGGTGGAAGCTTCTCCGAGTGAAGGTGAAGTCAAAGGCGGAAGATCCAAGAAGAGTGGGTAATCCCTACAAGGCTGAAGACTTGTGCAAGAGTAGGTAAGTCCTTCGAAGAAGGCGGAAGACTCTTGTAAAGTGGGTACGTACTTGGTAAGGTTGAAGACTCTTTGTATTGGATAGGTAAGTCCTTTGTTTGGTCATGTATTGTAAGTCTTATGAATGAATATAAGAATGCAATGGTTAGGAAATCCTAGAGATTGACCTCTCTAGGTAAGTGGACTGACATACTTCTAGTTTGAAGTGTGGAACCACTCCAAATAGCTTGTCTCTTGGTGTATGTTTAATCTCTCTCATCCTTTCTATGCATGTTTTAGTTGCATTCAAATTACCTATTTAGCAACCTCATCTTATGATATATCTTGAAGGTCTAATGAATTTTGTTTAAGTGCATTCAACTCTATTCACCCCCTCTCTAGAGCATCCAATCACTCATCTAGGATCCAAAAATTATGATTTAGCCTACACATTCTTATGAAGTAACTCAGACATTATGTTACTTTCAAACATTCAATTTCATGCTTAATGCTTTAAGCAATGAAATTTTATAGAGTTTGAGTTATCTTGTCAGAACATCATATTTCAGATGTTTGATGCTTTCCAGTATTAGTAGTATTACATTGAGTACAATTAATTTATCAAGACTTTTTCCTCAGATGTCATTTATCTGATATCATAATTAAATTAATACATCTACTAAATGAGAGCCTCGTATTAATATTTATCAGATAATAAGAATATTAGACTTCATATTCAGATTTGGATTCAGTTCATAATTTAAAATAAGAGATCACGATTTAGATTAAGATTTCAATATATGTTCAGTTATCACCATTCAATTTTAGTATAAGATAAGTTCAGATTCAAAATTCAGTAAGTTTAGATTTAGGATAAATAAGTCAAAACCTTCGCATAAGACATTATAGGATAAGCTTGTTTCAATTGTCCTAGAAGGATTTAGAGGATTGCAATGCCAATTCAATGGAGTGTTTACTCCAATTTAGAGGTACTTTAGTGCCAACTCAGAGAAACTCTGGTGGCATTCAGAGGCATGCAGTGCCAACTCATAGGTACTTTGGTACCAATTTAGAGCCATAATTACGCCAATTTAGGAGAACTTATCATATAATAGTGGCCACAAATCAGATAAAAGACAAAAATGAAAGATATATAAATTTAGTATAAGTTTACAAATTACAAATCTTAGTTCATCTTTCAGTTATAGTATAATCATATTTATCTTATTAGAAATTCAATGCCACTTACCCCAATTGTAGTCTTCCTATTTATGCATGGTTGGGGATGTGATGTCTGCAGGTACTAATCTTTAAGATGAGAGGTAGATACATAGGATTCATCTATAATTTTTAGAGTTTTTATTGGTGGGACACCATCCACATGTCAAAAGACATGGTGACAAATTTCATACTTTTACATCATGTATTTAATCCTTCTTATAAAGTTTGATGCAATTAGGTTTCTTTACTATAAATTTATGAGTATATCTTTTATATACTAGTCTGAGTGGTTTCTTTCTATTGTTATTGTGGTGATTATCATGTTAGTAACACTCCCAAATGAAAAAAATAGCATCTTCTCATGTGGTATGAATATTGGGGTGTTACAATATGATTATGGATATGCATCATACATCAAGAGAGAGGAAATAGATTAATTGCTCAATGTCATTAAGGGCATGCAACATACCTTAAAATGTGTCAACCTAACATAGTCCCTAGATCCAAGTTAGGGTACTTTTTCACCTATAATCCACTAAGTTCAAGCACAAATCTACAACAAAAATCCAAAGCCCAATCTTTAACTCGGGGTGCACCACTTTGAAGAACAACATTGACATTGAAATTGCTAATTTAGACCAAAATCAATCAATCACTACTACAGAACAGGCCTTTATCATCGGTTAATTAAGGGCTTTAGTGTCAGTTTTTAAGCGACACCCAAGTGGGCGCTGCTAAAGGTGGACCCCTTCGGCGTCAGTTCTCAACTGACGCCAAAAAACTTCCCGAAAACGTGCCAGCAAAGGGACTATAGGCGTCAGTTTATTAAGAAAACCGACACTATAGAATGGTTACAGACATCAGTTATTAAAAGAACCGACGTCACAATGCTTCCCGCCACAAAAAACGTGCCAGCAAAGGGCCTATAGGCGTCGATTTTTTAAGATAATCGACGCCATCTCCCCTTCCACCACGGTCGTGCTACCCAGCATGGCCGTGGTTCCTGGCCATATCAGTTGAACCGACAGCGGTTTTGTGCTAATAACCGATGCCATATCCCCTGCCTACCACCACGGCCGTGCTTCCCAGCACGACCGTGGTTCCTGGCCACATAGACGTCGGTTTTTTGTCAAAAACTGTCGTCGTATGTCTTTAGTGTCAGTTTTGTTCAAATAACTGATGCCTATGTTATAATTTTTTTCATATCAGTTTGCAGGCATGTTGTATGGCTGGTCAGCCAGATGAGAACCTGCAATTCAATTCTAAACTGTAGGTTTACGACATCCATTGATATCAGCCAACAACATGCCACAAACCTGTAAAATTAACAAGATAGCCAATATTATATATATGTGATTCACACACATGTATACGCACATTTAATTTATATTATTTTTTCATCACACACGTAGAAACCATTAGCAACCTGCAGTTCCATTCATTTCATCTCGTTTCACATTCAGACACATGTATAAATATTCATGTATTGATCATCTTCACACACATATGACAATTCATAAAAATTCATTCACATTCACACAAAAATAATTATGATAACAAAGTTATTTTTTATTCATCATTGTCATCATTATCAATAAAATTATATCTAAAAATTCCCACTCTTTATAGGGCTTTTGCAAATTCTGCTCTTACAACATCTAGTTCATCTCTCGTATAGGGATCATGTACATCAAAATGCTTTCCACCTGTGCTGAAGTCAGCAGTTTTAAAGACCTGCAAAGAGAATGACGTATATATATAATTAATAATATATAATAAGATTGATATATTTCATATTATCTAATGAGACTATGTATAATACCTGCTGTATCTTATTGATTTTCATTACGACATGTTTGATGATTAGGTCCATAAATAGCATCACATAGTAGGCACATGCCCAATTGTTGTCTTGTGTAGCACACTATAAATTGAAACATACAAAATATTCAAAAATACAAATAAGCATAGTTCACATAAATAATATATACATTGGAGTCAGGAAATTACTTTCACATTCTCCTAAATTAGTGACAGATCCTTTTTTGTGGGGACCTTTCCTCTAACTTTTTTGCACTCTTGTAAAACCCTACATATGTTAATATAACCCATTAAATTGCATAATTAAATAGTAATGTAGTAACAGATGTTAACAGATATAAAAACATGAAATATTTCTCATGAGAATAATGGCCTTTTAATTGCATGTCCATATAATGTATCCAACTCATTTCCCACAAGATCTAGATAATAGACAGTGAACGTCTTGGGGACAATAACTAGTAACTCCCAATGCCTACTACTACATGTAAGAACGTTAAAAATTAATAACTCAAAATCCACAATAAAAATGTAATTTTCTTAAGTCTAAATTATAAGCAAAGTAAACTTACTCGACATTGAATGGAGCTATTATCACCCTCTTCTTATTTTTACTAAAATATTCAAAAGCATCATAGCAGTATGAAGTAACTGAAGAAGGGTTTGTATCTACAAGACTAATCAAAGATGGAACCAAAAATCCCACATGGGAAAACCCAAAATTTGTACATATCTTGTGTAAGTGGCTGTAAAACATGTATTACGTATGCATTAATATAAAAAACCATATCACTGTATATAAAACAAGGTATATGGATGTATAAAAAATATCTCACCATATCCACATCTCTATCATAGATATGTTCAACCATTGATAGCTAAAAAACTCCAAAATATCTTGTATTAATATATTGTTTTCATATGATTGACCTGCATTGATACCTATGCATTAATGTGTACATATGCAGAACTTGTATTATGTATGTATTAATACGTATGGTAAACTTGTATAAATAGATTATTATCGTATGATTTACCTGCAACATCCTCCAGAATAGTAACAATTATAGGGCAATTTGTATCATGCTCGCCGATCCTTACTACCATACCCCTACAATTAGGACCTATTGAGGCATGTAGGTCCCTTGGAAGTCAACTTGGTAGTCGAGGAGGTAGAGGCTGAGATGTAGCGGGTCTCATCTTTTTGACCTGTATATATAATTTCAGATCAATTGACTCATAGATACACACTAACAAATTAAAGTAATAGAAATTTATCATACAATATCAGTATAGAGGACATCCACTTCGAGCCACAATATCACTCTGCCTACTGTCTCACCAAGTGTTTCAGCATATGGGTGTGCATGAGGCAGTGCAAGATCCATCCAGTCGGGGAATACATGTATCGGGCTAACATGTACCACGCCATCTG
The DNA here is from genome assembly GCA_963693085.1 of Alisma plantago-aquatica. Taxonomy (NCBI): domain Eukaryota; kingdom Viridiplantae; phylum Streptophyta; class Magnoliopsida; order Alismatales; family Alismataceae; genus Alisma; species Alisma plantago-aquatica. Next base: position 1,118,283,310 of record OY856409.1, on the reverse strand, counting down.
GTACTAGATACCCATGAAACATGCACCCTTTAAGGGGTGGGTAAGCCGACGCATCTGTAACAATATATTCTTGACTTTTTAGTCGGCATGGCTTCAACCCCTACAAATTTACGTAAAGAATGTTATATGCATATATACACAAACATATCATCTTGAAAATACTAGCTATTATGTCATAGAAATACTTACAGAGGACGTGCTAGGTGGTGGGTCTACAGGATTACTCCCAACCACTTCTACAGTAGGAAAAGATCGGCCCGCCACATGTACTGTCTGAGTGGCAGGCTGAGACACCTGCCAATTTGCCATTGCTTCTTAGATTCTCTTCTCAATTAACGAATCTACCTATACATGGATAAAAGAAATGCTAGCTTCTGATTATTGAATTCTCTTTTACAATAACATTCTAAAATAAGAATAAGTTACTTCAGCTTGTGAAAGTCCCATTTTTGGGACATGTTTGTGCTGGGATGACCCATAGAACGCTTTGATGCTCACACCAGTGACTGCACCCCGAACACGTCCAGGATGCTCTGGGTTACTCAAAGCAACTGTCAGTTCATCCCTTGTGCCCTCAGGGACGAACTTGCCTTCCTTCCTCTGCTCGTGCAACTCCCGCTAATCACCATCAATAAAAATTAGTAAGTAAACATAACAATAATCAATATCGATCGATTGCTCTAAGAGTTGATTTTTACCATTTTTGCAACCGCCTCAGCAGTTGCGGGCTTCGGTATGTCTCCCTTCTTGTTTTGCCTCCCAGCTATCCACATAGCATGGCGAGGTAGAGGTGTGGGAGCAGTAGTAGAGGACTCTGCAGTCTCCTGATTAGCAGTAGGCTGAGCAGACTCATCCTGTAGTCTTTGCGAATGCCTACATATCCTCTTGGACCCATTGTGTGGTCGTGCACATTCAGTGCACACCTTGCTCTTTTCACCTCACTAAGGGCCTAGTTAGTTAGAACATTAATTTGGTTAGTAACACTAAAGGTTAATCTTAAATAGGTGAATACATATAAACGTATATTAATTAAATTGGGAGTGGCGCTTAATACCTTGAATTCATCTGTTTTTCTTTGGGTAACAAACGCCTCCCAGTCTTTGCGGTCCAGATAGTTCCATTGCTTTGTGGCTTCCTTCTGCCTAAATTTATTTTTTAAAGAGAATACAAACAAAAAATATTAGTGTAGAGTTAGTGAAATAGTGATCAATGTCTAGAATTGGAAATCAATCAAGAACCTCTTATCAGCATCGCGTATGTAATCTTGGGTGATATTGGTCCTATAGTACCTTAGGACCCTCCCACAACGTTGCATCACACATTTATGATGTAGCTTTTCATCCAGATCAAATATGCTCTGCAAATTAAATAGAATTGCTATTAACTAGTATCCTAAAAATTTGTAATCTACACAAATAGAATTACAAATAACAATAACTCACACTTTGTTCCTTCCATATGTGGTCTTTCTTCCCCTTAGGAACTTTATGCCAGGATTTTAGGATAGGACTGCAATGGCTGCGAGTAAGAACCCCAAGATATGAAACAAACGAGTTGCAGTTCACTCCATATGGATTTCCTGCATGATCAAAATCCACAACCAATTTGGGTCTATTGCCCCTTTGTTGTATTAACTTGTTCATCATTGTGATGCCCCTCACTTTATTAATTTTCTTTTGCTTCTCATCAAGTGCTATAATTTCTTCAGGGGGTACATCAGCAACTAAAATTTGATAAGAAACACACTTACATGATATAATTATAAATGAACATATAGATAGAAACCTCAGGGATATATTCTTAAAACTTATATTGTTAGGAGGCGCAAGCATGTACTCACCCTCATGTTGATCATCAACACGGCCATCATGGGAATGCTCAGCCATCTAAAAGTTCACATTCAAATTATAAATTTCACATTGTAAAGTAACACTAATTGTAAAGTTCACATTGTAAAGTACACATTCACATTGTAAAGTAATTCACATTGTAAAGTTCACATTCACATTGTAAATCAATTCACATTCTAAAGTCCACATTCACATTGTAAAGTTCACATTCAGAAAAATAAAACATATAAAAAATATAAACATGCATGCCTCTAATATTGTGATCTTTTATCAATTAACAATCCTTCATTGTGATCCCCGTGAACATACAAGTCATTGTGATCCCCAGCTTCAATGTTTGGTGGTGTTGGCAACCCAACTGAGAAGGACTGGAGTCATCACACTTATCATAGTACTCTTCTTCATCTATAGGATATTCAATGAACTGTCTTTTACCATGAAGAACAACCGACCATTTATCATTTGCAGGATCATCAATATAAAATACTTGTTTCACCTGTGATGCCAATATGAATGGTTCACCCTTCTCACCAATCTTTTCAAAGTTCACTAACGTGAAACCCAATTCATCCACTATAACTCCTTTGTTGTTGTCAACCCAATTACATTTAAAGAGCGGAATTCTGAAATCTACATAGACAAACTCCCATACGTCTTCAATGACACTGTAATATGACATTTTAGCTTCACGTGGACTCTTATCCTTTGCACTTACAAAAAACAATGAAGACGCTTGAAGGGTGACCCCACTATTTTGGGCGACACTGTTATCATCTTGATTCTTTGTGTAATATGAGAATCCATTTATGTCAAACCCTTCATAAGACATAAGATTCAATTTTGGTTTAAAGGTGAGGCATTTGATGGTTTCAGTAAGATTATCTGGTATTTGAGATAGTTGATGTAAGACTTTATCTTCAAACCACTTAATAAATTTCTTGTTATGCTCTCTAGCAAGCCACATTGCATTGGATCGAGGATATTGTCTCTTGATGAAATTGGTATGTTCCTCGATATAAACACTCACTTCGTCGATGTTGTGTAAAATATACAAGTGACCTTCCTCCAACTGCTCACGGCTGATTACTTTCACCCATGATCCCAAAATTCATTTGCCAAAATACTCCTCAATATTCTTGTCATTCATAGGAGCGCCATTAGCACACAGAAAGTCATTGCAAAAATACATAACCTCTCTCACCACATAACCCTCAATAATACTCCCTTCAGGCCGATAATGGTTTCGAACATAACCTTTAAAAATGCTCATGTATCGTTCAAAGGGATACATCCAATGCAAGAAAACTGGTCCCAACATTTTGACTTCCCTAGTCAAGTGGACAACAAGATGTACCATGATATCAAAGAATGAAGGAGGAAAATACATCTCAAGCTGACATAGGGTAACAACCACTTCTCTTTGCAATTTATGGAGAGTATCAAGGTCAATAACTTTATTGCACAGACTGTTGAAAAAGAAATAAAGTCTGGTGATTGCAAACCGTACATGCTTCGACAATATAGATCGAATTTCCATGGGAAATATTTTTTGCATTAGAGTGTGACAATCATGAGATTTAAGACCTATCAACTTCATATCTTTCATTGATACCAATGTACGTATGTTAGATGAGTAACTCTGTGGAACCTTAACATTTACCAAGCATTCACAAAAAGCTTTCTACTCTTTTCTAGACAATGTGTAACAAGAGGGAGGTAATTATGTTCTCCGATCGCTACTAACTACATCTATTAATTCTGTCCTTATTCCCATTTCATGTAGGTCTATTCTAGATTTTATCCCATCTTTAGTCTTACCAGGTATATTCAACAGAGTACCGATGATGCTATCACATACATTTTTCTCAACGTGCATGACATCGATACAATGCCTGACTATCAAAGAACACCAATAAGGAAGATCCCAAAATATTGACTTCTTCTTGAATAAAAACTTATCACTCCGTGTGGCCATCATACGTTGTGATCTCTTACCAAATTCATTGGCGATGTCTTTTACTCTTTCATAAACATCCTCCCCTGATATAGGTTTAGGTGCACTCTGTTCTTCATTTCGTCCATTGAATTCTTTGCGCAACCTACGATACAGATGAAATTTTGGAAGAAACCTTTGATGACCAAGATATACAGTCCTGCCACCATGTTTTAGTTGTATTGAATCAGTGTTCTCTTCACATATAGGACACACTTTAGATCCTTTGACACTATATCTAGACAAATTCCCATACGCCGGAAAGTCATTCACAGTGGAAAACAACATAGCGTGCAAACGAAATGTCTCTCTTCATGAAGCATCATAGGTCATCACACCTTCACCCCAGAGCTTCTTCAAGTCATCAATCATAGGTTCAAGATAAACGTCGATATCATTTCCACGTTTTTTAGGGCCCGATATCAAAGACGATAACATAACGTACTTATTTTTCATACACAACCAGGGAGGAAGATTGTATATAACAAGCATAACTGGCCATATGCTATGTTGTCTGCTTAATGTCCCGTACGGATTCATCCCATCTGTACAAAGCCCAAGTCATAGATTCCTGTCTTCTTCACCAAATTCAGGGTACAATAAATCAATCTTCTTCCACTGTGGGGAATCAGACACATGTCATAGGATCCTATCATTATTTTTCTTAACATCTGCATGCCACCTCAAATTCTTCGCATCTATAGGATTGGCAAACAAGCGTTGAAACCGTGGTATTATAGGTAGATACCACATCACCTTGGTAGGAGAACCAGTTTTGGACTCCCTCGAAGTCGTCAATTTATACCTTGACGCACCAGATTTCGGACAATCTTTCAAATCCACATAGTCCTTTTGAAATAATACACAATCATTCAGGCATGCATGTATCTTCTTGGCCTCCATTCCCATTGGGCACAATAATTTCTTTAACTGGTATGTTGAGATTTGCAGCTTGTTTCCTTCACGAAGAATTTCGTTCAACAAAGACAACAATGACGTGAAGCTTTTGTCTCTCCATCGATTGTTAGCTTTTAGTTTATACAATCTCAACACATCACTAAGCTTCGTAAACTTACAACCCATGTATAATGGTATCTCAGCATCATGCACAAAATTTCTAAACATGGGAGATGGATCGATGTGCTCTACCCCACAACTATCCAGCTTCGCATCAGCGATGTCTACTAGAACTGGTTTGTTCACATCTACATCATCGAAGGAAATTTCGTCTTCCACACAAATGCTGCTATCGACATCCACTGATTTCAGGTTTAAAATCTCTCCATGCCAGTGCCATTCTGTATAGCCTTGTACAATCCCGTTGCACATGACATGACTTTTGATTTCGTCACCAATGCTGACTTTCAAGTTGTTACCGCAATGCCTACATGGATAGTAGAACCTATCTCTAGGTTGTTTCCTATGTTCCTCGACAAATCTAATAAACTGGTCAAGACCAGAAATAAACTCGAGGGTGCAGTGATTTGGAATGGACATCCATGATCTATCCATTCTATGATCAAAGAGAAAACAAGTATATATTAGAACAAGATTAGGGTCTAGGGTTAAAAAATTAGGGTTTATGGTTAAAAATTTAGGGTTTAAGGTCTTATATATAATTAATGGTTAAAACATCCTAAGTGAGATTAGGTGTTCAAGAACAGTCCCAAACTGGGGATTATCCAAGATTTACTCCTAATGAGTAAATCTTAGACGGGTTTCTAGGCCAAAAAATACATGTGATGTCATTCTTATATATAATAAATGTGTACCACCTATCCCATTCTTGAACACCTAATCTCACTAGTAAGTGTATAATGTGTATTGGGTTTTCAAGAAAATTTCGACAACATTTCCCCGATGTTCTCTAAGTACATATGTACTTACAGAACAAATGAGGAAATGCTACCGAAATTTTCTTGAAAACCCAATACACATTATACACTTACATCCTAAGTGAGATTAGGTGTTCAAGAACAGTCCCAAATCGGGGACTATCCAAGATTTACTCCTAATGAGTAAATCTTGGATGAGTTTCTTGGCCAACAAATACACGTGTTGTCATTCTATAACATTGATTTCAACATTTCGAGTGTCCATGCATGTTCATCATCAAGATAAAGATTACACATAAATTAGTATGACCTAGGGATGGAGAGATTCATAATTGATTTCAAAATTTCAAACTAGCTCATGCATTATCGTCAATCTACATCATATAACAGGGATTCATGTAGTAGGGCGACACATCACTACAAAATCAGAGATTTATCATTAGGGTTTTAATATCTTAGATTGATCACAAGATTTTAGCAAAATTGTTAATTCAAGATTATGGTGAAATGTGTATTAGGGTTTTAATATCTTAATTCAAAATGCATCAAAATTTATAGAATTAGGTCAAGCATTAGTATTCAATTGCAAATGTATCTTCTTCTTCCTGCTCCCTCCTTTCCAAATGGATAAAAGTAAGGCACGACCTGTGGAATGGACACGACCATGGCTGTGCTGGGCAGCACGGCTGTGGTCCGCCAACATAGCCACTTGTGTCCAGCCCACAGGTCGATCGTGCCTTGCTTTTATCCATTTGGAAAGGAAGGAGCAGGAAGAAGAAGAGGTGGAGGAAGAAGAAGGGGTGGAGGAAGAAGAAGAGGTTGTTTCATGATGAAACAGAGAGAATGGGAAGAGTCTGTTTCTTGATCGATCAGGGGTTATTAAGTTAGCAAAGACATCAGTTATTTAAAAAACTGACACCTAATATCCTTCCGCGTCGGTTGCCAGAAAAAACCGACGTCCATTGGACAATCTTAACCCTAAATTTTTTTGCGGGAATGGCGCGCAAAACCTTATCAGTGTCAGTTTTTCCACAAAAACCGATGACCTTTCGAGGTAATTTTTTCGTCTTTAGGCGTCGATTATTAGGTCAAAAAACTGACGCCGTATGTGTGAAACTTTGGGGGTAAATTTTTTCACTCGAATAATTGATTTTGACGGGGTATTTTAGGCATCAGTTCAATATAGGGAGCCGACGCTAAATAAAAAGTGATACCCGTGTCTGGCCGATCTTCAAATATAGATGTTGGTCTTTGTAATTAGCTGACATTGTAGGGTTTAGGCGTCAGTTTTCGATCATAACCGACACCTCTAAATGTGACGTTATAAGCTATTTCTGTAGTAGTGAATGTTGTACGATTTTATAGAAATCACGTCATTAATATCTCTACCTATAATGTCTGACTAGGATCAGTATTGAAGAGACACAAAAACCATAGTACAAGGAATATGCAATGACACTAGAGACTGAAACAAGCCGGAAATCACGACAACACAAGCTCATGTGAAATTGACAACAAACTGATGATAGTGGTGAGAGATCCTAACATGAGGAAAAATAGTAGTCAACAAACCCAAAAAGAAGGAAAACAAGATGTACCGCAACTTGAGCCAGGGGGCTCCTAGGGCATTAAAGCAAGACACTTATGAAGTTTAGATGATCAAAGTTTCTCCCAAAGGCCTCAAGCACCCCAACAAGCATCTGTACTATCTAGGGGCAGATGGAGTCAGGAATATGAGTTCTAGAGGAAAGTAGACTGATCCTAATGTGGAAAACGACCATAGAGGTCTCAACGATGGTAAGGGTAGATATATATAGAGGTTTGCAGACCAAGGGATGGAAGGAAATGGAAATTAAGTAGGAAATCAAGGTACAACAGGGGTACCATGGCGTGTGGGGTTGTTGAAGGGTTCGGAGGATGAAATCCCAATGAGTCTGGGACTAATGAACTTAGATTAGTGTTAAGATCATGAAGAGGAAGGAAATAGAAAGACATGATGAGACTAGAGGGAGAAAAGAGAGAGATTGTGAGAAATATTATTGATGGAATTTAGACTACCAAAGAAAGAAGGAAGCTGGTGAGGAAGACTATTGAAAAAAGACCCGGTCACTAAGTCCAATTCTAAATGGGAAAAGAAAAGTTTGTGTGATATATTAGACTTAGGAAAATAAGAAGAATCATTCAATTGAAATAAAATTCTAATAAAATTGGGAATAATTTATTATAGTTTACCATCTTGTAAAATTTAGGATAACTATGGGTATTTAATTGATATGAAAATAGATTCCCTAGCTAATTGGGTCCGAAGAAAATTGTTTTTTCCATTATATTTAGTTTTTCAAGTTTCCTTTAAGAGTTCTGTTACAATTAGGGTTTCGGCTAATTATCATTATAATATTACATCATTATTCATTAAATTGAGTCGTATTATCTTCACTCTATTATCAGACAAGTTACCTTATATCATTATGCACAATTTTCCATATTTTACTCATTTATCCTATTATGTCAAGTGATTCTATATTTATTTAGGTAATGGTACATTATCCATATCCATGGACATGAAACTCTAATTGTCAATCCAATTCATGTATTACATACATTATACTCTTATTAAATATATCTTAGACATTATGTGAATATTAATTAGCAAAGGGATCATATGGCACACATTTCATGAACTCTTCCTACAAGCTAGCACATAATTAGGTTTTTAGGTTAATATGTGTGTATCATGATATGAGATGTTAATTAGAACCTAATGTATATGTTTTCAGGACTAATCATGTTTGGGTGAGTTATTCTTATTATGTGCATTAACTATGTTCATTAGGGTTACAAACAACTACATTAACACTTAACTCCAACCTTGTTTGGTCAAATCTAGAGAACCAAACATACTCACCTCTTAGCCATGGTATTAGGATTTTTAGAGTCAAGATGATATGTTTTGATATGTTACATTCTCTTTCTCCCTCCCTATGGACATGTATCTCATAGAAATAGGGATGTAAATGGGTAGGGTTTGGTGTGGTTATTGGCATATATCCATAATCGTAACCATTTAGTTGAGCGGGTATGGGTATAGCTATATACCCACTTTTTCAAGAACTATACCCTCACCATACCCATACCCATATAACCACTAGATATATTGATGGGTAATTGGGTATATGGTTATTGATAGATTTGCTATAATAAAACACCACAAACATTGAGTACAAAAAATACCAGACTGATTAGGTGATACTAGTACTAGTATTTCATCAAATATATTCTATTTTGTGTGAATATAGTAGTTAATAAGTAAATAATATGTCATCTTATAAAGTACAACCAAGATTAAATGTTGATATATCTAAATTAATACACAAAAAATGATGATTAGTGGCTTTGTTGGTGAATATTACAGAGTTTGACTATACCTTTAACAGAATTTTAAATTCAATAATTGACCTTAGACATATTGTTGGCTTGATTTCACATTGGGAGGAAAATTGCAGCCAACATGTATCATATCCCCAAACCATGGTGTCAAAATATCATTCAAGGTAGTGAGAAAAGAGGAACCGAATACATCAATGAATTTATGGCTTTCTCAATTTGATAAATGTGCATGTGTCGCTATGAGGGTGTGTGAGGTTTAATGAATTTATTTATTTTACTATTGAAAGGTACTTATATTTACTAGATGCGAGCACTAAAATATGGATCACTACATTCTAATATCAACTTTTTGGTATAACTTCAATTTTTACTTGTATTTTAATACAATTATGCTATAAAAAGGGGCTTGTTTGGAAATTTGTGTGTTGGTTCTGTAGGATGGTTTTCTTTGCAAATTATCTTGAATGATAGATATCATTAATTTTACTATTTTACTAAACCAATAATGAACAAAAGAGAAAAGAAGAGAAGAAAATCCCATAATAAGTAAAGGGCAAAAGAAAATAGATATTAATTATATATGCTTAAGAGAATTATGTGGAATTCTCTAGAAAGTAGCATGGACGGACACAATTAACTAATTTTTTGTTCCACATGCTTTCTAATAGAAAGAATAGTTGAAATAAAGAAAACATAAAAGAAAGTAAGAGAAAAGATTGTATTTTAATATATAAACTATGCCTTAAAAGTAAATGACTTGCATATTAAGAAAAGGTGCTTTTCTTTCCCACTTGGAGACAAAGCAAAGAGAAAGAAAATCAAGTTCAGTGGTACCATTCCTTCTTTTCTTGTCCCTACCCTAAACCAACTATAGGAAGAGAGGCTTCTCATGAAGATCAGATGATTCTTGACCTTTCACTTAGATTCACATAGTTTTGGCTTAATTCTTTGCAAACACCTAAATAAAGTCATTTAAGACTTTCCCTTAAAATTTGGGATCAAAAGGAATTAGTATGTGAGAGGTATGGATTTTAGAAAAATCCCTAAAGTGCGAAAAAAATAAAAGGAAAGTATTAATATCATGTTATTTTCAATTTCAATTAGGAAAATCATTTTAGGTGTGTGCAATATGGGATGTGGATTTGAAATCCAACGGTCGCGCCCTCATCACCCACCTTCAGCCAAATTTGGCAACTCGAAGACAGGATCGTGAATTAGTTTCACATCCTCCTCCCTCCTTAATGCTGGAGTAGGTGTGAAAGTAATCCCAATGACTTCAGGAGACCAAATCAAATCGACCTATCCTAGGTTTCATCTAGATTGGGGGTCTCCACCATGATCAACCAATTCACAAACATGTATGGTCGGCCCCAGGCACTAGGCCCTCTACAAGATCACAAGAGATTGCCAAAGCTTCTCCCAAGCCCCACAATCATTTTCCTTGCGTCAATTTCTCCTTTGGCCCCAATCTTCACCCCTACCCAAATCGCTACCTCATCGAAGATATGAAACCTTTCCCCATGTGCTCTGACCATCACCCGAGCAAATGAGGGGTGCTCCAAGTCCAGAAGAACAGGAAGAAAGAGAAAGTATCCTCACTTTGTGCTCTAGTTTGTTGAAACATTGAGTCACCCCCAAGTTGACTCACCCAGAAAAGCTGCTAATCAGTAGGATGTTGAAGAAGGTGACCAGTGAAAGGACTTCCCTACCCTCTTGCTTGCATTGTGACAGGTAAAGGTATTCTCGTTCTTTCCTGCTCTTTTTCCATTAAGTCCACCAAGTTTCCATGTAGGTCAAGTAGTTTAATAATAAAGGAGCATAGTAGTAGGGAAATGTAGTATCAAAATCAAAGGAAAGGAAGGGGACCGATGTTTTCCGTGCACTGGACACATAGCTTACCGAATCAGTTGCGACAAAGATGGGAATGCAGGCTACGAAGCCAATGTCCCGGGGTCCCGGGGACTCATTCTGACTGAAACAAGGGGTGGGTCGATAGGTTGAGACAACCAACCTATGGAAGCCACCACCTTAAGCCCATGCAAAGGGTTTGGTTAAGATATGCCAAATTCCACCAAATATAAAATGGAACCTAACCATATGTGTCCCCCAATGGCAGCCCAATTGCCGTGAGCCAATTGGTCGGACCAGCTGTGTTGGCAAGGTGTCTCTCAAAGCCCCTTTCCTTAGTTGGTAGTATGTTATTGGCTGAAAATGATTTTTTTAGAAAAAATCATAACGAATTATAGGATAGCCCAATAATAGCAAATAATATACAATTTTTACTCAGAAAAATATGAGCAACCCAATGAAAATATAATCAGAGCCTAGATTTCCTTCTAGTTCAAGAAGTATATAAAGTTGAAACCTTTAATGTATTAAATAAATAAAAACCTTAATTTCTAAGGTTTGATGAATCTAATCGACCCAACTAATGTTAATATTCAAAGATGGACCTTTTATAGACAGAAGAACACCTTGGAACTTATATGAACTGAATAATCCTAGATTTGATGTATTAGCATTTCCTTATGACAAAATTACAAATAATGATGAGGTCAAGGTTTGTCAATCCAAACGACACAGAAGTCTTAAATACATATTCCCTAATCATACTAACCTTGACATGACTTAAAAGGAATAAAAGTTGGGACTTTTGCATAAGAGGGCATCTTTTGGAATGCAATCATGATCATGACATCAAAATTAGGGTTTGTAGACCAAAAGAGCATAAAAGGTAATAATTGAGTTTATGGAGGTTAGAACATAATGAAACACTAAGATGGTCTTAAAAACCTAACTTGAAACCCTAGTCAGTCATAATAGTTGATTTTGGATCAAATAATGATACATGGGTGTTATGCTTCAACTTTTAGGATAAATTTCTTGGTTGCTTGTTTGGTTATTCCTAGTTACTATTGTTTGGACATCAAGTACTTATGAGACAGGTATGTGGCTATGTCTAAGAATAACCGATTTAGTTTGCACCTGGGTATTTTGCATGATTTGAAAATAAATGATTGCTTGTTTATTTATTTCCTGTAAACTATAATGTTACTATGGTTAATACATTATGTAACAAACCTGCTTAAACCCTATATCGATCTCTGGTGAGTTACACGGATTGGGGTGATTAATTTCATCATGGGGATGGCTTGAGGCCAATCCCAGAAAGGAAGGGTCATGAATGTAACCAAGCCTGGGTGAGGGAAGGTTATGGAAATTGTCCACTATAGGGACAAAAATCCCTTAGAGAGGGTCCCCATACAAAGACCCTCCTTAGAGAGGGCATACCATTGAGAAAAGAGGATAAGGGTAGTGAGTTTAAACAAGAAAAAGCTCGTTCATTTTTATTAAACATAATTGTTGCTATGGCTAATAGATCATTGCACCTATGTGTAAACATTTTGTTTTCCCCACATACTAGTATAACTTGTTATACTGACCACATGTTTTGGTTGTTGCCATTTTAGGATAATCAACTATTATTCTACAAATATGATGAAACAATGACGGACATGAAGCACCAAAAGTAAAGAACCAAAGTAATTACTGGAGGATATAGTTAGATGGTATATAATTCCATTTACCAATTTTAGAAGCCCACATTTTGTAAACTATGATGGAAAAGTTTTATCTTGTACCAAACTCAGTTTAGTTTAGTGCAATTTATTAATTATTTTTAATTATTTGTTAAACTATCGGTATTGCATTTATGTTACGGCCCTTTCCCTCTTGGTCCGCCTCTATAGGGATAACAGGAGGAGGGGGTCATCACATTTGGTATCAGAGCCATAACCCCTCTAGTAGGTGAGGCCCACATGGACATGTGGCTTGCCAGTCTTAAGTCATGTAGTCCAGGCAAGTTGGAAAGGGCTATTCGCTGAGATGAGATGTACCCACCCTTGTGCTGGCAGCCGTGGATGGGATTTGAGTGTCCATGGGCCATTCTAAGTCTGTAATGAAATGGAAAAGCGATTATGAGGCCATATAGTTGAGCCTTAACGAGGATGTCAAGAGTCTAAGTGGGGGAGATTGTAACATCCCATGATTTGACACCTCAAATAATATGATCTTAAAAGGAATAATTGGACTACCCATATCACCAAGGTGCATCTCCTTTTCAAGGAGCCCAACACTAAAGAACTTTATAGTTAAGCATGCTCAACTTGTAGTATAAGGATGGGTGATCAGTCAAAAAGTTGATCCTGGCTTGTGCGGGAGTGAGGAATGATTGTACTACACATATCACCAAGGTGAACCTCCTTTTTAGGGAGCACATCACTAAAGAACTCCATAGTTAAGCATTCTCGACTTGGAGTAGTATTAGGATGGATGACCAGTTGGGAAGTTGATCCTAGATTTGGAAGATCTGTTGAGAGCATGTGTGCTCAATTGGGGTGGATAATGGGAACAATACTTACCCTTAGCTAAGTTTGCCTATAATAATAGTTACCAAGCCAGTATCGGGATGCCTCTGTATGAAGATCTTTAAAGGAGGTCATGTTAGTCACCACTTCACTGGGATGATGTTGGCGAGAGGACTCTGTTGAGGTCAGAAGAACTACAGATATATGCTGATAAAGTCGCTTTGATCAGGAAAAGGCTAAAGCGAGCCCAGGATCGACAGAAGTTGTATGTTGATGAAAAGAAGACTGACTTAAACTTCACTGTGGGTGAACATGTGTATAGAAAAATCCAACCCCTCACAGATATAGCTAAGAACAGAAGAAAATTGACTCCCTGATATGTTGGTCCATTTGATACTCTAGAATGGATTAGTGAAGCAGTTTATCGTGTAACCCTACCCCCACAATATAGTATGATGCATAACGTGTTCCATGTATCCAATATGAAGCATTATGTGAAGGATCCTAGCCTTGTGTTGAGCATCGAACCCATTGAGCTCTAAGGGAGTCTAACATACCCTGAGTCACCTCCTTTTTAGGGAGCCCATCACTAAAGTTCTCCATAGTTAAGCGTTATCAGCTTGGAGTAGTAATAGGATGGGTGACTAGTCGGGAAGTTAATCCTGGGTTTGGAAGATCCGTTGAGAGCATGTGTGCTGAATTGGGGTGGATCATTGGAACAATACTTACCCTTAGCTAAGTTTACCTATAATAATAGTTACCAAGCCAGTATCAGGATGCCTCCGTATGGAGCTCTTTAAAGGAGGTCGTGTCGGTCACCACTTCATTGGGATGAAGTTGGTGAGAGGACCCTATTGAGGTCAAAGGAACTACAGATATATGCTGATAAAGTTGCTTTGATCAGGCAAAGGCTAAAGAGAGCCCAGGATCGATAGGAGTCATATGCTAATGAAAAGAGAACTGACTTGCACTTCACCGTGGGTGAACATGTGTTTCTAAAATCTGACCCCTCCAAGATATGGATAAGAATTGAGGAAATTTGAGTCCCCGATATGTGGGTCTATTTGATACTCTAGAATAGATTGGTGAAGCAGCTTATCATGTAGCCCTACCCCACAATATAGTATGATGCATAACGTGTTCCATGTGTCCAATCTGAAGCATTATTTGAAAAATCCTAGCTATGTGTTGAGCATTGAACCCATTGAGCTCCAAGGGAGTCTAACATACCCTGAGTTAATTGTGAGGGTAATGGATACCAAGGTGAAAGAACTCAGGGATAAAAAGATGGAGATGGTAAAGGTCCTTTGGAAGCACCATGGAGAGGATGAAGTCACATGGGAGCTAAAGATAGACATGAAAAAATCTTATCCTGAATTATTTGTGTGACTAGTCGAATTTTGAGGGCAAAATTCCTATAAGTGGGGAAGGATGTTATAACCTCAATTTTTACTTATATTTTAATACGATATGCCATAAAAAGGGGCTTGTTTGGAAATGTGTGTGTTTGTTTTATAGGAAGGACTTCTTAGTGAATTTCATTGAATGATAGATTTCATGAATTTTACTATTTTACTAAAGCAATAATGGACAAAAGGGAAAAGAAGAGAAGAAAATCCCATAATAAGTAAAGTGCAAAAGAAAATAGATATTAATTATATATGTGTAAGAGAATTATGTTGAATTCTCTAGATAGTGGTGTGGATGGCCACAAAAAACTAGTTTTTGGTTTCATATGCTTTCTAATAGAAATAATAGTTGAAATAAAGAAAATAGAAAAGAAAGGAAGAGAAAAGATTGTTTTTTAATATATAAACTATGCCTTAAAAGTAAATGACTTGCAACTTACGAAAAGTTGCTTTTCTTTTTGAGTTTTTCCAATTCTTTACACACACCTAGATAAAGTCATTTAAGACTTTCCATTGAAATTTGGGATCAAAAGGAATAAGTATGTGAGAGTGATGGATTTTAGAAAAAATCCTAAAGTGTGGAAAAAACAAAATGGAACTATTAATGTCATGTTATTTTTTTTATTTCTATAAGGAATATCCTTTCAGGAACGTGCAATATGGGATGTGGATCTGAAATCCAACAACCATGCCCACATCACCCACCTTCGGCTAGATTCGACAACTGGAAGAAAGGACTGTGAATTTGTTTCACATCCTCCTCCCTCCTCAATGCTTGAGAAGGTGTGGAAGTCATCCCAATGACTTCGGGATACCAAACTGAATCAACGTATCCTAGGTTTCACCTAGACTGGGGGTATCTAGAAAGATTGCTAAATTCACAAACATGTATGTTCAACCCCAACTATAAATTGGGGGCTTTGGACCCTCTATGAGATCACAAGAGATTCCCAGAGCTTTTCCAAGCCCCACAATTGTTTTACTCACACCAATTTCTCCTTTGGCCCCAATATTCAACCCTGCACAAACCACCACATCACCAGAGGTGTTCAATCTCACCTCATGTAATGCCCGGGCCCACTGCCCAAGGCTCTAGTAGAGTTTCAAGAATGATGACTGGCCCCACAGACCACCACTAGCCTTAACTGCGCACTTTGTCCACACTGACGCACAAGCCAGGATCAACTTCCCGACTGGTCACTCATCTTAGTACTACTCCAAGCTGAGCACGCTTAACTATGGAGTTCTTTACAGATGGGCTCCCGGAAAAGGAGGTGCACCTTGGTGATATGGGTAGTCCAATCATTCCTTTTAAGATCAACTTATCCAAGGACTCAAATCCTGGGATGTTACAATCTCCCCCACTTAGACTCTTGACGTCCTCGTCAAGGCTCAACTATATGGCCTCATAATATGACCCCATTTCAGTGCAGACCCACAATGGCCCATGGACACCCAACTCCCATCCACGGCTACCAGCGCAAGGGCGGCTCCATCTCGTCTCTACGGATAGCCCTTTCCAACTTGCCTGGACCGCACGGCTCATGATTGGCATGCCACATGCCCATGTGGGCCCCACCTACTAGAGGGGTTATGGCTCTGATACCATTTGTAACGCCCGGGCCCACTGCCCAAGGCTCTAGTAGAGTTTCAAGAATGACGACTGGCCCCACAGACCACCACTAGCCTTAACTGCACACTTTGTCCACACTGACGCACAATCCAGGATCAACTTCCCGACTGGTCACCCATCCTAGTACTACTCCAAGCTGAGCACGCTTAACTATGGAGTTCTTTACAGATGGGCTCTCAGAAAAGGAGGTGCACCTTGGTGATATGGGTAGTCCAATCATTCCTTTTAAGATCAACTTATCCAAGGACTCAAATCCTGGGATGTTACAATCTCCCCCACTTAGACTCTTGACGTCCTCATCAAGGCTCAACTATATGGCCTCATAATCTGACCCCATTTCAGTGCAGACCCACAATGGCCCATGGACACCCAACTCCCATCCACGGCTACCAGCGCAAGGGCGGCTCCATCTCGTCTCTACGGATAGCCCTTTCCAACTTGCCTGGACCGCACGGCTCATGATTGGCATGCCACATGCCCATGTGGGCCCCACCTACTGGAGGGGTTATGACTCTGATACCAATTGTAACGCCCGGGCCCACTGCCCAAGGCTCTAGTAGAGTTTCAAGAATGACAACTGGCCCCACAGACCACCACTAGCCTTAACTGCGCACTTTGTCCACACTGACGCACAAGCCAGGATCAACTTCCCGACTGGTCACCCATCCTAGTACTACTCCAAGCTGAGCACGCTTAACTATGGAGTTCTTTAGAGATGGGCTCTCAGAAAAGGAGGTGCACCTTGGTGATATGGGTAGTCCAATCATTCCTTTTAAGATCAACTTATCCAAGGACTCAAATCCTGGGATGTTACACCTCATCTTCTCCGACCATCACCCGAGCAATTGAGGGGTGCTCTGAGTCTGGAAGAACAGGAAGAAGGAGAAGGCATCCTTGCTTTGTGCTATGGTTCATTGAAACACACAGTCAACCCCTGAATTGACTTGTCCAGAGAAGTTGTGGTTCGGTGAGAGGTTGAAGAAGGTGATCGGTGAAAGGACTTCCCCACCCTCTCTCTTGTGTTGAGACATGTAAGGACATTCTCATCCTTTTCTCCTCTTTTTTCACTGAGTCCGGTAAGTTACCACGCAAGCGAATGGGCCAGTTGGCATGAGCCAATTGGCCGGCCCAGTCGGGTTGGCAAGACAGCTCTCGAAGCCTATTTGCTTAGTTGGTGGTCTGCTATTGGCTTAAAATGATTTATTCAAAAAATCATAACTGATTATATAATGGTCCATAATAGCAAGTAATGTATGGTTTTTACTCAGAAAAATATGAAAAATCCAATAAAAATATAATCATAGCCTAGATTTGCTTCTAGTTCTATAAGTATCTAAAGTTGATTACATTAATGCATTAAATGAATCAAAACCTTAATTTATAAGGGTTGATGAATGTAATGGACCCGACTAATGTTAATATTCAAAGATAGACCGTTTATGGACAGAACAACACCTTAGAACTTATATGAACTCAATAATCCAAGATTTGATGAATTTAGGGTATCGTTGTAACAAAAGTACAAGTAATGATGAGGTTAAGGTTTGTCAATACAAAGAACATAAACGTGTTAAATACATATTCCCTAATCTTACTAACCTTGACATGACATAAAAGGAATAAAAGTTGGGACTTTTGCACAAGAAGACATCTTTTAGAATGCAATCATGCACATGACATCAAAACTAGGGTTTGTAGACCATAAGAGCATAAAGAGTAATAATTAAGTTTGAGGTTAGAAATTAATGAAACGCTAAGATGGTCTTAAAAACCTAATTTGAAATCCAAGTCGGTCCTAATAGTAGATTTTGGATCAAATAATGATACATGGGTGTTATGCTTCAACTTTTAGGATAAATTGCTTGGTTGTTTGTTTGGTTATTCTTGGTTACTCTTATCTGGACATCAAGTACTTATGAGACAGGTATGTGGCTATGCCTAAGAATAACCGATTTAGTTTCACGTGACTTTCCTTGGGTTTTATGCATGATTTGGAAATAAATGATTGCTTTTTTATTTATTTCCTACAAACTATAAAGTTACTATGGTTAACACATTATGTAACAAACCTGCTTAAACCTTATATTGATCTCTAATGAGTTAAAGGGCTTGAGGTGATTAATGTCACCATGGGGATGATTAGAGGCCACACCCGGAAAGGAAGGCCCATGAATGTAACCAAGAATGAGTGAGGGTATGTTATGGAAATTATCAACTATAGGAACAAAAATCCCTTAGAGAGGGTCCCCATACAAAGGCGCCCCTTAGAGAGGGCACACCGTTGACAAAAGAGGATAAGGATGGTGAGGTCAAATAAGAAATAACTTGTTCATTTTTATTAATCATAATTGTTGTTGTGATTGATTGATTATTACACCTATGTGCCAACATTTTTTTTTCCCACATGCTAGTATAACTTGTTATACTGACCGCATTTTTTGGTTGTCTCCATTTTAAGATAATTTGCTATTATTCGCCAAATATGATGAAACAAGGACGGACATGAAGATGGCTCCAAAAGTAAAGAACCAAAGTAATTCATGGAGGATATAGATAGATGGTATATAATTACTATTAAAAAATTTAGAAACCCATATTTTGTAAACTGTGATGGAAAAGTTTTATCTTGTACCAAATTCAGTTCATTTTAGTGAAATTTGTTAATTAAGTTTGATTATTTGCTAAACTATCGGTCATGCATTTATGTTTATGGACCTTTCCCTCTCGATATGCCTCTATAGTGGATAATAGGGGGAGGGGGTTGTTACAATTTTACTATTGTAAGGTTCTTATACTTGTAAAATGTGATTGTTAAAATATACCATTACATTATAATATAAGTTATTTACATAAAAATATAATAAAATGGACATATGGGTATACAAGGTATGGGTATATATATAACCATAACCTTACCCAGTGAGAGGAGGATATATGGGTATAAGGGTAAGCAGTTATGTGGTTAAAAAAATTTACACCCGTGACGGGTTTAGTGTTGGGTTTTGTGGGACAGAACACGCAGAGGAAATAAAAAATTTATCTAACCACAAACCCATAACTAGTAGATCGCATAAAAAACTATGCAATAGAAAAGATGGTTTAGCGAGTTATACCTGGTCTTGAGGCTTGCTCAAAGACAATACCTCGCAACTAGTACAACCTTCAACCACCTAGTCTTTGATGGCATCTGTGTAGCTCCTGGTCTTGATCCAAACTGCGGTTGATGGTCATCCTCCTGAGTGGAAGAAATATTACGCATCTATAGATAGTCCACACAGACCATTGGGAACTCTAGTCGTCCTAAAGGACAGACTAGAACGAGTTGTCCCCTTCTGTCGACGTACTAGTCACCAACACACTCTCCCACCACCAGTCACTTTTCTGCAGTTGTCTTTCCCTCGTTGTTCTTCCCAAGATGGGTAGAACTTGCTTGGGCTATCTAATGAATGTATATTCATCATGGAATTCAAATATCACTTTGGGAAAAATTCAACTCTATATGTTCTATTTCACTCATTATACATCAAAATGCATCATAATATGCAAATATTTCGATTATCAAAGTTTTGATCGAATTTATGTTGATTTAATGCAGGTCTTGATAAAGCTGAACAAGCAGTTGGGGCAGTTGGGGTCCACCTTCACTCACCCTTAGCTCTTACTAAGCGATCTAACCAAGAAAATTCTATCCATTCGATCTCAAGACCATTTAAGCCCATTCGATCTCAAGACCGTTTGAGCCCATTCGGTCTCAAGATCGTTTGAGCCCATTCAGTCTCAAGACTATTTGAGCCCATATAGTGTCAAGACCGATTGAGCCCATACGGTCTCAAGACCTTTTGAGCCCATTCAGTCTCAAGAACGTTTGAACCCATTCGGTCTCAAGACCGATAGACCAACATAGACCGATTGGAGGCGTAACTCAGCCGCGAGGGATCGAGTAGTGCATGAATTCAAGATATCAAAGTAGAGAATAGACCACAGTCGTGGTGGTTAGAAATGGCCGTGGTCTACTGTCATCACCACGACCGTGGCACAACGCCATCACAGGCAAATTACACACCCACCACGCACGTATTAAGCGACACAACCATGGAGCAGAAGCATCGCCACGACCGTGGTGCCTTGCCATAGCCATGGTGCGTCGTCTTCAACCTCCAACCAACACTCATTTGCAGCCCCCAACGTAAGACCAAATGGAGGTGGTTCGCATGCCAAATGAGGTCGCCCCGAGGCTGTTGCACCTGTAGATGAAGGCCGAAGATTGTTTGGTATTACAAATAGATCGGAGGGCTACTAGATCGTTTGAGCCAGCAGACCATCTACTGCTGCCCAACTCAAGACCTAACGAACTCATTTGCTATTTGAACCAATTGAAGAAAAGAAAACAGTCTGTCCCAGACTGTTTGCCCTTGTGTCATGAGACCGTTTGGCCCCTTTCGGGTTTCAGATCGTTTGATCAGCAATTGCCAAGACCATTTGAGTTTGGTTGGAGCGTTGACCGAAGCAACGATCATTTGCTTATTAACGGTTTCCAAACCGTTTGATATCAAACGGTTTACAAACCATTTTCCTCTGTCCAAGACCATTTGCCCAACTTTGCTCAAAACCGTTTGATAGGAAAATGGTCTGTGAAACTGTTTGGTCCCATTCGATTTCCAAACTGAAGGAAGCCAAAACCGTTTGGCCATTAACGGTTTACAAGACCGTTTGAGAAAAAATATTTGCCAAACGGTTTGGAATAGAAACAGACCAAAAACGTGAAGACATGCCCCGTGCCTATGAATAGGACCACTAGGGTCCTCATTTGGGGGATCGGTTCTGGGGCACCGACAGGCTGCCTGTACACAGGTTCATTCCAAATCCAGTGTCGTCCGCGCCAGTTTCATTCCACCTACTTCCTGTATTGCAACCAAGGAGTCTAAGGAGAGAAGGAAGACGAAGCGAGGGAGACTGTCCAGTATGTCTTGGCAACTCCCGTTCACGTCCAAATCTTCTCCGACATGATATAGAAGGTCGTATCTTTTTCACCGAACTGTGACTATCTTATGCACTGAGTTCATGGCGGATTTCTCTCTTTCTTATTATTCTTGTTTCTCGCATCATGAGCGAGTAGTACCTTTTCACTGGGGTGCGGGGATTAGCCCCTCTTCCCATACAAATCATGTTCTTTTGTTAAACTCTCTATGACAATGTATATAACTTTCCATTTCAATGTTAATTGGTACGTTCGTAGTTGATTATCTACTTGCTTTCATCTTGTTCTCTCCTATATTGCGAAATCTTCTATATGTGGGATAAAATGACAGTTTACAAAGCTCGACTCTTTGATGAGAACTTCTGATAAGATTCCTTGAGGTCGTAAGTGTATGATCCATGAGGGGACGAGACATCTAGCCTACAGTGATGCTTCTGTGATCTAAACATCCCTCGGGGAGGACCACAACCTTAGTTGGATTTTGTATCGTCTTTGTTTATCGTCGATGTTAATTGTAGATCTATCACCTGCTTGCTTATCGATTAATGTGGTTGACTCCCAAACTAGAAATAAATTGAGATTTTTTCGAGGTCGTAAGTGTATGATCCGCGAGGGGACGAGCCATCTAGCTTTCGGTGATGCTTCTGTGTGCCTAACGCTTGTATAGGGGGCTCACAACCTTCGTTGGATTTCTGTATCTTCGGAGTCGTAAGTAAGTGATCCGGTTGGTGACGAGACATCTGATGCCTAAGGTGAGGCTTACACGAACCTAACGCCCGTATGGGGGGTTCTACAACAACTCTATTTGGATTACTATATCTTGCTTGAATTGTTCGTGTTTGAATGTGTTTGCATGTGTAGCGGTGGTGAAACCCGATACCATCCCAGCGATTCCATATCATTGATCTAAACCCAACTTTAATTCATCTTTTACTTTCTTGCAATTAGTTTTAGTAACCTCAATTCAACCAATCGTTTTAAATATTAGTCTTATCTCGAGCTAGATTCGATTAACAAAGATTCTTAAAAATGTTGTCCTTTGGGTTCGATCCTTAACTATACTGTGATAAGACCCGTCTGATTGCAGGTGGTATTATTGCACTTTGGTTTGGGTAAAAGCTCGGGGATTTCAACCCCAAATGAGTTTGTTAGTGTGATAAAATATCACATCACTCTCTCGGTTACCACAACCAGAGAGGACAACAACTTTGCAAAGAAAATGATATTTTGAGTTGTGTGTTCTAAGAAGCCCCCTTTACCCCTCTATTTATAGTAGAGGGTAGGGTCAGGGTTCCCAGTTTGTGTGGGAGTAGAAGAGTCTGAGTTTACCATGAACTAATTGCACTGCGGTAGGCAAACCGATCAGTTCACAACTAAACAGATCGTTTGGGTAGGTGAGTTGATCGGTTCATAACTGAACTAGTTGTTTGGGCAGGTGAGCTAATAGGTTCACCCCAGTGAACCGGTCGTTTCACTTCCCAGACTTGCACACAATTTACTTTCCTTATTCATTTCTAATTAATGCAAAGATTAATTCTTGTCCCAATCGAATTGAACAAGTAAAATGAGGATCTTTTCTCATGAACCAGGAAACCCAACACTTGCTCATCTAGTCCATGCGAACCGATCGGTTCACTAGAGTGAACTGGTTGTTTTATTGACCATGAGCCAATCAGTTCTCCCATTGAACTGGTCGGTTGATGGTCCATGTTGTGCAGAACTCAATCAATTCAGTTCTCAATCAATCTGACACTCAAATCAGTTGGTTCAGCACTTGAACTTGATGATTCTGATTCAAGTCTATTGATTGAATGTTTAATTGAGTACCTAAACACTTTAGTAATCAATATAAACATCATTCATGGATAAACTCCTATTCCAGGTCAATCCTACGTGTGTGACCCTATAGGTCCCATTTCACGTTGGCAGTGAATGTCTATAACTAACTTATGACATCACAAGCAAAGGGTGGTGCCTAGTCGCACATCAGTTCTATCCAAGTGAAAAGGAAAGTTGGAGAACAACTTTTAACCTACAATATGTTATTTGTGTTATAGTGAATGTATAGTTCCTTTATCGCTGATATCCAGATTGAACTCAAGGCATGGGCTTGTCATCCTCTACAAACGTTCAATCCATGTTTCTTGATTCTGAGTAGATTATCTGAGATATATGTAAGCTCAATATCATATATTGACTTACATGTGCATGGCCATGTATTTCTCAGTCTCACTCCTCAAGTGGCCAGGATATCACACTCCCTTAGGAGGGACAAATTCCATATCTATCACTCATAGTCAAGTCCTCGTGTGTCAAAGTCACCCAATCATCACCGTTATAACAACCCATGTTTCAGGACTACACTTGATGATGTCAAAGTGTACCCAACGACATGTGATGAGTGTAGTGATTTTAGGTCTAATAACCACAATCACCACTAATACAATAAGAGATGATCCTGACTAACCAAGTATGGTTTCCATGCATCACTCTTATGGTGGGTCTGTCTGATACATTGTTCTCTAACATGTATCTATGTGCTTGGTTTGATATCATATATCATGACTGATGAAATTCTATCATCAACCAACACACACTCTAGTCTTTTGTATTATTGATGTTTATGGTTATTTCCACAATAACAACTGAATAGGGTCAATAGTGAGAATGTGCATGCTCTTAACATCTGTATGATCTCATTGTTCAAGTCACGTACTTGAAGACATACATCATTGAGTTTTGTCATTCTCTAGACATCTATCATGTAATACTTTTATCTCAAAAATAGTTAAACATATAGACAGAAATTACCTTTATTATTATCAAATCAAGTATCACATGCCTCATTGCAATCATCATATGATTGGCTCTCTGAGCATACTATACCAACATTTAGAGGGTATGGGTTTGAGGGTATCCGGATATACCCATGTCTTTTTACAACCCTACATAGAAACCATTCCAACAGTTTTGAGAGGCTAAGAGCTTCTTATCAACTAATTGTATAGGGATTCTCTTTAGAAGTTCGCAAAATGTGTAAAACTAATATGTGAACCTCTCCATCCTCATCGCAAACTAGATTTAGAAACTGGCCATCTGAGCCACCTTAGGCAATTTCACTTGATTAAAGCTCTATGGCAACGGTCAAGGCATTCTCCTAACCTTGACTTGCCTTAATGTTGAAGAAATGATTAAGAAGGTGGTATAAATGGCTCTAATTTTCGATCGACTTTGGATCATGTGGAAGGAGATATCATAATCTCATTTCACCTTAGCTTTCCCTTGTTGAGGTGATGTTTCTGGAAACCTTTTTTTCTATTTTGAAGCTTCTTGACCACCTAAATTGTGGAAAGAAGGATCATGGTTGTGATCATGTTTCCCATGCACTTAGTTCTCATTTGAGGACCCCATTCTACTTATACCAGTTGTTAAAAACTAGTGGGAGACCTCCGTCTACCTTCATGTGTTGTTCGCCCACCTCCTACTTCTAGTAGCATCCAATGGTGCATCCGACAACCGCACCAGCCCCAAAGTCCCATTGAGTTTGATTGAGGATGACAAACCCAATCATGGTGAAGTAGTAGGGGAATTATGGAGCTCAAAGTCAACACCCAGGTTGACCCCATAGAAACTTGCAATTGGGAGTTGAGATCCATTGAAGCAAGAAACACAATCTTTTTATAAAAATGTCCATTACAACCTTCCTCGCCTTTGACCAACTTCAACCGCACAAAGGGAAATAGAGACTTTGACTCTAGTACTGATAAAATTTGAGGATCCTTAGTTTGTTGTTTGTATCCATGTGGCCCTTCCTGATTGGCAAGAAGAGGATTAATTAGAAGAAATAATATGAGACAATCCATAATTCCATGTATATATATAATAAAAAAAATGATTAGTATCCAGTGAAGGTAATTTTAAAATCTAATTATATTCCTATTTCAAAAGTACTTTTGGGTACCCTCCTAAATGGATAATTATGTGCTAAACCCTAGTTTGATAACTTAATGTGAAAAATACGTCATTGAAATTTGGATTTAATAATGAAATAAATACAAGTCCAGTTAAGTATAATCTTGATGATATTATGATCCATCTTAATATTAATAAAAGACTAAATATAGTAATATGAATGAATAAATTCAAGATTTGATTTGATTATTAGGGATTCCACCTCCAAGCCAGGGTTCCAATGTAAACAAACCCTAGTTGTCAATCCTAACCATAAATTAGACCACTCATAATAAAAGGGTTTATTAAAAGTTAGTAACACGTGCATGTTTGCATAATTATTTTTAGAATAAGTCTTGGATTGGTTTGATTATTGTGAACATCTCCTACTTTGGAAATAAATATGTGGGTTAATTACAAGTAATTTCTCATTATTGTGATTTATTTGAAATATCCCTAGAGTTTACTAAAAGTTTTTTCATTATGTAAACTGTCTTGGTTGATTTGAATCCTATAACTTGTAAATTTTGTGTGTATTACTAAATGATATTTGAACCCAAAAAAAATTTCATGAGCGTGTTCTGAGTAGATAATAACTTCCAAAATCTAAGGGATAGTCACTAAGAGATTTATTATATGATAGGGTGATAGAAATCCTATGCTGGGACAATCACCAGGTAAATACATTGTTGGAATAAATTCTATATAGTCCATTGTTGGACAAGAGAATGGTTCACCCAATAAGACAGAGGATCATGGGTTGGAAATACAAATAGAAAAATGAAAATTTCAATACATGCAAATATTTGATTATTTATTATCATATATGTTGTGAACGTTACATGCACATGGTGTGCTTGCACCCATGTACACTGCATAGTAACATACTAGCATGTGCTTTATTTGTCAACGTTGTATATTCCATGGATGAAGAAATGGACTCCAAGAGGAATAATTCATAATACGTAAATCTGGTTATACGTGGAGAATTAGATAGTTTATGTTCACTCATTTTCTTTCAAAATAATTGTACTTTTCCTCTTTTTTTAAATTCAAAGAGATATTTTCATCCTTATTCTTTTCAACGACCTTGTGTTTGGGATTATTAACGGCTATTCATAGTTAATCATAAATATGGTGATTAGAAAGGATAAGTAACCACACTTGCCCATGTAGTCCTCATTTATTGGGGTTATGGGAGTGAGGGTCCTTAAAATAGTGTTCCGAAGACACATCTCCTAAAAAATTCTTTTTCTCAATTCTTTTTTTTGTCTTTGTATTACGTATATCATTGTTTGTTGTTATAATTTCGGAACTTCCTAAAAATTATATTTTAAACAACATATTACGTTGACCAATTGACAACTATTTTCAACACAAAGTTGTCTTAAACTTAGTGACTACTTGTATTCAAGAAAATATTATCAAGATGAACAAGTCTAAATAAGCATGAAAACCCCAATTCTTATGATCAATTTGGTACATTAGGTAGTTTTCAATTCTTTTCGTCATTTCATGAACATCCATTGTGGAACATATCCTTTTCTAAGAAGGAATCTTTTGAAGAAAATAACCATATATTTTACTAAAAATACTCTGACTTGCATTTTTGAAGTGTCCTTGCTTTCTAAACTTTATATTATTTCATCATTCATACTCTATGGAATGTTATGTTTAAGAGGCTACCATTGCAATTCTACCATGAAGGTATTCAACGTATATTTCCCTTATTAATATAATAAATATATTTTCTAAACCACGACGCCCTATTTAGCTAGGTATATTCTAGATTAAAACCTAGTATGCAAGCTAACAACAAGCAGTAATCGTTATTGTTGCCGACGTGAACGGGTTGGCCTTTATTAATAGTTGGAGTAGATATTTGAGATGAAGGTGGGAAATGATATATTTTTTTGTTCCGTCATCTTTCTTATTGGACTATAATAAACGATAATGTTATTTTGTTAAAAAGATGAACATGCCATTAGAACACTTTACAATGAGGTCGTCTAAGGAAGTCATAATGTGCACTCTAGGCCAATTCAAACTTTTTAAATGGTCTCTATTTAATGAGGTGTAAAGTATATATGTCTCCCTACTAAATGAAAGATTTACAAAACACTTGTAACATTTGTCGTGTCTCACTCCCTCTATTTGGAGTCACATAATCCACCTCATGTTCCACATAATGACATGTCACAAGTTCCTTCATGATCATCCAATCTTGTGACTTGGGGCAGAAGGAAGAGTATCAACAATGAATTCTTCACAAAACATGAAGGTGTATCCAATCATTATAGCCTTTTCATCTTGACAATGACAATACATTCTAAATTCCTAACACACCAATTGGATAACAGATCTCAAATAAAAAAAGGTGGAACGACTTTGGCAATGCTAACTTTGTCCAGTTTAAATACATTTTTGAATTTCTAATATCCCAATGCTAAGTTTACTTACAACAAACTACACACATGGATGTAAACGAAATAGGTGACCCTTGGCTCCTCCACTGATTGCAAGCGAGTACGATCTTTGTTCCTGCACCAGACTACTCCATGTATACCTGAAAGGACCCACCACAAGTGCCTCAAAGACTCTCCATTTCGAGCTGCCAGCCCCAAGCTGCACATAGGAATTGAAGAAAGAAACAAGAAACACAAATCTGGTCATTTCTTGTTAGGATGAAAAATCTATTACATGGAATGCACTGCTCCCACCTGAATCACTTGGAGATTGTACATCTAACTGATTTATGCAAGTGAATCCCTTTACGCAGCTTCGTTTGACTTTCGCATAGCCCATATGTCCCCAATTCATCATACCAAACGAGTTCTTTATGATGAAATATTCAACTCCATCCTCTACGCCATATCCGATAAGCAAAACTGCATCTTTGACTCGCTCTCCACTTTTACCAAAAGTTTTTTTCTTCTCCTCGGTTGACACTTCCTTGAGCTCATCTTTAGTTAGAAAAGTTAGATACGGAGCAGCATATATTCCCTGAAAATATAAAATGCACATCGTAATAGGAGGTGTTAGGGTAGCTGCACTAGATTAGACAAGTGAGTTTATACCTCGCCTCGGAAGTTAAAAAATTGTAAAGTTGCATATAACCATGCACCAACAGGGCGCTCTTTCAACACTTCCAGGAGACCAGCTTTGCTGACATGAGTATCAAAACTCTTAACCTTGATTTTTTTTGCCTTGTAAAGACAGAAATAAAGACTGAAGAAGGAAGAAAAAAGCGCACAAATGTGTATGACTTGATAATAAAGGTTTACCAGCTTAAGACAATCTTGTTTACGGCCCACAAAGGGGCAGTCTTTCTCCAAAGCTACACCGTGCTTGCTAACGTAAGACAGTGCTATTACGTACGAGCACGGCATGCAACCGACTTCATCTTGTGTATACTTAGTGATATGAAGTGTATCATGTAGACAATTAATTAAGTTTTGTGGGGAAGAACAAAATTTAAGCCATTCACAGTCAGTGCTCTGATTATGACCATATTGTAATACGAGCTGCGAGCCAATGAGTTTGCACGTGACACACGTCCAACAGCAACCTGCAAATTATATATCAAATATATGTGAATTGTGAGAAGTATAAAATTATAATAAAATTTAACAAATCACGGTAGTAACTTACAACAAACACCCTGATCTCTGATGTTGGTGTTAATTATTTTCTTATTGCGGAGATCAACGCATTTCTAGTTAGATTCAGTGCATAAACACGTTATAATCTTGGTAAAGTTAAAAGCCATATTTGAAGAAATTATGTGTTAATCTCCCATGACTAACCTCGGTGCTCCCATGACTAACCTTGGTGCTCCCAGACGAAAAAGCCATTATCTACACAAATCAAAGCTAGTGTAGATGTGTACATAACTAGCTAAAACAATGAGGGTCACGCCCTTTCCACGGGTAGATTTTATTTGGTGGTATGTCTTACGTGGTATTATTTACAGTCACGGATCACATGTATATCGTATCCGACCACACAAATAAAAATGACTTCTGAAATAAATATAAAAAAAATATCTTGTGAGCATCTTTTGTTAACAACGTTGCGAAACTAACCTAAGAGCAGCTAGGATTGAAGACCATATCGATCAGTTTTAGAACTAACTACAAAACAAAACAACCACAAGTAATAGTGGATGGTCTAATCTAAGTTGGTTAGCTACAAATTGTGACTTCAAAATAGTTCCTTAATGCATCATTTTTCCTCTAAGTATGCAGTGTTGTTTTCCTTTCCTTACACTTAAAGTATTTCAAAATCACTTAATTGACTTTAGGTTCATGATTCTTTATTTTGAAGTAAGAAAGATCCACTTAAGTATGGTTAGAGATGAAAAGGTATGTTAGTGTTGCAGGGACACAACAATTTTCATGGTGGGTTCGCTTGCTTGTGTATGGGATTTTTTGAAAGCATAACACACACACTATGAAGGTTGTGTTGCAATGCGAACATGTCACCTTTTAGAAAACAACATATTTTTAATTATTTTAATTATATATTTTTTTAAAAATCTAACTTCATATAATGGTTCATAGAATTATTTACAACCATTTACATAAATTCTTTATTGACATCTTAAAGTTGGTTATTCCTATTCATGATTTTCATATTGTCTTTGAAAGACATCAAGTATTGTGAGCCAATCAAAATATAAGTTTGGTTATGCAGTCACATACTGGTTGATTGTCTCATACTTGGACTGACATGTTATATAGCTATTAAATATGATTGTTATCTTTTAGAATATGTCTTGCATTCAGTCAAATATGATTGATATCCACCCAAATACTTGGTCTTGTATGATTTCTGCTTGAGCAAATAACTATCAATTTTTATCCTCTTATGCAGTCATTCAAATGGATGTATTTACATCTTGGTCAAATATTTTTGTAATATGTCAATGTCAATTTTACCTAGTTGAATACACTTGTCAATAGCTTAATACATGATATCTAATTGACTTCATATCAAATATAATATTATAATTTTTTGGAATTTTTTTAAATGCTTGATTACAAGTAAAAGTAAACTTTATCCAAATATGGATTCATGGACCACAAAAAGTAATATGAATAGGATATTTAAAAATAAAAAATTGTTATTCAAGTTTTGTTTATATACATGAATGTGATTATTATGATATACCAATGCATTTTAAGCCCCTCTCGGGTCAAGTATCCATATTATTCTACTATTGCAATGGTTGAAGTATGGACCTGGCATGTAACCTGGCCATTTAAAGACAATCCAAATCAATTGATGCTCTTGAAAATTTTGTTGGTAATTATATAAAAATAATATAGTTTATAAGAAAATATGTGTGGAATTTCATTAAGTGATCAAAGGTTAGCACTTATCTTTCAAACATTGGCAATGTATATGTAACTACATCTACAATACTCACATTCACTCATCTTCTAGGGTTTTGCATAACCTAGGTGACTGGTGATGTGTGTGATCCTCTCCTCGGGTTCCTGTGGTTTTACTCTGTGTCTTTGCATGTACCCTCCAAGACTAATGGTGGAAGAGCTCACACACATATATGTATCTCTCATTGTCCATGATGAGGGAGATGAACACGATATTATTGACATAAAAAAGGAGGAGATCCCTATGAATAACCATCACATTGATTTAGCCTTGGTTGGCAAGCTAGCAATAGTCAGTCCCTACAATTTCTCAACCTGAAAAGAACCATGCTCTCCGTGTGGGCGATGAAGAAGGACGCATAGTTTATCCATATAGTAAAAAATATTTTCATAATTCACTTCTTGTGTCAGAGAGACAATGAGGAGGTGGAGCAGGAAGGACCCTAGAACTTTGACAATCACTTGTTGGTTACCAAGAGGATAAAGCCTGAAGACTCATTGGTGAAGGTTTCCCAAACACAATTTGTTTTGGATTCTCTTATGCAATATCCCCTTAGGATACAGATCCACAGAAGCAATCTGAGCAATTGTCAGCAATATTGGCAATGTGATCTCTATAGATCAATAAGATCTCAGCTAGGATACTACTTGTAGAGCTAGGGTATTGGTAGATATCAACGATCCATCAAGAAATTATTATAAAATCAAAGATGTGGAAGGAAATCTTATGATGATAGAGTGTGATATGAGATACTTATTAGTAAATATGCCCATAGAGCCATCCCGAGCGATTGCATGGGGTCAGATATTAATTAGTCAATTTATATGATTATTTGGTTAATTAATTAATTTTAGAATATTCTAATTAATCTACGAGCGTTTTAATTAACACAGTCTTTCTGTATGCCGATGGGTTTAGGAAACCCTGCCTCCTTTCGTTTCCTATTGAAAGGGGCTTGAAGGCCGATATCTATATAAGATATTGAGAGAGGCTTTTAATTTATGCTCACAGACGTAAACCCTAGTCGTCACCATCCTCATAAGAGAAAGGAGAGCACCATGACACTAGCACGTCACCGCACAGAGACGACTCCTTCCCGTCATCTTAGGAAGTGTGACGTGGAGTTCCAGTCCATCCGCGTGGATGAAGTAGAGATGAAAACTCTAAGACACCTGCATTCAGAGCATGTCAACGACCATCCATACGTGATACGAGCGGCGTATATCACTGTAGGAAAGGAGCACCGTAAGATCTTCCTGCGACGCATTCAGTGAAAGGGAGAGAAGTTATGTCTGTGTAGGCCAACAATGTTGCACACCATCATACAGCGAGACATCACTGGACTTTCTCTGCGATAAGGTATATCTTGCAAATACTCTTTCTAAATGTGTTGTTGCCGACGAGATCCTATTTCGGGTTGCGTAGAATTTTTTTTTGTTGCTTCTGCTGCGCATGTTTTCTCCACAAAACCCAATAGTGGTGTCAGAGCATCGTCGATCTACGATGTATTTGGATTTGTTTCGATATAATCGAATCACTGTATACTATTTTCAATATTGCATATGATGCGAATTAAAACTACTAATGTGCAAATCTAAACCTAATTCCACATACGCCGCATGCTTCTACTTTTGACATTTTGTACGGGATCCCCGCACAGGGGAACTGCCCTGTGTACCCCGCATAGTCTGCGTGGGAGTCAAAAATTTAATTAATGGGGAATGTTCCGCATTAAAAGGACTACAATTTTAATATGCATATATGAATATATAGATATACCTATGATATCATACATGTCGCCTTTAAAATCGGTTTTATGTGGTGGATGCAATCACAATTATGGCCTAGTATCTCCTTTTGTGAATGTTGTGAATGAATGTGGATGTCAATCTTGTGGATATATTTGTTTTAAATGCTATGAATGTATAATGATTGTACATGGATCCTTTGTATAAAGTATTCGGCTTGCATGCCTAGCCTCATCTCTTATTTCAAAGTATAATTAATTATTTCCCTTTATTTTTGTACCCATATGATGTAATAGAGATAGAATTAGTTTTAGTCTTTGCAAACTTGATGTAAGGAGGCCACTTGAAGATCCAACTCCAAGGAGTGTCCATGGATAAGCACCATGAAGATCCAATTCCAAGAAGCAACCTGAAGATCCAACTCCAAGGAGCATCCATGGAGAAGCAACATGAAGATCCAATTCCAAAAAGCAACTTGAAGTTCTAACCTCACGGAGCATCCATGAAGTTGTTCAGTATAATGTAGATCCTTACAAATTGATTCACAGGGTTGTTACATGAGATGCATAAGACCTTAGGTGGACTGTAATCCTTTGTTGCTCCAAATGATTACAATACTATGGCCATAACTGATGTATTTGTGTTTGTGATTGCATGTCTATTGTTTGTGGTTGTGGATATAGTAGTATATGATACATACTATAAGTATGTGGTGTTTGGATATGTATATGTATTAATAAAACCCATCAATTAATAGTATTAAGTTTTAGTTGCCTTTCATAAAGAAACACACATGAAAAGCTTGATCGAAAATGTGTGGGCATGCCTCCGCGTGGTACATTGTCTATCTCATGGAAGTGTGGTGGTGGGTGAGTGGGTCTTCCTCCGCAGGGTGCACACTCATCGTGTTGGCTTATGGGTTGGACTTAACTAGGGAACCTTGATAGGATCAAGTACCTAGAGGCATACAGATGCATCATGGCAAGGAGTTGTGCATGTTCATCTATCCAAGAGTTGCATATGATGCAATTGGCAAAAGTTACCTACCTTAGTATTTTGTTTTTGACGCCAGGGTTGGCTAGGCATTGATCCAATTATTTTGGATCTTAGCTCACTAGAAGGTTGTACGCTGTAATCTTGCAAGTTGATAGTGAGGGCTATCAATTTGAATAAAATAGTGGGAGCATAATTAATTAAAGGCCTAATTAATCTTGTTTATCAAATCTTTACAAGTCAAAATGTTTTGGACTAAATGCAAACTCTTTCTTTTGTAGCAAACAAATGGCAAACAACACTCACACTTTCTCATTGTGATCGGTCCTTGAGAAGGACAAACTTACCAGAACCAACTTTCAAAACTGGTTTAGGACGCTGAGAATTGTTCTCACACATGAGCGTAAGCTCTATGTCTTTGAAACACCAGAGGCAACGGAGCCTGCCTCAAATGCGCCCAAGGCTAAAAAGGATGCTTAAAAGAAGCACCTTGATGATGTTGTAGATGTCAAGTGCCTGATGTTGTGCTCAATGAACTAAGTTTCAAGAGAAGCATGAGAACATGAATGTCATAGAGATGGTAACACATCTCAAGAACATGTATCAACATCAAGCAAGACAAGAGATATATGATGTCTCCAAGGCTTTGTTAAGAAGCAAGATGAAAGAGAGAGACTCAGTTGGCACCCATATACTCACTTTGATTGGGTACGTGGAAAGTCTATCCAAGATGGGATTTCCCCTAGGTTAAGAGTTGGCCACTGATGTAATTTTGCAATCATTGCCTGAATCATATAGTCATTTTGTCATGAACTACAACATGAATAATCTTGACAAGTCATTGTCATAATTGTTGGGCATGTTGAGGATAGTTGAAGCACATATGAAGAAAGACAAGCCCAAATCTGTGATGATGATCATCAAGACAAAGGGAAAGTAAAAAGGTAAAGGCAAGGCTAAGAAAGGTTCTAAAGCCGGGAAGAAGCCAAAGTCATCCACACTCAAAGCTAAAGGTGGGATCTCCAAAGAAGGCAGTTGTCACCATTGTCACTAGGCTGGACATTGGAAAAGAAATTTTCCTCTCTACCTGGAGGAACTGAGGAAGAAGAAGCATGGGATAGAGATATCCACCTCAGGTATATATGTTATTTAGATAAACTTAAATACTTCTTCATCATGGATATTGGATACCGGATGTAGATCTCACATATGTTCAAATATGTAGGATCTAATAAGAAGCCTTTAGGAAAGGGTCAAGTCGAGCTGCGGGTCGCTAATGGAGCAAGAGTTGCTGCCACCACAGTTGGAGTTATTATTTTATCTTTGCCTACAGGCCTTGTAATAGAATTAGAGAATTTCTATTTTGTACCTACCATTAATAGAAATATTATTTCTATATCTTGTATAGACAAGCGTGGATTTGAATTTCACATTAAGAATGGAATGATTTCTATTTCGAAAGATGAGATCTTTTATGGCAATGCCCCTATGTCTTATGGTATCTATTTGTTAGAACTTGAGACTAGCATATACAACGTAAATACTAAATGGCTAAAACTTGACAACTCAAATAAAACATATTATGGCATTGTCGTCTTGGGCATATAAATGAGAAACACATATCTAGACTCCATAAGGATGGTTATCTAGACTCTTTTGATTTTGAATCATTAGATACATGTGAGGCTTGCTTATTAGGCAAGATGACCAAGACTCCTTTCACTGGGTACAGTGAGAGAGCCAGTGATCTACTCGGGCTCATACATACTGATGTATGTGGACCTTTTAGATCAAATGCTAGAGGAGGCTATCAATTCTTCATTACCTTCACTGATGACCTCAGTAGGTATGGATATGTATATCTTATGAAGTACAAGTCAGAAACTCTTGAAATGTTCAAGACTTTCATGAATGAAGTAGAGAAGTAACATGGTAAGAGTATTAAAGCACTCCATTCAGATCGAGGTGGCAAATACTTAAGCCAAGAGTTTGAGGACCTTCTGGGGGACTGTGGTATTGTATCACAATGGACTCCACCTGGTACACCACATCATAATGGTGTGTTACAAAGAAGGAGTCATACATTATTAGACATGGTACAATCAATGATGAGTTCAGCCGAACTTCCAATATCGTTCTGGGGATATGCTCTTGAAACCGCAGTGTTTACACTTAACTGTGTACTTTCCAAATCGGTTCAAAAGATATTATATGGGATATGGAATTGGAATTGTACCAATTTGTCTATATTAAAGATTTGGGGATGTGAATCTTATGTTAGGAAACAATTTCCTGAAAATCTTGGATCCAAATATGAAAAATGCTATTTTGTTGGATACCCCAAGGAAACCCAGGGATACTACTTCTACACACCAACTGACAACAAAGTGTTTGTTGCTAGGATTGTTGTATTTCTTGAAAAGGAATTTATTTCCAAAGGAATCAATGGGAGAAATGTAGATCTTGAAGAAGTTCAAAATCAACAAGAAAGTAGAAAACCCGAGGAGGTACATAAGGAACATGAAGACTCACAAACTGTTGTGGAATTTCAAGTTCCAAATGTAAAAAAGGAACCTCATTGGTCTAGTATGACACAAATTGAGCTTGAGAGATTTGAATTTCTCATGACTCGAGATAGTGATGAATTGGGCATAGTAGATGATCCAACTTTCTATCTAGAAGCTACTAAGGGACCAAAATCTGAGAAATGGCTTGAAACCATGAGATCAGAGATGGAATCCATGTACACCAACAAGGTATGGACCTTGGTGGATCCACTCAAAGGGGTAAAACCCATAGGGTGCAAGTGGATCTTCAAGAAGAAGACCAACATGGATGGAAACATTCAAACCTATAAAGGTATATTGGTTGCGAAAGGATTCCATCAAATTCAAGGTGTTGATTATGATGAGACCTTCTCACCAGTTGCCATGGTTAAATTCATCATGATCACACCTGCCATTACAGATTATCATGACTATGAGATTTGGCAGATGGATGTTAAACAACATTCCTTAATGGAAATTTAGTTGAGGATGTGTATATGACACAACCTGAGGATTTTATCAATCCAAAGGAAGTCAAAAAAGTATGTAAGCTACAAAGGTCAATCTATGGATTGAAGCAAGCATCTCAGAGCTAGAATCTATGTTTTGACAAAGTAGTCAAAAAGTTTGGCTTTAGTCAAATTGAAGATGAACATTGTGTTTACAAAAGGGTTAGTGGGAGCACAATCGTATTTCTCATATTATATGTGGATGACATACTATTGATGGGAAATGACATACCTACTCTTCAGACAGTAAAAGCTTGGTTGGGGAAGACCTTCTCTATGAAGGATTTAGGCGAAGCATCCTATATACTAGGAATCAAGATCTATAGAGATAGATCTGGAAGGTGATGCAACCCTGTTTTAGGGCTCCATCCTGTGCCATTTTGTACTTAAGTTACATCTAAACATGTTTGATTACAAGTCTTTTTCCCCAATATGATTATCATTGCAAATATGCTTATGGATGTTCTTTGCACTATTGTTTAGGTACTTGGACCATGCTTAGATGGAAGAGAGAGAGAGAGGGAGTTCTAGGGTTCCCCCACTCAAGGAGGGACCCAAAGAAGGCCCCAAAGTCTCTCTCAACCTACCTCTAGTGGCCAAGAATCATCCCCAAGCAAAGACATCCGAAAATGACAAAGTCAGAAGGGAAATCAAGTCATGCAAGCCTCACCACGGTCGTGGCCACAATGCCACGATCGTGCATTTATTGCCAAGATCCAACAGTTTCAACAGGGAAATTCCACAGAGTCCCACGGTCGTGGCCTACCAGCCATGATCGTGGCCATCATCACGGTCGTGGTCAGGCGAAGAGAACACGGCCGTGGCACCCTGCCACGGTCGTGGGAATTAATTGCCAGAGTTCAGTTGCCAACAGGGTTTTTGCCCAGGATGCCACGACCGTGGCCAAGTCGCCACGACCATGGCCAAAGATGATCGAGACGACCGTGGCCCCTCCCATGGTCACCTCCACCTCCTCCAAAACGGCCGTGTTAAGCCACACGGCCGTGGTGCATGTTACCCACCACGACCGTGGCACTCTGCCACGGACGTGACCACCACCATACTTCACCTTTTCACCACTTCCTTCACACCACGACCGTATTTACCCCCCCCCCCCACGGCCGTTCCCCACTACCCTCACCACGACTGTGGTGATCACCTACCCTACACAACTTTGCACTGCTTTTCCTATTATACCCCCACTTATCCCTAGCTCCTATATAAGCACTAGTTGTTTCTAGGGCTCGAGAGAGAGCACCTCCTAGCCGCTACCCATCTACTCCCTCACTACTCCTTGCATCCATTACTCCCATCCACCCACTTTCCTTGCATTTAATCCCATTTCCACCCATTTTCCACTCATTTCCACCATAGAAACCTAGTTTCTCTAGGTTTCTATCCATCCATTCCCCTTTTTCCATGCTCTTGGGCACCATTGGAGGGGGAGGCTCGTGGCTAGCAGCAACGAGGTGAAGAAGTCAAGCTTCATCAAAAATCCATGGTGTTTCCTACTCTCTTTCCCTTCTCCTTTGTTTCTATTTTGATCATGTATAGCTAAGCTCCCTTTGGTGGGCTATTTGGGGCAAAAATGTGACTTTGATACCATGTTGGGGGAATGTAATTTGTAATGAACATATTTCACTTCTATGATGATTGCCTTTTCTTGCATCTCATTTCCCATTACTTGTGCATGTGATTGTTGTTTAATTACATTAATTGCTTGCCTTGTGGTGTTTGAAGACATTTGCCTCTAGGTTGTTTTGGTTTCTATGTAGCTATCCTAGGATTGGCTCCTAGGTCCTTAATTCGGATCCCTAGCTAGCCCCCTATCTTCCTACATAATCACCTTCTTCCTACATGCAAATGTGAGTTCTAAGTGACCAATATAAGTGTGATTAGTGCAATTGCCTAGGATTTCCTAAAGGCTGAGGTGGCTAGTGGCATGAGGTCAAATATCCTCATCTCTACTCCCATCCTTACCCTTGGTCCTCAGTTGACTAATACCACTTATCCTAGAGACCTAGACTTGGTAAGTCCTATGAGAATTACACCTATCCCTAGTTCTCCAACTAGTAGCATAGGGTACATCCTCATAGCACCCACCTTGTTGTTTGGTTTGGTAGTCTAGAATGAAATATGTTAATTGCTTATTATGGTGACATCCCCCAATTAATGTCAAGGTCACATTCCCAAATGGCCCACCTCCTTCATCTAATTGTTTAAAACCTTAATTGCTCTATTTGCTTGCTAATGCTAGTGTAGTTCAATTGCTTTAGTTAACTTAGTTAATTGCCTAGTTTTGCTAGCTAAGTGTTAATTTAGGTCTTGGATCTTGATTAGTGGTTAACTTAGGCTCTCAATTGCTAGTTGCTTGCTTAGTCTAGTGTAGTTTGTTCTTGCTCTTATTTAGAAAGCTTGTTGACTTAGATTGCTAATTTAGCCTTTTGATAACTTAGTTTCATATTGCATTTCCTATTTGCTCACTAAGCTTAATCAACAACCAACCAAATTTTTAAACCCTAAAAACCTTTCTCTCCACAATAGGAACATAGCATACATCATCTAACTCTGGTGCCCCCTCTATCTCTGTGGATCGACCCTGTACTTGCCGCCTCACCTATACTAAGACACGACCCCGTGCTCTTGCGGGTGTAGTGTCTTAGTAGACGTAGGTAGTTAGTGTAGGTCTTACAAATTTCAAAAGCATAAGATCCCACATCCCGTGCGCTCCGCCCTCGTGGGGTGTAAAAGCACCACTAGAGGGGATGCACCAAGCTTTCTGGCGCTGTTGTCGGGGATAGAGGCGCTCGACCTAGTTAAATAGTGTATCTTAGCCTTTCCTTATGCCCTCAACATTGCTATTATATATTCTTTGTGTTACTCTTGCATATTGGTTCACTAACTTGGCTCCTTGTTGTTTTTTTGTGACTTGCGCATGTGTAGCACACATTCTACTTGCACCGACTTGGTGGTTTACGACCCCGAGATTGGGAGAAGAAGGCGTCAAGCTCGCTGCAACCTACACTGAGAGGCCGAGATGGCTGAGAACAACCCACCACAGGATGTTCCACCTCCACCGCCACATCGCCCGCTTCATGAGTACTTCACGCCGGGGAACTACAACTCCCCCATAGCCACGCCGGTTGACCAAATGCCCGGTCAATAGTTCTCCATCCCGCTGGCACTCTTGGGACTTCTCCCCCACATACTACGGAATGGAGAACGAGAATCTTTACCACCACATCGACGCGTTCCTTGAAACATGTTCTACCTTCCACACTCCTGCCGCCACTGATGACTCAATCAGAAGAACGCTCTTTCCCTTATCCCTCAAGGAGAAAGCCAAGGAGTGGTATGTTTATAGGCTGGAGTTGGTTTCGTGGACTGACGTGAAGAACGAGTTTCTCAACAAGTTCTTCCCCATCACCAAGTTATCCTACATGAGAAGGTGCATCATGTCATTTGCCCAGAAAGAGAACGAGCCCTTCCATGAGGCGTGGGAGAGATTCCAAAAGCTACTTCGCGATTGCCCCCATCACGAGGTTCCTCTGTGGCAACTCGTTCAGGCCTTCTACAAAGGGCTGGAGGAGCAAAGCCAAAACAATGTAGACTCTTCCTGTGGGGCCACTTTCATGGCAAATCCGCCCGAGGAATCATGGCCGCTGTTTGAGCACCTCGCAGAAAACTCCGGCCACCGTGCTTCCACAAAAAGGGGGCATTGTGATTGAAGCTACACTCCCCTACCTTCTTTCGCAGCTCCGAGTCACAATACCACCGAACCCGATATGATGAAGATGATGACTGAGATGATGAAGTGGATGAAAAATCAAGTTGGTGGCTCTTCTAGCCAGCCCACTAGGGCAGTTGGTATTGTAGATGAGGAGGTCAATGCTCTATATTCCTTTGGTGGCCGCAACAACCAGGGCCCAATGCCCAACTCCTACACTCCTGAGTGGAGGAACCACCCGAACTTCTCTTGGAAACAACAGAATGAGGATGGGCAAGGACAGGGGCAGCAAAAGCCACGCTACAACTCAAAGTTTGAAGAGGAGGTACTTGGGAGATTGAGGAATCTAGATGAGGTAAAGAGAGAAGTGTCTTCTCAAGGACAGAACATCAACCGTATTGAGCAAAGGCTCGATCAAATTTCTATCTCACTTGCTCGTCGTGAAGAGGGGAGACTACCATCTCAACCTATGACGAATCCTAACAGTGATGGTGGTTATGTGAATGCCACCCAAGCCGCATACATCCCACCATGTGGCCAAGCAACCTCACTTCCACAATATCAAGGACCACCGCACCCATATGCTCCGTCATCTCACCAACCCCCACTAAATTACCAATACCCACCACCACCTTCACATACTTACCAACTTCCATCTCCACCACAACCAACTTGCATACTCCAAAATCCTAATTCTGCCCATCAAAGACCACTACCACCTTCGTCTTCACAAGCCCCCCCTTCTTCACATGAACAGGTGAGTATGGTCTCTATCATATGGGGAGAAGAAGTTGTTCAAGGGTTCAGAAAGAGGGAAAAGAAAGTGACTGAGGTTGGAGATAAAATCCCGATACTAGAAGGATCTAGCAAAGATAAAGAATGCTCCGAAGAATTTTCCGCTCAAGCGCCACCAGAGAATGCTAAGTGCACCCAGATTGCTACTGCGCCAGACGCGAATGTAGAGGCACTCTCATTGGTTCCACCCGTACTTGGGGATATAGAAATTACAATAGATATAGCTCAGCCAGCTATTGGTGACAGTGTCACGTCTACTGTCTCACATACCATGGACATAGCATCGCTTGAAGCCATATCCTTATGGGAACCAAGACCTTTACATGAGGTGAGCGTCACTACCACCCCTCCGCAAGTTCCAGCGAGTACAGTGAAGATAGTTGATGAAGACGGAAAGCAATCCCATGAAGGTTCGACTCTCCAAAAAAGAGTGGAAATATCATGAATCTCCTAGGAAACTTGAAGCGGGGAACAATAGGCATTACATCACTCTTTTCATTGATGAAGGACAAATGCATGGGAAGGAAAAAGCTAGTGATACTTCCAATCCAAGAGATAATTGCTTCAAAGTCTGTGAATTTCATTTACGATATTGGCTGCCCGGAAAAGAGAAGTGACCCGGGAGCTCCTCTGATTACATGCTATATTGGCACACAAACCATCGAG
Source organism: Alisma plantago-aquatica (assembly GCA_963693085.1). Classification (NCBI taxonomy): domain Eukaryota; kingdom Viridiplantae; phylum Streptophyta; class Magnoliopsida; order Alismatales; family Alismataceae; genus Alisma; species Alisma plantago-aquatica. Next base: position 1,118,241,526 of record OY856409.1, on the reverse strand, counting down.
CACACCCTCCTTGACACAGGTGCAAGGACATGCCTCATGCCATGGAGCATGTACAAATGGCTTAGCCTAAACAAAATGCAGCCAGTGGAGTGTGGCATTATCTTAGGTGATGGAACCACGAGGAGACCCTTAGGGATTATGAGAAATACGATAGTGTCTATGGATGAAAGGATCAATGTTGCCTATGTGACTGACTTTCTAATAGTGGACGCTGCACCTGTTGATGGGGAAGAATACCTCATATTGGGTAGGCCCTTCCTATCCTCCGCGTGTGCAGAAATCAACACCCGCAAGGCACTCTGACGGTTACCTACAAGAGGAAAAAATTCGACTTTTTCATCTTCACTAAAGAGAAGAGGGATGAGATGGGCAATGAAGACATTGGAGAGAGCTTGTGCTACAATGAACCCCTGGAGTTGTGGAGATCGAGTCCATACTTCCGTTCGATGTACACCCCGTGGGATGAAGGACATGTCATAAATGTTGACTCAAGGTCAATTAGGTCAATGTTGACTCACGTCTAAATTGACTAAACCCGTGTTTTGATGATGACTAACCATTCCACATATTGGTGTCTAATGTCTCTACTTGAGTGATTTCAGATTAGGTATAGACACACTCCAATTGCCCTAACTTGCGCATCTCAAATTGGAGAAAAGACAAGTCAAAGTCAATACAAGTGCACGTTTTTGCAATATGATGTATATCCATTAGAATCATGTTGTAAATCACTTGAAATGATTGTATGACTTGTAATTAAGGTTAGAAAAATATCAGGAACACTTAGATCAAATATTAGAGCACTTTAGATGCAACTTTGAAAATTGATTACAGGCACTTTGTCGGTCGAGTTTGCCAGCCTGAAAACTCGACCGATCATCCTTGATCAATTTTCTGGAGATTGCATCGGTCGAGTTGTGTTTACACAGAACTCGACCGATGGAGTAATTGACCAAATCGATTTTCATTGGTTGGTCAAGTTTCCTCAGGACAAACTCGACCGATGGTCTGAATATCAGCTTTGTCTTTTACTCTATCGGTCGAGTTACACTTATAGAAACTCGACCGATTGCACTATACGGAAAAGTGCAGAAAAGTGCTTCTAGCCGTTGTAGAGTTGCAACAGGTGAAAATAGATCTGTTGCAAGCCAAAAAATGGCTAGTTTTCATTCACAAGTGTTACCAAAGGTTAAGAGTCATCCCCATCTATAAATAGGACCCCTTGGGCTTCATTCCAAGGTTGAGCATTCATTGCAAACTCTATGTGAGGCTCCTATTCTATAGTTGAGTGCTTCCTACAACCTCCTCTCTCTCTAAGCTTAATCACTTGCTACATCCATTAGAGTGAGTAGGAAATCTGTAAGAGAGCTAGTCCTATATGTATATCTTGTGAGGCTCTCACTTCCACCACCTCCCTTTCTATCCTTTCAATCATGAAGATGAAGGTTCTCTCTCTTATCCAAGAGAGGTGAAGAAGAACAAGGGAAGGAGTCCCTAGGTGAAGATCAAGGCTGAAGACTTGGAGCTAGAGTGGGTAAGCCCTTGGAGAAGGCAGAAGACTCAAGCTCAAGTGGGTAAGACCTTGGTGGAAGCTTCTCCGAGTGAAGGTGAAGTTAAAGGCGGAAGATCCAAGAAGAGTGGGTAATTCCTACAAGGCTGAAGACTTGTAAAAGAGTGGGTAAGTCCTTGGAGAAGGCCGAAGACTCTTGCAAAGTGGGTAAGTCCTTGGTAAGGTTGAAGACTCTTTGTATTGGATAGGTAAGTCTTTTGTTTGGTCATGCATTGTATGTCTTATGAATGAATATAAGAGTGTAATAGTTTGGAAGTCCTAGAGGTTGACCTCTCTAGGCAAGTGGACTGACACACTTCTAGTTTGAAGTGTGGAACCACTCTAAATAGCTTGTCTATTGGTGCATGTTCAATCTCTCTCATCCTTGCTATGCATGTTTTAGTTGCACTCAAATTACCTATTTAGCAACCTTATCTTATCATATATCTTTAAGGTTTAATGAATTTTGTGTAAGTGCTTTCAGCTCTATTCACCCCCCCTCTAGAGCATCTAATCACCCATCTAGGATCCAACAATTGGTATCAGAGTGGGTCTTCTCCAAGCATACTTCCACAAGTAGGATAATATGGGTGATTATTAAGATGGGCAACCTTCAAAGAGAACATTAGAAGGAAACAAGAGTGAAAAAGGGATCACAAAGGCTCCATCAACAAATAAAAGCACTAGTGGAAGATCTAGTGAATTTGAAGATGGAAGATTGCATTGCACCCTCTTGACAAGCTCAATTAAAGATTTAAATGAGGTAAATACAAGTATTGAGATTCTAACCAATTATTATCTTAGTCAACTAAATGCTTCTAAATTTGCAAATTCTAGCTTGCTTGATAAGATTAAATTTTTAGAATCTCAACCTTCTATGACTACTTCATTTATAGAGCTTGCTACTACTATTGTTTCTCTCTCTATTGTTTCTTATGCTCTTAAATGTTCTTATGAGAGTCAAGAGCTTACTTTGCAAGGAATAGAATCTGTAGATAAAGTTTATCCTTCAAAGATTACTTGTCTTGTATATGAACTTGCTTCCTTGCATAGTAGTGTAATTGCTCTTGACCCTCATACTATCTTTTCTTATAGAGAGAAAGTTTTTGATGCTCTATCTTGTGATAAAGATTATTATATGACTAAAGATGTTTGCTTAGAAATCTATCTTGTGCATGCTAGAGATGATATGAATCTATTGTATTTTACCTTTACTTCTCTTATGCATGACACTCGTAGTTTGAGATCTTCTTTGCAAAGATTCTTTGGTGATAAAAAGAATCTTAATCAAATCCTAGACCATACTACCAAACAAATGGGTAGAGATGGCATTGGACTTGACTGTAGCCAAAGGAACAACAAAGACAAAGGACCTTCATTTTTCAATGAAGAATCCTCCAGTTCCAAGGCTACGGGCACTTGTAATTATTGCAATGAAATTGGTCATTATTCTACTTGTTGTCCTTTTAGGAGAGAACCCAAGAGGAATAGGACTTGGGTTGCTAAACTAACCCCTTCGGACCCAAAAATATGATTGGGGACCATTTCATCTTTCTTCTTGTAGGTACTTGCAAATGGATTGACTTGAGCTATTGAATTGCAAATTGACTTGTCAATCCACATGAAAGAAGAAAGGTGAGATGTGTAGAGGGTGACAACAAATGGAAAAAGGAATGATAAGAACAAAGGTAATGTTTTTCTTGCTTATAACCATTTCTAACTTGTTTTTGTCAAGTTAGTGTGCACTATACATATGGTTTTTGAGTCAAAAGTGGCATTTTGTGATTCTATTCACACTCTTGCTCAAAAACTATTTCTAATAGTTCTATAGTGCATTACTAACTTGCTTAGACATGTTTGGATATGGTTTGTATTTTTAGCTTGCCTCTAAATATGTTTTTATGATATATATGTGCTTTTTGACAGCTGCTCTGTCGGTCGAGTTTGTCCTGAAAGAAACTCGACCGATAGGCACCAATGGGTGTTGCCAACAGCTGTCATCGGTCGAGTTATCAATGCACAAAACTCGACCGATAACACTGTGCACAGAATATACATTTGTCTTATTGAGTGAGAATTTCCCTCTCAACTAGATTTTCTCAACCAATAGCCTTATTCTTTGGCACTCTCATTTGGTACCTTTATATATGCATATTGCCATGTTCTAAATTTCCTATCTTGCCTACAACTCTATCTCTCTTATTGCTCTAAATTGGTATATCTATATCATGCAATTACTTGCTTTGAGTTGTTTTGCAGGTTTTGATGATGAACTCTTTGGATCTCTTGGTTGTGTCTTAAATTGCTTCTGTTGTGCTCTAACTTGCTACATCTATATAGGTGTATATCTTTTGTTTGATACAACCTTGAGGTTCTTAGGGGTAATCATCTTATGGTAAGGATGCATATCTAGTGAGTTATATCCTTTCATGCGTCTAAAATTGCATATCTCTTTGTTTGGATATATCTCTACATCTACTCATAGCTTGCTTTATCTTGTGTATCTTTTGGTATCTCTTTCTATGATCTAGATCCTACTAGTAGTCCTAACTTGTGATGTCATCTACTAGTAGTTCATATACATGTAGTTCTAACCTTATTAATAATTGGCATCTTTACTCATCTATATGTTATGCTTGTATCTTGTTCTCATACATGCTCAAGCTTGTTCCTTGAATTGCATATCTACTATCTTGAGTTGCTTGCATAACATTGTGATGCAGGGTACATAGATCTACATTATATGTAGAAATTGGAGTATTTTTTTTGGATTTTATGCAGATTTTGCTCCAGTTTCATATTTGGTGCAACACTAGTGTTGTTCATGTAGAAACAGCCTTCTAAGTAAGACTCATGCTTCTCGATGAGCTCTGATGGTTTTTGATCAAATTCTGTCATCTTGAGGGTCAAAATTGTGTTTGATTGTTTTTCTGTAGCACTTTATCTTGCTTTTTGGGTTGTTCAAGTATATGCTTTAACTTGCTTTTCTTTCTATGCTTGGACAAGACCCTAGTTGTGATCTTCTACTCTCCTTATATATATTTTTGTTATCTCCTTTCTCTTTAACAAGTGATGTTCATTATTTCTTCATAACCCCACTTTTTGAAATGACAAAGGGGGAGAAAGGTATATCTTCTTTTAAAAGTGGAAGAAGGCATGTCTTACATGATGAAGAGAAGCATGTTCATGTAAAGAGAGTAGGTAAAAGGGGAGAAGACATATATGTATAGAACATATATGAGTAGAAGACATAGTATTCTATAAATGTTATGAAAGCTAACCATGCAGGAGAAATAGTATTAATTGAGGGGGAGTATGAGAACTCCATGCACACCAATTGAGGGGGAGCATATGAGCTCAGTCCTATTGAAACCCCTAGGTTTCTCTGAAGGTATGATCTTACTTGAAAGCTTTCAATACATTTATGGAATGGTTTGTCATCTTCAAAAAGGGGGAGATTGTTGACTCAAGGTCAATTAGGTTAATGTTGACTCACGTCTAAATTGAATAAACCCATGTTTTGATGATGACTAACCATTCCACATATTGGTGTCTAATGTCTCTACTTGAGTGATTTCTGATTAGGTATAGACACACTCCAATTGCCCTAACTTGCGCATCTCAAATTGGAGAAAAGACAAGTCAAAGTCAATACAAGTGCACGTTTTTGTAATATGATGTATATCCATTAGAATCATGTTGTAAATCACTTGTAATGATTGTATGACTTGTAATTAAGCTTAGAAAAATATCAGGAACACTTAGATCGAATATTAGAGCACTTTAGATGCAACTTTGAAAATTGATTACAGGCACTTTGTCGGTCGAGTTTCCCAGCCTGAAAACTCGACCGATCATCCTTGATCAATTTTTTGGAGATTGCATCGGTCGAGTTGTGTTTACACAGAACTCGACCGATGGAGTAATTGACCAAATCGATTTTCATTGGTCGGTCAAGTTTCTGCAGGACAAACTCGACCGATGGTCTGAATATCGGCTTTGTCTTTTACTCTATCGGTCGAGTTACACTTATAGAAACTCGACCGATTGCACTGTACGGAAAAGTGCAAAAAAGTGCTTCTAGCCGTTGTGGAGTTGCAACAAGTGAAAATAGATCCGTTGCAAGCGACAAAATGGCTAGTTTTCATTCACAAGTGTTCCCAAAGGTTAAGAGGCATCCTCAGCTATAAATAGGACCCCTTGGGCTTCATTCCAAGGTTGAGCATTCATTGCAAACTCTATGTGAGGCTCCTATTCTATAGTTGAGTGCTTCCTACAACCTCCTCTCTCTCTCTAAGCTTAATAACTTGCTACATCCATTAGAGTGAGTAGGACATATGTAAGAGAGCTAGTCCTATATGTATATCTTGTGAGGCTGTCACTTCCACCACCTCCCTTTCTATCCTTTCAATCATGAAGATGAAGGCTCTCTCTCTTGTCCAAGAGAGGTGAAGAAGAACAAGGGAAGGAGTCCCTTGGTGAAGATCAAGGCTGAAGACTTGGAGCTAGAGTGGGTAAGCCCTTGGAGAAGGTAGAAGACTCAAGCTCAAGTGGGTAAGACCTAGGTGGAAACTTCTCCGAGTGAAGGTGAAGTCAAAGGCGGAAGATCCAAGAAGAGTGGGTAATTCCTACAAGGCTGAAGACTTGTACAAGAGTGAGTAAGTCCTTGGAGAAGGCCATAGACTCTTGCAAAGTGGGTAAGTCCTTGATAAGGTTGAAGACTCTTTGTATTGGATAGGTAAGTCCTTTATTTGGTCATGCATTGTATGTCTTATGAATGAATATAAGAGTGCAATAGTTTGGAAGTCCCAGAGATTGACCTCTCTAGGCAAGTGGACTAACACACTTCTAGTTTGAAGTGTGGAACCACTCTAAATAGCTTGTCTATTGGTGCATGTTCAATCTATCTCATCCTTGCTATGCATGTTTTAGTTGCACTCAAATTACCTATTTAGCAACCTTATCTTATCATATATCTTGAAGGTTTAATGAATTTTGTGTAAGTGCTTTCAGCTCTATTCACCCCCCCTCTAGAGCATCAAATCACCCATCTAGGATCCAACAATTGGTATAAGTGCGGGTCTTCTCCAAGCATACTTCCACAAGTAGGAGAATATGGGTGATTATGAAGATGGGCAACCTTCAAAGAGAACAATAGAAGGAAACAAGAGTGAAAAAGGGATCACAAAGGCTCCATCAACAAATGAAAGCACTAGTGGAAGATCTAGTGAATTTGAAGATGGAAGATTGCATTGCACCCTCTTGACAAGCTCAATTAAAGATTTAAATGAGGTAAATCCAAGTGTTGAGATTCTAACCAATTATTATCTTAGTCAACTAAATGCTTCTAAATTTGCAAATTCTAGCTTGCTTGATAAGATTAAATTTTTAGAATCTCAACCTTCTATGACTACTTCATTTATAGAGCTTGCTACTACTATTATTTCTCTCTCTATTGTTTCTTATGATCTTAAATGTGCTTATGAGAGTCAAGAGCTTACTTTGCAAGGAATAGAATGTGTAGATAAATTTTATCCTTCAAATATTACTTGTCTTGTATATGAACTTGCTTCCTTGCATAGTAGTGTAATTGCTCTTGACCCTCATACTATCTTTTCTTAAAGAGAGAAAGTTTTTGATGCTCTATCTTATGATAAAGATTCTTATATGACTAAAGATGTTTGCTTAGAAATCTATCTTGTGCATGCTAGAGATGATATGAATCTATTGTGTTTTACCTTTACTTCTCTTATGCATGACAATCATAGTTTGAGATCTTCTTTGCAAAGATTCTTTGGTGATAAAAAGAATGTTAATCAAATCCTAGACCATACTACCAAACAAATGGGTAGACATGGCATTGGACTTGACTGTAGCCAAAGGAACAACAAAGACAAAGGACCTTCATTTTTCAATGAAGAATCCTCCAGTTCCAAGGCTACGGGCACTTGTAATTATTGCAATGAAATTGGTCATTATTCTACTTGTTGTCCTTTTAGAAAAGAACCCAAGAGCAATAGGACTTGGGTTGCTAAACTAACCTCTCCGGACCCAAAAATATTATTGGGGACCATTTCAACTTTCTTCTTGTAGGTACTTGCAAATGGATTGACTTGAGCTATTGAATTGCAAATTGACTTGTCAATCCACATGAAAGAAGAAAGGTGAGATGTGTAGAGGGTGACAACAAATGGAAAAAGGAATGGTAAGAACAAAGGTAATGTTTTTCTTGCTTATAACCATTTCTAACTTGTTTTTGTCAAGTTAGTGTGCACTATACGTATGGTTTTTGAGTCAAAAGTGGCATTTTGTGATTCTCTTCACACTCTTGCTCAAAAACTATTTCTAATGCTTCTATAGTGCATTACTAACTTGCTTAGACATGTTTGGATATGGTTTGCATTTTTAGCTTGCCGCTAAATATGTTTTTATGATATATATGTGCTTTTTGACAGCTACTCTGTCGGTCGAGTTTGTCCTGATAGAAACTCGACCGATAGGCACCAATGGGTGTTGCCAACAGCTGTTATCGGTCGAGTTGTCAATGCACAGAACTCGACCGATAACACTGTGCACAGAATATACATTTGGCTTATTGAGTGAGAATTTCCCTCTCAACTAGATTATCTCAACCAATAGCCTTATTCTTTGGCACTCTCATTTGGTACCTTTATATATGCATATTGCCATGTTCTAAAGTGCCTATCTTGCCTACAACTTTATCTCTCTAATTGCTCTAAATTGGTATATCTATATCGTGCAATTACTTGCTTTGAGTTGTTTTGCAGGTTTTGATGATGAACTCTTTGGATCTCTTGGTTGTGTCTTAAATTGCTTCTGTTGTGCTCTAACTTGGTATATCTATATAGCTGTATATCTTGTGTTTGATACAACCTTGAGGTTCTTAGGGGTAATCATCTTATGGTAAGGATGCATATCTAGTGAGTTATATCCTTTCATGCGTCTAAAATTGCATATCTCTTTGTTTGGATATATCTCTACATCTACTCATAGCTTGCTTTATCTTGTGTATCTTTTGGTTTCTCTTGCTATGATCTAGATACTACTAGTAGTGCTAACTTGTGATATCATCTACTAGTAGTTTATATACATGTAGTTCTAACCTTATTTATAATTGGCATCTTTTCTCATCTATATGTTATGCTTGTATCTTGTTCTCATACATGCTCAAGCTTGTTACTTGAATTGCATATCTAATATCTTGAGTTGCTTTCATAACATTGTGATTTAGGGTACATAGATCTACATTATATGTAGAAATTGGATTTTGTTTTTTGGATTTTATGCAGATTTTGCTCTAGTTTCAATATTTGGTGCAAGACTAGTGTTTTTCATGCAGAAACGGTCTTCTAAGTAAGACTCATGCTTCACGATGAGCTATGATGGTTTTTGGTCAAATTTCATCACCTTGAGGGTCAAAATTGTGTTTGATTGTTTTTCTGCAACACTTTATCTTGCTTTTTGGGTTGTTCAAGTATATGCTTTAACTTGCTTTTCTTTCTATGCTTGGACAAGACCCTAGCTGTGCTCTTCTACTCTCCTTATATATATTTGTGTTATCTCCTTTCTCTTTAACAAGTGATGTTCCTTATTTCTTCATAACCCCACTTTTTGAAATGACAAAGGGGGAGAAAGGTATTTCTTCTTTTAAAAGAGGAAGAAGGCATGCCTTACATGAAGAAGAGAAGCATGTTCATGTAAAGAGAGTAGGTAAAAGGAGAGAAGACATATATGTGTAGAACATATATGAGTAGAAGACATAGTATTCTATAAATGTTATGAAAGCTAACCATGCAGGAGAAATAGCATTAATTGAGGGGGAGTATGAGAACTCCATGTACACCAATTGCGGGGGAGCATATGAGATCAGTCCTATTGAAACCCCTAGGTTTCTCCGAAGGTATGATTTTACTTGAAAGCTTTCAATACATTTATGGAATGGTTTGTCATCTTCAAAAAGGGGGAGATTGTTGACTCAAGGTCAATTAGGTCAATGTTGACTCACGTCTAAATTGACTAAACCCGTGTTTTGATGATGACTAACCATTCCATATATTGGTGTCTAATGTCTCTACTTGAGTGATTTCAGATTAGGTATAGACACACTCCAATTGCCCTAACTTGTGCATCTCAAATTGGAGAAAAGACAAGTCAAAGTCAATACAAGTGCATGTTTTTGTAATATGATGTATATCCATTAGAATCATGTTGTAAATCACTTGTAATGATTGTATGACTTGTTATTAAGCCTAGAAAAATATCAGGAACACTTAGATCGAATATTAGAGTACTTTAGATGCAACTTTGAAAATTGATTACATGCACTTTGTCGGTCGAGTTTCCCAGCCTGAAAACTCGACCGATCATCCTTGATCAATTTTCTGGAGATTGCATCGGTCGAGTTGTGTTTACACAGAACTCGACCGATGGAGTAATTGACCAAATTGATTTTCATTGGTCGGTCGAATTTCCTCAGGACAAACTCGACCGATGGTCTGAATATCAGCTTTGTCTTTTACTCTATCGGTCGAGTTACACTTATAGAAACTTGACCGATTGCACTGTACGGAAAAGTGCAGAAAAGTGCTTCTAGCCGTTGTGGAGTTGCAACAAGTGAAAATAGATCCATTGCAAGCCACAAAATGGCTAGTTTTCATTCACAAGTGTTCCCAAAGGTTAAGAGGCATCCCCAGCTATAAATAGGACCCCTTGGGCTTCATTCCAATGTTGAGCATTCATTGCAAACTCTATGTGAGGCTCCTATTCTATAGTTGAGTGCTTCCTACAGCCTCCTCTCTCTCTCTAAGCTTAATCACTTGCTACATCCATTAGAGTGAGTAGGAAATCTGTAAGAGAGCTAGTCCTATATGTATATCTTGTGAGGCTCTCACTTCCACCACCTCCCTTTCTATCCTTTCAATCATGAAGATGAAGGTTCTCTCTCTTGTCCAAGAGAAGTGAAGAAGAACAAGGGAAGGAGTCCCTTGGTGAAGATCAAGGCTGAAGACTTGGAGCTAGAGTGGGTAAGCCCTTGGAGAAGGCATAAGACTCAAGCTCATGTGGGTAAGACCTCGGTGGAAGCTTCTCTGAGTGAAGGTGAAGTCAAAGGCGGAAGATCCAAGAAGAGTGGGTAATTCCTACAAGGCTGAAGACTTATGCAAGAGTGGGTAAGTCCTTGGAGAAGGCCGAAGACTCTTGCAAAGTGGGTAAGTCCTTGGTAAGGTTGAAGACTCGTTGTATTGGATAGGTAAGTCCTTTGCTTGGTCATGCATTGTATGTCTTATGAATGAATATAAGAGTGTAATAGTTTGGAAGTCTTAGAGGTTGACCTCTCTAGGCAAGTGGACTGACACTTCTAGTATGAAATTTGGAACCACTCTAAATAGCTTGTCTATTGGTGCATGTTCAATCTCTCTCATCCTTGCTATGCATGTTTTAGTTGCACTCAAATTACCTATTTAGCAACCTTATCTTATCATATATCTTGAAGGTTTAATGAATTTTGTGTAAGTGCTTTCAGCTCTATTCACCCCCCCTCTAGAGCATCTAATCACCCATCTAGGATCCAACAATTGGTATCAGAGCGGGTCTTCTCCAAGCATACTTCCACAAGTAGGAGAATATGGGTGATTATGAAGATGGGCAACCTTCAAAGAGAACATTAGAAGGAAACAAGAGTGAAAAAGGGATCACAAAGGCTCCATCAACAAATGAAAGCACTAGTGGAAGATCTAGTGAATTTGAAGATGGAAGATGCCATTGCACCCTCTTGACAAGCTCAATTAAAGATTTAAATGAGGTAAATCCAAGTGTTGAGATTCTAACCAATTATTATCTTAGTCAACTAAATGCTTCTAAATTTGCAAATTCTAGCTTGCTTGATAAGATTAAATTTTTAGAATCTCAACCTTCTATGGCTACTTCATTTATAGAGCTTGCTACTACTATTGTTTCTCTCTCTATTGTTTCTTATGCTCTTAAATGTGCTTATGAGAGTCAAGAGCTTACTTTGCAAGGAATAGAATGTGTAGATAAAGTTTATCATTCAAAGATTACTTGTCTTGTATATGAACTTGCTTCATTGCATAATAGTGTAATTGCTCTTGACCCTCATACTATCTTTTCTTATAGAGAGAAAGTTTTTGATTCTTTATCTTGTGATAAAGATTCTTATATGACTAATGATGTTTTCTTATAAATCTATCTTGTGCATGCTAGAGATGATATGAATCTATTGTGTTTTACCTTTACTTCTCTTATGCATGACAATCATAGTTTTGAGATCTTCTTTGCAAAGATTCTTTGGTGATAAAAAGAATCTTAATCAAATCCTAGACCATACTACCAAACAAATGGGTAGAGATGGCTTTGGACTTGACTGTAGCCAAAGGAACAACAAAGACAAAGGACCTTCATTTTTCAATGAAGAGTCCTCCAGTTCCAAGGCTACGGGCACTTGTAATTATTGCAATGAAATTGGTCATTATTCTACTGAATATCCTTTTAGGAGAGAACCCAAGAGCAATAGGACTTGGGTTGCTAAACTAACCCCTCCGGACCCAAAAATAGGATTGGGGACCATTTCATCTTTCTTCTTGTAGGTACTTGCAAATGGATTGACTTGATCTATTGAATTGCAAATTGACTTGTCAATCCCCATGAAAGAAGAAAGGTGAGATGTGTAGAGGGTGGCAACAAATGGAAAAAGGAATGGTAAGAACAAAGGTAATGTTTTTCTTGCTTATAACCATTTCTAACTTGTTTTTGTCAAGTTAGTGTGCACTATACATATGGTTTTTGAGTCAAAAGTGGCATTTTGTGATTCTCTTCACACGCTTGCTCAAAAACTATTTCTAATGCTTCTATAGTGCATTACTAACTTGCTTAGACATGTTTGGATATGGTTTGTATTTTTAGCTTGCCTCTAAATATGTTTTTATGATATATATGTGTTTTTGACAGCTGCTCTGTCAGTCGAGTTTGTCCTGATAGAAACTCGACCGATAGGCACCAATGGGTGTTGCCAATAGCTGTCATCGGTCGAGTTTTCAATGCACAAAACTCGACCGATAACACTGTGCACAGAATATACATTTGGCTTATTGAGTGAGAATTTCCATCTCAACTAGATTTTATCAACCAATAGCCTTATTCTTTGGCACTCTCATTTGGTACCTTTATATATGCATATTTCCATGTTCTAAATTGTCTATCTTGCCTACAACTCTATCTATCTAATTGCTCTAAATTGGTATATCTATATCGTGCAATTACTTGATTTGAGTTGTTTTGTAGGTTTTGGTGATGAACTCTTTGGATCTCTTGGTTGTGTCTTAAATTTCTTCCGTTGTGCTCTAACTTGCTACATCTATATAGGTGTATATCTTGTGTTTGATACAACCTTGAGGTTCTTAGGGGTAACCATCTTATGGTAAGGATGCATATCTAGTGAGTTATATCCTTTCATGCGTCTAAAATTGCATATCTCTTTGTTTGGATATATCTCTACATCTACTCATAGCTTGCTTTATCTTGTGTATATTTTGGTATCTTTTGCTATGATTTAGATCCTACTAGTAGTCCTAACTTGTGATGTCATCTACTAGAAGTTCATATACATGTAGTTCTAACCTTATTTATAATTGGCATCTTTGCTCATCTATATGTTATGCTTGTATCTTGTGCTCATACATGCTCAAGCTTGTTCCTTGAATTGCATATCTACTATCTTCAGTTGCTTGCATAACATTGTGATGCAGGGTACATAGATCTACATTATATGTAGAAATTGGAGTATTTTTTTGGATTTTATGCAGATTTTGCTCTAGTTTCAGTTTTTAGTGCAAGACTAGTGTTTTTCATGCAGAAACGACCTTCTAAGTAAGACTCATGCTTTGCGATGAGCTCTGATGGTTTTTGGTCAAATTCTGTCATCTTGAGGGTCAAAATTGTGTTTGATTGTTTTTCTGCAACACTTTATCTTGCTTTTTGGGTTGTTCAAGTATATGCTTTAACTTGCTTTTCTATCTATGCTTGGACAAGACCCTAGTTGTGCACTTCTACTCTCCTTATATATTTGTGTTATCTCCTTTCTCTTTAACAAGTGATGTTCATTATTTCTTCATAACCCCACTTTTTGAAATGACAAAGGGGGAGAAAGGTATGTCTTCTTTTAAAAGAGGAAGAAGGCATGTCTTACATGAAGAAGAGAAGCATGTTCATGTAAAGAGAGTAGGTAAAAGGGGAGAAGACATATATGTGTAGAACATATATGAGTAGAAGACATAGTATTCTATAAATGTTATGAAAGATAACCATGCAGGAGAAATAACATTAATTGAGGGGGAGTATGAGAACTCCATGCACACCCTTTGAGGGGGAGCATATGAGCTCAGTCCTATTGAAACCCCTAGGTTTCTCCGAAGGTATGATTTTACTTGAAAGCTTTCAATACATTTATGGAATGGTTTGTCATCTTCAAAAAGGGGGAGATTGTTGACTCATGGTCAATTAGGTCAATGTTGACTCACGTCTAAATTGACTAAACCCGTGTTTTGATGATGACTAACCATTCCACATATTGGTGTCTAATGTCTCTACTTGAGTGATTTCATATTAGGTATAGACACACTCCAATTGCCCTAACTTGCGCATCTCAAATTGGAGAAAAGACAAGTCAAAGTCAAAATAAGTGCACGTTTTTGTAATATGATGTATATCCATTAGAATCATGTTGTAAATCACTTGTAATGATTGTATGACTTGTAATTAAGCTTAGAAAAATATTAAGAACACTTAGATCGAATATTAGAGCACTTTAGATGCAACTTTGAAAATTGATTACATGCACTTTGTCGGTCGAGTTTCCCAGCCTGAAAACTCGACCGATCATCCTTGATCAATTTTTTGGAGATTGCATCGGTCGAGTTGTGTTTACATAGAACTCGACCGATGGAGTAATTGACCAAATTGATTTTCATTGGTCGGTCGAGTTTCCTCAGGACAAACTTGACCGATGGTCTGAGTATCGACTTTGTCTTTTACTCTATCGGTCGAGTTACACTTATAGAAACTCGACCGATTGCACTGTACGGAAAAGTGCAGAAAAGTGCTTCTAGCCGTTGTGGAGTTGCAACAAGTGAAAATAGATCTGTTGCAAGCCACAAAATGGCTAGTTTTCTTTCACAAGTGTTCCCAAAGGTTAAGAGGCATCCCCAGCTATAAATAGGACCCCTTGGGCTTCATTCCAAGGTTGAGCACTCATTGCAAACTCTATGTGAGGCTCCTATTCAATAGTTGAGTGCTTCCTACAGCCTCCTCTCTCTCTCTCTAAGCTTAATCACTTCCTACATCCATTAGAGTGAGTAGGAAATCTTTAAGAGAGCTAGTCCTATATGTATATCTTGTGAGGCTCTCACTTCCACCACCTCCCTTTCTATCCTTTCAATCATGAAGATGAAGGTTCTCTCTCTTGTCCAAGAGAGGTGAAGAAGAACAAGGGAAGGAGTCCCTTGGTGAAGATCAGGCTGAAGACTTGGAGTTAGAGTGGGTAAGCCCTTGGAGAAGGCAGAAGACCAAGCTCAAGTGGGTAAGACCTTGGTGGAAGCTTCTCCGAGTGAAGGTGAAGTCAAAGGCGGAAGATCCAAGAAGAGTGGGTAATTCCTACAAGGCCGAAGACTTGTGCAAGAGTGGGTAAGTCCTTGGAGAAGGCCGAAGACTCTTGAAAAGTGGGTAAGTCCTTGGTAAGGTTGAACATTCTTTGTATTGGATAGGTAAGTCCTTTGTTTGGTCATGCATTGCATGTCTTATGAATGAATATAAGAGTGCAATAGTTTGGAAGTCCTAGAGGTTGACCTCTCTAGGCAAGTGGACTGACACACTTCTAGTTTGAAGTGTGGAACCACTCTAAATAGCTTGTCTATTGGTGCATGTTCAATCTCTCTCATCCTTGCTATGCATGTTTTAGTTTCACTCAAATTACCTATTTAGCAACCTTATCTTATCATATATCTTGAAGGTTTAATGAATTTTGTGTAAGTGCTTTCAGCTCTATTCACCCCCCCTCTAGAGCATCTAATCACCCATCTAGGATCCAACAATTGGTATCAGAGCGGGTCTTCTCCAAGAATACTTCCACAAGTAGGAGAATATGGGTGATTATGAAGATGGGCAACCTTTAAAGAGAATAATAGAAGGAAACAAGAGTGAAAAAGGGATCACAAAGGCTCCATCAACAAATAAAAGCACTAGTGGAAGATCTAGTGAATTTGAAGATGGAAGATGCCATTGCACCCTCTTGAAAAGATCAATTAAAGATTTAAATGAGGTAAATCCAAGTGTTGAGATTCTAACCAATTATTATCTTAGTCAACTAAATGCTTCTAAATTTGCAAATTCTAGCTTGCTTGATAAGATTAAATTTTTAGAATCTCAACCTTCTATGACTACTTCATTTATAGAGCTTGCTACTACTATTATTTCTCTCTCTATTGTTTCTTATGCTCTTAAATGTTCTTATGAGAGTCAAGAGCTTACTTTGCAAGGAATAGAATGTGTAGATAAAGTTTATCCTTCAAAGATTACTTGTCTTGTATATGAACTTGCTTCCTTGCATAGTAGTGTAATTACTCTTGACCCTCATACTATCTTTTCTTATAGAGAGAAAGTTTTTGATGCTCTATCTTGTGATAAAGATTCTTATATGACTAAAGATGTTTGCTTAGAAATCTATCTTGTGCATGCTAGAGATGATATGAATCTATTGTGTTTTACCTTTACTTCTCTTATGCATGACAATCATAGTTTGAGATCTTCTTTGCAAAGATTCTTTGGTGATAAAAGAAACTTAATCAAATCCTAGACCATACTACCAAACAAATGGGTAGAGATGGCATTGGACTTGACTGTAGCCAAAGGAATAACAAAGACAAAGGACCTTCATTTTTCAATGAAGAATCCTCCAGTTCCAAGGCTACGGGCACTTGTAATTATTGCAATGAAATTGGTCATTATTCTACTTGTTGTCCTTTTAGGAGAGAATCCAAGAGCAATAGGACTTGGGTTGCTAAACTAACCCCTTCGGACCCAAAAATATGATTGGGGACCATTTCATCTTTCTTCTTGTAGGTACTTGCAAATGGATTGACTTGAGCTATTGAATTGAAATTGACTTGTCAATCCACATGAAAGAAGAAAGGTGAGATGTGTAGAGGGTGACAACAAATGGAAAAAGGAATGGTAAGAACAAAGGTAATGTTTTTCTTGCTTATAACCATTTCTAACTTGTTTTTGTCAAGTTAGTGTGCACTATACATATGGTTTTTGAGTCAAAAGTGGCATTTTGTGATTCTCTTCACACTCTTGCTCAAAAACTATTTCTAATGCTTCTATAGTGCATTACTAACTTGCTTAGACATATATGGATATGGTTTGTATTTTTAGCTTGCCTCTAAATATGTTTTTATGATATATATGTGCTTTTTGATAGCTGCTCTGTCGGTCGTGTTTTTCCTGATAGAAATTCGACCGATAGGCACCAATGGGTGTTGCCAACAGTTGTCATCGATCGAGTTGTCAATGCACAAAACTCGACCGATAACACTGTGCACAGAATATACATTTGGCTTATTGAGTGAGAATTTCCCTCTCAACTAGATTTTCTAAACCAATAGCCTTATTCTTTGCCACTCTCATTTGGTACCTTTATATATGCATATTGCCATGTTCTAAATTTCCTATCTTGCCTACAACTCTATCTCTCTAATTGCTCTAAATTGGTATATCTATATCGTGCAATTACTTGCTTTGAGTTGTTTTGTAGGTTTGGATGATGAACTCTTTGGATCTCTTGGTTGTGTCTTAAATTGCTTCTGTTGTTCTCTAACTTGCTACATCTACATAGGTGTATATCTTGTGTTTGATACAACCTTGAGGTTCTTAGGGGTAATCATCTTATGGTAAGGATGCATATCTAGTGAGTTATATCCTTTCATGCGTCTAAAATTGCATATCTCTTTGTTTGGATATATCTCTACATCTACTCATATCTTTATTTATCTTGTGTATCTTTTGATATCTCTTGCTATGATCTAGATCCTACTAGTAGTCCTAACTTGTGATATCATCTACTAGTAGTTCATATACATGTAGTTCTAACCTTATTTATAATTGGCATCTTTGCTCATCTATATGTTATGCTTGTATCTTGTTCTCATACATGCTCAAGCTTGTTCCTTGAATTTCATATCTACTATCTTGAGTTTCTTGAATAACATTGTGATGCAGGGTACATAGATCTACATTATATGTAGAAATTGGAGTATTTTTTTTGGATTTTATGCAGATTTTGCTCCAGTTTCAGTTTTTGGTGCAAGACTAGTGTTTTTCATGCAGAAACGGCCTTCTAAGTAAGACTCATGCTTTGCGATGAGCTCTGATGGTTTTTGGTCAAATTCCGTCATCTTGAGGGTCAAAATTGTGTTTGATTGTTTTTCTGCAGCACTTTATCTTACTTTTTGGGTTGTTCAAGTATATGATTTAACTTGGTTTTCTTTTTATGCTTGGACAAGACCCTAGATATTCTCTTCTACTCTCCTTATATATATTTGTGTTATCTCCTTTCTCTTTAACAAGTGATGTTCCTTATTTCTTCATAACCCCACTTTTTGAAATGATAATGGGGGAGAAAGGTATGTCTTCTTTTAAAAGAGGAAGAAGGCATGTATTACATGAAGAAGAGAAGCATGTTCATGTAAAGAGAGTAGGTAAAAGGGGAGAAGACATATATGTGTAGAACATATATGAGTAGAAGACATAGTATTCTATAAATGTTATGAAAGCTAACCATGCAGGAGAAATAGCATTAATTGAGGGGGAGTATGAGAACTCCATGCACACCAATTGATGGGGAGCATATGAGCTCAGTCCTATTGAAACCCCTAGGTTTCTCCGAAGGTATGATTTTACTTGAAAGCTTTCAATACATTTATGGAATGGTTTGTCATCTTCAAAAAGGAGGAGATTGTTGACTCACGGTCAATTAGGTCAATGTTGACTCACATCTAAATTGACTAAACCCGTGTTTTGATGATGACTAACCATTCCACATATTGGTGTCTAATGTCTCTACTTGAGTGATTTCAGATTAGGTATATACACACTCCAATTGCCCTAACTTGCGCATCTGAAATTGGAGAAAAGACAAGTCAAAGTCAATACAAGTGCACGTTTTTGTAATATGATGTATATCCATTAGAATCATGTTGTAAATCACTTATAATGATTGTATGACTTGTAATTAAGCTTAGAAAAATATCAAGAACACTTAGATCGAATATTAGAGCACTTTAGATGCAACTTTGAAAATTGATTACATGCACTTTGTCGGTCGAGTTTCCCAGCCTGAAAACTCGACCGATCATCCTTGATCAATTTTTTGGAGATTGCATCGGTCGAGTTGTGTTTACACAGAACTCGACCGATGGAGTAATTGACCAAATCGATTGTCATTGGTCGGTTGAGTTTCCTCAGGAAAAACTCGACCGATGGTCTGAATATCGGCTTTGTCTTTTACTCTATCGGTCGAGTTACAGTTACAGAAACTCGACCGAGTGCACTGTACAGAAAAGTGTAGAAAAGTGCTTCTAGCCATTGTGGAGTTGCAACAAGTGAAAATAGATCCTTTGCAAGCCACATAACGGCTAGTTTTCATTCACAAGTGTTCCCAAAGGTTAAGAGGCATCCCCAGCTATAAATAGGACCCCTTGGGCTTCATTCCAAGGTTGAGCATTCATTGCAAACTCTATGTGAGGCTCCTATTCTATAGTTGAGTGCTTCCTTCAGCCTCCTCTCTCTCTCTAAGCTTAATCACTTGCTACATCCATTAGAGTGAGTAGGAAATCTGTAAGAGAGCTAGTCTTATATGTATATCTTGTGAGGCTCTCACTTCCACCACCTCCCTTTCTATCCTTTCAATCATGAAGATGAAGGTTCTCTCTCTTTTCCAAGAGAGGTGAAGAAGAACAAGGGAAGGAGTCCCTTGGTGAAGATCAAGGCCGAAGACTTGGAGCTAGAGTGGGTAAGCCCTTGGAGAAGGCAGAAGACTCAAGCTCAAGTGGGTAAGACCTTGGTGGAAGCTTCTCCGAGTGAAGGTGAAGTCAAAGGCAGAAGATCCAAGAAGAGTGGGTAATTCCTACAAGGCTGAAGACTTGTGCAAGAGTGGGTAAGTCCTTGGAGAAGGCCGAAGACTCTTGCAAAGTGGGTAAGTCCTTGGTAAGGTTGAAGACTCTTTGTATTGAATAGGTAAGTCCTTTGTTTGGTCATGCATTGTATGTCTTATGAATGAATATAAGAGTGAAATAGTTTGGAAGTCCTAGAGGTTGACCTCTCTAGGCAAGTGGACTGACACACTTCTAGTTTGAAGTGTGGAACCACTCTAAATAGCTTGTCTATTGGTGCATGTTCAATCTCTCTCATCCTTGCTATGCATGTTTTAGTTGCACTCAAATTACATATTTAGCAACCTTATCTTATCATATATCTTGAAGGTTTAATGAATTTTGTGTAATTGCTTTCAACTCTATTCACTCCCCCTCTAGAGCATCTAATCACCCATCTAGGATCCAACAGTAAAGACGGTTGATAGGATCATCGTTGAAGAGAAGGAGGACACCATGGGTGTCGACACTTAGTGACAAGAGCAAGATGCCTGGATGAAGGCGTTAAATTTAGCGCTAGTGGGAGGCAACCCACATTGTTTGAGATTCTCAAACATTTTCTTTTTCTATACTTTAGTTTTCTTTTACACCAATACACACACGCACATTTGTGCTTGATGTTTTTGTTTGAGTTTTGATGATGTGCAAGTGTTAGACAGTAGAGAGAGAGGTTTTAGAAGTTAAGTCATGGTCATTCAAGAAGATTTGTGGCCAAAGAACAATTGAAATCGAAAGTTCAAGTTTTGAATGTTCGAAAAACTGAAGGAACAACAACACCACAGTCGTGGAGCTCGACCACGACCGTGGCTCATGTGGCCAAACACAACTGTGGCTCATAGCCACGACCATGGGAATTAATGCATCAAAGTGGCCAAAGCTACATGGTTTTGCAAGATCAGCCATGACCGTGGCAACAAGCCACGACCATGGCGGGAGGACAAGACCACGACCGTGGTAGCCTGCCACGACCGTGGCGATGTCAGCTTGAAGAGTTCTCCATCAACAACACGGCTGTGGTCCTCACCACGGCCGTGCTACCCAAACCTGACCACGAACTTCCCCTATCTACCCTAAGTTGTAGTTTCATGTTGAGGACAACATGATTCTAAAGTTTGGGTTGGGTAGGGCGGTACGCACCACCTTGTCATTGCATCTTTGCATGGCATGTAGTTGATTTCTGCATTTTTGTGTAATTTTTCAAAGTTTTGCTCTTTTTCCTATTCCATATCACGCATTGCATTCTCATGTAGTTTTTGATAATTTCTTATGCATGATAATTAGGATTTGCTGCTTTATGCTTTAAATTCCCTAAATTAGGTTTAGATGTGATTTAGTGCAAATTGGCACCATTTTGGCCAATTTTGCCCAAATTTTAAGACTTCTTGTCTAAAAAGTATGTTTTGACCCAATCTCTACTGTTTTGAATTAAAATGTTGACCTTTGACAAATGCAAGTGAATCACCATTGTTTGTTGCTAAGTGGTATCAATGTTTGACTTTTTACATGTGCATCGCCTCTCTTAGGATTGTGATTGAATTGGTTGAATTGTGAAATTGAGCAAGCTTTGAACGTTTAGTGATTGTGGAATTACTTGTTTGATATATCAATTTCATTTTGTTCATTCATGTGATGTGATATCTTGGATGAAGTGTTGGATTAATACTCATGCAGGATGTCTAATGTGGAATATCATACCAATGACCCCTCTTTGACCCGACTATTCTTCCACCATCTTCATACCCCTTCGCCTCATGAAAAGATGCCATAGTGCACATAATCAACCTTGGCCACCTCCAAAAGTTTGGGGTGGCCATATCTTTATTCCCCCCCTTCACTCTATCCACCATATGCCCTATCTACACTAAGGGCAAGAAAGAAAAGAAAAGAAAAGAAAAAGAGAAAAGCAAAAATAAAATAAAAGGATGCTCGTGTTTAAGAGCATTCAAATAAAGAAAATATGAGTGTGTAAAAACACTCCAAAAATCTTACCGCAACCCTTTCTTCCACTTTCATACCTATTGAGCTCGGAAACATCAAACCTAGCTCATTTTTCCCTTTTCCACAGCCACATGGGTCATTTGGTGTGATTTGAAACATAAGACTGAACACATGAAGGTGAAACAACACTCCTAGTCATCCTCGATTAACACTATCATGAAACGGTTTACCCAGATCTTTATGGAAGAAGTATGGATAACTTGTGTTTTCTACGCGCTATATGTGAAGTTCATGTGCTTCGTGCTCTTTTCATGGTTGGATTGTGAAAGAAGGAGAGGAGAGAGGTGAAATGCATGCACTCAGTCATCTTTGATACATTCAGCAACAATCACCTTTTACATTGCATTTTTCATTTCTTGTTTGTGGAAAATTAGTAGAGAGATTGAGTTAGAGCATACTTGAGGACAAGTATGTTTTAAGTTTGGGGTGGTGATGCAGACCTATTTTAGGGCTCCATCCTGTGCCATTTTGTACTTAAGTTGCATCTAAACATGTTAGATTACAAGTCTTTTTCCCCAATATGATTATCATTGCAAATATGCGTATGGATGTTCTTTGCACTATTTTTCAGGTACTTGGACCATGCTTAGATGGAAGAGAGAGAGAGAGAGAGGGAGTTATAGGGTTCCCCCACTCAAGGAGGGACCCAAAGAAGGCCCCAAAGTCTCCCTCAACCTACCTCCAGTGGCCAAGACTCATCCCTAAGCAAAGACATCTGAAAATGACAAAGTCAGAAGTGAAATCAAGTCATGCAAGCCTCACCACGGCCGTGGCCACAATGCCACGATCGTGCGTTTATTGCCAAGATCCAACAGTTTCAATAGGGAAATTCCACAGAGTCCCACGGTCGTGGCCTACCAGCCACGATCATGGCCATTGAAGACAACACGACCGTGGCCATCAGCACGGTCGTGGTCAGGAGAAGAGAACACGACCATGGCACCCTGCCACGGTCATGGGAATTAATTGCCAGAGTTCAGTTGCCAATAGGGTTTTTGCCCAGGTGCCACGACCGTGGCTAAGTTGCCATGACCGTGGCTGAAGACGATCAAGATGACCGTGGCCCCTCCCACGGTCACCTCCACCTCCTCCAAAATGGCCGTGTTAAGCCACATGGCCGTGGTGCATGTTACCCACCACGACCGTGGCACTCCGCCATGGCCGTGGCCACCACCATACTTCACCTTTTCACCACTTCCTTCACACCATGACCGTATTTACCCCCCCACGGCTGTTCCCCACTACCCTTACCACGGTCGTGGCACACCCACCACGACCGTGGTGATCACCTACCCTACACAACTTTGCACTGCTTTTCCTATTATACCCCCACTTAGCCCTAGCTCCTATATAAGCACTAGTTGCTTCTAGGACTCGAGAGAGAGCACCTCCTAGCCACTACCCAGCTACTCCCTCACTACTCCTTGCATCCATTACTCCCATCCACCCACTTTCCTTGCATTTAATCCCATTTCCACCCACTTTCCACTCATTTCCACCATAGAAACCTAGTTTCTCTAGGTTTTTATCCATACATTCCCCTTTTTCCATGCTCTTGGGCACCATTGGAGGAGGAGGCTCATGGCTGGAAGCAACGAGGTGAAGAATTCAAGCTTCATCAAGCATCCATGGCGTTTCCTACTCTCTTTCCCTTCTCCTTTGTTTTTATTTTGATCATGTATAGCTAAGCCCCCTTTGGTGGGCTGTTTGGGGCAAAAATGTGACTTTGATACCATGTTGGGGGAATGTAATTTGTAATGAACATATTTCACTTCTATGATAATTGCCTTTTCTTGCATCTCATTTCCCATTACTTGTGCATGTGATTGTTGTTTAATTACATTAATTGATTGCCTTGTGGTGTTTGAAGACATTTGCCTCTAGGATGTTTTGGTTTCTATGTAGCTATCCTAGGATTGGCTCCTAGGTCCTTAATTCGGATCCCTAGCTAGCCACCTATCTTCCTACATAATCACCTTCTTCCTACATGCAAATGTGAGTTCTAAGTGACTAGTATAAGTGTGATTAGTGCAATTGCCTAGGATTTCCTAAAGGCTGAGGTGGCTAGTGGCATGATGTCAAATATCCTCATCTCTACTCCCATCCTTACCCTTGGTCCTTAATTGACTAATACCACTTATCCTAGAGACCTAGACTTGGTAAGTCCTATGAGAATTACACCTAGCCCTAGTTCTCCAACTAGTAGCATAGGGTACAACCTCATAGCACCCACCTTGTTGTTTGGTTTGGTAGTCTAGAATGAAATATGTTAATTGCTTATTATGGTGACATCCCCCAATTAATGTCAAGGTCACATTCCCAAATGGCCCACCTCCTTCATCTAATTGCTTAAAACCTTAATTACTCTGTTTGCTTGCTAATGCTAATGTAGTTCAATTGCTTTAGTTAACATAACTAATTACCTAGTTTTGCTAGCTAAGTGTTAATTTAGGTCTTGGATCTTGATTAGTGGTTAACTTAGGCTCTCAATTGCTAGTTGCTTGCTTAGTCTAGTGTAGTTTGTTCTTGCTCTTGTTTAGATAGCTTGTTGACTTAGATTGCTAATTTAGCCTTTTGATAACTTAGTTTCATATTGCATTTCCTACTTGCTCACTTAGCTTAATCAACAACCAACCAACTTTTTAAACCCTAAAAACCTTTCTCTCCGCAATAGGAACATAGCATACATCATCTAACTCTAGTGCCTCCTCTATCTCTGTGGATCGACCCTGTACTTGCCACCTCACCTATACTACGACACGACCCCGTGCGCTTGCGGGAGTAGTGTCTTAGTAGACGTAGGTAGTTAGTGTAGGTCTTACAAATTTTGAAAGCATAAGATCCCACATCTCGTGCGCTCCGACCTCGTGGGGTGTAAAAGCACCACTAGTGGGGACGCACCAGAAGGCTTCTAGGCCTAAGCCAGAGCACATACATTGACAAGGTGCTAAAGAGGTTTAGCATGGAGGGTTCTAAGAGAGGTAACTTGCCCATGTCCCATGGGGTTACAATCTCTAAAGCCCAATGTCCTGGTTCATGTGATGAACGGGCACGCATGAGTAAGATTCCATATGCATCAACAATTGGATCTATCATGTACACGATGTTATGTATTCATCCTGATGTGTCATATGCTTTGAGCATGACGAGCTGGTGTCAGTCAGATCCAGGTGAATGTCACTGGACAACTGTAAAGAACATCCTAAAGTACTTGAGAAGGACTAAGGATCAATTCTTGGTATACGGTGGTGAGGAAGAGCTTGTGGTAAAGGGTTACACCAATGCTAGCTTCCAAACTGACAAAGATGACTATAGATCGCAATCTGGATTTGTATTTTGCCTAAATAACAAAGTTGTGAGCTGGAAGAGTTCCAAGCAAGAGACGATTGTAGATTCTACAATAGAGGCCAAATATATTGCCGCATCTAATGCTGCAAAGGAAGCTGTGTGGATCAAGAAGTTCATTTATGAACTTGGAGTAGTTCCAAGTGCTAGTGATGCAATTGAGTTGTTTTGTGACAAAAACGAAGTAATTGCACAGACTAAAGAACCAAGATCGCACCAACATTCCAAACATATTCTATGGAAGTTGCATCTCATATGGGAGATTGTACAGTAAAGAGATGTGAAGATTTGCAGAGTACCTAGAGAAAGCAATATGACTGACCCGCTCACAAAAGCACTTTCATAGCAGAAACATGACAGACATGTTTGATCACTTGGATTGAGATTCATGAGTGATTGGGTATAAGTGCAAGTGGAAATCTATTGGTATATATGCCCATAGAGACTATTATTTGATGATTGTAATGGTATACTATGTAAACGATTTGTAATACTACATTGATCATATCAATAAAGGCAAGTTTCTAGTCTATATGTTTGTGTTTTATATTGTGAGATGATTAAAAAACTTATAGATGTCTGTAGAATAATATACTCAATGACATGTCTTCGGGTTGATGACGTGAACAGTGAGATCATATGTATGCTAAGAGTATGTATTCTTATTTTGTCCCTAATTGGTTGTTGTTGTGGAAATATACATAGACATCAATAACACATAAGATTAGAATGTATGTTGGTTGATGGAAGAATCTCATTATCCATGATATGGAGATATCAAACCAAATACATAGATACTTGTTGGAGAATAATGTATTAGACAGACCCACCTTGAGGGTGACACATGGATACCATGATGGATAGTTAGAGTCACATCTCATATTGATGGTGGTGATTGTAGTTCTTAGACCTAAAGTCACTACACTTATCACATGTCGTTCGGTGTACTTTGACATCATCCACCGTGGCCTTGAATAAGTATTTCCATAAAGATGGTGATTGGGTGCACTATGACACATGTGGATGACTGCGAGTGATGTAGATGGAATTTGTCCTTCCTACGGGAGTTTGATATTATGGCCACTTGATAAGCGAGACTGAGAAATGCATGGCCATGCTGATGTGAGTCAATATGTGATATTGAGCTTACATATATATCAGACAGACTGCTCTAGTTCAAGGAACATGGATTGAACGTTGAAAAGGATAGTAGTTCCATGACTCAAGTTCAATCCGGATATCAACGAATAAGGAACTGTGCCAGGACTATAATACCAATCATGAATGATAGGTTAAGTTGTTCTCCAACTTCTCCAATTACTTGGGTGGCAATGAAGTCTTCCTAGATACCAATCATTGCTTGTGAAATCATAATATGATTATGGATATCACTGCCAACGTAATTTGAAGCCTACTGGGTCACACACATAGGATGTGTTGGAATAGGAGTATAATTGTGGATTTTATTGGAGTTGCTCCGAATCACATTGATTACTAAAATTCTTATGTAATCCATTAGAATAATATTGGAATGTTTGAGCCAATTAATTAGAGTGACTGGATCTAAATTCAAGTGGGAGTATATTGGTAAATATGCCCATAGAGCTGTCCTAAGCGATTGCATGGAGTCATATATTAATTAATCCATTAATACAAATATTTGGTTAATTAATTAATTCCAGAATATTCTAATTAATAAATGAGCTTTTTAATTAAAACAGTCTTTCTGTATACTGATGGATTTAGGAAACTCTGCCTCCTTTTATTTCCTATTTAAAGGGGCTTGACAACCGATATCTATATAAGATATTGAGAGTGGATTTTAGTTTATGCTCATGTATGTAAACCCTAGACGTCATCGTCCTCAGGAGAGAAAGGAGAGAACCACGACGCAAGCACATCGCCGCACAGAGACGACTCCTTCCTACTAGCTTAGGAAGTGTGATGTGGAGTTCCAGTCCATCCGTGTGGATGAAGTAGAGATGTAGACACTAAGATGCCTACATTTGGAGGATGTCAATAGCTATCCATATGTGCTACGAGTGGCGTACACCACTACATGAAAGGAGCAATGTCTGATCTTCCTACAACACGCTCAACAAATAGGAGAGAATTTCCATCCATGTAGGCCAGCAACGTTGCACACCATCGTGCAGCGGGACATCGTCAGACTTGCTCTACGATAAGATATATTCTACAAATACTCTTTCTAAATATGCTATTATCGATGAGATCCTATTTCAGGTTGCGTGGAAAAAAAAATTGTTGCTTCCACCGCACATGGTTTCTCCACAAAACCCAATAATACTACCCTCTTTTCATTACTTGTGCAGCATCATAGGACGCACTAATAGAGATTGTAAGGATGAACAAGACCAACAACCATGACTATGGGGACTGTGGGTGAAGGCATCTCTGGTGAAACACTGGAGAGTATTGGTTAAAGACAAACTCTTTGATAGAGGGAGTGCATCTAGAGTGCTATCTTTCACCAAGAAGCTGATGGTATACCTAAGGCTAGGAAGTTATGACTTGGATGGGATCCCTATGATTGAAGACGCTAGATACATCAAACTAAAGGATAATACACATAACATGGATGAAGTGAGGGAGAGCCTAGAGTCTTTATTGAGGATGGAAGATGTTTTCATGAAGATAACAAAGACCCCAATTGTGGTGGAAGAAGATCAACAATGAAACCTTGAACTTGAGGCACATAGATGAAATAAAGAAGGATAAAGTCAAACAACAAAGTAAAGATAGAGAACACTGAAGAACTCAAAGGAGATTACAATTGTATCTGTTGGTATGTATGCCCTGAGAGCCAATCATATGATGATTGGATTGGCATATGTCATGATTGATTTGATAAATATCAAAGGCAAGCTTCCGATTTATTCTCGCTCAATCGATTATGCGACAATTGATGGATTCAAATGAATGTCTAAAGAATGACAATACTCAATGACGTATGTATTCAGGTTAAGGACCTGAATAATGAGATCATATGGATTCTAAGAGTATGTACATTCTTGTCATGTCCCCAGTAGGATGTTATTATGGAAGGTTGATAAACAACAATGACACATTAAGAATAGAGTGTGTGTTGGTTGATGACAGTGTCTCATTAGTCATGATATATAATATCAAACCAAGCACACAGATACATGTTGGAGAATATTGTATCAGACAGACCCACTATGAGAGTGATACATGGAACCATGCCATGGTAGTCATAATAATCTCTCACAATGATGGTGTTTGTGATTCTTAGACCTGAAATCACTGCACTCATCGAATGTTATTGGATACACTTTGACATCATCAAACGTAGTCCTAAACTTTGGGCCATTACTGGTGATGTCCACTTTATTTGGGAGGAACACAATAAATGGCTGCACAATGGTGGCACTTCAGACTTTGTTGTCATCTTCAACCATCTAGCTCTAGAGATCAAGAGAATGTATTTTACTTTTAAATCATGTCTTGATATTCCTCCTATTATTGCTAGGAATTGGGATATCCTGTAACCAATTCTTAGGAGTGTGTATTCACATGTATGGGTGTGGCTTGTAACTTAGTCCCCTTCCCGGGGTTTTTGGAATATACTTACCCAATTTTCCAAAAAAAAATGCAGTCCCAAAACATGGGTTGTTATACCAGTGATGATTGGGTGGCTTTGACGCATGAGATAGACTGTGAGTGATATATATGTGATTTATCCCTCCTAAAGGATTATGACGTCCATGCCACTTGTTAAGTGAGACTGAGAAAGGCATGTGCATGCACATGTGAATCAATATGTGATATTGATGTCACACATATCTCAGACAGTATGCTCTAGTTCAAGAAACATGAATGAACGTTGAAAGGATGACAACTCCATGCCTTGAGTTCATTCAGGATATTAGAGACAAAGGAATTATACATTCACTGGAACACCAATCACAGACTGTAGGATTGAAAGTTGTTCTCCAACTTTCCTTTTTCATGGGTAGCACTGATGTGTGACTAGGTACCACACTTTGCTTGTAATGTCATAAGCTAGTTATGGCCATTCACTGCCAACGTGAAATGGGGCCTATAGGGTCACACACAAAGGATTAACCTGGAAGAGGAGCTTTTCCATGAATGATGTTTGGATTGATTACTAAAGTGTTTAAGTACTCAATCAATAGACTTGACTCAGAATCATCAAGTTGAAGTGTTGAACCAAATGAATAGAGTGTCGGATTGATTGAGAACTGAATTGGCTGTGTTCTGCACAATCTACACCACCAACCGAATAGTTCACTAGGTGAACCGATTGGCTCATGGTCAGTGAGACGACCAGTTCACTCTAGTGAAGCGATCGATTCTTTTGGACCAAATGAGCAGTGTTGGGTTTCCCATTCTGTGAGAAAAGTTTATTATTTCACTTGTTCAATTTGATTGGGACAAGAATTAATATTTGCTTTAATTAGAAATGATTAAGGAAAGTCAATTGCAAGCAAGATTGGAAAGTGAAATGACTAGTTCAGTGGGTGAACTGATCGACTCACACTCCCAACTGACCAATTCACTAGTGAACCGATCAACTCACCTTGTCAAATGACCATTTTAGTTTTGAAACGACCGATTCACCTGCCGCAGTGCAAATTGTTCATGAAAATTCTAGTCCCTTCTACTCCCGCACAGACTGGGAACCCTGACCCTTCCCTCTACTATAAATAGTGGGGTACATGTGGCTTCTCTAGAGATACAACTCAGAACATCAGTTGCTCTACAAAGTTGTTATCCTCTCTAGTTGTGGTAACTGAGAGAGCCCAAGCAAGTTCTACCCATCCAGGGAGGAACAACAACAAGGGAAAGAGAACTATAGAAAAGTGATTGGTGGTGGGAGAGTGTGTTGGTGACTAGTATGCTAACAGAAGGGGACAATTCCTTCTAGTCCGTTCTTCAGGATGAATAAACTTCCCGGTGGTCCATGTAGACTATCTATAGAGGTGAGAGACTTATGCCACTAAGGAGGATGACATTGAATCACAATCCGAGTCAAGACCAGGAGTTGCACAGACGCCTTCAAAGACAGGTGGTTGAAGACCACACTTGTTGTAAGGTATAGTCATTGAGCAAGCCTCAGGACCAGGTATATCTCAGTTAAACTATCCTTCCCATTACATAGATATTGATGTGATCTACTGGTTATGGGTTTATGGTCAAGTAAATTTTTTTTTTCCGTTGCCTACTCCGACCACATAAAACCCAATACTGGTATTAGAGCCACGCCAATACTCTATGTTTTGGGATAATTGATATGACCAGATTTTGGTTTTTCTATCTTTTATTTATTGCATATGATGTAAATATTTAAATGACTAATGTGAATATCCGATTAATACCACATGGTCCCAAACTAATATATACATATATGATATGGTATATATGAAATCGATACTCGTCACCCTAAAATGGTTTTGATGGTGGATGTGTAGCATGGTTATGGACTATAAACCCTATGTGCATGTGTGTGGTTGGTTATGGTTTTTTGCATCTCAATCTGTGCACTGAACCCTCTTCTTCTATTCTGAATGTAACTTGAGATAACTCAAGATTATCTTCCACCATTTCTCCCCTCGAATGTAACTCAAGGTTTCATAAAGATTATGTAAAATAGGATTAGCTTTATTTCTTATTATGACAAAAACGGAAGAGGACTGCTTGATGGATCAAAATGACCGACCGAGGAGCAGTTGGTGGACCAAAGAGAAGCCCATACGACCAGACGAGCCGACCATTTGGAGGATCTAGATGACTGACTGGAGGAGGCCATTTGACCGGCCAAGAGGTGAGTCGACTGGTTCAAAGGTTGAACCAGTCAACCCAGATTGGCAATCACAGATCTTCATCAATAACAGGTTGCATGTGATGTAGACCTTAGATGACCGTAGTTCCTTGTGGCTTGAGGGAAATATAATAGGATGACCATAATCATCGCTTTATCATTATTGCATGTTTTTGTTTGTGGGATATATCATGTATATGATACATACTATATATGTGGTGATTAGATACATATATGCATATATAAGCATATTAAAACACCTCAAAAAACATAATAAGTTGAAGATGCCTTCCAAAAGTATCACACATGAAAAGCTTGATCGAGTAAGTGTGGGAATGCCCTAGCATGGTGCATCGTCTATCTCATGGAAATGTAATAGTGAATATGTGGGTCTGCTCTAGTAGGGTGAATATTCATTGTGTTGGCTTTTGGGTTGGACTTAACAAGGTAACCTTGATCAGAATTACCACCTTGAGGCATAAAGATGAACATGGCAGGAGTTGCACATGACATCTATCAAGAGTTGCATATTATGAAATTGGCAAAGGTTTCCTACCTGAAAGATTCTAGTTGTGGGTGACAACCCTAGTTGGTCCATGACTTAGAGGAAATCAGGATCTTATCACACATGAAAAGCTTGATCGAGTAAGTGTGGGAATGCCCTAGCATGGTGCATCGTCTATCTCATGGAAATGTAATAGTGAATATGTGGGTCTGCTCTAGCAGGGTGAATATTCATTGTGTTGGCTTTTGGGTTGGACTTAACAAGGTGACCTTGATCAGAATTAGCACCTTGAGGCATAAAGATGAACATGGCAAGGAGTTGCACATGACATCTATCAAGAGTTGCATATGATGAAATTGGCAAAGGTTTCCTACTTGAAAGATTCTAGTTGTGGGTGACAACCCTAGTTGGTCCATGACTTAGAGGAAATCAGGATCTTATCACACATGAAAAGCTTGATCGAGTAAGTGTGGGAATGCCCTAGCATGGTGCATCGTCTATCTCATGGAAATGTAATAGTGAATATGTGGGTCTGCTCTAGCAGGGTGAATATTCATTGTGTTGGCTTTTGGGTTGGACTTAACAAGGTGACCTTGATCAGAATTAGCACCTTGAGGCATAAATATGAACATGGAAAGGAGTTGTGCATGACATCTATCAAGAGTTGCATATGATGAAATTGGCAAAGGTTTCCTACTTGAAAGATTCTAGTTGTGGGTGACAACCCTAGTTGGTCCATGACTTAGAGGAAATCAGGATCTTATCACACATGAAAAGCTTGATCGAGTAAGTGTGGGAATGCCCTAGCATGGTGCATTATCTATCTCATGGAAATGTAATAGTGAATATGTGGGTCTGCTCTCGCAGGGTGAATATTCATTGTGTTGGCTTTTGGGTTGACAAGGTGACCTTGATCAGAATTAGCACCTTGAGGCATAAAGATGAACATGGCAAGGAGTTGCGCATGACATCTATCAAGAGTTGCATATGATGAAATTGGCAAAGGTTTCCTACTTGAAAGATTCTAGTTGTGGGTGACAACCCTAGTTGGTCCATGACTTAGAGGAAATCGGGATCTTACTCACTAGAAGGTTGTACGCTGCAATCTTTGGAAATGATGGTGAGGGCTATCAGTTTGATCAAAATAGTGAAGCGATAATGAATTAAAGACCTAATTAATATTGTCAAGTTTCAAATCAAATGAAATCAAAAAAGAGTTTTGGACTAAAATTGCAAATTCCCTTTTGTAGAATAAATGGCTACCAACATCAATCACTTTTCATTGTGATTGTTCCATGAGAAGGACAAGCTAAATGGGAACAACTTCTACGACTAGTTTAGGATGTTGAGAATTGTTCTCACTCAAGAGTGAAATCTCTATGTCCTAGATACACCAGAGCCAGAAGAACCCGCTCCCAACACACCAAACACTGAAAAGGATGCATATAAGAAGCATACTGAGGATGCCATTGTTGTGAAGTGCTTGATGTTGTGCTGAATGAACTATGAGTTGCAGAGACAACATGAGAACATGGACATCATTGAGATGGTTCAATATCTCAAGAACATGTATCAAGACCAAGTATGAAAAGAGAGATATGATGTCTCCAAGGCATTGTTCAAGTGCATCTTGACAGATGCAGATCCAGTAGACCCTCACACATTCAAGATGATTGGGTATGTGGAGAGCGTAACTCAACTAGGATTCCCTCTAATCCCAGAGTTGGCTACTGATGTGATACTACAATCATTTCCAGAATCCTACAGTCAGTTTGTGATGAACTACAACATGAACAACTTTGACAAGTCACTAACAGAATTGTTGGGCATGTTGAGAACAGCTGAGACACAGATGAAGAAAGACAAACCCAAATCTATGATGATGATCAGTAGAATGAAGGGAAAGTCTAAAGGTAAGGGTAAGGGTAAAGCAAAGAAAGGTTCTGATGCTAGCCAACAGCCCAAGTCTTCTTCAACTCTCAAATCCAAGGGAGGCAAATGTCACCATTGTCATTAGCCAGGACATTGGAAGAGAAATTGCCCTCTCTACATAGATGAACTAAAGAAGAAGAAGGAGGGGATGGAAGTATCCATCTCAGGTATTATGAAATAAACATAAAATGCTTCTTTATCTTAAGTATATGATACCAAGAAACATATCTAACATATATGATGTGCAAGATCTAAAAGGAAGTGATGGCCTTTATGTAAGGACCAAGAAGGAACACTCATCAACATTGGAGCAAGTGTTGCTGCCATAGATAGAAGTACATTTTAGTTTATTTCAGCCCAAAAGGCATGTAATAGAGTTATGAATTGCTATTTCATTTTTCCAATAAATATAAACATTTTATTTCTACATCTTGTTTTGACAAGGATGCCTATCAATAATATTCATGTTTCAATTTCAAAGATTTGATCTTTTATGGAATGCCTTATTTATCTTGTGGTACTTATTATACATAAGATAAAATAATAATACCTATAAATTATTGATGACTCAAACAATTAATTAGCATTATCATCTAAAAAAATGAATGATAAATTTATCTCTAGGTTCCATGTTGATGGATAAACTAGACTCTCTTGGTTAATGAACCATCATGAGATATGAATGTCTTGTTTATTGGGCATGATGACAAGTCAAACTTCACTAGATGTAGTGGGAGAATGACTATTCTATTAGGTATAATACATATTGATGTATATACATACCTATTGGAATAAATGCTAATACTTTAGATATGGTTTTTAATGAAATACCAATATAAATATCTTGAAATGTTCAAGAATATCATAAATGAAGAACAAACTTGGTAAAAGTATTAACTCTTTGATATGATCAATGAATGAGATACTTAAACCAGATGTTTGAGGACCTTGTGAGTAACTATGATAGTGTAATATAGAGAACTTATGATTAAGGCATAATAATGTCTAAATAAAAGAAGAAATCATACATTAAATAGTAAGAGCATGATCATCAAACAAATTGGTCATATGATGATGAGCCAATAATCCATCTAGATGATGTTTAGGAACCAGATTTTGAGTTATGGCTTGAAGTCATAAGATCCAAAATGACTTCCATGTGAACCAAATAAGGTATGACCTTAATGGTAGCACTTATAGGGATGAAACCCATAAGTTTAATTGGGTCTTAAGAGTTAAGACTGACATGGATGACATTTGAAGAGCTGATTACTTGAGATAAATTCAAGTGAGTTCAAGGTGTTGAACCAGGTGATTTTATTTAACCAATTGCAGTGGCTATAGGCCATAAATGATCATGCTTTCTATTGGAACTTGAAGACTATGAAATTTGGAATATAGATATTAAAAACGCATTCCTAGTAGGAATAACATGAGACTGTGTACGTGACACAACCTGAAGGGTTTTATAATTCCATTAATACAAATGCAGTCTATAAGTTACAAGAGTTTAATCAATATGATTAATTAAAGACAAGCACCTCAAAATTGGAGTTTTTACTTTGATTATATAATCAAAAGGTTTGAATGATATATCAAAATAAAGGATCTTTGATTACAATGATTTAGTGGGACAATATTCATAGTCCACATGATGATGAGGGATAAAATGAAACTAGTGTGGAAATACCTTCTCTATGGAATAAAGACAAATGACCTATGTGATAGGAATATAGATCTATAATGATAGTTCTCGAAAGTCTCTTGACCTGATAAAGAGAGAGAATACATTGGCAGTCTATGTTGAAGGGTTTAGTATGCGAAGATTCAGTGAGAGAAAAGTTGTCCATGTTACATGGAGTTAGGCTCTCAGATGCCTAGTGTCCCAAATTCTGATGAAGATTAGGAACACATAGATAGATGCCTTGTGCATTTGGAATTGGATTTATCATGTATGTAATCATCCCATTATCTTGTATGTATTGGACATGAAAAGAATATATATATATATATATATATATATATATATATATATATATATGAGTCAGGCTAGAAGACACTCGAGCGT
Organism: Alisma plantago-aquatica; assembly: GCA_963693085.1. Taxonomy (NCBI): domain Eukaryota; kingdom Viridiplantae; phylum Streptophyta; class Magnoliopsida; order Alismatales; family Alismataceae; genus Alisma; species Alisma plantago-aquatica. Next base: position 1,118,206,069 of record OY856409.1, on the reverse strand, counting down.
ACGGATCACACGAATACAGTCAAGTGTGTTTGCATATCAAGACTATTTTTTGCAAAATGTAAACCATTGATCTTCACCGTCATACTATAACTAGGCTACATACAAATTTTGAGCCCATTTGGATGAGTGTAAGTCACTCATCCAAGGGCGACAAAATTGACGCGCGAAACTAATTTGAAATGTATAATTTTTGCGGTCTTCATAACATGAGCTATACATATCCAAATGTGCTCAAATTTTGCGTATGAGTTGTTCACGAGATGTTTAAGAAGATCAACAGATTAGATTTTCAAAAAAATATTGCATCATGAAAAACTACTTTAGTGTATTCCTCTCCAGATACACTCGAGTGTATTCTAGCCTGACTCTCTCTCTCTCTCTCTCTCTCTCTCTATATATATATATATATATATATATATATATATATATTCTCGAGAACGCTTGTGCCTTTTTATTGATTTTTGGTAAAAGTTTACAGAAAAGAAAGCTTTGTATCTACAACAAAGAATAGAAGAAAAGGAAAGAAAGAATACAACTAAAAGAACAACTATAAGATGTGCAGCCCTCGGAGAACAGTCTCAGTGTCTCTCCAGCAGGATTCAGTGTTCCTTCTTCTGTTCTCAAAGAGAATGAGGTTTCTTTCGCGCCAAACTTGATAAAAAACATCAAGGCACGTGATGTAAGACTTTCTTTTGGAAAGGAGAAGAAGACAATCATCCCATGATTCAGGTGTGAGAGAAATCCAATCTTCATCATCCACTTGTTTCCAGATTGTTTTAGTGTAACTACATTTCAGGAAGACATGTTGATTGTCTTCATAATCCACTTCACAAAGCAGACATCTAGAAATAATGGTCATGCCAAATCTTCTAAGCACATCTTGAGTAGCAGTTCTATCCAGAAAAATTCTCCAAGCCAACAGGCTATAAGATCGAGGTATATAGCTTCTCCAAATCACATTCGACCATACATTCTTATTTCCAGAAACTCTGACAGATTCCCAGCAGAGTTTCAGAGAAGGGGATTTAACCCCTTTATACAAAATCTTGTCCTTATCAGCAAAAGGCATCTTCAGATTTGAAACAAAATCATTGAACTCTATATCGCTTCTCTTATTGCTCAAGGACCAAGCTTTGTTACAGATAAAATTGCTCAGATTGCCATAAAGACCCTTACCCAGATTGAGAACGTTAGTAGCAGCAAGGTAGTTAGAGAGAAGCTTCCCTCCAGGGATCCAGGGGTCTCTCCACAGCTTGATCAAAGTACCATCTCCAATCATATAGGAAATATGAGGTATGATCTTGTGTCTATATCTGAGGCATTGCCTCCACATCCAAGAGCTATTAGGGTCACTCTGAACTGACCATACATAGTCATTTTTAATGTATTTTCCATTGATCCAACGAACCCAGAGATGATCCTTTTTACTCACGATGTTCCATATGTTTCTAATCATGCCAGCTTCATTCATATCTTTAAGCCTTCTTATACCAAGACCACCTTCGATTTTTGGTTTACAAATAGTGTCCCAATCAATGAGATGGATTTTCCTTTCCATGTCAACACCCCCCCAAATAAAGTTTCGATAGATTCTCTCAACTTCCTCCATAATGGAATTAGGAAGAGGAAAGGTAGAGGACCAGAAGAGATGAAGAGACATGAGAGTAGAGATAGTGAGTCCAACTCTTCCTCTAAATGAAAGGGTCTTGTGCTTCCAACCATCAAGCTTGGCTTTAATTTTGTCAATCAGAGCACCACAATGGGATTTATGTAGCTTACCACAAAACAGAGGTAGTCCAAGGTAGCGCATAGGGAGCGTCCCAGTAGGGATACCAAGTAAATTAGAAATAGAGGCACCATCAGCATTACGACTAAACAAAACATGACTTTTAGAGGAACTAATCTTCAAACCAGACTTCTCTCCAAAAATATTCAGGATCTCTTTAATAGCCAGAGCATTCGGAGCATCAGCTTCAAGAATAAACATAACATCATCTGCAAAAAGAAGATGGGAAACGTGCATCTCAGAATTCCTAATAGGGTCAATATGGCCTTTCTTAACCGCATTGTTCATCATAGCAATCAAGCCTTCCATAACTAAAACAAAGATGTAAGAAGCAATAGGATCGCCCTGACAGATGCCATTGGAAGGGAGAATAGCTTCTGAACGTTTTCCATTTATCAGAATGTGAAAGCTTCTAGTGCACATAATAGTGTGAATCCAATCAATCAAGCAACTAGGAAAATTCATCTTGACTAGAATATTTATAATGAAATCCCAACGAACAACATCATAAGCTTTAACAAGATCAGCCTTGATACACATTTTTGGCTTGGTTCCAACCTTTTGAAAGTCACTAATAAGTTCGTTGGTTAAGAGAAGAGCATCAGAGATGTGGCAATTCTTAATCAAGGCCATTTGGTTCTTACTGATCAGGGAATCAAGGATAGGTTGCAGCCTATTAGCAAGCACCTTAGTGATGATCTTGAAAAGGAAATTACACAAAGCGATAGGCCTCCAATCTTTAACATTATTTTCCCCTTTAGTCTTAGGAATAAGAGTGATATATGACTTGTTGAGCTCCTTAATCATTTTACCACTCTTAAAAAAGTTCTTTACAGCCACAGTAACATCAGAACCAATAACATCCCAAGTTTTTTTATAGAAGTGCCCATTGAAGCCATCAGGGCATGGAGCCCGATCTCCATCCACTTCTTTTATAACTCTATCAATCTCATAATCAGTAACAGTAGAGCAAAGGTGATTAAATTGTTCTTTATTCAAGGAAGGAAGAAGCCATTCATCATCCCATTCCATAGAGCAGTAATTGCTTTCGTCATATTGATTATAGAGTTAGTCATAATAGTTCCAGATGTGATGGTTAATAGTCTCTTCATTATAGCACATATCATTATCAATCATACGAGATTTAATATTATTATGGTTAGATCTGACTTTGACAGAGTTGCAGAAGAAGTCAGTATTTCTATCACCAAGCTTAAGCCACTTCACCCTAGAAATCTGCTTAGCATAAGACTCCTAAGCATCAGCAGTAGCAAGAGCGATCTTCCTCTTCTCATCAGCAACATCTCTGAGAGAGACATCATCAGGAGAAAAATCAGCATTTTTATGAGCAATGATAGCATCAATTTCCACAGCCCTGACATTGTCACAAAGATCACCATAACTTTCCTTATTCCATCTGATCATCTTCTCTTTCACATTTTTAAGTTTGGAAATAACCCTGAACATTGGGTTGCCTTTTATCTCAGAGCTCCAAGCATCTTTAACAACATCAAGGAAATCATCCCGAGGAGTCCATGTGTTAATAAATTTAAAGTAGCCCTTTCTTTTCCTTACTTTTCCACTAATAGATATGGTAATCTATCTATGATCACTGACAATAGTATCCATAACTAACCCCCAAACTTCCTTATAGTCTGAATAAAAGTCAACATTATAGAAACATCTATCTATCTTAGAGAGAATAATATCATGACCTTTTCTCCTATTGTCCCAGGTGAATAAAGGACCTTTCATATCTAGCTCAATGAGACTCAGATCAGAAATAACATCATTGAAATCATGCATGGCTATTTGAGGGTAGTATCCTTTACCTCTCCTATCATATGTAAACTTGATGGCATTGAAATCCCCTAGCAGAATCCACACTCTACTACCAGGATTAATTCTTCTCATATCATCCCATAGGGCTCTTCTCCTCTTTTCCTCATTTTGTCCATAGATGGCAGTAATATAGAAGCCATTACCTTTGTACAACGCTTTACAGTGAATAAACTGGTCACTTTCTTCGATCTTCACCAGATCAATCAGACTTTGATCCCATAGAATGATAATCCTCCCAAGGGGGTGAGAGGAATGATTAGAAACCCACTCCTTTTCAGGCCAGATATTGTGCATAGTTTAGTTCATTTTTTTATATCTAAGATTCATCTCAATAATGAAGTTCAATGGACACCTTGTCTTATCAAGGCTGTCCTTGATTTTCTCCTGGCATCCACGCCTATTCAGGCCATGACCATTCCAGGAGAAAATTCCAATGTAATCATCCATTAGGAGGGGGGGTTGACTGGAGCTCTACCAACCATAGTAGTAGAGACAAGCTCATCATCGATCTCATTGAGCTTTTCAAACATATTTGTTGCTACATTAGCAATTCTAGGTGCACTTCTCTTGACTAGAGGATTTGACTTAGTTGTAAGCCTTGGAGATGAAGTCATGTTCTTATGTCTGACTGTGAGGAGACCATCATCATTGCTAGGAGATGCCATTCTCACCTTCTCCTCAACTTATCTTTGCATATGCACTGGAACACTCGAACCTCCTTCTGAGTTTCTGCCTTCAAAGGATCTTGTGCTTCTTCTGTTTTCAACTGGGGCAGAGTGAGCAATCTCCAACTCTCTTTGAGTTCGCTGAGGAGTTTGAATGCAACATGTAGAGGGTGAAGCTACAAGTACTCTGGGTGTGACATTCGGTCCTCTCTGTGCTCGTTGTGGGGCTTCACTTGTAGAGCACACATTAGAACCAGAAGTTATGGAAGGAGTGTCTGACGAATTGTTACAGCCTTAATGTAGAACTTCATTCACAGTAACACCAGAGGAAGGGGGTATAAGGGACGCAACAGTAGTAGTAGTGTCATTCCTGGAAGGACCAGGTGCAGGAGCTTCAACATTAATCCCCTTTCCCGAGTTCTTGTCAGAAGGCATCCATACTTTTTTGCTTCCATCGTTATCCTTCTTGAAGAAGCAGATCTCATATTCATGTCCGAAACAGCCACAAGATTTACAAATTTAAGGCAACCATTCATACTGAACCTGAATAACATCTCTATCTCCACAGTCACTCCTCATGATGATCTCTGTAGGAAGCGCGGAACTAGTCGAGATTAAAACCTGAATTCGTGCATAATCAAGCCTTCTCAGAGATTTAGTAGCATAATCAGCACATATCAGCTTGCCTATGTAACTTCCTAAGAGGCCAAGAATCTCATCATCCCAGAATTCAAGGGGGAGACACGGAAATCTCACCCAAACTGGTATTTCTGTAAACCTCTCCTTCTCCAAAGGTTCCCCAATCTCCCATTTTTTAATAATCAAGGGTTTCCCTCCCACAAACCACGGTCCACCCTCAACAACCAATTTCAGATCATCCACATTCGTAAATTTCACAATGAAAAAGCTTCTGTTCCGCAGGATTACCTCGAACTCCGCTTTAGGTTTCCAGATCTGCTTAAAATGTCAGACAAGTGTTGTCCAGTGAGGTTTCATCCCTACAACATAGCCTGCCACTATATTCTCCCATTTCTTAGCAACTTCGATCGCCTTCGATCTCTTGTATCAGATTTCTCCATCAACTATCTCTGGTGGTGAGAACTGAAGCTTTGTAATCTCTTCTTTCCTTCGATCACTCAGAAGATCCGACCATTTCTTCGGGGCTGATGCTGCAACAATCCCCTTCGCTTGGCTACCCTGAGGTCTCGACCATTGAGAGCTAGGAGGAGGATTCGGAGAAGGATGCCGACCTCCACCATGGATCTCCCCTTTTTTCACCGCACCCTGTACTCCATCCGTTTTCAAACCTCCCGCCATTCCCGCTTCAGACATCTTGTATGTATATGCATTCATCATCTTGTATATATTGGACATGACAATATGATATACTCATCCAGTTATCTCCCATGTATTGGACATGATGAGTGGATGTTTGTCTACTTCCAGTGAGAGTCATTAGAATACCATAAAGAACTTATTTAAGTACTTATGAAGTATTAAAGGATTAGTTCTATTGAAATAAAAGGAAGAGTTGAGTGTAAATGAGTTACACTGATATAAGCTTCCAAAATGATAGAAAAATGATCACAAAATGCAAAATATAAAAGTTATACTCAATTGTAAAGTGAACAAGAGTTGTTAAGTTGAAATGTTCCTAGTAAAAGTAGAAAAAGGACATTTAATTCTAAAAGGAATGTCGAGTATCCTTGTGTTTTGAATACCAGAGGATATGATATGGATATAGAAGTTCATACAGATGAACTTATAGATATTCCAAGAATTGATGACAAAGTAGAAATACTAAGTCAAACTATGGAGCTAATTGTTAGGCAAGGAATATCAGATAGCATAGTACAACAACTCCATCTCATATGAAATGCCATGCAGTGATAAGATGTGAAACATGCAATATACTGACTAAAGCAATACGTTGCTAACTCACTTTATTAGCACAAGCACAACAGAAACATGTCAGACATGTTTAGAGATCACTAAGAATATGATTCGAAGGTGATTGGCTCTAAGTACAAGTGGGAGTTTGTTGGTATGTATGCCCTGAGAGCCAATCATATGATGATTGGATTGGCATATGTCATGATTGATTTGATAAATATCAAATGCAAGCTTCCGATTTATTCTCGCTCAATCGATTATGAGATAATTGATGGATTCAAATGAATGTCTAAAGAATGACAATACTCAATGACGTATGTCTTCAGGTTAAGGACCTGAATAATGAGATCATATGGATTCTAAGAGTATGTACATTCTTGTTATTTCCCTAGTCGGATGTCATTATAGAAGGTTGATAGACAACAATGACACATCAAGACTAGAGTGTGTGTTGGTTGATGACAATGTCTCATTAGTCATGATATATGATATCAAACCAAGCACACAGATACATGTTGGAGAAAAGTGTATCAGACAGACCCACCATGAGAATGATTCATGGAACCATGACATGGTAGTTAGAATCATCTGTCATAGTGATGGTGGTGTTAGTGATTCTCAGACCTAAAATCACTACAGATATCGAATGTGATTCGGTACACTTTGACATCATCAAACGCAGTCCTGAAACATGGGTTGTTATAATAGTGATGATTGGGTTTCTTTGACGCATGAGATAGGTTGTGAGTGATAGATATGGGATTTTCCCTCCTAAGGGAGTATGATGTCTAGGCGACTTGATAAGCGAGACTAAGAAAGGCATGCACATGCACATGTGCAATATATGATATTGATGTCACACTAATCTCAGACAGTCTGCTCTAGTTCAAAAACATGAATGAACGTTGAAAGGATGACAACTCCATGCCTTGAGTTCATTCAGGATATTAGAGAAAAAGGAATTATACATTCACTAGAACACCAATCACAGACTGTAGGATTGAAAGTTGTTCTCCAACTTTCCTTTTTCACTTGGGTAGCATTGATGTGCGACTAGCTACCGCTCTTTGCTTGTGTTGTCATAAGCTAGTTATGGACATTCACTACCAACATGAAATGGGACCTATAGGGTCACACACAAGGATTAACCTAGAAGAGGATTTTATCCAAGAATGGTGTTTAGATTGATTACTAAAGTGTTTAGGTACTCAATCAAACATTCAATCAATAGATTTGACTTAGAATCATCAAGTTCAAGTGTTGAACCAAATGATTAGAGTGTCAGATTGATTGAGAACTGAATTGACTATCATCTGCACAATCTGGACCACCAACTGACCGGTTCACTAGGTGAACTGATTGGCTCATGGTCAGTGAGATGACCTGTTCACTCTAGTGAACCGATGAGTTCACTTAGACTAAACAAGCAGTGTTGGGTTTTCCCAGTTTGTGAGAAAAGTTTTTCATTTCACTTATTTAATTCGATTGGGACAAGAATTAATATTTATGTTAATTAGAAACGAATAAGGGAAGTCAATTGTAGGTGGGTCTGGGAAGTGAAATGACTGGTTCACTAGGTGAATTGATCGGCTCACACTCCCAACCGACCGATTCACAAGTGAACTGATCATCTTACCTTGACAAATGACTGTTTCAGTTATGAAACAACCGCTTTACCTGTCACAGTGCATATTGTTCATGGAAATTCTAGACCCTTCTACTCCCACACAGATTGGGAATCTTGTCCCTACCCTCTATTATAAATAGAGGGGCACAGGGGACTTCTCCAGTGACACAACTCAAAACATTAGTTTCTCTATAAAGTCGTTGTCCTCTCTGGTTGTGGTAACTGAGAGAGCCCAAGCAAGTTCTAGCCATTCAGGGAGGAACAACATGGGAAAGACAACTATAGAAAAGCGACTAGTGGTGGGAGAGTCTATTTGTGACTAGTACGCCAAAAGAAGGGGACAAATTCTTCTAGTCCATTCATCAGGACGACCAGAGTTCCTGGTGGTCCATGTGGACTATCTATAGAGGTGGGAGACTTCTGCCGCGTAGGAGGATGACAGTCAACCGTAGTCCGGGTCAAGACCAGGAGCTGCACAGACGTCATCAAAGATAGGTGGTTGAAGACTGCACTTGCTGTGAGGTATAGTCGTTGAGCAAGCCTCAAGATAAGGTATATCTTGCTTAAACCATCCTTCCCATTACATAGATATTGATGCGATATGATGGTTATGGTATTATGGTCAAGTAAAATTTTTGTTTCTGCTGCCTACTCTGACCACATAAAACCCAACAATATCCACACTACCATTGAACCCTAGAAACCTTACTAAACAACCAGCAATCCAAACCACATCCACCAATCGCACATGCATTTTAGTGATATCACAATATGCCACTCATATAGTGTCCACCTATCACCCTAACGTACCAACTATCCTAGATCCCTCACAACCACTCTCAACAACACCTAACAATACAATATCATGGACATCCTCAATAACTCCCAAGAATACAATCCTCAACTCACATCCCTCAAATAAATTTACATCCCAAAACCTTCTGGACCGTCAAGTTGACCACACCAACTCAATGATGGGTTGATAGTGAATCAATCCAAAACCACCATCCAAGTTTCCTTTAACACTAAGAACACACTAAAGCTTGTCCCATATGCCCTACTACACACATCCAAGCTTGTCCAACATGCCCCGATGTAGTTACATACATACAATGTTCTTGTGATGACATGATCACAGGGTGGGTGATAGACACACCTTACCACACTGCTTTCTTTCAATCTTGGATATATAGGAAACCATGTATATGGAGTCATAAAGAGGAAGAAAAAATTCACAACATCTGATAAATAGGGTGGCCACAAACCAATAGTAGATAATGGAAAGAATAATGGGCCAAGTATGAGGAAAAAGTTTAGACTCAGAGTTGATATCAATTTGAATATGGAGATAGAGGACAAAGATGATATGGTGGAAAAGATAGCTCACGGGGATGACTCTCAAGATGCTACTGTTATCAAACAAGCAACTTGTCAAGGCGGTGTCCTAACTTATGAAGAGGAATGAAAATTTTATGTTGGAACGTTCAGGGCATGGACACCCCTAGAATGATGTCCTCCCTCATATCCAAATTTTTGAGAGAGTTTATTGATGGTGTGTTTATCATGGAAACTATGACAAGTAGCAACAAGCTTGACAATGTGGGAAGATTTTGTGGTTTTGAAAAATGGTTTTGGACTCAATAATAGAGGCCAATCAAGAAGCCTAGGTCTTTGGTGGTGAGGAGATGAGGTATCTATTAATTCTTTCATTGATCATCATATCCATGCTGAGATAGGAGCACATGGACATAGTGACATATTTGGCTTTATGGAGGGTTCTTGTCCAGGAAAGGCACTAGACTTGGGACTAGTTGTGGTCGGTATGTCTGGCTTCAAGCATACCTATGATTGTAGGAGGCAATATCGATAAAATTCTATCAAGTGATGGAAAAGAAGGTGGACAACTGAGGATGAGTGGAAAATGTGCAACTTTAAGGAAGTCATTGATAAAGTATAATCTAAAAGATTTAGGATATGTTGGCAATGTTTTTACTTGAAATAGAGGGATACAATCAAATAATATGCTCTGAGACAGACTGGATATATTTCTAGAAGATGTGATGGATAGCAATTTTTCCAGTAACTAAGGTCAGAAATTTCCCCATTGACAAACTAGATCACATCCCTATTCTTTCATGGGATAAGAAGGGTGGTCAAGAATAGACAAATGTACAATGGTTTAGATTTGAAAACATTGTGGCTCTCTTCTTAGGAGTATAGGAAGGTCATAGCATGAGCGTGGATAGGAGGTATGCATCTTAGACTTAAGGCATGCACAGATTATAGTGTGAATAAATTGAATGCATGGGCGATTGTGAAATTTGGGGGTTTGAGGAAAAAATAAAAAAGAAAGAGAAGGATATCCATAAAGAACAAGGAAACCCATCATATGACAACATGTTAGCCAAGTGTATAGCTCTGTCCAGTGAAAATATAAGAACTACATAGACAGGAGGAAGGATATTGGCATGTGTGAGCTAGAACCAACGAGATGAGAGATGGGGACAAAAAATATCAAGTATATCCACCAAAAAGATTGTTAGAGGAAAAATAGAAATGCCATAAAGGGACTATTATATGAGGATGATAGATGGGAGACAAGACTAGGGAAAATTGGTAAGATCATTTATGAGTTGTTTGACAAATTGTTTACCACCACCAACCCAGAATGGATTGATGAATTTATTAAAGATATGTCTACAATGATTCTAAGGAAGGAAAAAGCCTCCCAGAAGAAGTTCCCAGTGAGGAGGAAATCAAGATAGCCCTATATCAAATGCACCCAAACAAGGTGTCGGGATTGGATAGAATGAAGGCAGTGTTTTATTGAAAGCACTGGGACATTGTGGGAAGAGACCTAGTGACATTCATTATGGAGTGGTGGATGGGAAGGAATATGCTAGGGGACATCAACAATATTGGTATAATGCTAATTCCAAAGACTCAAGAGCCTAAAAGAATTATTGAAGTTCCGCCCAATGAGCTTGTGCAGTGTTTCCTACAAGATTATTACCAAAATGTTGGTGTACTAGGTGAATCCCTTACTTGATATGCTCATCTCATAGAATTAAAGTGGTTTACTAGCAGCAGATTGATCATTGATAATGTACTTGTTGAATATGAATTGTTCCATATGATGAAGCATTGAAGAAGGTAAAGAAGGGATCATGGCACTAAAAATAGACATGAGCAAGGCCTATGATAGAATTGAATGGGACTTACTAGACATGGTCTTTGAAAATGAGCCTACCCTTTTTGTGAAGGAAAAATATGAGAGACTACATATCCAACGTATCACATGTTTTTATTGTCAATGGGGCCAGGGAGGGGTCTACAAGATGAAAAGAGGACTACACCAAGGTGACTCCATCTCACCCTACATATTTCTTTTTTGCATTAAAGCCTTGCTTTTTCTCTTCATAGATTCACATATGCCAATAAGATAGATGGTGCAAAGGTGAGTAAACATGCACCAAAACTCTCCCACCTTTTCTTCATCAAAGACAACATTATCTTCACTGGAGTGACTAAGAAAGACTGCTTCAACCTTGCTGACATTTTCATCCAATATGAGTGACCATCTGGACTGAAAACTAACTATGGCAAATCATAAGTCTCATTTAATGGAAACAACAATAATAAGAGGAGAGGATTCATCATGAATTTTCTCTAGGTTGCATAAGTAGTCATGTAAATACCTACTCTTACCCAAATCTATGTGGAGGTCTAACAAGTAGGTATTTAAATCTATTAAAGACTGAATATGAAAAAAGTTGTAGGGATGGAAAGAGAAATTACTATCTAGGTCGGGCAAGGATGTCCTCATCAAGCCATGATAAAGGTAATCCCTAATTATTTCATGAGCATATTTAAGAAACCAGAAGGGTATATAGATAATATATCTAGCATGACTGCCTACTTGTGGTGGGGGTCTAAAGAGGGGAAGAAGAAAATCCATTGAACAACATGGACCAACCTATGCATGTCCAAGATTGAAGGAGGCTTGGGATATAGGGATCTACAATTTTTCAATGGCAAAGCAAGGATGGAGGCTAGATAATAACCCAGACTCACTAGAACATAGGGTAATGCACGTCATTTATTTTCAAGGAACCAACCTTCTATAGTGCAAGGTCGGGGCATCCCTAGTTATACTTGATGGAGTATCTAGGGGGTATTCCCAACTATTCAAACCATTCTATAAATGCAAAGTAGGGAGAGGCAAGGATGTTGACATCTTCACAAAAATGTAGATTCTAGATTTAGGTGTCACACTAGACTCTATTATGAACCAGTAAGTTCATGACCTTAAGAGAGTGGAATAACTTATTAACCGAACCAATGGTGAGTAGGACCCCTTATTTGTTAACTTCCTTCTAACCAAACATATTGTTGATAGAGTACTCACAATACCCCTTGAAGAGGAAAGAAGACATGACTCTCTATATTGGGCTCCATATTATAAAGGAAACTTCACAATTAAATTGGCATACATATGGATTAGTACAAGTGGAACTAATGTGGATGTTGTAGAGGAGAATGACTAAATAATAATTTGGAACCAACACTGTCCACCCAAACTAGCACACTTCATATGGGGAATGATGAAGGGAACGTTATCTACCAAAGATAAGTTGCCAGCCAGAACCACCACTGAGGATGATACTTTCCAAAGTTGTGGAGTTGAAGAGGAATACATCATGCATGCTTTTTTCCATCTATAACCATGTTGGATGAGTCTAGCATGCATCGAGTTCAATATCCCATAGGTGGTTGAACATCATATCAGTTCTACTGAGTTGGTTAGCCACATACTCAAGAACTAAAGTTTAGAATTTGATGAAGTAGTGACCTTGCTATGGGTCACTTAGATGGATAGGAATATGGCACAATTTGAGAAACATCAAATTCACATCCCTGCACTCATCGTTGGTTCCAAACATTTGGGGCACGATATGATAGTACTTCCAAATTGAAGCACAATGTGTTATAAGAACCAACATCACTCCTTCAAGAGGGAAACCATTTTCTCCTAACATTATGAGGATCAACATGGATGTTGGATTGATGTTAACTATTTGATAAATGCATATTTATCCATTTTATTTGTATGTTTTAGATCTCTCGTTAAGAGCATTTTGTTATTATTCTCTATTTTTAGAGCTTATTATGTTAAATTTCTATTCTCTACTCAATTGGAGTTTTAACTTGATTTATTATGGTTTCTATGTCAAAATAGCCAATTTACTCGAAAGCCCAAAAGGCCCAATAATTAGAGGCTTAAAACCCATCTTCATCCTTCCATTTGATTGAATAACTCACCTCATTGGTCGACTCATATGCATTAGATCTCAGCTTCCAAAAAATTCATGTCGATCGACTCTCTGATTGGGAAAGCTCATTACATCAGACAAAATCATCATGTCAAAGAAAACATATAAAGACCAGTATATCGACTCACCTTCCCATTCGACCAACTTGCATTCAAGACCCAAATCAAACTTTGAATGGAGAAGTATCATTACTCTACTTAAACTTGCATTCAGTCAAAGAAAGCAGTAACACTAGTCAATCAACCTGGATCCCTAGTCGATCGAATTATCACTTAAGGCCCAGTCAAAGTCCAAAACAAGAAGACCATTATTGCAATCAAAGTTTGACCAACTTGACTTTGGGTTGAAGCAAGGGATTAATTCCATTTGACTGGTTGGGAATCTTAGTCGATTGACCCAGACCTCGGATGAGGCAGGCATCCGTCACCAACAACCACACTTGTGGGGTTTTCCCCTTCCTTCTCCGCTATAAAAGAAGGGGGGGGGACTCCAAAGCCAGAAGGATCCATTTTTTCATACTCCATCCTTGTTCCCCTTTCACTATGTCTGAGTAGTCTTCCCTTTGTCAAGACAAGGGGAGTAGCCCTTGATCTTCATCTCTGCTCTTAGGAATTGTAATATCCTTAAAGATAATAAAAGATGTGTTTTTATCCATTTAACAACATGGATGTGATCTAATTAATCATTCTCTATGACAATTATATCGGAAAATATATAACCTTAGATTTGTAGATCATTATATTGGATAGAACTCATGTGTTACTTTAAGAGACCACATAAAGGATCATATTGGATGACTACACTAGGACATATAGAACACCGATGGTCATGGGTCTATGGATAGTTTGATCCATGGGATCTAATTGCAAAGAGGATAGATCTCATGCTCCTAATATAGAATTATCTAAATGGGAAAATTAAAGTGTCTAAGGTAAATATGGACTTTGTGGTGGCGAAACCAGGACTACTGACAATTTCATAAAATTCAAATTAGTCTTAATAGATTGATTCTTTATACTCTTTGTTCTCTTTAGTCTTAATTCTATTGATAACTTAGTTTTCAATTCTTACAATTTAATTTTGTCCCTTTCAATTCTGTATTTCAATTTAGAAGTTTTTAATTCAACAATTTGTACTTATCATTTTAGATTAATCATTCTTCTCAATTTGGTTTAAATATTGTTCATCACATTCGATTCGAGTAAACTCTTGACACATTGTCCCTAGGGGTCAACATCTTCTACACTACATCAATTTATTTTTTTACAAGTGGAATGAATAGCCAACAAAGGATAAACTCTAGGGGCAATTTTCTCAGGTGTGCGCTAATGACCAGCACATCAAATTTTGGCATTATTGTCATGGATCAAAGATGGAGTTGAGTTGAGTTTTGAACCTGATTGTTTTTGGATAACGAGGATCTTTTTCCTTTTTTCTTGCCTAGTGAGACTCATTTTGATAGTGTATCTCCTCCTTCTACCAAGTTTCATTCTGGTAGTGTTGGTTTTTTCAACAAAGCTCCATGTACTTTTGATATTTAAATCTTATCCCCGTGAATCTTGCAATTTTCTATCCTTCCTCCAAACAACTTTTTATGGTGCATGTGATGCCCACAAGGTGTTGGTAATATATTGTTTGGTCTAGAAATTGATAGAACTTATCACCATATGAACCGCACCAATCAAGTCAGGATGGATAATGAAGTAGAAGTTCAAAGGTGAATAGAGAAGGAACTAGCCACTAGAGCGGCCATTAGATTTGAACCAGATGAGGTTGTGACTGCCTCTTTGGAAGCCAAGGCCATCACCCAATAAGAAGCAGAATAGTAGAAACAAATCAAGGATTTCTCGATACCTTTATCTATTGAGGCATTACATGTCATCTCCCCTCCTTCTATCACTTCTACTCACTTTGAAATCTGCACACACTAGATCACTATGCTTCAAGAAAGTATATTTTCTAGGAGGATTGGTGTAAACTATCAAGACCATCTCCAACGTTTCACCATTCTATGCACCTTATTTAAGGTTCCAGGTGTTTCATATGATGCCCTAAAATTGTGACTTTTCAAATACTTGCTGATAGATCTCTCTATTCATGGTATAATGCCATGGATGGTGACCGCATCACAACTTGGGAAACCCTCAAATATAATTTCTTGAAAACTACTATCCCACATATCTCACTTATCAAATCCACAAAGATGTTACAAAAATAAAAATGTCCCCTGAAGAAACATTGGTGGAAGCATGAGGATGACTCAAGGAACTGTTGTGTTGTTTCCCACATCACAGTATTCCCCTGGTGCAGTTGATTGAGGCATTTTATAGAGGTTTTGATCTGGATACCAAAGTCTTCTTTGAGAGTTCCTCGAGAGGAAATATTATGTTCAAAATTTTTGTAGTGCTTGGGAAGCTATCAAAAGAAGCGCTAAGACTCAAGCCAGTTCTCATCAAGAGCAAGGGGAGATCTTAAGGACGCAACGGATGAGGATATCTATAACCTTAAGTTAATTTTTGAGAGCCTCAAGATGCTCATCTTGAATTAAGATTGCCTGGAGTCCTCTTTGATTGCCTATAGAGGGGAGTCACAAAATTTGCAGTAGTAAGTTAAATCTACCGATTTTTCTTGTGGGATCTGCCAAGGGCATGACCATTTAACACATCAATGGTAGCATTTATATGATAGACACCAGATGAAGAACGTCAAATCCATCCATAGCATAGAAGGTCAGGACTACTACCATCCAAATAAAACCATGAGTCGTCCTAGTTTCTAGTATGGGAACACCAGTCAGTGTAGAAAACACAGCACAATAGAGATCCCCTCAATTTAATAACCATAAGAGGGGTGCTCCAAGATTCCATTGCAATTGGAACCAAGAATATTATCGGGAGGGATAGATCCAGAATCCACATCAGGCCCCCAAATGTAACAACCTATTTACCCCCCTCCCCTTCTTTTGACGAGAGGGTCTCCAACATAGAGAAAACCCTCCAAATAGCGATAGTCAATTAGCATGCTCAATAGATATCCACCGATATTTAGTTAGCTCAGTTGATCGCACTCCTACACCCTCCTTTAGGAGTGTTTGTTGGGAAACCAAAAGAAAACCCCAACCATGTGGAACAACTCAAGGCTTTGACAACTGACTCCCTCCACACCTCCATAGAAGAAGATCCCTTCGACAATGGGCCAAGAGTATGAAGATGAGGTAACCATCTTCCAAGATCTGGTGGTCTTAGATGGAATCCCTCACACATGTTTGAGACAGTTGTATCTACAAGCCTCGAGTATTGTACCAAGCTAGGTTGAAGCAAACTACACTCAATACCAGGTTCAACAAATTTAAAGATACCCTAAAAAACTTTATGTTAATATTACATTACTCGATGTCATGATTGAAATGCTTCAGCGGGCTAATTGTTTAAACTTCTTCTCAATCTAAAATACTTAATTGAGGAATTCCAAATTGTTAGATTGGTAAGAACATGGTCATAAATTGTTTTAATCAAGATGCCTCATAAGTATAAAGACGTAAGGTCGGTTGACATTTCATGCTTAATTAGTGCTTCTACCTACCAATTGGGGCTAGCTGACCTTGGGACCAATACTTCAATCATACCACTTAGTCTATGTAGGAAACTTGGTCTTACTAATGCTTGACCTACCTACATGACCATCCTACTCACTAACTCCTCCACTACTAAGCCATTCGGATAATTGAATATGTTCCTATAAAAATTGGGGAGTCCTACATCCCATGTGATTTTGTAGTGTTGGACATTAAGGAAGACTTATGATACTCTCTCATTTTCAGTAGGTTGTTTCTTGCAACAAATAAAGCTTTAATAGACATCAAAGCTAGACTCTTGTTCCTATGGGTGAGGAATTGGTCCTTCAACTTCAAAGCACTTGGAGACTTCACAAAGTACACCAGAGAAGAAGAAGCCTACTTCCTCGACTGCATTGATCAATTCACCTTCCTACAACAACAACAACTCCATCAAGAAACCTTGACCATTCTAGAATACCATATTTCTTTAGAAGATGATCATGATATAAAGAAGATTGAGAGTGTACCTACCTCCTCCTTTCTGGAAGCAACACTCTCAAAAACACCCTCAACCCTTAAAGAAGCACCCTTCTCCCTTGAGGTTGCCCTTACACAACCCATTTGGAGTATCCAAGAGTCCCTCTTCCAGCAAGCACCATCATATATGCAATTTGTTGTTGAACCCTGAGTGGTCCACAATCACCTACCTCCTTTCTCCAATAGGTCCCAATATGTAAAAATCCTTACTTGCATCTTGAGTTGGCCTTACCATATGTCTACCCAGAAGAATCAAATGTAGATACAAGTTTTCAGATTCCCATAGATTCCAATTACCATGACGGTAGAATAAACCTTCATCCAATGAGCTTCACTCCTATACCACCCTCCAACCTTATCATGTAGCTTTTTCTAAAATCCCCCATTCACCGCCATATATCGAGCAATGAGATCCAATTAGCTATGAATCTAACTATTTCCCTTGATATTATGACATGTACATACCATTTGTAATATGCTCTATGAAAGAATAATGGGGGAATGGCTGAGAGGTAAGCCACAAGGAGAATACAATCATCACATAGAATATCCAATCTTTGCTCCTCCATGGAGGCCACACTATCGTTGGTCCTTCGATGTTAAGCATGTGAGTTGTTAGGAGGCAAACTATAATGTCCCATGATTTGAAGTCTCAAATAACAATATCTTAAAAGGAATGATTGGACTACCCATATCACCAAGGTGAACCTCCTTTTCTGGGAGCCCATCACTAAAGAACTTTTTGGTTAAGCATGCTCAGCCTAGAGTAGTACTAGGATGGGTGACCAATCAAGAAGTTTATCCTGACTTATGGGTGAGTGAGGACAAAGTGTATTGTTAAGGCTAGTGGTGGTTTGTGGGGCCATTTGTCATTCCTGAAACTCTAGTAGAGCCTTGGACAGTGGGCTCAGGCTTTACAAATGGTATCATATCCATTTCCCCTCTAGTAGGTGGGGCCCACACGGGCATGTGGCATGTCAATCTTAAGTCGTGCAGTCCAAGAAAGTTGGAAAGGGCTATCCACTGAGATGATATGGAGCCGCCCTTACGCTGGTAATCATGGGTGGGAGATGGGTGTCCATGGGCCATTCTTGGTCTGTACTAAAATGGGGAAGCAATTATGGGGACGTATAGCTGAGCCTTGATGAGGATGTCAAGAGTCTAAGTGTAGGAGATTGTAACATCCTAAGATTTGAGGTCTAAGATAATATGATCTTAAAAGGAATGAGTGCACTACCCATATCACCAAGGTGCACCTCCTTTTTCGGGAGTCTGTCACTAAAGAACTTTGTGGTTAAGTGTGCTCATCCCAGAGTAGTGCTAGAATGGATGATCAATTGGGAATTTTATCCTAGCTTGCACATGAGTGAGGACAAAGCATGCAGTTAAGGTTAGTGGTTGTCTGTGGGACCAGTTGACATTCATGAAACTCTACTAAAGCCTTGGGTAGTGGGGTCGGGCTTTGCACAACCTAGAGGGTTTATTCCCTCCATTCTAATTTTTATTTTGTTCGAAATGAACTAAATTTTAAGTTGAGGGTGAGGGTGTGTGGTATGTCCTTATTCCATCCATTTTATCTTCATTTTTACATTTTTCTTTATGTTCTATAGATTAGATTTAAATTTTCCAAAAATTACTCTTTCTCTCCTTAGTGTTGGCATTTACCTAGTTGTCCATTTATGCATGTTAATCAAGAAACCTCTTGAATTAGTGAATCTTCTGGTAACATTTTCAAAATTTTCCCTTGCTAAAAATCATTTGGTCCCCTATGACCTGTAATAGCATAACTCTTGGAAAAGTTGGCAAGTCATAACAGATAGATAGGAGTCTAACATAATGTGTCCCTATTTAAAATTTGTGTGTCAGTGAGGACAAAGCATGTAGTTAAGGCTAGTGATGGTCTGTGGGGCCAATCGTCATTCATGAAACTCTACTAGAGCCTTGGGTAGTGGGCCCAGACTTTACATAACCTAGAGTGTAAATTCCCTCGATTCTAATTTTTATTTTGTTCGGAACGAGCAAAATTTTAAGTTCAGGACGGAGGTGTGTCGTATGTCCTCATTCCACCCATTCTATTTTCATTTTATATTTTTCTTTATGTTGTGTACATTGGATTTATAGTTTTCAAAAATTACTCTTTCTCTCCTTAGTGTTGGCATTTACCTAGTCAAGCATTTATGAATCTTGATCGAGAGACCACTTGAACTAGTGAATCTTCTTGTAACATTTTCAAAAAAAAATCCCTTGCTAATAATCATTTGGTCCCCTATGACCTGTAATAGAATTACCCTTGGGAAAGTTGTAAAGTCTTTACAACTACATAGGATTCTAACATAATGTGTCCCTATTTAAAATTTTGCAAATAGCTTGTTAAATTTCTTGATTTCTGCAAGCAACAGGGAGAACTAAATTGATATCATTTTATCCCCAATGAGCTGAATTTCAAAATACAAGTTGCACAAGTCCCGTCTTTTTCTAAATTTCTTCCACAACCTTCTTACCCCTCCATCCGTAAAAAATATAATTTTTTTTTGTCAAACTCCAAGTTTGGGGTGGCAACCCTCCCCCCTTATTACTTCTTCCATGTTGCTCATATATTCAATAGGAGTGTACCATCAAGAAATGATTCCATAGAACACATCAAAACAGACATTCAATGTAATTGCAAACAAAGAAATAAAAAGGTCCCAAGTCGAATAGAGGAGAGACCACTTCCTTCCATACCTTCCTTCACTCCACTTTTATACCCAAGGGAATTTATATAACCCCAAAACATTAAAACATGAACCCTATTCTTGTGCAACACTTTTGACAATTTGTAGGAATACAAAAGGCAAAAATGATAGGAAATCTATTTCTTTGTGGGTCTTGAAATGGAAGCAAGTCGTGAGAAAATTTTAGTAGGGAAATCAAAACTTGTGTTTTGTTATTTTAGGATAGTAGTACAGAATGGACATATTTGACAAAAGTTATGCGATCAACCATACATGGATAGCATACAGATGTATAGAACAATAGTATAAACAAGTTCAACCATACACAGACAACATATGGATCCTACCTGCATAAATGGACTTACATACACATTAATCCACAACTAGCAACTGACAAGGTGGTAAGGATTCAAGTAATACTAGATCAGTGAGGAAGATTGGATGACAATATTATTGAGGACTATTTTTTATTCAATGTTGCTCAATGATGAGTAATCAAGTTCAGGGTATTTTATGAATGCACATGTATCCATTTTATTTGCATGTTTTATATCTCTCTTTAAGATCATTTTGTTATTATTCTCTATTTTTAGAGTTGATTATCTTAGTTTTGATTTTCTCTAGTCAATTGAATTTTTTACTTGATTTTATGTGATTTTTGTAGGAAAATAGCCAATTTACTCAAAAGCCCAAAAGGTCCAAGAATTAGAGGCTTCAAATTCCATCTTTAGTAGTGGAGAACCCATGAATGTAGAGTGGGTGAGGCCAACCTAAACATACACATTTTTCTTTTGTCCTTTTTTCATTGATAATTTTGATTAAAAAATTGTCCATATTTATGGTCATACTAAAACACTAAATTTATTGAATTTTTATTTAAAGAAGAAGGAAGAAAAAAGCATGTTAAAATTAACAAAAAGATCCCAACATATGGCATAACACACTTTTGAGACACACAAAATTTCAGTAATAGCCTACAATGGTCTTTTAGTTTTTTATTAATGCCTCATTAACAATCATTAATGACCAATTTAGATCTGTATTTTTTAGTGCATTCTTGTGTAATGCTACATATGGTTTATTGTCAATTATATGCATTTTTTCCTACTATAATTTTCAAAACAGTAGTCATTAAAAGCAACATGTAATTTGGTAATACATCTATTTTATTATTTGTATTTTGTCTATTGTTATGTGTATCTATTTTATTGTGTTTACTTAAAAATAATGAAAACATTTAATATTAGGCTATTACCAATTCACTGAGTCAGTATAACTATGCATTCACATATATACATTAATACACGTAGCAAAAATGTGATGCTATATTAGTACACACTAAAATAGAGAGCTTGATTGTACTACTCTAGTTGATGTGTTAATTCCAAGTATGCCTCTGGGTTTGATTTGTGCATAATGTATCATAGTCGTAGTTAAAAATTTAGTAGAACTCAAATTTCAATTATTATCTATTTATTTTGCGTAAACTAGGAAGAGAAACCAGATCATACATTTATTGGCTAATGCCTTTCGACCATGAAACAACAATAATAATGTCTCTTTCTCCTTTCTACTTTCTCTCTTAATTTATTTATCATTATATATCTATATCTTAGTTACATGATCACTACCCCTTCTTCTCACATTGATATATTGTTTATGTATAAATGGTGTATTCAATGTTTAATAATTGCGAGATGTAGTGATTGTAAGAGAAGATAATTTGATGGGTCTCAGATAACTAATAGTTTAAATATTAGACGGTAATGATTGGGGCTGTTAGTATTTTTATGGTCGGATCCACCATTACGAATGTCGATACATGTTTCCACCCAGTTTGTTATCTTTAATTTTTACCACCTTGTCTATCTCTTTATGTGGTATTAATAACTCTTTGTATCTCCAAACATTTTATGTCTCTGCTTCCCCCTTCTTAATTTCTCAGACTCCTCAAATTTCAAAGTCCCTATTACTTCCTGCATGTAGACCAATGGTTGTTTAAATCACTGGCATTCATGATATCTGCGCAGATTTTGTGGTGTATAGTTAGCCACTAATTGAGTAGGTGAGGCCAAATGAAATATCGATCATACTATTGGAGTTTATGGTTGGTAGAGGGTGAGGTCATGGCCTTAGGTGCCTCTACATCCATCTGCCACTAATCTTAAACCTCCCAAAGGATTAAGTGGATCATATGTCTGTTGACTCACATGTGTCAGATCTCGACTTCCAAGAAAATTTTGTCAATTGATTGGCCTTCCCTAGTCGAACAACTCGCTAGTAAAGACCAATCCAACTTAGATTTAGGAAAGCTCATTACTTCAAAAAAACAGTCGGGTCAAAGAAAACATGTAAAGTTCGTCGATCGACTCACCTTCCCAGTCAACTACCTCACATTACTCCAGTCAATCTCACCTTTGGTCAAACAAAGAAGTGACTTCAGTCAATTGACCAAGATCCTCAGTCAATCTACTCACCAATCAAGACCCATTCAAACTCCAAAACAAGAAGTCCATTATTGTGGTCAAAGTTTAACGAACATGACCTCAGGATGAAGTAAAGGATTAATCCCAGTCAATTGACTAGAAATTCCAGTATATCGACTAGGAATCCCAATCGATCGGCCCAGAACCTAGACCAGGAAGGTAGCCACTGCCAAAAGCTACACTTTGCCCCCCCCTCTCCCCTATAAAAGGATAGGTGACTTCAAAGATAAAAGAATCCAACTTTTCATACTCTAGACTTGATTCACTTTAATTATGTTTGAGTAGTCTTACCTTTGTTAGGACATGGAAAATAGCACCATGATCTCCATATCCTATATTAGCAAATTGTAATCTCCTTAAAGATAATAAAAGATGTGCTTTTATCCATTCAACAACATGGAATATAATCTTATCAGTCATGTTTTGTGAAAATAATGATTTACAATGATATAACCCTATATTTGTAGACCAAAACATCAGATAGAACTCAAGTATTTCTTGAAGAGACCACATACAAGAACATATTGGACGATTGAACCAAGATCTACAAAACATTGATGAACATAGGTCTATAGATAGTTTGATCTATTGGATTTGATTTTGAAGAGGACAGATCTTCATGGTCCTTATATAAAATTAAATAAAAGGAAAAATTAATAGTGGTTAAGAAAACTATGGAGTTTGTGGTGGTGAATTCTAGACTTCCAACAATTCCATAAATCTGAATTAATCTTAATCGATTGATTCATTCTTCTCTTTGTTCTCTTTACTTTTAATTTTGTTGATAACTTAATTTTCAATTCTTACAATTTAATCTTGCCCCTTTCAATCTTCTATTTCAATTCAGAAACTTTACTTCTCATTTTAGATTAATCATTCTCCTCAACTTGGTTTGAATATTTGTCATCTCATTTGATTTGAGTTAACTCTTGACATGTCATCTCTTGAAGTCGATATCTTCCTTACTACATCAATTGATTTGTTTAGAAGTATATTGATTACCCATCAAAGGTTAAAGTCATGAGAAAATTCTCTCTTCTGAATTTTACATGGTAATGACCCACACATCACTATCCTTTAGGTATAGGGTGACTTGGAGGAATTAGGCAAGAAGAATTCTTCTAACTCTATAAAAGAAGATGTTGGTCTATCCAATAGTCTTGTGGGAAGAATGCACAATGGTGATCAAAGTGCTTGAGGAGGCAAGATGAGGAAGCTAAAGTTTACTAGTATCAAATCAAATAGTTGCCTTTTGGTTGGTGCAGTTAGGTACGTAAGTTATGGGAGAGTCTATAAAAAATGACTAGTTAAGAATATACATCGGGTGTCTTTTTATTTTTCTGTCTTTTAATTCAACATTTGTTTCCAGGGTGAGTAATAGGGTTGTCCATTGTCTATCTAGTAGTGCTTGCACTTATGAAAGGACTTGGCTCTTGTATGAATCTTTTGACAACTAAATCCATGTATTATCTTCAACGTATAAGAATTAATAAACAAGGGAGTTGCACTTCAAAAAAAGTTTCAAAATTTGGCTAGTATGTAGATCGTACAATAAATAGTTATGGTTAAAATTACAAGATATTTGGATGTTTTGGTTATTAATATTAATTTTAATGTTCAAGGATGTTTGATTATATGAATTAAATGATATTATAGTCATATAAACAAAGTGAGACTAAGAGATATCAATGACACCCATGTGTATTTAACCTCTTCAATATCTTCTCAACATATGAGACTAAGAGAGTGTAATACCATCAGTAGACCTTGTAATCTTAAGCCCTAAAATCACATCAACGACACTCATATATTGCATCTCAAACTTGCTACACAAGAAATATATATCACCTCTTGAAGATCACCATGTAAGAATGTGATCTTCACATCCATTTTCTTCATAGATAGATTATAAATGGAAGCTAGTGTTATGAGAAATGAATTTTAGTCATCTGAGAAATAGGAGAATGGGTATAAAAATAGTCTACTCTCTCCCTTTGTTTGTACCCCTTGGAAACCAATCTAGCCTTATTCTTATTCATTGTCATGTCTGCATTGGGTTTCTTCTTACAGATCCATTTACATCCAACTACAAAACAATCTCAAGAGGCAAATCCACCACTTTCCAAGTTCCATTTAAAAGAATTATTTGGATTTTATCATGAATAACTTCCTTCAAAATCTTAGCTTATCTGGAAACCATAGCTTGTGTAAAGGTTGCAACATCATCCTCAACATTCTAAGAGGGGGATCTTACTTCAAACATCTTTGGATGTCCTAGGTCATTTACTTCTCCTTATTTCAACCATTTTTCATAATCATCAGATTCAAAAATGATTTGTTCAAATCTGTCTCCCACATTTGCCATCATTTCCATGTGCTCAATAATGAAACTTGAGGTAAATGAATCATGTTAAAAAACTTGGGAACACTAGTTTCATGGGAAAAACATCTTCAAGGAATATTTCATCACAAAGTTATACAATTGTTTTGACCTGAATACTTGGGATTTCTTATTTTAAAATCAAGAATCTATAAGCATAACTTGTCTCTTCATAACCCAAGAAAATGGTATCTTCTATTTTTTATTAAATGTCCTCCTTTTATGTTTAGGGACAAGCACCTTTATGAGGCACCCCACGCCGAAAGATACTTGAGACTTATCTTTCAACCTCTTCATAACTCAAATGGACAATTGTCTTTATGTTTATGGGAAAATCTATACAGAATATGTCAATTTGTATTCAAAGCTCCCCCCCCCATTTATACTAGAATCCTAGAGCAATGTATATTCCATAGCTACTAGGTTTTGGTTCTTACAATCTGTAGTCCCATTGTGGTCTATAAGGAGTTGTAACCTCATGAACTACACCAAGGAATTGAAAACATTTCAAGAATAATTTCAAGGTATACCTCTCCACCCATGTCATACAAACTTTTAACTATCTCACTAGTTTTTATTTCTACTTCTTTCTTAATATTTTGAATTTATACAATATCATATATTTACTTTTAAGCAAATAGACATAACAATATTTAATAGTGTCATCTATGGAAGTTATGAAATAACACTTATGATCCCTAGTACCAATCCCATTAAATTCATAGATATTTGTATGCACTAGATCCAAAATTTCATAATTCCTATCCATAGAATGAAAAGGATTTCTAGGTGGTTTAGCTCACACCCAAATAATACGTCAACTATTGTTATTTTCATATTTAGATATCAGAACCAGATTCATCATATGTTTTAAGAGCCAACATTAGCATGATCCAAATGATAATTTCATAAGTCACATGATATAAGATTCAAGCCAGTTGAATTATCATTCAGATTAAAAATAGAATTTGAAATAGTAGGTTCTACATGAATCTTAAATAAGTTCTCAAGTTCACACAAATAACCCTTTGAAAAAAATAAACCATCACAAATACAAGTAAAAATATATTTATTACATTTGCAATAAATTCTTAAACCATCTCTAACTAACATTAGACAATTAATAATAGTAAGACAAACAAATGGAACATTTCTGACTGTATGAAGCGTCAGAACCTTTCTCAAAAGAAACTATATGTCCACCCATCCTTCTCCTCTGACTTATACAGAGCTCGAATCACCAAAAGTTGTGGACTGGCATGAAGAGGACTAATAAGACACAAATAGAGGCTTATGGGTACAAATACGTACATTAACCCAAGTTTCAATAATCCATTATAAAGGTTTAAACATACAAAAGACTTCATGTTTAATAGAAATGCACTCATCATAAGTTTCAAGAAAGTATTTATCATGTTAAACACAACCTCCTCAACTCTAGATGAAGTAACTTTCTTCGCATTTTTTGAAGGACAATCCTTGTTCCAATTGTCAACATACCCACAAGTTCAACAAGGTTTTTTCTTTGGTTTCATGTGAATCTTAGCCTTAGTTTTATGTATGTTCTTATTTTTCTTATATCTTCTTAGCATTTGTAAGATTGGTAGTAGAGTTTACCTCAAACCAATACGTTGGCCACTACCTCTTTCATGTGTTCCTTTTTTACTTTAATTTCTATCATAAGTTCACTTAGGGTTGTGTCACCCTTCTTATTCTTGAGATTCAGGCCAAAAGCCTCCCAAGACTTCAAGAATTTTTCAACAATAGACATAAAAAAAAAACCAGGTAGATACATACCCTCTTTAGAGAGGTTATGAATAGATTTGAAAATCATGTACCTAGTTAGAAACTAATTTAACATCTATCATCCAAATTTAAGAAATTTAGAGAGGAATGTTTTTAAAAATTGTGATTCTCTATTTTATATTTCTTATCCAAAACATCCCACATAAACTTACTAGTCGTGATAGGAGGTTTAGAGACAAAATCATACAATATATTGGTCATATCTAAGAGGATGTGTCCTCTATACAACTACTATGCCTCCTTTTGTTCAAAGATTTTCTTAGCATTTTGAGGATCATTTCATCAGGTTTAGATTCATCATTCAAAATAATGTCACTAAATTATACCATCCTGAGCTAAATATCCATACCAATCTACCAAAGTGCGAAGTTGGTGTTGTTGATTTTTTCAAACATACCAAATGTGTCCATCTTAGGATGATAAAACTCAAGGTAAACCATATTAACTAATGATAGATTTTGATTTCTTTACTAATGTTAGATTTTAGGACGTTTTTTTAAGTAATAGCAAACAATTGTAAATTTATTTACAAGTTTATAGGCCAAGTTTAAGATTCAGTTAATACAATAGGAGATAAAAACAAATTAAGTTTGCGACTCAAACTTGATTAGTGCATCTCAGTGGTAGTAAGGTACTTCCATCCAACAAACCACGTCAAGGGAAGAAGGAAAGGAGAAGAGAACTCTTATCCAGGAGAAGAACTCCATGAGAGACAGGAACGGGAGTGTCTATTTAAGATAATGATAGTGGAAAACAAATCATGAAAGTCAGATGACTGTCTTCCATCTGTGTTTAACCTTAAGCTTGAGACTTTATTTATAGCACTACATAATACAATCATATATCTAATTTGACGCAATCACGCAATCACTCTTATATGCATACAAGGAATATGAGGAGTCCTTTCCAATTAAGAAAGTATTAAATAAACAATTAATTGCATAGTTTTCTAGTTGTACAAAAAGAATATGGAAGACAATTCTCACGACCCACAAGTTACGATCCATGAGCTATGATCACGGTCGGTCCAACAAGGTAAGATGAGACGTGATGTGGAACTCGTGTGAGTGTTGTGGTCACCATACCCTTCACCAAGGTGAGCATACTCTCCTCTAAAGTCTTTTGAACACTAGTGTCACATGTGATCCTACATATAAGGACTATAAAAGCTTTAACAGTGAGAAATTTGGGACTAAAATACCTTCCCATTTGTATAAAAAAAACAAAAACATTTTTCCCTCCACATCCCATATGTACTAGTTGCACCTATATGGGGATTAATCCATACTAACTATTATTAGACAAGGCTAATACAGATAACAAAATGAATCAGAAATAAAGACATTATCAACAAGGTTGTAGCTTGGGTGTTAAAGGCTTGGACTCTCCAATGAAGAAACTTGGGTTCAATATTCAGGTTGTGTGCCTTGAAAATGGATTATCACGTCATGCAGGTTGGGCCACTGTGTGATTTGAAGTATCCCCTTCGGTTTTACACTATTGGAATGGGGTCAACGAAGTGGTTGTTCCTCATTGAAGTTCCCATGTCATCTAAAAAAATAAATTCTATAATAACAAATCTCGTAATGATGATTTTTATCAGCCAATTTTTAGGACGAAACTATTTAGATGGGTGAGGTTGTTACAATCCAAATCAAGATTAGATGGTTCTCTAGAGATAGAGGAAATGTAAGTTCAACCTAGATAGCCATGTCTGACGATCATAAGTAGAAAGTTCATATTCTTCAGTTATTGATAAATAGTTTGTTGAGCAGCAGCAACAACAACAAGGACAACAGTGAATTCTCAAGTGGAGACACTGGTTGTCATGTCTTGTATATAGAGTCCTATGTGTCGTCTCTGTACTCTCAGGTCCTCGGAGTCAGTAGTTAGTTTAATGAATCGATCTGAGATTTTTAGTATAGTATATTTGGTCACATATAAGCGTACTAAGTGATTCAGTTGTAATTTAGTAGGCGATTGAATGGGTTATTTCAAGTATAATACAAACCTTTCATATTCTTAAATTTTATTTCATATAGTCAATTCATATAGATCTAAAGCCTAAGCCTAAACATGACCTTGAAATAATTTTGGGTTCCACATTTAGATCAAATTTGGGTTGAATAAAAAATATTATGTTAATCTGTTTAAACAACTTGGGTTCCGGTCAGATCCATTATCATTCTTATTTTGTCAGTACCCAAAGCATGTTAAGGAAGTTTTATAATAATGAAATAGCAACAGGACATCTCAAAATAAAACATGGTAATGAAAGAAGTACACAAATTTGTGAATTGGGCTTGATAGGAATTCTCTTTTTTTGTTTGAACCCTAGAGCTTAAGTTTTATTCATCCTGTGCTCTAGAACAGGCCAAAGAACAGAGAAATTAACATCTAGTTCGTACTCTGGCCAGGACGACCTATTACAGAAAGAAGATTGGAAAGTGCGGGTAGATAAGGTTGTTTTTGCAAGTTTGTCAGCTGCCTTGTTAAGGTCCCTAGGGACATACATTACCATTAAATGGTCAAGGCTAGCTTTGTTGACATGGAATGTCCTCCAAAGATTTTGGAGACTCGGTGAGTTGCAGACTGTCTGGCTCACTAGCTTCACTGAAGAGCTAGAGTCAGTGAGAATGATGGCCATCCTGATATTGCTGTGTGTGCATATAGTGGATGCGGTGACCACAGCCATAAGCTCAGCCTGTAGAGGTGAGGTGGCATTGACAGGGATACCTTGAAGTCTATAGAATTTGCATTGGTTGCTGATGGCATGAATGCCTATGTCGGCTTCCCCAGTTTGGGCATGATAAGCTGCATCAATGAAGATAATAAGGTCAACCACAGGGGGTCTACTGAAGCTTGTATTTATAGCCGGTTTGACCACATTGCTTGCCTCCATGGCATGGATGATGGTCCTCGTACGTTCTTGGATGAAATTGCTCTGGACTTGTGCATTTGGGATTTTCCGCTTATGAATGAAAGAGTTCCTAGACTTCTAGAGGTGCCAACTTGCCACAAGGTGCAAGATTGCAGTTTTATGGTCCACCTGTGGTGGGGAAACAATCCATCCGATCCATTCTGTTTCATAGAGATGGAACGATGCAACTGGAGCTTGGAGGGCCTTCCAAGTATCTTTGTTGTAGGGGCAGTCACGCAAGCAGTGGAGTATGGTGTCTTCACTGTTATTATAGATTGGGCAGACAGTGTCCACATCCAGGTGTCTTCTACTCTTCTCTGTATTGGTAAGCAAAGCCTTGTGTTGAAGGAGCCAGGAAAAGGTTTAAAGTTTCTCCGGCGCTTTCCAGATAGACTTCCAGATTTCAGCATTGGTGTTCTCGGGGTGATCTCCCTCTTTAATCCAGCTATAAGCAGCCTTAGCTGTGAGGTTCCCATGGGTATCGTGCGGCCAGACCCAACAATCTGGTTTAGGGTGGATTGAGGGAGGGGGGATGTAGTGGATGATAAGTTGGACCTCAGGGCGTAGGAATGCATTGATGAACGAGGTGTCCCATTCACCACCATCCATACGCATAGACTTGACCTCCATATCTTTGAGTTCATGTGGGATAGGCTAGTTGGGAGTGATGTCGATTACTGACTTGCCATTTATCCATTTGTCGAACCAAACATTCGTGCCTTCTCCATCATTGATCATTTTGTAGCATACAGAAGATACTTCAGGTAAATTGCATTTTATGAAGTTCTAGGCTAATGAGCACGGTTTGTTGATTGCCCGTGTTCCCCACATATATTTCTCCCTCATTATTCGGACCCAAGGGGCCTGATGGTTATTCAAGAAACTCCACACATTCTTGAGCATTAAAGCCTTGTTTTGATCGCGAGCGTTCTTTATGCCTAGGCCACCATTATACTTAGGTTCGGTAACCTTTTTCCATGAGACCAGGGACAATTTCTTTTATTCCCTCCCACTTGATGAGATGAAATTCTTGATGTGCTTGTTGATGTCGTCGCACAGAGATGGAGAAAGTCCGACGGATTGCATTGTGTAAGATGGAATGGCTTGTAGAGTAGCCTTGGCCAGAGTGATTCGGCCTGCCAGGGAAAGGTGGTGAGCTGCCAAGCTTGACATGCGCTCTCTGATAGTGGTGGAAATGTATAGATGTGTAGTCTTGTTAACTCGATGATGAAGAATGGGAACCCCCAGGTATCTGCCTAGGTCCTTCGTGCTTTGGATTCCGATGGCCTGACAGAAAATGCACTCTTCACTGCGTGTGGTATTGGTGGAGAAGAAACACTTTGATTTCTCTTTTGAGAGGACCTGTCCAGAGACTAAGCTGAAGGTATTGAGTACCTAGAGGATGTTTAGAGCCTGAACTTGGTTCGCTTCAGCCATAAGAAGAATGTCGCCCGCGAAGAGGACGTGCTATAGGGGGTGTCGTGCCTTGTAAGCCTAATCGGCTTCCATTTGTTGTGAGTCACTGTTGCGTTAATAGCCTGTGAGAGCCACTCCATGCAAAGGACAAAGACATATGGACTAAGGTGGTCCCCTTGGCGAACACCCCTTGTTGTCTTGAAGGCAAGTAAGGGGACGCCTTCCCAGAGAATCGAAGTGCTACCCGAGGTGATGATATCCATTATAAGAGACACAATGATATGAGGAAGGCCTGTCTTGATGAGAGTATCTTTGATAAAGTTCCAGTTCATTCTGTCGAAAGCTTTGGACAGATCAAGCTTAATTGACACCCACTTCTTACCCGAATGTTTCTGTTTCATTGAGTGTATAACCTCCTGCACAAGTAAAATATTATCGCTGATGTTTCTACCAGGGATGAAGCTTGATTTGTTTGCAGCTATCCAATCTGGGAGGTGAGGCTTTATGCATTCTACAAGAACCTTGGACAGGAGTTTAAAGCAAGAGTTATTGAGAGAGATCGGATGAAGGTCCGAGTAGCTTTGTGGTTGCTTCATCTTAGGAATTAGAATCATATGGGATTCTGCAAGATTGGCATCAACACGACCACTATTGAAAGCTTGTTGCGTCATGATCACAACTGAATGACCTATTGTATTCCATTGATTCTGTAAGAAATTGGTATATACTCCATCGGGGCCTGGAGCTTTAGATGGTCCCATGAGGAAGATAGTTCTCCGAATTTCATCATGGCCGAGCATTCTCGCTATGAAATTGCAGGCATGGGAGGTCATAGGCTTGAAAGTGCCGGGGTAGTTGGAGATAGCCAGGGAATTTGTGACGGTCATCGCTGGTTGGGCCATGAGATTCTGAAAATGGTTTAGGACAAGGGCTTTCAGAGCATCGGGGGTCTCCACCCATTCACCATCGTCTTTGCGTAGACGGCTGATTTTAACAAAGTGTCGACGGGCCTTGACATAGGAATGATAGAAATTTGTGTTACCATCACCGCTCTTGAGCCAGTGGATGTGTGCCTTTTGTTGCCAATCCAACTCTTCTTTGAGGAGAATTTTAAAATGTTGTTCTTGTAGGTTGATAGATAGAAGATTGTTAGTTATACTAGGGTTGAGGCTATCTATTACCTGGCATTTATCTAACTTGGAGATGATTGATTTCTTTAAACTCAGCTTCTTCTCACGTTTCTTCTTTTCCCATTTAAGGACGACAGTCTTGAAGGGAGGGAGGGCCTTAGGAAAGCTTTTGGAGCTGTCCCAAGAGGGCATAATGGTCTGATTGAAATCTTCTGCGAGCTTCCAGCTTGCCTTGGTTTTGAAAATTTCCTGTTTAGCTACAGCATTAATGGAGCTTGACAAGAGAATTGGATTGTGGTCTGAGTGTAGCCTGGGAAGGACACTGCAGTTGAAACCACCCTCAACCTGGAGCCAGGAGTCGTTAGCGATGACTCTGTCAAGTTTCTCGAGTAGGCGTTGCCTCCTCAAGGTAAAAAATTGTCCTGCCATGCGAACCTCAGCTAGGTCGCTGCCCCAGAGAAGGGCATTGAACAGACGACTGTTCGTGTGATCAAAGTGCTTACCACCTCATTTTTCTGAAATATCAAGCATTGTATTGAAATCACCCAACACCGCCTAAGCTGTGGAGGTACGCTGTGAAATTTCAGTGATCCTTGTCCATAGGTACTTCCTCTTCGACGGACTAGGGCTTCCATAGACAAAGGTAACATACCATGAGTGATTGACTCTGTAGTGTATGAATTGCCGGTGGTTGCTTATTACTTCCAGGTGGCATTTTGCTTCATCCCACATGACCCATATTCTGCCAGGAAAACCATGGGCCTCCACGCGATGTGAAGAGGTAAAACCTAGTTTTTGAATAACATTGCTCATAGAGGTGCCGCTACACCTAGTTTCAATAAGAACTAGAATGTGAAGATCATACTTCACCTTGTATTCCCTAACAAGTCTGACTTTATCTTTGGAGCACGCTCCTTGGATGTTCCAATAGATAATATTCATATAAGAGAGAGGGTGGTGGAGTTACTGAATTACAGCAAGGATGCCTTTTCCATGGCCTTCCCCGTCAGTAGCAGTGTTTCCAACTTCACCAACTTCGTCATGAGGACCCGAGACCATGGTGTCCATGTCCTGGACCTCCTCTATGAAGATGAGTTGTTTCTGAGGACCCGAGGGTCCTAATTGGCCGATTGATTGTGCTATTTTGCCTTCTTTCCACTCTCGTCCAGGACTCACTACCAAATTTTGGTAGACAATCTTCCTGTTCCTAAGCATTACACCAGTACTACTTTGGCCGGTGTTTCCCCAGGAGAACTTGTTCGGAGGGAGACTTGGGTCCGCTTGTTCCAGCGTGCTTCCAAAACAGAAGGCCTCCCCATTATTTGGTTCAAGATTCCTGCCCTCGGACATTTGATCATCGATCAGGATGACCACTGTGTCTGCTGTGCTGGCTTCTCGCGCCTTGTCACTTACATTGGGTTGATGTCTTTGTTTTGGCGGCGGCTTTACCACCCCTTTCTTCTTGTTCTTTTTACTAATTACAGTTTCCCAATCAGAGGTGTCCCCGTCATCTGCTGGGGTGATCGGGTCCGCACTGGCTAGCTTATTGTGAGTTGCTTTGTCTCCTGGGTTCTCTTGACTCGGCGCCTCCTTGTTGGATGCATGTTCCTCTCTTGGACCATTCTGTTTCGGTGGATGGCATCTTGAGGGTTTCGAGGCGTGTATCGCCTCCGAGTACGTGCATGGGGCCAGCTGTGCCGAGGAGGATGCTTCACCAGGGACAAAGGGTAATGCATGGTTGCAATCCTTGTCCGAGTGACCTATTCTTCCACACTTCATGCAGACGATTGGTAGGTTTTCGTATTCCAGACGATATTGCTCCCCGTTGAGTAAGATCGCCGGCAGGAGCGGCTTAGTGGTATCTACTTCAATGGTTATGTGGGCAAACTTGCCACGATCGCCGGTTGTTGTTGTTTTTATAAATCTAAATCATCCTTCCGAAGAGGTGGCCGAAAGTCCGCATACCATGATTACACTGAGAGGTAATTTCCAAAAACGGTCCAGGGACCTCCGGTCATGGCCTTGATGAAGTCCGCTTCGCTAGCTAGTTGGATAATGTAATAACCCATCTCAAGGTCAATCGCCCTGAAGGAATCTGAAGGTGACCATAGCAGTGAGAGGCGGTTAACAAGGGTTTGGAAGCCAATGTTCCCTCCAGTTTGACGATGACTGCGTAACGCCATGGTTCGAGCAGTGGCGGGAGCGACTCCGGGTTAATTGTTAGGGCAGGGAGGGCCCCTGAACAATCCACCTTGATATCATTTGTGGTGAGCGTATCCGGGGATACAACCTTGAGCAGGTTTGAAGCTTTGTGCCCTATCATTGCTTCCTTGTAGGATCGGTCTCTTTGTTGTTCATGGCCATTGTTGCCTTGGGCTTCCTCAGCCAGGCTTCCACTAACAGCAGTGCCAGTGGGATCTTGCAGTGTCGTCCTCATGTGCAAGGGGATGGGGTCACGCCCATCGCCTCCTCTTCCTCCACTTCTTCCTCCTCGGCCACAGCCACTGCCACCGCCAAACCCTAGACGACCATCCATCTTTTACCCGTGTCTTGATAGGAATTCTCTAAATGTTGAGAAACTACAACCTTAGTGCAATGAATGGTGGTAACGTATGTTGGGTATATTTGAAGAGGAAATTACAAGCTACAACATATATTATACAATCCTAGTACATATGTTGGGATATTTGGAGAGGATATTACAAGCACTCGCTCTGCCCTCAACGGAATTGGTCTTCAGTCTTAGCACTTGTTTTGACAACTTCCAAAGCGTTGTCAAAATTTTAGAACATGAAATTTCTTCCTGAGGAACTATCGAGGAAGACTTTGGTATTTAGGTCAAAACCTTTATAAAATGTCTGGATTAACTGCACCGAGGAAATAGTGTGATATGGGTAACAAGGAAGTAGTTCCTTGAGTCATCCTCATTCTTCTCCTAATGTTTCTTTAGGGGACATTTTGAATTTTTTTAATATCTCTATGGATTAGACAAGTGAGAGATTTGGGATAGTATTTTTAAAAAAAATGTAATTGAGGGGTTCCCAAGTAGTGAAGTGGTCGCACTCCATGGCATTGCACCGATACTAGTGAGATCTGTCAACGAGTATTTGAAAAGTCACAGTATGAGGGCATCATATGAAACACTTGGAATCTTGAATTAGGCACTTAGATCGGTGAAACATTGGAGATGGTCTTGATAGTTTTCACTCATCCTCCCAAAAAATGCACTTTCTTGAAGCATTATGATCTAGTGTGTGCGGATTTCAAAGTGAGTAGCAAGGATATCAGGAGGGGAGATGGGATGTAATGCCTCAACAGTCAATGGAATTGAGAAATCCTTGAGTTATTGCTGCCATTCTGCTTGTTGTTGGGTGATGGCCTTGGCTTCCAAAGCGGTGGTCATGACCACACTTGATTGATGTATAAATATTCGAGATATGCATATTTATCCATTTTATTTGCATGTTTTAGATCTCTCTTTAAGAGCATTTTGTTTTTATTCTTTAGTTTTAGAGTTAATTATCTTAGTTTTGCTTTTCTCTTGTAAATTGGAGTTTTTACTTGATTTGTTATGGTTTCTACAGGAAAATAGTTTATTTAGTCTAAATCCCAAAAGTCCCAAGAATTAGAGGCTTCAAATCCAATCTTCATCCTTCCATTTTATCGATTGACTCACCCAGTTGCTCGACTCACATGCATCAGATCTTGGCTTCCCAAAAATTCTAGTTGATTGACTCACCAGTAAAGACCAGTCAAACTCGGATTTGGGAAGATCATTACTTTGGACAAAATGACTGGGTCAAAGAAAACATATAAAGACTAGTAGATTGACTCACTTCCCATTCTACCAACTCACATTCAAGACCCAATCAAACTTTGAATAGATAAGTATCATTACTCTAGTCAAACTTGCATTTTGTCAAAGAAAGCAATAATTCCAGTCAATTGACTCAGATCAACTCGCCACACAAGACCTAGCTAAAGTTCAAAACAAGAAGATCATTATTGTGGTCCAAGGTGAATTCAAAGTCAAGGGGAATAGGCTAAAACAATATATTATCGTTGAGGATTTTGTATCATCTGAAGCACATTTGCTCTCACTACTTGAAGACCTTGAGTTAAAAGATCCTCCACCCTCTCCCAATCCTGAGCCAGAATCAGCTTCATGAATTACTTGTCTCCGACCTTTGACATAAAACTGGGCAGTTGTTGGGAGGCAACCCAGTTTTTCCCTACTTCCATTTTTCTCTTATTTCCTCTTAATTTGACTTAGCTAACCTTTGTTTTTGTTTCTGACTAAGATTTATTCTTCTAAAAAATGTGAAATAGGCGGTTGGATACCTAACGTAGCGTATCACTTTGACAAAGATGGACATCTAAAATAAGTGAACCAATCGGCTCATTTAATGAGACGGTCATTTAATCCATCAAGACTTCCATTCAGAGTCAGTGACTGATTGAATTTCAAACAACAGAACACTACCCATGATGATTGAACTAATCATTTCACTCAACAAAATGGTAGACTCAGCCCCATGACGTGCACTTCAATGTTCATGGCCTCCTCAAGAGCCAAATTATCCACAACGCTCCCCATGACTTGCCAACCACTCAGTTGAGTCTCCCAAATGAACATTTCAGCCCTGCAAAATTCCCTATAACATAAGCTGACTTGGAGGTGGGTTTCTCACATCGAGAAGATTCCCCTCCTTAATTTCCCTAGACATCACCCTCGACCTACCAGCAACACGTTGCCCCTTCTAACCGGTGAGCTGCCCAACAAGATCCTCCGTCTGTCTGCTTGGCAAGTCTAGTTGGCCATCTTGCAATCTCCATCCAGCCATTCTGTAGCACAATTCTTCCTCCTCTAGGCACCAACCGTATCACCATCTATGATAACCATCTCACTGGGGAACTGAGCGTCCCACACCATAATCCCACTCCCCCTCCAATTAACCATCACCAACCGACATGTTGGACATTCAACCTTATGGTCGTTGCTTTACCGCCACCAAACGGATGGTTTGTTCCTCAACCAAACATCTCACATAGGGGCCTGAGTGGATGTGACCTTCTCCCTTACCTTCATCTGTTATGAATTGCACTCCTCCTACTCCTCTTTCCAGAGAAGCTACTCCTTTGTTAGCCATTAGGCAAACCGACCAGTTGGAACCACCAACCGAGCAGTTGAAATCTTCAACTTCACAACTTTTGTGCTCCAAGCCAATCATACTACTATCTAAAACCAACATTTCAGATTCCATACAACCATATTGCAACCCCAACCATTCAAACCATTCTTCCATCAAGATCCAAGATGTCTTAAGATGGTCATTGGGGGGGGTTCCTCAATCGTAAATGTAAGGGGAAAGCCTTAATCGAAAAGACTATTTCTTGTGAGACTCCTCGACACTCTACCTTAGGCCCCAAAATTTACATCTGGGAACACACTAGCAATGTTCACCTGAGAAAGCCAAGGAGATGTACCCTATCCTTAAGGAGGTAGAGGAGCTCATATGTGAGACTGAGGTGAGCCAGTCATCTCGACATGACCCAGACTCCACCCTACCTCGCTCAACTAACATAGCCCCCCATGCATCTATGTTAAGTTCCTCAATGCCAAACAATATGAGTGATTTGGTTTCATGGTTACCTTGGGTGTCACACTTCCCAAATGGAACTAGAACATCACCCTCAATGCCCTCAACATCAGGGATGTCGTTGATGACATCTTACAAAAGAGCCATATTCTTCTATTTCCCTATCATGTCACCTTGATGTTTAGTGATATCACTCTTGTGTTCATGACCACTTTTCACTGCTTCCACTACTTGTGGGGGAATTCTAACTGTAAGGCCAAGATTTTGGGCAAGGATTTAGAGATCTCCACCAGGTAGCTTACCTTCATGATCCTTGAAGGAGGGGATGACTAATGTCTGTCTCACTACATGGAGCACCCCTACGACACCTTCTCAGATAGATACAACATAGACAAGTTCTAGGAAGATATCATAATACTTCCACCCAAGCTACCCATTGGACCCAAAGTCTTTAGAATAAACAACCCAGTAGTTCGATATCTTCACCGTATCTTGGCCTGCACTATCTTCAGTAGGGAAGGTACTCAAGGAGCCATCACCCATCTTGAGATCTACACTTTGAGGTGCCTTTTTAATGGAAAACCTTTTAACTAGGGAAATGCTATGCTGGACCATCTCACAACTCAGGCCAGCCGCACCACCACTTCTTCTTTCTACATAGGCTACATAGTGACCTACATACCCATCTTTCTAGGATACACTCACAATTCCTCCCAATATTAGAACTCAAGAATCATCTGAAAGATCTCTCCTACTTGAAAACAAGCAAGTTCATCTGCTTCGGTACATGTGACATCTACTATTTTCTATTTAAAGATACTAGTGTCATCTTCAAGCTTCCATGACATACTAGGTTTGCAGTAGCAAATCTTGTCTTTGATCTGACCGACCTACTGACACACATCCATCAGTTCCATATGGAGCATCCCGACCTAGATGATGTCCTTGAGACATTAGTCTACATGAGGAATGTCTCTTTGGAGGCACATGAAGATGCGACTAGCCCTCCTCCTACACCATATCGACATTGCACTAGGAGGTACATTATCGATGCTACCTGTGCAGACGAGTGTTATGGGTTTCATGAGGTTCAAGATCATATTGATGAGATCTAATGTGAGCAACAACACCAGGGCCCCCAACTCAACCACATGTACCTCATGCAACACTCCCAGGAGTCTTGACATGTGGATTGTGGCTACAATTCCCCCATCCAACTGTCTTACGAGGAGTATGGGGCCCATCAGACTTACCCTGACCCCAATTCCCCATATTGGGGGAATAACCACTACAACCCAACCTCCTCCTATGCTCCTCCATTGACTTATTATCCACCACCACAATGATCTTCTTCCCTCCATATCGGGTTTGGTATTTTCTAAAGCTCAGAAAAATTCTTAGTTCGGGTTGGTGGGTGGTATGTAATAATTCCACCCCCCTTAATATCCCTTTTTGTATTATCTTTTTGTCTTTTATTCTGCATGTAGTTGCACTTCGAAAAATTGAATGACCTTTATTTAGTCGGTCAAAATGAATATATTTACATCATTGTACCCCATTGAAAAAATTCTATAAATTTCCTTGATTAGAAAACAAAACGTCACTTAGGATCCCAAAATTAGCTTCACTCCTTCAAAATATTCACAGGCCGTATTGCAACAATAAGAACTGAACATGATTTTTTCCTATTTCTAATTGAATATAAACTTGTCATTTATCTGGTATGATGTTTTGATAGGAAGAATCAAACAGATGAAATGTCTCTCCTAAAAAAATTAAAGTTTATCATCATAAGAACAACATTCTACATCCTTTCATCTCTCAAAGAAAAGCAAAAACTACATCATGCTAAACCCATAGAGTGGGGTGGCATGCCTCCCCCATCTGAATTCTATTAGATCTAGGGCTCTAGAGAGGGGGTGAATAAAGCTGCAAAACTTGCACAAGAATAGTTAGACCTTCAAATTATATCAATTGAAATCAAATGCTAAAAGTGAATTTGAATTCCTATCTAAAAAAGCGTAGCAAGGATGAGAGAGATTGAAACAAACACTTAGACAAGATTTTTAGAGTGGTTCCAATCTCCAAACTAGGAGATCGTCAGTCCACTACCTAGAGAGGTAAACCTATAGGAGTTTGCAACCCATGTATACTTATATTCCATTATAAGACATACAAGATGACCATATTACACCCATGGTCTTGCCTATCTAAAAGCTAGTCTTCTACCTCACAACAGATCTTACCCACTTTTGCGAGAAGCTCAATTTATTCTCATACAACATCTCCTCCTTGAACCAAGTCTTCAGTCTTCAGGATTTACCCACCATGATCCTTAGATATCTTGCCTTCTCCTCCTCCACTTGGAGAAGATCTTCACACCTCCTTCAGCCTTCAAGAAGAACATCAACTCCTCCTTCACTCAGAGAAGATCACTTCGGCCTTTGCTCATGGAAAAGGGGGATTGGGAAGTGGAGAGACAAATAGCTTTACAAGGTAACAATGAGGTAGATCTCTCACAACATGCCTATCTCACTCATAATCACAAATTGCTCTGCAAATGAGAGAGAGAAATGAGCTCAAAGGGGTTTAACACACTCAACTATAGAAAAGACCAAGGATAGCATGAAAGAGAAACCTTAGAATGAACTCCAAGAGGTCCTATTTATAGCTAGGGCATTCCTTGGAGTGTAGAATCCCTTAAGAACAAAAACTAGCCATTTTACAACTTGAACATACATATCTTCGATTCTAACAACTCTCCAATGGCTGGAATCACTTTTTTTGCATTTTTCGTATAGTTTATTCAACTGAGTTTCAATAAAGATAACTCGACCGATCTACTATCTGACAAAGTCAATTTTCAAATGATTGGTCGAGTTTGTCCTGGGGTAACTTGACCGATTCACCAAAATAAACTTTGCATGAAAAGTTGGTCGATCAATTTCTGTGAGTATTAACTCGACTGATCCAATCATTTCCAAAAATCCATCATGACCAGTTGAGATTCAAAATCGATCGATAAATTTGTCGTGATGGATTTTCCAAAATGATTTTTAAGTGATCAAACAATGGAATTAAGTGTCCCTAATTTTTTTCTCATATTAGTTACAAGTCATACCATCAATACATATGGTTACAAAAAATATCCTAAGGTGATTTGGAGTGTTTTTCCAAAATGCACATTTGCATTGCTTTTGACTTGAACTTCAACAAGCATTGGCTTGATGAATTTGATCCTTTTGATGTACCTAATACTTAAAATATATATCAAACAAACATATTAGAAACATATAAATTAAATGGTTAAGTGATTATCAAAATATGGATAATTTGTAACTCTCAAGTCAACAAATTCTTCCATACCCTTTGTATTTAATAGGGGCGTATCATCAAAAGATGCCAATGAGCACACCAATAAGATGCAATCAATATTGTTGGTATGTATGTCTTGAGAGCCAATCATGGGATGATTGGTAGGATACATTAAGATTAATTTGATAAACATCAAAGGCAAGCTTCCAATTCTTTCTGGTTTTGTCATATGAGATAATGATAGAACAGATTGAATATCTAGAGAATGAAAGTACTCAATGACGTATGCTTTCAGGTTAATGACCTAAACGATGAGATCATACAGATGCTAAGAGTTTGTAAATTCTTATTATGTCCCTAGTCAAATGTCATTGTGGAAGGTAGATAGAAAACAATGACACACAAGACTAGATTGTGGTGTTGATTGATGACAAAATCTCATTAGTCATGATATGGAGATATCAAACCAAACACATAGGTAGAGAACAAGTTTACCAGACAGACCCACCGTGAGTTTGAAACATGGAACCATGACATGGTAGTCACAGTCAGTTCTCACAGTGATGGTGGTGAGTGTGATTCTTTGACCTGAAATCACTACACTCAACACATGTCGTTGGGCACACTTTAACATCATCAAATGCATTCCTAAACATGGGTTGTTATAAAGGTGATGATTGGGTGGCTTTGACACATGGGGCTTTTGAGGGGTGAGTAATAGATATGGGATTTGTCCCTCCTAAGGGAGTTTGATATCAATGGACACTTGATGAGTAGGATTGAGATAGGCGTGCGCACGCATGTGTGAATCAGTATGCGATATTGATGTCATACATATCTCCTCCAATCTACTCTGAGATCAAGAAAGTGAATGAACGTTGAAAGGATGACTGTTCCATGCCTTGAGTTCATTCGGGATATCAGTGAAAAAGGAATTATACATTCACTATAACACCATTCATGGATTGTAGGATTGAAAGTTGTTCTCCAACTTTCCTTTTCACTTTGGTAGCACTGATGTGTGACTAGGCACCACTCTTTGCTTGTGAAGTCATAAGTGTTATGGACTTTGACTGCCAACGTGAAATGGACATGTAGGGTCACACACATTGGATTTAACCTGGAAGAGGAATTTATCCACAAATGACGTTTAGATTAATTACTAAAGGAGTTTAGTAGTTCATTTAAACACTCAATCAATTGATAGCTCAATATCATAGTGTTCAAGGTGTTGGACCGATTGATTAGAGTATCAGATTGATTGAAACTACGATTGACTAATTTTGCATAGTCTGTTGCTCCAACCGATCGGCTCATGAGATGAACCGATCGGCTCAGGTTGTTGAACCGATCGTGTTACAACCCCAAATTTTGGGTTCATTTGTTGAGAAATTTAATTTATCATAATAAAGATAAATGAACAAATAATGGATGAATGCATGGATTTCATTTACAATAGCCTTGTTGTCTGATTTGTGGGCTTTATTGGCTATTGGGCCCAATAACAAGGATATTCAATTAATTAATGAATAACTGAGTATTTGAGATAAGAAAGGTGTGGAAACCTCTAGAAGGCAAATCCAAAGAGGATTTCGTGCCTCTTAGATTCCTTGGGTACCAAGGAGTCCAAAGTTGCAAAGAAAAGGCAATAAGAAAAGAAAATATCAATTAATTATTTCCTTGTTAATAAAGAAATTGGAAACATTGATGAAATAAGGAAAATATGTGAAAAGAGGTATAATTGGGTAATCCTTAGTGGGATTTCGTATCCCAAGGATTCCTGATGATAAAAGGAATACTAATGAGGAAAATAAAAGAGAAATAAGAGAGAGATTCTCAAAAAGGAATTGTTTTAAAAAGAAATAAGCAAGATAATGAGAATAATGCATATTGATGCATTTAAGGATGATGAGTATTCCTTTAAAAGGAATTTAGAATTCTTAAAGTTTCTTGGGTGCCAAGGAGCCCCAATAAAGGAGAATAAAGAGAAAATACCATAATTATAAAATAAGAATATAAGGCGAATACATAATTCATAGATTATGTGGTTTTATTAAGAAGAAAGTATTTCCTACTAAAGGAAACTATAATTTCGTGGCTAATAAGTTAAAATCCAAGAATAAAGAGAAAGAGAAAGGGGATTCTTGAATTCCTAATATCTAATGAATAAAGAAGATTAAAGAAAAGGGATATCAAAGGGATGATAAGGAGAGAGAAGGTTGCTTTTATCTAAGAAGAATAAGTTTCCTTTTTGGGAAAGGACTTGAGTCCTTATAGATACACGCTTTAGGAGTCGTTACTCACCCTATATAAAGGGGGTAAGGCCTGGTCGAGATCCAAAGAAACTCCACGCAACACAATCCCTTCTTCTTCTTCTATCTGTACTAACTCTTTTGGTTGAGGGTTTAACCCTATCCCTAGATCTGAGGGGCCGTGGGGAAGGCTACAATAGGGCCATGTTTCTCCCACGACAGCGGACGACGCTCGGTGGTCGTCCCCCTCCTCATAGCTGCATGCAGCCGCTGTGGAAGGACCTTAGGACTGCCGTGAGGTTGTTGAGAGCTGTGCTTGATCCCGGCCACCACGGCCCTGGCTGTGACTCCCTGTAGCTACGACGGAGGGAGGAAGACGCCTCGGGGCCATCGCTGACATCTTGGAGTCCAAGGAGGGAGGAGGAGAGCTCCCCCGCGTAGCTGCACCGGCGGCTACCCTAGGGATCGCGAGCTTGATGAAGAAGGAGGGGCCGTTGGACGTTTATGCCCTCCGCGGGCTGAACAACTTGAAAACTTAACCAAGGGCAGAGTAGTAATTTCGAAATGTTTTCAAAACAGCAAGGCAACGTTGCATGGCAAGGAGGCGACGTGGCACTCTCCGATTGGTCCGGGTAAGTGAAATATTACAAAAATCATAACTAATTAATGGAAGCTTGGATTGATAAGTATAATATATCAATTTTGCTCAGAAAAATGAGAGGAATCCAATAA
The DNA here is from genome assembly GCA_963693085.1 of Alisma plantago-aquatica. Lineage (NCBI taxonomy): Eukaryota > Viridiplantae > Streptophyta > Magnoliopsida > Alismatales > Alismataceae > Alisma > Alisma plantago-aquatica. The sequence goes on along the minus strand of OY856409.1, from coordinate 1,118,162,079 downwards.
AAATATTATTGAATTCTGATTCCTTTTGAAATTCGAAAAATAATGGAAGTTATTAGCATTAGATGTAATAATGTTTAAAGAACCCTATTTTGATATGATTAATGTGTTTATAGGGGTTTAATCGATGATTAGAGTTGGTATTAACCTGTTAATGATGAAAGGGCACATTAGGAACAAAAAGGATGAATTTGCATGTAATTAGTTCAGTTTAGAGTTTATGTGCATAAATAGGCTTTAATGGGCCTTGAAACCCTAATGTTGACTAAATCGACTATTAATGGCTTTATTTGATTGATTTCATGATTAAAGTTGGGATATGCTTAATCTAAGCTAATTCGAGCATTAAGTTCTTAATTTGTGGATAAAGGCCCTAAATGTAGTAATTAGGGTTTTCTGATGAATAAAAGATGGAATTAATGGAAAATCGAGTTCTTATGTGATTTGGATCATAATGAACTATGAATTGATGATAAATGCGTATAATGATCTTGTCATGGATTAAAGGGATAAAAATAGTAGCTTTAATGAAAAAGAAGCTTAATTGATGATTAATGTGCCTGTGATATGAAAATAGGGTTATATGTTGTTAAGATAACCTTAATGTTGAAGAATAGACGAGATAATTAGGGTTTATGAGTAATGGCATAAAATTAGGGTTTAATATGATAAAAGATGAAGGGAAACCCTAATTGTAAAACGAAACCCTAAAATGGATACAGAAACCCTAGAAAGTGAATCCAAGTTAATAAAGTAGGTTCTTGATAAAGTGTGTAATAAATAGAGTACATATTCTTTTCAGGATCTATGTGATTGTTGAATTACTTGGATTGCATGCTTGGTTGGGTTTTCTTAATGCTTCTGAAATCATCAGATCAGGTATGTGGTTACACTTATGACTACCCGAATTAGTTTTCCGGGATTTTGTCGATGTTTCCATCGTGACTTGAATTAAACTGTTGGATGTATTTAATTCATGCAAGGTATAATGTGAATATGATTATCACATAAGATATGTGCCTACTAGCTCAGATCCTAGTCCTCTCTGTAGCTTAATGGGTTGACCTAGTAAATGGCTACCAATGGGGTAGGTCCATCAGGTCACTAAATGACTTAGTAAATGGCTACCAATGGGGTAGGTCCATCAAGTCACATTGAGTTAGAGATTGGGCTACCTATGGGTAGTGTCGTGCGACTCAACCCTAGATATTGATCTACCTGTTAGGTAGGATCATGCGGGGTCTAATAAGGATCTACCTAGAGAGAGGTAGTAACTCAGTCTGCTGTAGGGACAGCACAGAGATAGGGGATAGGAAAGGATTGAGTAGTATGGTTTAAATCGTAAACTTGATTGTTAAATGATAATTGGTTGATTACTTTGTTATTGTAGTTGCATGATTATTGTTTCCCCCACATACCAGCTTAGTGTAGACCGACGTTTTGTTTGTCGGCATTTTAGGTACAAATGAAAAGAACAAACAGTAAAGTGGCACATGTGTAAATGAATGAGAAGTAACGTGCACAGGAGGATTAGTTAGATTAGTGTCTTCATGGATAGAAGTTTAGAAATCCCAATTTTTTCAAGGTAAGAAAAGTTTTATTTTATACCAGTTTTCAGTTTAGTTGGTAAAGTTTATTAATTATTACTGATTATTTGTCGAACCTTTGATCCTGTTAATTGGATAACGGCACCGACCTTTCGGTCTCCCTTAATTGGGGGTTACCGGGAGGTGGGGTCGTTACAGATCGGCTCAACTGGTGAGACGATTGACTCATGTATCAATGAGACGATCGGCTCAATTGTTGAACCGGTCGATTCTTGTGACCAACCGAGATCGTTTAGAAAGTTAGAAGACTATTTTGCAAATACAATTTGTTTCACTTGTACAAATTTGATTTGGACAAGGATTAATATTTGCTTAATCGGAAACAAATATGAAAGTCAATTTGAGTTGGACCAGGACCACGAACTGATTGGCTCAAAAGTGAACCGATCGTCTCAGGGGTCCCAAACGATCAGTTCAGGTGTGACCCGATCGGTTGAGGTCACCAACCGACCATTTCAAGGTTGAAACGATTGGTTTAGCTGGCACAGTTGGTTGTTTTGTGAAAAATCTCAAACCCTTCTACTCCTTTAATCCCGCATTTCCTGGGGTAGAGAACCCTATCCCATGACCCTCCTATATATAGGGGTATTGGGGGCCTTGCAAAGCACAACTCAAAACACCAGTTGCTCTGCAAAGTTGTCATTCTCTCTAGTTTTGGTAACCGAGAGAGCCCGAGCAAGTGCTACCTGATAAGGGAGGCACAACAAGGGAAAGACAACTGTAGAAAAGTGAATGGTGGCAGGAAAGTGTGTCGGTGACTAGTACATCGACAGGAGGGTATGACTCCTTCTGATTCCTTATGGGACAAGGAGATCGGAGTTCCAGGTGGTCCGTGTAGACTACTTCAGAGGCGGGAGACTTCTGCTGCTCGGAGGACAGCTGTCAATCCTGACAGTCCCAGTGAGACCAGGAGGTACCAGTCCCGGTGAGACCAGAAGTTGCACATACACCATCCAAGACCAGAGGTGAAGACCGCACAAGCCACGAGGTAACGTCACCGAGCAAGCCTTAGGACAAGGTACGCCTCTACAAACCATACTTCCTATTGTATAGATGTTGACGCGATTCTTTTACTCTGGGTTTGGGAGAAGAAAATTTTTGTTTCCGCTGCCTTCTCTGTCTCCCCTAAAACCCAACAGGGGTATTAGAGCCATGTCAACTGCTCTATACTTTAGGATTCTCAATGTGATCGATTTTGGTTTGTCGCCTTTATTTATTGCATACGATGCGAATACAATTGGATTTATGCATGTCCAATCCTAAATCCAAAAATCCCAATATACATATATGATATGTAATATAAATGCACTCGATACGCGTCACCCTTAAAGGAGTTTTGTGGTGGATGTATAGCGTGGTTATGGCCAATAAACCCTATGTATGTGTGCTTCATTGGATATGGTTGCTTGCATCTTGGTCTGCGCACCGATCCCCTACCTCCTTATTCCTGATGTAACTTGAGATAACTCGAGATTTCTTTCTTACCTTTGCTTCCCCCAAATGTAACTTGGGGTTACCCAATTCAAATGTAAAATAGGATAGATATTTTATTTCCTATTATATCGAAGAACGGCAGACTATCTGACGACAACTGAGGCGATAAGTTCAAGGCATGAACCGATCAGTTGGCAATCCAGACAACCGGCTCATGGAGCAAGACTATTGGGTGGTGGCCAGAAGGAGATGCATGATGACCAGGCGAACCAATCGGTTGGAGAAGCCAATTGATCGGCTGGTGGCACCCAACCGACCGGCCTGATGGCGAGCCGATCAATCATGGAGATGAGTTGATCAAACCCAGCAGAGGCAAAGCACATACTTCATCATGGACAGGTTGCATGTGATGTAAACCTAGATGACTGTGATTCCTCTTGGCTCAAGGAATCACATTAGGATGGCCATAATCATCGCTTTTATCATTTTGCATGTTTTCTGTGGGATATAGCATGTATATGATACATACTATGTATTGTGGTGATTTGATATGTATATGTACCTATAAAACCAAATCCCTCATTAAATTTTAAAGTTCTAGATGCCTTCCAAATGCGACACACATGAAAAGCTTGATCGGCCAAGTGTGGGCACGCCCTAGCGTGGTGCACCGTCTATCTCGTGGAAGCATGAAGGATGGATATGTGGGTCTGCCCTAGCAGGGTGCATATTCATCGTGTTGGCTTTGGGTCGGACTTAACAAGGTGACCTAGATAGGATCTATCACCTTGAGGCATGGAGGTGATAATGGCAAGGAGTTGCATATGAAATCTTTCAAGAGTTGCATATGATGCAATTGGCAAGAGTTGCCTACCTGGAAGATCTAAGTTGTGAGGCCTAGTGGGTCCATGACTCAGATGATTTTAGGATCTTAACCCACTAGGAGATTGTATGCTGCAATCTTATGAATTGATGGTGAGGGCTATCAATTTGAATAAAAAATAGTGGGAGAGATAATTAATTAAAGTCCTAATTATATCATCAACCTTTCAAATCAATCAAATAAGTCAAAATTGAGTTTTGGACTAAATTGCATATTTTTCCTTATGTAGTTCAAATGACAACAAACAACAATCACTTTTCATTGTGATTGGTCCTTGAAAAGGACAAGCTGAATGGGACTAACTTCCATGACTGGTTTAGGATGTTGAGAATTGTTCTCACTCAAGAGCGAAAGCTCTATGTCCTGGATACTCCAGTTCCATAAGAACCTACTCCTACCGCACCAAAGGCAGAAAGGGATGCTTATAAGAAGCATTATGATGATGCCATTGATGCAAAGTGCTTGATGTTGTGCTCCATGAACCATGAGTTGCAGAGACAACATGAGAACATGGGTGTCATTGAGATGATTCAATGTCTCAAGAACATGTATGAAGATCAAGCACGACAAGAGATATATGATGTCTCTAGGGCGATGTTCAAGTGTGTCATGACAAAAGGAGATCCAGTTGGTCCTCACATGCTCAAGATGATTGGGTATGTGGAGAACCTTACGAGACTGGGATTTCCCTTGAGCCAAGAGTTGGCTACTGACGTGATACTGCAATCGTTGCCAGAATTCTACAATCAGTTTGTGATGAACTACAACATGAACAACTTTGACAAGCCATTGACAGAGTTGTTGGGCATGTTGAGGACAACCGAGACACAGATGAAGAAGGAAAAGCCTAAGTCTGTGATGATGATCAACAGCAACAAAGGCAAGTCCAAGAGCAAGGGCAAGGGCAAGGCTAAGAAAGGTTCTGATGCTAGCCAGGAGCCCAAGGCATCTTCAGCTCTCAAGGCCAAGGGAGGCATGACCAAGAGAGGCAAATGCCACCATTGTCAAAAGTCAGGACATTGGAAAACGAATTGTCCACTCTATCTAGAAGAACTAAAGAAGAAGGAGGCGACAAATGTCTCCACCTGAAGGTGTCATGAAATAAACTTGTAACACTTTTTGAGGTATATGATACCAAGATATAAAGTGTAAAGCACTCAATAAATGGGGAAAGTATTGCCTCCATAGATAGGAGTACTTTAGTTTATTTTCAGCCTTGAAGGCATGTAATAGAGTTATGAACTACTATTTCATATTTGCCAATAGATAGAAACACTTTAATTTTTGCATATTGTATGACAATGATGGCAATTAATAAAGTTTATGTTTCAATCATTGTGGAAATGCCTTGTTTATCTTGTGGTACTTGGTATGCATAAGATAAAATTATACCTAAAAGTTATTGATAACTCAAACAATCAAATTAGCATAAATCATGAGAAATTCATTTCTAGATTCCATATGATGGATAAAGCTAGACTCTTTTCGTTAGAGAACCAGTAAGAGACATGAATCTCTTAGACATTCTTAATCAATCTTCACTAGTGGTAGTGGGAGATTGATTATCCTATTAGGTATAATACATGTGATGTATTTACATAACTATTGGAGCAAATGCTAAATACTTCAAACGGTGTTTAGAGAAATACCAATATGAATATCTTGAAGTGTTCAAGAATATCATAGATGAAGAACGAATTTGGTGAAGTGTTAATTCTTGATGAGATCAAAGAATGAAATACTTGGACCAAATGTTTGAGATCCTTACGAGTGATTATGATAGTGTATCATAGTGAACTCATGATTAAGGCATGGTGATGTCTAAATCAAAAGGAGTCATACTCTAAGGAGTTAGAGGATGATTATCAAATAGCTAATTTCTTCTTAAATAAAGAATACCCCACACTAATAAAGGACATTAAGAATCACAAGGAGTTGTGAGTTCTTATATCCTTGATAGATACACCTCGATTATCTATATGATGAGTTGGTCATATGATGAATCAACTATCTAGATGAATATGAGGAACCGAATTTTGAGTTATGGTTTATGACCATTACATCCTAAATGACTTCCATGTGAACCATAAGGTATGGCCTTGATGGTAGCACGCATTGGAATAAAGTCCATAAGTGCAAATGAGTCTTAAGCGTTAAGACGCATGGATAACATTTTGAGAAGGATGATGCTTGTTGATTGCAACTTAATGACTAAGAGATTTGGCATACAGATACTAAAACCGCATTCTTATGAGGAATAAAACAAGGATATGTATGTGACACAACCTATAAGGTTTATGAATCCATTAATGCAAATGAAGTCTATAAGTTACAATGGACTAATCAATGTGATTGATTAAGTACAAGCAACTCAGAGTTGGATCTTTACTTTGATGATATAGTCAAAGGGTTTGACTGATATGTCAAAGATAAAGAAGGGATCTGTGATTTAGTGGAAGCGTATTCACATTCCACATGTTGATGTGAAATGGAAATGTTCTAGAATGGAAATCCAAAGTGGAAATTATCTTTAAAGAAGATAGAGACATTTCCTATGTGATAGGAATAGAGATCTATAGAGATAGTTCTCAAAAAACCTCTTGACATGGAAAGAGAGAGCATACATTGGCAATCTATACTGAAGGGTTCAGTATGTACATATTCAATGGGAGAAAACTTGTTCATGTTACATGAAGTTAGTATCCCAAGGCCAAGTGTCCAATTCTTATGAAGAATGGGAACACTAAGAATAGATATGGATCTATCATGTATGCAATCATCCCATTATCTTGCATGTATGGACATGGCAAGAATAAAAGGCATTCATCTTGTATGTAGGACATGACAATATGATATGCTTATCCTGATAACTCGTATGTGGGACATGACGAGTGGATGTCTATCTAGTTCCAATAAGGATTACTAGAATACCATGAGAACTTGATAAGTACTTGAGAAGTACTAGTTCTATGGAAATAAGGAAGGGTTCACTGTAAAGAGTTACACTGATGCAAACTTCCGAAAAGGATAGAAAATAAGCGCAAAGTATATATGGGATATATAAAAGTGAATGTTTGTTGATTATTGGAAACGTTCCAATAAATTTGTTTAAAAGGAAAGGACGAGTATCCATGTATTAGAGAACATTAGTGGATACTATATGGATCTGGAAGTGCATGAGATGAACTTATAGTTATTCCGGTCATTAATGACAAGTTAGGAGTGTTTGGTCATGCAATGTGGCTAAAGGTTAGCAAAGGAATACTAGATCACATATTATGACAACTCCATCTCATACGTGTGATGTACAATGAAGAGATGAGAGACATGCAGTTAATACCGTCTTTGGCAAGGTGTTGCCATAACTCACTATGTTAGCTCTAGAGTACATTAACATGAGGGACATGTTTGAAGATCACTATGAATATGATTCAATGGTGATTGGCTTGCAGTGCAAGTGGGATTCTATTGGTATGTATGCCCTGAGAGCCAAGCATGGGATGATTGGTGGGATACATTAAGATTGATTTGATAAACATCAAAGGAAAGCTTCCAATTCTTTCTGGTTCAGTCATATGAGATAATGATAGAACAGATTGAATGTCTAGAGAATGACAATACTCAATGACGTATGCTTTCAGGTTAAGGACCTGAACGATGAGATCATACGGATGCTAAGAGTTTGTACATTCATTTTATGTCCCTAGTCAGATGTCATTGTGGAAGGTAGATAGACAACAATGACACGCAAGACTAGATTGTGGTGTTGGTTGATGACAGAGTCTCATTAGTCATGATATGGAGATATCAAACCAAACACATAGGTAGAGAACAAGTTTACCAGACAGATCCACCGTGAGTTTGACACATGGAACCATGACATGGTAGTCACAGTCAGTTCTCACAGTGATGGTGGTGAGTGTGATTCTTTGACTTGAAATCACTACACTCAACACATGTCGTTGGGCACACTTTGACATCATCGAACGCAGTCCTGAAACATGGGTTGTTATAAAGGTGATGATTGGGTGGCTTTGACACATGGGGATTTTGAGGGGTGAGTGATAGATATGGGATTTGTCCCTCCTAAGGGAGTTTGATATCCACGGCCACTTGATGAGTAGGATTGCGATAGGTGTGCACACACATGTCTGAATCAGTATGTGATATTGATGTCATACATATCTCCTCCAATCTACTCTGAGATGAAGAAAGTGAATGAACGTTGAAAGGATGACTATTCCATGCCTTGAGTTCATTTAGGATATCAGCGACAAAGGAATTATACATTCACTGTAACACCATTCACGAATTGTAGGATTGAAAGTTGTTCTCCAACTTTCCTTTTCACTTGGGTAGCACTGATGTGGGACTAGGCACCACTCTTTACTTGTGAAGTCATAAGTGTTATGGACTTTCACTGCCAACGTCAAATGGACCTGTAGGGTCACACACATAGGATTTTACCTAGAAGAGGAGTTTATCCACAAACGATGTTTAGATTGATTAATAAAGGAGTTTAGTAGTTTAATTAAATACTCAATCAATTGATAGTTCAATATCATAGTGTTCAAGGTGTTAGACCGATTGATTAGAGTATTAGATTGATTGAAACTGTGATTGACTAATTTGGCATAGTTTGCTACCCCAACTGATCGGCTCATGAGATGAACCGATCAGCTCATGAGATGAACTGATCAGCTCATGAGATGAACCGATCAGCTCATGAGATGAACCGATCAGCTCAGGTTAGTGAACCGATCAGCTCAACTGGTGAGACGATCGGCTCATGTATCAATGAGATGATCATCTCAATTGTTGAAACGGTCGATTCATGTGACCAACCGAGATCGTTTGGAAAGTCAGAAGAGTATTTTGCAAATACAATTTGTTTCACTTGTACAAATTCGATTTGGATAAGTATTAATATTTGATTAATCGGAAACAAATACGAAAGTCAATTTGAGTTGGATCAGGACCACGAACCGATCGACTCAGAAGTGAATCGATCGGCTCAGGGGTCCCAAACGATCAGTTCAGGTGTGAACCGATCAGTTCAGGTCACCAACCGACCGTTTCAAGGTTGAAATGATCGGTTCAGCTGGCGCAGTTGGTTGTTTTGTGGAAAATCTCAAACCCTTCTACTCCTGCTTTAATCCCCCTTTTCCCGGGGTAGAGAACCCTATACCATGACCCTCCTATATATAGGGGTAATGGGGACTTCTCAAAGTACAACTCAGAACACTAGTTGCTCTACAAAGTTTTCGTTCTCTCTGGGTTTGGTAATCGAGAGAGCCCAAGCAAGTGCTACCCGATAAGGGAGGTACAGAAAGGGAAAGACAACTGTAGAAATGCAACTGGTGGCAGGAGAGTGTGTCGGTGACTAGTACACCGATAGGAGGGTACGACCCCTTCCAATTCCTTATGGGACAAGGAGATCGGAGTTCTAGGTGGTCTGTGTGGACTACTTCAGAGGCGGGAGACTTCTTCCACTCGGAGGGCAACTGTCAATCCTGACAGTCCCTTTGAGACTAGGAGGTTCCAGTCCCAATGAGACCAGGAGTTGCACAGACACCGTCTAAGACCGGAGGTGAAGACCGCACAAGCCGTGAGGTAACATCGCCGAGCAAGCCTCGGGACAAGGTACGCCTCTACAAACCATCCTTCTTATTGTATAGACGTTGACGCGATTCTTTTATTCTGTGTTTGGGAGAATTTTTTTTTATTTCTGTTGCCTTCTTTGTCTCCCCTAAAACCCAACAAATATAACTGCAGTCCATGAATATATAAAATCCTAAGTCGAATAGAGAAGGGATCATCTTGTTCTACACCTTCTTCATCATGTTCCTATGCAAAAACTTATGAAAAGAAAAGATGGAAGTGTGAAAGCATAATTGAAAGAAAGACTATTTTTTACAAAGTCCTAATTCAGAAACAAGATATGAAACATGTCTAAATAGGGAATACAAAATTTTGTGTTATGTGGTTCTAGGAAATTCAGTTGTTTGTCCAAAATATGGAGGTAAGGAAGAAAGTGATGTATGATGGTGAGGATAGACATGTTTCTAGTATATATTGGAATTATTTGTGATTTTATTTTCTTGAGGACAAGCAAAGATTCAAGTCATGGTTATTTTGATGAATTTATATACATCTCATTTTAAATATATCTTTCAAAGTATTTTTATTAAAGTCTATCCCCTTTTTGCTAAATTTATAGAATTCATTACAATTTTCCCACTTTTCAACCAATAATGCAAATTCTTATCTTTTTCCTTTATGCTTTCCAAAATTTTACCTCATACAAAGATTCTAACCATCCCAACAAATGATTTAAATAATTCATCTTGCAAAATGACCATTTCATCCATCCAAGAAGTCACACTCCATCCAAATGACCACCTTCTTTCTTATCTCAACCTATTCGCATTGACTATATAATATCCAAGACGGGCATCCCCAATCCTTCAAATGCTCAACTCAGTTTTCCACCTGAGCGCTTCAATGTTCCAGACTACCATTTAGAATTATTTACCTCAAAGACTCAAATAGAAATGTGCAACTTACTTCCATTTGGGTTCCCTGGACCGTGCATACTCAAAAGCCAACCAAGCACTTGAAGCTTCAACCGACCTTCTTAGTTTACTTCAAGATGAAATTCTGATCAAATGTGTACTGCCACCTTGCCCTAGGGCTCTATGCCCCCGCTTCCCTAGCCGCTCATCTCAAAGCTCAATTGGGCATTTCACACCTTTCAATTGACCATTTTTGGTTTCTCACAACTTGTCCAGAGACGCCACCACCCCACTTTGATTAGCATTTTGACCGTTGCTTGGTCCCTCACCCCTTCACTCTGAACTGACTGACTTAGGCCATGAACGATCAGTTCACAACTCATGATTAGGAAATTTCACTAGTTGTTGCATATTCATTTCTTCCCCCCTTTAGGGTTTCCACCCCTCCTTTCCTTATAAAAGGAGGTGAACTCCACAAAAAGGGGGATCCAACTTTTTGTATATGCATTTTCATTTGAGCACTTGTTATTTCACTCATGCTTGTGTACTCCATTATTCCTCAATAAAAAGTTAGTTTTGATTCAAGATTTCTAGTTCTTCTTTTACGTCATTCTTGGTCTTCGTTGTGAGCAAGGAACTAAATGAGATTTCTATTTAATCATCACTAGCTAAGATCCCTGTTGGGATTCTAATTCTTCTAGTCTCTGTCTTGCTTTCTTTCTTCCTTTGATTACCCTTTAATATCTATGAATCGTGAGTAGTTTCTTATAATTGAGGAGTGGGGAGTATCCCCATAGCCATGTTGAAAGTAGATCAACTTCTTATATGATTTTATTCATTGGATGGCATTTTGTTTGTTCAAAAAAATTTGGCGATTGAAAAAAAAAACAATATATTGTCCCTGACAAGGTCGCAAAAAAATGATACATGTTGTTTAGCACACCAATTCACTAGGGATTTTTATCCTAGATTTTAACATATTTTATGAAAAAACTAATCAAGGTTGTTTATTAGATAGAAGGGTCAATCCCACATGACAACATTTTTAAGATTGGTTTTTAAACCCAAATTAAATTGAACAATGTTTTTGAAAGGTTTTTGTTTATTTGAACATGAAAGTAAGTTTTGTTGGTTTGATGGTTGATTATGCTAGAACAATGAAATATAAAGTTATGTTGGGAATGAGAAAAGAAAAGTTATGCTCAGGAAAAAATAAAGAGAGTTGTGGTTAGAAAAATAAGAGAAGAATTGTCTAAGAGCGAGAAGTGAAATGTAAGTAAGAAAGGAGTGAATGGAAAACAATCAGTTGAGGAAACAAGAATGAATCGGTGATAAAGATATCAAGGCTATGAGTTTTACCACCATATTCACATGAAACTAGATCGATGGGATTCATATGACAAAAACGAATTGGTAGAGGGCAAGTGAAAACATTTGTAAATGCATCACAAAAGATGAACTCACCGCAAACCCATTCGTCCTGGTGTTTGTAGATCCTAGGCCCACAATCCCAACAGGATCCTTCTGAAGTCTCATCCAGATCTTTATGCATGAACTTGGTTGTTTCGAGTCTTGGATTTTGTGGTCACATCCTATAAGTCTAACTTTTAGCAAAAACAAGATATCAAGTTGTCTAAATCGGGTGATTATCCAAACAAATTGACATCCAACAAATAAAATCATATAAGAAATCCATCTTCTTACAACATGGATATAGGGCTACTCTTCATCCTTCAATATAAGAATCTCTTCATGATCCATAGAGATTAAAGTGAGAATGAAGGAAAAAAGGAAGCAAATCATAGACTAGAAGAAGAATCCCAATAGGGATCTTAGCTGGTGACTATTAAATGGATATCTCTCTTAGTTCTTTTCTCCCAAAGAAGACCAAGAATAGAAGTAAAGAAGAACTAGAAATATTGAATCTAAACTAACTTTTATTGAAGAACAATGGAGTACATAAGCATGAATTCAAATAGTAAGTACTCAAATTAAAATGCCAGTACAAACATTTGGATCCTCCTTCTTTTAGAGTCCCCCCTCCTTTTATAGGGAAAGAAGGGGTGGAAACTAGGAAAAAGGGAGAGAAAATAGGCAGGTAGTTGTTGAAATGTCTTGATTGCCCGTCGTGAAATGACCAATTCATGGCCTGAACCGATCGGTTCAGAGTGAAGGGGCAAGGGACCAAGCATCAATCAATACCCTAATGAAAGTGGGATGGTGGCGCCTCTAACCAAGTTGTAAACAACCAAAAATGGTCTGTTGAAGGGCATGAAATGCTCGATTGAGCTGTGAGACAAGCATCCAGGGAAGCGGGGGCATAAATCCCTAGGGAGAGGAGGTTGTACATATTTGACCAAGAATTCATCTTGAAGTAATCTGAGATGGCCGGTTGAAGCTTCAAGTGCTCAGTTTGCTTCTAAGTATGTGCATGTAAGGGAACTCTAATGAAAGTAGGTGACGTGTTGTTGTTTGATCTTGGGGGTGAAGAATTATAAAATTGTTGTATGGAACATTTAAATACTCAGATGGAAAATTGATTCGAGTGTTGGAAGGATTAGGGACTCCCATCTTGCATGTTGAATAGTCAATGTGAATAGGTTGAGTTGAGCAAGAAGATTGTTGTTTGACTCTAGAGTGTGACTTCTTAGATGGATGAAAAAACCATTTGGCAAGACAAACCGATCGTTTCATTTGCTGGGATGGTCAGAATATTATCATGAGATACAAATCTACAAAGTATAAAGGACAAATATAAGAATTTGTATTATTGGTTGAAAAATGGATAAGATAACTATATAGTTTTTGGTGGTAAAATCTAGACTTTTGACAATTTTGTAAAGCTTGAGTTAGTCTTAATCGGTTGATTCTTTCTGCTCTTTGTTCTCTTCAAACTTATTCTATTGATAACTTAGTTTTCAATTCTTATAATTTAATTTTGTCATTTTCAATTTTGTATTTCAATTCATCAATTTTTTATTCATCAATTTTTACTTCTCATTTTAGATTAATCATTCTCCTCGACTTGGTTTAAATATTGTTCATCAGATTCAATTTGAGATAACTATTGACGCACTATCTCTAAGGATCAATATCTTATGTACTACATCAATTTATTTGTTTACAAATAGATTTATTAGCCAACAAAGGATAAACTCTAGGGACAATTTTCTTAGTTGAATTTTATGTGTTAGCGACGAGCACATCAAATATTGGCATTGTTGTCGTGGATGGCATATGGAGATAATTTTTGAATCTGATTGTTTTGGATAACTAAGACCTTTTTGTTTTTTCTTTTTCTTGCATACTAAGACTCATTTAAATAGTATAACTATTCCTTCTACTGAGTTCTATTCTGGTAGTACTACTTATTCAACAAATCGTCATGTGCTTTTGATATTCAAATATTATCCTAGTGAATGTTGCAATTTTTTGTCCTTCCAAATAGATTTTTATGGTGCATGTGATGCCCACAAGGTGTTGGTTAATATTGTTTGATCTAGAAATTGATAAAACCTTTCATCATCTGAACCACACCAATCAAGTCAGGATGGCTAATGAATCAGAAGTTCAAAGGTGAATAGTGAAGGCACTAGCCATTGAGAGCGACCATTAGAGTTGAAATCACAAGCTTCTGATTAAAAATGAGAAGTTCTAGTAAGATTTGTAATATGAATACCTTTACGCTAAAAAAATTTAAGATGTCATTCTAGGATTCCATTTCCTAGTACCATGACCAAAATGAACTCTTGCTTCCATCATCTCTTCCAAATTGATGTTCCAATATCTTCCTGTCATTTTTTCTGAGTACCATTTTGTAAGTGCTACTCCTCCTTCTACCGAGTTTCCATTCTAATAGTTCATTTTTTCTACAATCAACTAAAATTGTAAGATGAAAATTGTCCATGTAATACTGGAAACACCCTGATTTTACGCCGCCAATTTTTGAGCCAAAAATCAAAAGGACATTCCTTCATTTAAATAGAAAAAACCATTTTAGTATGGATGACACACCTCGACCTGGGGAAGAAAGATCTTCAATGCCAAATCAAGCGGAGATGGAGGAGATGCCATCGGTGGACCAGCTGTACCAGGCGGCGGCCAAGTCCTCGCCGAAAATCTTCCCGACGGCGGCACTCACACAGATCCCAGGGCGGTTGCTTTCTCGCCGGAGGTGAAGCCTACAGTGGTTCCCTTTCCAAGCAGAGAGAGGTCACGAGGAGGAGGGATCGTCCATGGGCACCTCGTCGTTGCCTTGCTTTAAGGTGGCGGCTGTGGACGGAAGAGCAATGCCCACACGCAGAGACTCGCGAGGGCAGAGGCCATGCGAGAATGAGAAAGGGAGAGTGGGCAGCCCAGAAAACTGGAACCAGACCGGGTGGCCAGCCTTAAGTGAACCAAACAAAGGAGCAGTGCACCCTCAAGGACACGTGGTGCATCATGGTTGGCCGAAAAAGGTAAATCGCTTAGTATTTTCAGTAAATGTCCAAATCTTCCCAAATTCATAGTAATTAGCTCGAGCATCAGAAAAATACGTATGATATACCAAAATGTTCAGAAAAATGCATAGAACAAGATGGAAGCACAATATCCTACTTTTAATGCACGAATGTCAGTGATATCTTGTTAGTAGTGAAATGCTTAATTGATGGATAGTAAATGTCAAATGATGACATAAAATTATGGAAAAATGTCAGTAACTCCATAATAATGCTTATAATGCACCTGATGTCAGAAATTATGTTGTCGATGCATAGAATTATGTAATTTGCTCCATATGGCTAATTAGGGCTAATAACCCTAAATAAAATGCAATAAATGCACACATGTTCAATAAATGATGAAATTTACAGAGTAAGCTCATATCCATATTTGGAACCTCAGATTTAATGATGAGATTATGATGACGCATATAATTCATGTTATATGAGATTGACTCTTAATACATGGTATGAAACCCTGATGTAGGTTAATGCATGTAACGCAAGGCTAATAGGTTCACATAATGATGGAAAATATGATTATCAGTTAATGAGTAAATAATCTGGAATATGACATCAGTATGATAATTCTAAGACAAGAATGCAAGTAATGATGTACACATCCTAATGAACTAAGATAAACCCTAATATGAGCACGATTAGGGTTAAGATGAGATATAATAGGATGAGAACCTGATGATAGTATATGGTCTTGTCTTGATCAGGTTTAACCAAGGATATAGATTACATGAGGAACATGTGATTAGGTTGTCTTTCTTGATCAAGGTACGCTATTACCTCTTACTTGGCTTATTATACAATATGCTTGTGTTATATGAGTAGTAAAATACTTGGCATATGGTATTGATTGAAATGATTGTTTATGTATGCTATGTTTCTTGATTCTCCATACTTATGTCTATGAACACATGAAACATAAAGTATATGATCCATCATATGATAGCACTAAACTCTTTGGTAGTACATTGCATTGACAAACATCAAAGCCCCAGGGGCAGATGTAGCATCAAAGCCCTAGGGGAAGATGTACGATTTATATGACAAGGCCTAAAGACATCAAAGCCCTAGGGGCAGATGTACGAGATATATGATGGAAACTAAGCTTAAAATATGTGTTCTCTTTTGTTGATGAATATCTTTGTGCAAGTATATGCTTTTCTTATATTCTTCTGTTACTGCCAAGTATATTAGTTTTATCTTATTACCAAGATATGATGAGAGGTATATAAAAAGACACGTAGGCGTACTCAGTACAATATTCTTGTAATATTGTGCTGACGTGTACCGCATGTAATCTTTTGTTTAGGTTGTGGTTATGCTCTTGAAGATCCAGGATAGTGAGAGTTGTGTGGCGAGCTGATGTACAGGTGGACCTATTGTCTTAAGATCCTGTAGTTTAGTTGTAGTACATGTATATGTTGAGTAGTTTGTTGTTCAATATGTAATATTAAATGTTGTAACAATTCATGTTGTAATTATATGTTGAATGGTGAACATGTGTGTATGGTTTATTTATTGTTCATGTACATGTGCTATTGTGTTTCCTTTTGACATCCTCTGATTTTCTTCTTCTTAGCCTTGTGTGGGATGTTTAAATTGGGATTCTCGCTGAGGTGAGGGTTTCAATTTGGATGTCACACATCAGATTAAGTTTTAGAAAATCCGAGGACGTCACAGTGTACCTGATGCTCATGACGAGATTTGAGTTTCTATAGTTTTGAGCATGGCACTCCTCTTATATAGAGGAAAGGGGATACCCCTTAAGTTTAAGGTATGTTTGATGAAACCCTCACAGCTAAGTTGGTGACATGGGAAGGTATGATCTTGATCCAATATTGAGGAATGAGAACAAGTATGACCTAGCATGGTTTAGTAGGTGGTCTGCTAGGGTTAAGCATGCTCATGTGTATGTAAACCCTAAACATAATGACGTTTGTGACCTTCATTATCAAGATGTAGTTTCCTCCTATCCTGGGAGAGGGACCCTTTTGTAGGGTAAAGAGGTCTCATTGGATCTTGAGAAGTTAAGTGAAAAGTACATAGTATGAGAATGAACCTGTAGACCCATAGATAGCCATCTCTAAGTGCATGTGGATGTGTTACCATGGATGGGGTTTGACCAAGGTAGGCAGGTCATCATGAACCCTATGAAAGGATGAAAGATAGCCCATGATTGCAGAGAGAGATGATGAAGGCTTGGGTAAGGTTCTAAGTTGGACATGTACTATAATAGAATCCTAAGTCTATCCTAGGGTTAGGTAGGGATAAGACTGATGGAAGTAGGAGTTGCCTGATTCCCTAGTTGCAAATGACCATAGGGTCGGGAGGTAACAACTATCATTGTCTGAGGGCCATGGGTTAGGAGATTGATCACCTTCATGAACTCATGGGACCCAAAGGGAAGATGAGTAGGGCACTCTCTGGATGCATAAGGGAAGAGGGATGACCCCTAAAGTGCCGACACCCTATAGACCTAGAGGAGCTGACCAAGGAATGTGTGTGGACCCAAGTAGGTTCGAGACTAGTTTTTCATGGAAGTAACTTTGATATCAATATTATTGTGATGTGGAGACATAAGTTGCACGTTTCAACTTAGATTTGAGGGTGTACTGGCAATGTGTGATGTACAATCTCTACTCTTGAAACAAGAAGAACTTTGTGTTTGTACGGCCGCCAAATGCTTATTTCCTCTTGTTATGGGAGTGAGAGATAGGACAATACGCGTGCCATACACCAAGGATAA
The DNA here is from genome assembly GCA_963693085.1 of Alisma plantago-aquatica. Taxonomy (NCBI): domain Eukaryota; kingdom Viridiplantae; phylum Streptophyta; class Magnoliopsida; order Alismatales; family Alismataceae; genus Alisma; species Alisma plantago-aquatica. The sequence continues at coordinate 1,118,144,398 of OY856409.1, read as the reverse complement.
AAGATGATGTGAGTTGGAACGTTGCCATGAGGTATGAGGATAGAGATGATAACATACCCTTATGGAGTGAATGATACATGGATGGTTTACCAACACTAAGAGAAATAAGGTAGTCATCTTATGAGGATGCTTTTATCATGAGCTATGAGTCATACAAGGTTGAGTTTGAAACCCAAGAGAATAAGCTCAGAGTTTTCTTAATGAAGATAGACTTGGAGCTGAAATGAGATAATAAGCGTGGAATATATGAAGATGTATGTCTTCAACATTACCTAACACCTAAGGATGTGAAGTGGTAATGAATGCTTTGGTTGAGATGCAGCTACCTAGTTTAGCTAGAGGCTAGAAAAGGTTGAGGTTGTGAGGCTAACCTTAAGTTTGGAAAAAGAGATAAGTTTGGCTAACAATCAGATGTAACGATGTCGGTTGATCAAGTTAGTAGTTGTCTGGTTAGCCAGCCTAGGCCTAGACGCAATGAAAGGATGGTTGTAAACCTCAGATGCACTTCTCTGAAAAGGAAGGTGATGAAACCCTGACTAGAGTGGTTTAGGGTTTCCGAGGAATCAATGTTGAGGAATCATGACAATATAGGAGATCATGATTTTAAGATCATCATACATCATGGTACTACAAAGATAGTAAGTGATAGTAGTACTTTGGATGCTTAAGACGAAGTTGCAGGTGGTATGTTGCCATGCATGACAGGAGGTGAAGGGTGAGCACCGGTAACCCAGTGGATTGATATAAAGGGTAAAGAGTTCCTGAAAGGGAATGGGAGTTCATCACCATGGATGTTGTCAAGATTCAATATGGGTTATGGTAGATTGCCTTACCTAGATGACATGAGAAAGGAAGAATACTCAAGGAAAGGATCCGGTTGAACTACATATAAGAGATAGATGGTTCGACTACACCATGATGTGAGTTTAAAAGTTCTGGAGTATGAACTAAAGGTTCACTTCCATAAGGTGGAAGTAGGTACATGAAGAACTTGATGTTAGTATAGTTTATAACCCCTAACTAATGGTTAGTACGATCCAGACTAGAGGGTCTGATGAGAGCATGTGTGCTCATTCAGGGTGATATCTAGAGATAGTTTTTGTATTTGGTAAGATGTGATGATGACCACCATAGCCAATATCAGGATGTAAAGAAGCTATGCAAGGGAGGTTGAGTCGCTCACCACTTCATTAAGATGATGTTGGTGAAGGGGGCCTCGCGAAGGTCAGAAAAGGACCACTGTGTGTGCAGATGAAGTCGCTTTGATCATGTAATGGCTGAAAGAGAGCCTAGGGGTGACATGAGTTGTGAGCTGATGCAAAGAATACTGGCATGTAGTTCACTGTGGGAGGATATGTGATGAGAAAATATGACCCCTCTAAGTTATAGCTAAGAGAGCTGAGTCCCCGATACAAGGGCCCTTTTGGGATGGATTGGTGGAGAAGGTTATGTTTGACCTTACCCCTCAGGATAAAGTAATGTGTGATGAGTTCCATGTGTCCAATTTAGAGCACTATGTGAGGTACCTGGGCCATGTGCTGAGCAATGAACCTAGTGAGCCCCAAGGGAGGATGAAATGACCTGAGTCACCTATGAGGTTTATAGATGCCAAGGTGAAAGAACTTAGAGAAAGGAATATGTGATGATAAAGGTTCTTTAGAAGCGCCATGGATAGGGAAAAGCCACATAGGGGGCAATGATGGACATGTAAAAGTCTTATCCTGAATTGTTTGTTTGCTTGATGGAATTTTGAGGACAAAATTCCTATAAGAGGGGAAGGATGTTACAACCCCATTTTTGGGTTCTTTTGTTGAGAAATGTAATTTCTCTTATTAAAGATATTTGAACAAATAATGATATAATTTGTTTTGAATAAATGGATTTCGTTTACAATAGCCTTGTTGATTGTTTTGTGGGCTTTATTGGCTATTGTGCCCAATAACAAGGAAAAGACAAAAGAAACTCCATTATTAAATGAGTAAATAAGAAAATGAGGAAAAGAAAGATGTAGAAACCTCTAGAAGGCAAAGGAATGTTATCCAATGTTGGATTTCGTGCCTCTTGGGTTCCTTGGGTCCCAAGGAGTCCAAAGTTGCAAAGATAACGCAACAAGAAAAGAAAAGATCAATTAAGTATTTCTTTATTAAGAAAGAAATTGAAAACAATGATAAAATGTGGGAAATGAGTGGAAAGAGGTATAATTGAGTTATCTTTGATGGATTTTCGTATCCATAAGGTTTCTAATGTCAAAAGGGATTCCAATAAGGGAGAGATAAAGAGAAATCCTCAAAAATATATATTTTAATAAAGAAATAAAAAGGATAATGAGAAATAATGGTTTTAGATGCATCTAGAAGGATAATGAATATCCACTAAAAAGGATTTCGAAATATTAAAGTTTCTTGGGGTCCAAGGAGCCCCAATGAAGAAAAAGAAAGAAAAAATGCCAAAAATACAAATTAAGAGGATAATGTGATACATAATTAATGGATTTTGTGGCATTGTTAAAAATGAGGTATTTTATACTAAAGGAAAATATTTTTTTCGTTGCCAATGAATTAAAAGCCAAGAACAAAGAGAATAAAAGAGGTAATTTTCAGATTTCCCTTTATGAAAAGGATTCCCTTATTAAACAAGAAACATTCTTTTTGCAAAGATAAAGAACTAACTACACGCCAAGGAAGCATGGTAGTTGTATGGGCAATAGGACTCTTTTGTTCGTTGATAAATAGACTTGTGAGTGTGTTGAACCCTTAAAACCTTGGATATATAAGAGTTGGGGCCCAAGATCTCACATCCGGGATGTTCCCAAGCACCATGCGTCCCCTTCCAACCCCATATCTTTTCTGCCCGCAACCACGAGGGATGGAGTGATCCCAGGGGCAATGCTGGGCCATGGACGGAGTGCTAAGGGAGTCCAGATGTCTCTTCAAGGCTGGATAGAAACATGGTTACCTATTTTCTAGAGGACCTTGCCCTGGTCACCTGCACCTCGCCTGTAAGAGGGCGGCGGTCGTGGACCAGATGCTCCAGAGACCAGTCATTTCAACCATGACTGGAGGTCTTTTTGGGTGTGATGGAGGGCGAGGAAGGGAGAGGGACCAGCTCGAGTGACCACCGGACCCTGGGAGGGGGAGATAAACCCCCCGTGGTCGGCCCTGTTGGCGACAGCCTAGGGTTCACAACGAAGGAGATGAATGATGACTATTTGACTGATATGCCCTTCCGACAAGTAAAGAAGCACGCCGTGGCCCAGGGGTATAAGAGTCATTCTATTATAACTAAAGTCGGCATGCAAGGTACGTGTTGGCTAAATGGACATCTATAAATCCCTTTGTTTTGATTATGACAAACATTTCATTCTTATTAATCTAACGAGCTACTTGAGTGTGCAGGATGACAAAGCAACAAGGGAAAATCCACAAGCTTACATATTTATATTTTCATGTAATGTAATCACTGTTGTAAAAACTTGTACAAAAATATAATGTACAAGTACTTAGAATTGCATGTAAATCAAGCGTTAGATTTTCCCTAGCTAAACACCATAGTTAGACAAGTCATCCCATTCAAATAAGATCACATAAGCACACTCATACATATAATTAGTGCCTAAATTGAAACATTGAAACAGGATCAATCTCGGTCGACAAACTCCTCGACCGAGACACTCTCAGTCGACAAACTCCTCGACCGAGAAAGATCCAAAGTAGCCGTTAGACACAACAGACAAGTTAGTTGGCAGTTGGAGAAAGACGTTGCAAATCACTTGTTCCAGAGTGCCTGTCGGTCGACAAAAGTTCGACCGAGTAGGTGTCTCGGTCGACCATTCCTCGACCGAGATTGTCTCTGACAGCAACTGTAGAATTAATTAATTAGCCGTTGTTAAAGCAACAACTTTGTACCTAACGGCTAGTTAAGCACTTAGAAACCCCTAGAAGTTGTCTAGAACGTCCTTAAGCATCTTAGGCCATTCCTATAAATAGGACAAGACATAGGACACTCAAACTCACTTGTTTACACTTGCTACACTTAAGAAATCTTTGAGCATACTTTGTGCAATCTGTTTGTAAGCAATTTGAGCATTGTGACAATTGGCCATTTCATTCCTTAGCTCATAATTCGTGTCCTATAGGCTAGTATCTCCTACCCAATGCAATCACAAGTTCACATACTTGGTTAGGAGATCTATACGCTTGATCTAGGCATATCAAGCCTTGGGCTACAAAGGATAAGTTGTAATTTATGTTTTCTTTCTTGTTCCCTATTATTGTTTGTACTCTCCTTGCTACTCCTAGGTTGGAGGCTGCGGATTGGAGAGGGTGAAGATCTTCTTGGCGAAGAAGGAGACTTTGAGCTACTTCAGAAGGCTGGTGCAACGGGAGGTTACTTCTAGAGAGGAAGCCTACTTCAAGGGGGAGCTTGGAGTTACTTCAAAGAAGGCTACCTCAAAGTTGGTGCACCTACTTCAAGTGAAGGCTGTTCAAAGGGTGTAAAGGAAAGTATTGTATTTTGTATAAATCCTCGAGAGGTAATAAAATAAATACTTTCAAATCCCGGTTGGGTAAGAAACCGGGTAGTGGACTGACAACTATAGTATTTGCTATAGTTGGAACCACTCTAAACACCTGTCTCTTTCTTCCAATTTCAATTGTGGTTGTTTGAATTTAATAAATTGTTAAAATAATTCAAAAACTCTATTCACCCCCCTCTAGTAGTTTTTCAATTGGTATCAGAGCAGGCTTCAAGGAACCCTAATAAGGTCTTGAAGAATGGAGGGTAGTGGTGATTACAATCACAACAAAAGGTGTTGCTTGGACAAAACTACAACATGTTGCAATTGGTGCTTAGGTACAAGCCACTCAACAACTGGATGCCCATGGAGATCTAAGAAGGAAGATGAGAACAAAGATTGTCTCATTGCTACAACTAGCGAGGAAGAAGAAGAAGAGGTAAGTCTTTTTTATTTATCTAAAGAAGAACTAGTTGCTAGCCTTGAAGAAACACATATTAAATATGTTGAATGCAAGAAGAAATTAAAGAAATCAAATAAATCAAATGATGAATTACATGCAAAGCTTCTTGCTATTACATCCGAAAATGAAGATCTTAAAAAGATCATTGAAGATCATGATATTGAGATAAAGTCTATAGAGGCAAATTGCAATCTACTTTCTTTAGAGAAGAATAATTTGCAAAGACAAGTGAATGATCTTCAAAAACAACCCATTTTATGCAATCATCTAGATTATGATTCTATTGTCAAAGAAAGAAATTCATTGTCATCTAATCTAGATCAAGCAAAACTAGATATCAAGAAGAGAATGGAAGAGATTGCCAAGTTACAACAAAAAGTTAGTAATTTGAATAATAATGGCATTCGTGATCAAATCTTAGATAATTCCTATCATCAAATTGGGAAAAGAGGACTAGGTTATAAGCCTAAAGAGAAGTCCTATCAACCTAGTTGGAGAAAGTCACAAACCCATCAATCTATATATGTACCTAAAGGAACAAATACATTTGTACCAAAGAACAACCTAGAACAAAACCATAGAAAAAGACTTGAGGTTGATTCTATATGTTGCCATTATTGCTTACGTCTTGGACATTACTCTTTTTCATGTCCTTATAAGAGAAAAGATGTCGATTTAGTTTGGGTTCCAAAACCTCCAAACTAAATGAACAGAATCAAGTTGAGATATGACCAAGGACCTTAGTTGCATATTTCTACGTCTATCTCAACTAAATAGGATAACAAATAAATATTTAAATTGCATAGTTATGTTTTATTTGGAAGCAATTAACAGTTTCAGAAATATTGTCGGTCGAGAGACTGTCGACCGAGACACTGTCGGTCGAGAAATAGTCGACCGAGCATGTCACTGATTTCCAGTCTGTTGCAAAAATTGCTGAATCTCCTTGAAATTAATGAAATTGCTTTATGATTGGATGTTTATTTTGGAAATCATCTCTACAAACCAAAAGTATGCTCAGTTTAATAAAAAAAAAATTTCATGTGATGAAATTATATGCTGTTATCATTACATCATGGATATACTTTCAATACTTTGTACGCATAGATAATGATAAATTGTATGCATGAATGCATGATAATATTCGGCAAAACAAAATGATTCATTGGTTATATACTATTGCTTGCAACACATAAGACAAATTAGTAGAATTGAGATATTAATTGAGCCTTCATTTAAGACTTATATCAAATAGAATGCTTCAACTTGATACTCAATCAAATTGTATGCATATATTATACTCGATATGTTCAATTTGAAAATCTGCAAACTTGCCTCTTGGTTAAAATAAAATTTGACCAAGGGGCGCTATGGTCGTAGTCAAATTCGACCTAAAATAAGTTTGACATAATAACTATTTGGATATCATTTTATGATTAAAAGTATAATTAATTTATGATCACAACTTGTCCAAATATTGTCAATAATAAACACAATATTACTCCCTTAGAAAATCTATATATATGCTCTACAAATATAGTCTATCATTTACATTAAATATCAGCTTCAAATTCGTACTCAGTAAGTCTGTCGGTCGACGAACTCTTCGACCAAAAATCTTTCGGTCAGCCCCCCTCTCTCGACCGACAGAATTTAGACAGACTTAGTACCGGACGTTATGTTTCCCGTTGGTCTTTGTGCTCGATTTCAATCACAACCTATGTACTCTCATTTTCTAGCAGTTAAACGAATTCTTCGTTACCTAGCCGGCACTACTTGCTTTGGTTTATGGTATCCAAAAGGACAATCCTTGGATTTTAAAGCTTATACTGATGCGGATTATGCTGGTTGTCGACTTGATCGCAAGAGTACTAGTGGTGGCTGTTTCTTATTAGGGAGAGCTTTAGTATCTTGGTTTAGCAAGAAACAAAATACGGTTGCCCTATCTACAACTGAAGCTGAATATATGGCAGCCGGGTCTTGTTGTGCTCAAGTTCTTTATATGCAACAAGTATTAAACGATTATGATTTTACTTTTTCATCTACGCCTATTTTTTGTGACAACACAAGCGCTATAAACTTAGCACACAATCCTATTTTACACAGCCGAGCTAAACATATTGAAATCCATCATCATTTTTTAAGGGATCACATCTCCAAGAATCATGTTTCCCTTCATCATGTTGATACGGAAGATCAATTGGCTGATATTTTTACAAAACCGCTTCCATTAGATCAATTTAACAAAATTAGGAAGCAATTGCTTATCACTCCTTTGGAAGATGTTTTCTTTGATATTTGTGCTACTTAAACAAAAACTCTTATTTACATCATGATATTTTGGCTTTTAAATGGACATCTTTTTCATTAGATTTGATGGGACATCTAATTAAGGGGGAGTTTTTATTTCTAAACGGATATCTTTTTGAAATGACAAAGGGGGAGAAATAAATATAAAACTAAAACTTTGAAAAACTCAATCATTGAGTTTCATAAATAAACTCTTGGCTTTACATTGAAAGTTGCTATATTCCCTAGTGAATTGGATTTCATGTTCCATAATTCAAGGGGAATAATAAGCACACATTTTATAAACAAGAGGAAAAGCTACAAAAGGTAATCTAAAGGTATGAAACTCATATGGTTTATATTTCCTTTATTTTTATATTTTGGAAATGTTTGTCATCTTCAAAAAGGGGGAGATTATTGGCTAAATGGACATCTATAAATCCCTTTGTTTTGATTATGACAAACATTTCATTCTTATTAATCTAACGAGCTACTTGAGTGTGCAGGATGACAAAGCAACAAGGGAAAATCCACAAGCTTACATATTTATATTTTCATGCAATGTAATCACTGTTGTAAAAACTTGTACAAAAATATAATGTACAAGTACTTAGAATTGCATGTAAATCAAGCGTTAGATTTTCCCTAGCTAAACACCACAGTTAGACAAGTCATCCCATTCAAATAAGATCACATAAGCACACTCATACATATAATTAGTGCCTAAATTGAAACATTGAAACAGGATCAATCTCGGTCAACAAACTCCTCAACCGAGACACTCTCAGTCGACAAACTCCTCGACCGAGAAAGATCCAAAGTAGCCGTTAGACACAACAGACAAGTTAGTTGGCAGTTGGAGAAAGACGTTACAAATCACTTGTTCCAGAGTGCCTGTCGGTCGACAAAAGTTCGACCGAGTAGGTGTCTCGGTCGACCATTCCTCGACCGAGATTGTCTCTGACAGCAACTGCAGAATTAATTAATTAGTCGTTGTTAAAGCAACAACTTTGTACCTAACGGCTAGTTAAGCACTTAGAAACCCCTAGAAGTTGTCTAGAATGTCCTTAAGCATCCTTAGGCCATTCCTATAAATAGGACAAGCCATAGGACACTCAAACTCACTGGTTTACACTTGCTACACTTAAGAAATCTTTGAGCATACTTTGTGCAATCTGTTTGTAAGCAATTTGAGCATTGTGACAATTGGCCATTTCATTCCTTAGCTCATAATTCGTGTCCTATAGGCTAATATCTCCTACCCACTGCAATCACAAGCTCACATACTTGGTTAGGAGATCTATACACTTGATCTTGGCATATCAAGCCTTGGGCTACAAAGGATAAGTTGTAATTTCTATTTTCTTTCTTGTTCCCTATTATTGTTTGTACTCTCCTTGCTACTCCTAGGTTGGAGGCTGCGGATTGGAGAGGGTGAAGATCTTCTTGGCGAAGAAGGAGACTTTGAGCTACTTCAGAAGGCTGGTGCAACGGGAGGTTACTTCTAGAGAGGAAGGCTACTTCAAGGGGGAGCTTGGAGTTACTTCAAAGAAGGCTACCTCAAAGTTGGTGCACCTACTTCAAGTGAAGGTTGTTCAAAGGGTGTAAAGGAAAGTATTGTATTTTGTATAAATCCTCGAGAGGTAATAAAATAAATACTTTCAAATCCCGGTTGGGTAAGCAACCGGGTAGTGGACTGACAACTATAGTATTTGCTATAGTTGGAACCACTCTAAACACCTGTCTCTTTCTTCCAATTTCAATTGTGGTTGTTTGAATTTAATAAATTGTTAAAATAATTCAAAAACTCTATTCACCCCCCCTCTAGTAGTTTTTCAGTACGTGCATGGGGAGCTAGTTTCCTACGTGGCACCTCCCTATTGGTTCATATGTATTTATCTTACAAAATTCATAACTAATCACTGGTATCTCAGATTTAGATAAGTTATATATGAATTCTGATCAGGAGAACTCAATTAATGCAATAAAAATATATTTAGAAACTAATTCCTCTTACAATTTGAAAAGTAATGGAAGTTATCAACTTTAATGGTTTAATGATTAAGAAACCCTATTTTGAGATGATTAATGTGTTTAGTAGGGTTTAATGGATGATTAAAGTTGATATTAACCTATTAATTGTAAGAAGGTATATTAAGAACAAAAAGGATGAACTTTGCACGTAATTGGTTAATTTAGAGTTTCATGCACATATATACATGCTTTAATGGGCCTTGAAACCCTAATATTAGTAATTGTGACTCTTAATAGATTAAAGTTGAGATATGATAATTCTAAGCTATTTCTAGTATGAAGATTCCTAATTGTAGATAAATACCCTTAATGTGGTAATTAGGATTTTCTAATGGTTAAATGTAGATTTAATGTGAATTAGACCATAATGAACTATGAGTTGTTAATCCGGAAGGAACCAAAGATGATAATTGGGACTAATGATCTTGTCATGAATTAAAAGGATAAAAATGGTAGATTCAATGTAAAAGAGGCATAATGGACTTAATGTACATTTAATTGTGCCTTAAATCAAGTTGACAAAAGAATATGGAGGCTTGCCGTGCTCCCGTCCGGGCGACTGGAGTGGTGATCGGAGGCGCGACGATTCCTCGCCGGCCGCGTCCTTGGTCAAATCTGAAACGAAGGGAGAGTGAACTGACTATTAATTCTGTTAACGGCGTGGCGGAATCTTCAGATCAGGTGGAAAAGCCTCACAACTGGGAGAGTATCAAGCCCAGAAGAAGTGGACATGCTACAGATCTGGAAAAGGTGGACGTCATTCTGTTAGATGGGAAGGTCGTTTATCCAAGAAGTGAGGCAGTGCAGAATGCTAGTAAGTGGACCAATTGTCTCCTAGGTTATGTGATCGACTTCCGGCCACATATCCCCTTTCTAACGAATCACTTCAGTAACATTTGGGGCGTCAGTGGATACTTCGAGGTGTTCAACAGAGGCGATGGTTTCTTTGTGATCAGATTTGAATTGTCGGAGGACCTGGAGAAGATACTTAACGGCGACTGGCATGTTTTGGACAGGCCCGTCATCCTCAAGAAGTGGCGGCCGGGCGAGAAACAATTGAAGACGACGCTGCAGGATGTTCCGGTTTGGATTAAACTGAAGGATGTTCCTATCGAACTATGGGATCAGAAGATGTTCAACAGGATTGGTTCTGTCCTGGGAATGCCTATAAGGATGGATGAATCTACCCTGCATCTCCAGAGGCTTGATATGGCACGAATCTAGGTTCTAATGAATAGAAACGCGAAGTTTCCAGATGAGATCATTATGAAAGATGAATGTGGGAATGAGCACTGCATTGCTATCGAATGTGATTGGATTCCTTACGTCTGCGGCAGTTGCGGTTACCTTGGGCACGATGAATGCTCTGTTCAGAATAAACATGTTGGACGTGGTTACAGAGGTCGACAGAATGAGCAGATATGGGAAGTCAAGAAGAAGACTGCGGATCCTGTGCTTGACAAAATACCTGATGATTTTATTTTGGAAGAAATTGAAGATATGGAGGAGATTAGAAGAGGCGTCGCTAGTAATTATCCCATTGAAATCATCGTCGAAGATGAGAACTTATCTGAACAGGTTAACAAGGGTTTTGGATGTGAGAATCCTGATGAAGGCATAGCTGGAAAGTCTGTTGGTGATGTTATCAGTTGTAACAATGAGTTCATATCTGTTCCTGGTACACCATCCTCGGTTATCACTTTTCCTAATATTTCTCCTGTTAGTGAAGGAAGTTCGCAGGCTTCTTCAAAGTCTATCAGTTGTGATAAAGGGAAAGGTAAGGCAAAGGAACCTCCTAAATGCCAAGCTAAACTGAATGTCAATGTGAGACTGGAAGATCTTCAATCTGCCCCGACTCCAAGAGAACTGAATCTAACTTCTACTGAAACTGAGGCTGACAGTACAACAGTCGTTAAGATCAAATGACTCTTCAATGTACCATCTCCTCTTAGAACGTTAGAGGAATAAGCAACAAGATTCTTAGCGTTCAAGAGGAGGTGAGAAGGGTGAACTGTGATGTGTTTGTCCTGATTGAAACAAAATTAAGAAGGGATAGATTAGAAAAGTCAATGAGAAAATATTTTGCTGAATATAATTGGATTTCTAATAGTAGGTCTCATGCTCTTGGTCGTATCATTGTTTTATGGAAGAATGATAACTGCACTATTACTAAATTCTCTGAATCTGATCAAACTCTGCATTTCTTGCTTGAGAAAGATGATGCAACCCTGAATATTACTGTTGTTTTTGGTCATAATGGGGATTATGATAGAGAAGGGCTTTGGTCTGTTTTGGAGCATTGTAGTAATTCTATTTCTGGTCCTTGGGTCATTATTGGAGATTTTAATGTTGTTCGGAGAAATGATGAGAAAATTGGCATTCTTCCCCCCACTAAGAAGTCCATGGATGACTTTAATAATTTTATGATGTCTAGTGGTCTGTTAGACTTGAACCTTGCTGGTCCTCGCTATACTTGGAAAAACAATCAAGATGGTGATAAGTTTATTTCTACTAAAATAGACAGAATCTTGTATAATCAGAACTTTCAATCCAACTTTGATGAATTTTATGGTGAAATCTTTTCTAATACTATCAGTGATCACTGTAGGATTTCTCTGAAGGTTGGTGAACCTATTAAAAGAAGCACTCCTTTTAGGTTTATCAACAGCTGGGTGAATCATGAAGACTTTGGGAAGATCCTCGATGAGAGTTGGAATATTCATGTTCAAGGCTATGCTATGTTTCGTCTTTATAGAAAACTGGAACATTTGAAAGTTAAGCTCAAAACGTGGAACAAAACTAATATTGGGAATGTGTTTGATAAGGCTGCTGAAGCAAAGTTCAAAGCCCTTGAAGCTCAGAAAAAGTCAGATATGAATCCTGAAGATGAGAGTCTTAGACTACAAGCTAATATCCTGAAAAGAGAAGCCAAGGATGCATCCATCAGAGAGGAAGCTTTGTATAGACAGAAGTCTAGGGCGATTTGGTTAAAGGAAGGTAATCTTAACTCCAAGTATTTCTATTCTTCTATGAAAACCAGGAGGTGCAAGAACAATATCAAAAGTCTCAATGTTGATGGTGATACGGTTAGGGATAGCCAAATTTTAAAGGATGTTATCGCTGACCATTATGAGAATATTTTTTGTAAGTTGAACGCTGGAGGTGTGTGGAAAGGGGAATGGAAAGGTATTAAAATTAGCCCTAGCCAAAATGAGTTACTTACTAAAGTTGTTACTATAAAGGAGTTGGATGATGTTGTTTCTAACTTGAATGAGGACAAAAGTCCCGGCCTTGATGGTTTTAATGGCTGTTTTTATAAGAAAACTTGGAAAGTTATTGGAGATGATGTTTTTGAAGCCGTTAAGGAGTTTTTTGTGAATAGTTCTCTTCTGAAAGAAGCTAATAGAACATACATTACTCTTCTTCCTAAAGGAGATGATAAATCATTGATCACTAATTGGCGGCCTATTGCTTTGTGCAATGTGTTCTATAAACTCATTTCTAAGATTCTTGCCAATAGACTGCAGGGATGTATCCCTTCCATCATTGATATGAATCAATGTGCTTTCATTAAAGGGAGAAATATCAAGGATGCTATTCTTCTTTCGAATGAGATCATGACTGATGTGTTTAATAAAAGTGGCAAAAATATGTGTGTCCAGGTTGACATTTCGAAGGCTTATGATTCTGTGAATTGGAAGTATCTATTTTCTGTGATGAGAAGAATGGGTTTCTCCTACAAGTGGATTAGATGGATTGAGGTCATCTTCAGTACTAGTTCCTATCAAATCCTTGTTAATGGAGAGGTAACCAGGAATATCTTTCCTATGAATGGTGTTAGACAAGGTGATCCTATTGCGCCCTATCTCTTCACCATTGCTATGCAGGGTCTATCTGAGATGATAAAGAATGAGCCCAACTATGCCCCTATCCAGGTGTCTAAGAATATGAGCTGCTCCCATCTTATTTTTGCAGATGATCTCATCATGTTCTCTAAAGCTGGTAATGACAAGGCTGAGAATATGAGGTCCTTGCTGGATGATTTTTCTTCCTTGCCTGGCTTATGTATTAATAAAAACAAGAGTATGATTCTTATGAACCCTACCAATGATACGGAGGATATCTCCAATATCTTGGGCATAAAGATTGGCAAGTTAGAGGATGCTAAATATCTTAGCCTCCCTATCTTTCCTGGTAAACTCAATAAGAATTATTGTGGTAGACTAATTGATAGAATCAATAGAAGAATGGAAGGGTGGAAATCGAAGACTTTGTCCTTGGCTGGTAGGGTAGAGCTGGTTAAATCTACTTTATCTACTTTACATCTTTATTGGATCCTTTCCTACCCTCTGCCTAGCTCTATCTTGGATGACATTGATAGAATATGTCGTAACTTCATTTGGGGGGACTCTGAGATGAAATCTAACCTTCACCTTATAAAATGGGAGAATATCACTTTACCTAAAGCTGAAGGTGGTCTTGGTTTGAGGAAGAGCAAAGAGGTGGCAGAAGCTTGCATCATTTTAAATGCTTGGGATGTAGCATGGAAGAAGGATTCGTTGTGGGTTAAATGGGTGAATGAGAAGTACTTAAGGAAGGAAACTTTTTGGAGTGTTAATGTGTCCTCTAATTTTTTGTGGATGTTCAATAATCTCATTCGTATCAAGGATGTTTTGCTGAATTTCTTTGAGATAAAGATTGGCAATGGGGTTAGTGTTGATATTTGGAAAGATCCTTGGCTTAATGGGAGATTCCTTTATGATTTTTTTGAGCTTAATTATTCTATTCGTGCTGGGTTACCTAACGGTGCTAAATTGGATACTATTATTAAAAATGGTTGTTGGAATATCAAGGATACGAGGTGCTCTAAGACTTTGTTGGATATTCTGGGAAATGTGCATATTTATAAGGAACAAGATGATAGCTGTTATTTCAAAGGACAGAAAGAGGTAAGGCTCAATGTTATTTGGGACCATATTAGATCTAAAGGTGAGAAGAAATACATTAACTCGTGGCTTTGGAAGACTAAAGCTAGTATGAATTCTAAGTTCCACATGTGGAAGGGTATCCATAATAAGCTTCCTACTACTGATTATTCCAGAAGAAGGGGGATTTCTGTTGTTTCGATCTGTTATCTCTGTATGAATGACTATGAGGACACGTTTCACATTTGCTTTGGTTGTAGCTTCATGAAGGAGTTATGGAATAAAGCCCTGGATAAAAATTTAATCAGTCTTATTCCTATGAATTGGGAGAGCATCATCAACTTGAAGAGTACTAATGCTGGTGTTACTATTCCTAGTATTCTCTATCATTCTTGGCTTGAACGAAACAGAAGGGTCCATGATAACATAAGCAAGGATGTGACTACGCTTTAGAGGATTATTGAACATGACATTACTCTTATTACTCAATGATTTTTTCTGGTCTTCTGTTGATGATGGTTTTTCTTCTTTCTATCAGGTTGAGAAGCAGATGGCTATATTCTTTGTTTCTTGAGATGATGTCCTCTTTTCTATCTGTTGCTCCAGTAGGTCCAGGTGTGTTGGTTTTCCTCTGTTGTGTGGTGAGGCATGTTGGATTCTTGTATGTTCGTTATATTGTTGCTGAAGGATGTGAAGGTCAGATTCTGGTTTCTGCTGGTTGGGCCTTATTTTCTGTTCTGTTTATGTCTGTCTATGGATGGAGGTCTGTGCTTCGGGGCTGGTTTTCCTCTGTTCTTCAATTGATGATTGGAAAGAATTTTTTTTTGAAGGATGTGCTGTCCTACTTTTCTTCCTTTTGGATGGTTCTGAGGATAGGGCCTTTGGTCCTGGTTTTCTTGCTTTGTCTGCGGATAAAGGAGTTTGGCTCTGTGCATGCTGGGAATGATGTTAGTCTGCTGAGTTTGCACACTCCTTGCTTGTTAATAAGTTATGCAAGTTTTGATGGTTTTGCTCTGTTTGGTGATGGTTGAGTCTCCATCCTACGATGGATGTCGACGCTCCCCTCTCACCGTTATGAAGGTTGTAGTAGGGTCGAGTCACCATCTTGTGGGATGTTGACGCTCCCCTCCCTTTCTATAATGTTGTGTTGGTTGAAGTGAGGGTCGAGTCACCATCCTTCATGGATGTCGACGCTCCCCTCCCTCCCTATCATGGTGTTTGCTGAAGTTTGAGCTGTGATGTGTTATTTTCTGTCCCTGTTCTTCTTGGTGGCTGTTATGGCTGTTGGCTGTCTTTCTCTCCTCTCATTGCTTTATGCAATGATGGGTGAGTCTTTCTGCTGGTCTATGGTGCTCTGTCCATTGGAATTTCTTATGCTGATCTGCTGGCTGGGTCTTGAGCTGCTGTCTTTTGTCCATTTGTTGCTCTAGCAAGTTTCTACTGGCTGGGTCTTCCTTGTTGTTCTGTTTATGACTGAAAGAGGATGGAGGATTAGGAATGTTGTTTGTTGTTGGGTTCCTTTATTTTTCAAACTGCTGGTTTTGTTCTACTCCCCTCTCATTGCTTTATGCAATGAGGGTCGAGCTTTCTTTTGCAGAAGTTAGTTGCAGGATGAGTTGTCATGATGGATTGATAATGTCCTTCCCTAGCTCCTGTTTCTTAGAAGTTTGGTCTGAACTTTCATCGTTTTGTGATGTTTGAGGCAAGGGTCGAGTCACCATCCTGTGGGATGTCGACGCTCCCCTCCCTTTCTATTGTTGTGATGGTTGAAGTGAGGGTCGAGTCACCATCCTTCGTGGATGTCGATGCTCCCCTCCCTTCCTATCATGGTGTTTGCTGATGTTTTTTGAGTTGTGATGTGTTATTTTCTGTCCCTGTTCTTCTCGGTGGCTGTTATGGTTGTTGGTTGTCTTTCTCCCCTCTCATTGCTTTATGCAATGATGGTTGAGTCTTTCTACTGATCTTTGATGCTGTCCGTTGGAGTTTCTTATGTTGATCGGCTGAGGTTGTCTAGCTGGAGGAGTTGGAGTGTTTTTGTTGATCAATTTTTTTCCTCCCTCCTCTTTCTTCTCCTTCTTAGCATTCACTGTATAGTTTTTGTTTCTTCTTTTTTCTTCCTCCATTTTCAGTTGAAGATGGAATGCATTGTACAGAAACCAAAGAAAAATACAAAAAAGCAACACGAGTTTTTGACCGACCAAAAAAAAATTTGTGCCTTAAATCGAAAATTAGGGTTATATGTTGTTAAAAGGTAACCTTAATATATTTCATGAAGAATAGATGAGACAATTAGGGTTTGTGAGTAATTGTTAAAATTAGGGTTTAAAATAGTAAAAATAAAGTGAAACCCTAATTGCAATGGAAACCCTAAAAGTGGACTAGAAACCCTAGGAAGCGAGCTAGGTTTAATAGATCTTGATGGCATGATTAATAATAGGAAATTGTATGCATATTTCAAGATCTCATTATGTGCTTGCTTTCCTATTTGGATTTCTTGATTGGTTGGATTAATTCTGTCTCAAATTATCCTGACAGGTATGTGGTTATGCTTATGGCTAATCGCTTTAGTTTCACGGTGATTCCCAAAATTTTTATCAGTTGCCTAAATATAACTGCTTGGATGGCTTTTATTTCATGCAACTATAAAGTGACTATGATTATCACTATAAGTATAGATACATGACTAGCTCAGATCCTGGTCCTCCTCTGTGGCTTTGTTAATGATGAAAAGGGTAACCTGGTAAAGGGTCTACTTGTTAAGTGGGACCATCAGGTTATCAAGAGTTAGAAATTGGGCAACCCACGTGTAGTGCCATGAGACTCTTTAGCACACCATGAGTTAAGGAGTGGGCTACCTATGGGTAGTTCCATGTGACTCAACCCTATAAATTGATTCACTTATTAGGTAGGATCATGAGGGGTTTAATGGGGATCTAACATAAGGAAGGTAGCATCCAGGTCCACTGCAGAGACAGCGCAGAGGCTAGGGTATAGATGGATTGAGAAGTTATGCTGAAAATATAAAGTTGTTTGTTTAAATCATAATTGACTGTAGTATGTTGTTACAGTTAATTACACAATTATTGTTTCCCCCCACATACCATCATAATTCATTTTTGTTGACTGATATTTTGTTTGTCGGTGTTTTAGGTACAAGTGAAAAGAAAAAATAGTGAAGTGACATATGTGGAATTTAATGAGAATTAAAGTGCTAAAGAGGATTAGTTAGAATAAACTCTGGATGTGGATAGAAGTAGATATCCAAGTTTTTGAAAAATGTATGCAAAGTTTAATTTTATTACAGCCTTCCAATTTAGTTAGTAGAATTTGATAATTATTATGGATTATTTGTCGAGCCTTTGATCTGGAAATTGGGATAACAACTCTGACCTCTTGGTCTCCCTTAATTGGGGTTTACTGGGAGGCAGGGTCATTACACAACATATTTAGAGTTGATCTGGGAGAAACAACAAGAGACACACCTTGTCTTTATTTGTACATGACATGTAATTGTCCAGAAAGGGCTCGCAAAATAAAGAACACTTTGTGTGTAAGTTTCCATAGGCCTTCATCCCCAAACTACAAAGCAAAAGACACAACCTGTCGTCATTAAGACACAGTGTGTCTGCACGTGCAAAGGCCAAAGAATCGACTTTCTTCCCAAGCACACAACCATGTGTTTATTAACACACAATGTGTATAACTTGCCTAGGTCGACTTCAGTTGCAAGAACACAACATGTCTTCACTGGAACACACCATGTACCTATTGTGAAAAAGTAGTTTAAACATTAGTTGCAGTATGCCACACAACATGTCTTCACAAGGACACGACATGTCTTTATCCATTTCTACAGATTTTGAAAGTAATTTCCATCATTTTAAAAAAGAATGCAACCACTTGGGGCGGTTATTTCTCGTCATTTGGAGCATATTTCGACTAGAGAGAGTTTTACAGCAAATGAGGGGCAAATTTGGAGAAGAAGAGAAGGTTCCTTGAGTGAGAACCCTTATTTCTTCATCATCTCTTGTCTCTTTCTCCTCAAAAAGGTGTAGCAGAGCTTCTCTAATTGGACAAGCTTATCAGGAGGGAAGATAGCTCGAGTTGGACCTACCACAAAGGTGGAACTTTGTCCTAAAGCTGGAGTTTTAATCCTTCCACTTCATTCTTGGTCACTCTTGTGCTTTTCTTCTCTCTAATCATGAAAAATTCTGAAATTTCTGTAATGTGCATGTGCTTTTTTATCATGCATGAGTAGAACCCTTGTTCTTGGGCATGGGAGAGTAGATTTCATGCTATAGCTCATGTGAAGTCCTAGTTTATATCATATGCTAATTATTTTTCTTCTCCATGAGTTCCTATGGTGTTTTACTGCTTGTATGCTTGGCTATCCACCTTTTATACATATTTTATACTTCTTTATGCTATTCAGGAGAATGTGTGAGGAAGTAGGGAGGTGATATCACGACAAAATGCTCTTAACCAAGGGAGTGGCTAGAGGATGTTGAGGGTATAAGGTTACGTTCGGATCTAAGAATAGGCACGAGAATGCTATGTGAAGATGACAACTATCTCATGTCACCTGGAGGTTCATGATGACAACAACCTCCTTGCAGATTAATGACATTTTTTAATTTTGTAGTTGCACATTACATGATAGTATGGTAGTGAAATCTTATGTCCATGACATTCTAAAATCTGATCTTAACCTTTAAATTTAAGCTTTTGTTGTTACTTGTCTTTTAGTTGATTGTAATCAAACTCAATTGTTGTAGTCTGACTTAGATTGTTGAAAACTAGTTCTTTTACACCTAGCTGGCCTAGCTCTCTATAGATCGACCTTGACTACAATTGATCCATATGCTTGTGGGTGATTGACGAGTTGAGACATATAAGAATTAAAACTCATTTTCCTTGGGAAGTCAACATTAACATAGCCTCACTTGATGATTTCTTTAAAACATATCACATCATAGATTTAATAATTGAATTAAACTCTTGTCAAATGTAGGAAAATCTACTTGGCTTGTAGCTCAATCAAAAAAATAATGTTTTTGAAGATATTTATCAACATTATATTAAGAACATGAAACAAACATGACTCCATATCTATCACAGTCGAATGACCATCAATTTATCACTTGGAGATAGATAGATTAACATTATGCAAAATTTGATCATGTAAATTTCCAAAACAGTGTGAATGTTAGATTTCAAATTAGCCAAAGTATATAGGTATATATGATCGTCTAAAATAATAGACAACATTCATGAAATCTCCATTGTAATGTATCACTATAATAGTAGGATAAGAGGTTATGTTCCTTCTTATCTAAAGATTAATTTAAATTAGACTTACAGTCTAAAAAAATTATTTATAGGTGATTTTTTTTATTTTTGAGAAAATATATGTATGTACACAATTAGCTGAAACTACAAATCTCCATTATGATATTAATTGAAATTTCTAATCACACATGCAAAGGTTGTGTAGTTATGTTTTTCACATTTTTATGCTTTTTGTATGGTTTACTCCTAATAACCCACAAAAACTAAGAGCAAGATTTGATCTTGATCATGTGAAGAGAGAAGATAGACAAGATGCCCTATGTGTATAGCTCCTCTATGTGGTTGGTTTAGGGTGTAACAATGGATACATGAGAATATCTATTTTTCTAAGGTTAGAATATCCTTATTTACATCAACATTCACTTCATTGTGTAGAAGATAACTTGTTTGGGGAGACTCCAACTATCACTGAATGCATGTAGAATCCATTATGCCAAGACCCTTACAAGAATATGCCTAGACACCTTAGTGAAATTACTGAAGTTTGACTACGGTCCATGTGATTATCCAATGTAAGACATATTGACATGCGTGTTATGTTTTGAAGTAACATACCACACATAAATCACATGTTAGATCCTCAGAGGTAATCACACGATTGGGGATGAAAATATGTACATACCTTAGTGAAGCACAAAAACATATATGGCATGCACATTTTTTAAAAAACAATTAAAGTTAATTGGGAAGACATAAGAACTATAATACAAAATAATACATGAGAATTATAAAATGAAGAAAGTAATGAATAATCACAAAGTCCCATACAATCATTTATCCCAATAGAATTATAATTTTTAGAATAACATTTTTAACATAAAATTTTAATTCTTAGATTTATTTTGATCAATTGTTAAAACAAAACAATAATCAAATATGAGTAATATATCTAACCAATATATTTATTCTAACTTATTAGTTGTCTATAAACAAAATAATATGATCATGGGGCTAGCTGCTTGAAGGATTTTAGACCCATTTCACTTTCTAAAATAGTTTATAAAGTAATCAAAAAAATTATGGCTAACAGAGTGAAGTTTATTCTTCCTACCCTCATTGATCACAACCAGATGGATTTTATTAATGGGAGGAGAATTGGAGATGCTATCATCTTAGTCAATGACATCTTTGTCACGTTTGTAGGCTCTCAAAAAAACATGTGCATCAAGGCGGACCTGGACAAAGCTTATGACACAGTTAGAAGGGATTATATCCTTTTTCTTCGTTTCAAAATGGGATTTCCTCTATGTTGGTGAGTGGATCAGTGTGACATTCTCTTCATCTTCCTACATTGTTTTGGTGAATGGGAGTCCTTCTAAGCAGTTTACTGCCTCTAATGGAGTGATGCAAGGAGATCCATTATCCTGTTTCCTCTTCATGGTATCAATTCAAGGTCTCACATCGATTATTAATGCTATTGTGAGATGAGGAGAGTTGAAACCCCTCTTTGCATCTGAGGAGAAGTGATTCACATATTATTTTTATAGACGACATTCTTCTTTCTACTAAAGCTGATAACCAAAATGCAACTTGTTTGAAAGACATTCTTGAGACCTTTAGTGAGATTTCAGGTTTGAAACTCAATAATGTGAAGAATCAGATTGTTTTGAGTAAAAGTGTTCAAGAGAACAACATTGTGTCTATTTTGAACATTGAGGAACACTTCCTGCCTATTAGATACTTGGGCTTACCCTTATTTACAAGACATTTAACAAAAGGAATGTGTTCACCAATCATAGACAAGATTAAAGGAAGATCTTGGTGTTAGATCTATAGAGGATTGGTCAATTGGTGGTCTTCTTAAAAATCTTTGGAGCTTAGCCACTGATAAGAAATCTTTGTGGGTTAAATGGCTTCATGAGAGATATGTAAAAGATGAGTCTATATGGTCTGTTAAGGCAAGAAGTAACTCATCATGGCTTTGGAGGAGAATGTTGAGTCAAAGAGACAACTTGTTATAGGAGATTGATTCATGTTTGGGAAGGGGTAATAATTTTTTGTTGTGGAGAGACCCTTGGTTAAAAGGTAAGATGAAACTCTTTGATGTAGTGGATTCCCAACTGGTCTTCAGAATGGGAAGGTGTCTGAATTGCAAAGTCAGTAGTTGTATAGCTAATGGCTCATGGTCCAATGCTAGTTTTAGAGGATACAAAGCTCTCTTGAATGTCCTCATTGAGCCAGGGGAGTCTTCTGATATGGAGGATTGTATTCATTTTAAAGGTAGTTCTAATTTCACTCTAAAGGATGGTTGGGAGATTTCTAGAAATAAATATCATAAAGTTAGTTGGGGAAAGTGGATATGGTCAGGAAACACTCCTCGAGGATGTTGTATTGTTCTTTTGAAGTTTTTTCTGAGAAAGTTACCCACTATAGATTATCTTAAAAGAATGGGTTTTCAGGGTGTCTCTAGATGCCCGTTTTGTAGGATGGGTGTGGAAGCTTCTACCCATATTTTCTTTGAATGTGTTTATGCTAGGGAGATATGGAGATTGTTTGAAAGTAAATGTGGATATATGTTGTACTCTCATGAAGATCTACTTATCTCGAAGAAGAAGATAAAATCCTAGCTATCTTTCTCATATACACGATATGGAGAGAAAGGAATGGAAGGATCTTCCTAGATTACAATAGATATACCAGAGTGATTTTGGATAGATGTCTCAATGATCTCAAAATTTTGTACATTTAATCTTCATTTTGATGTATAATTTTTTGTTTTTTTCTTTTCCTTGCCATTTGTACATGTTTTGATTGCACCTAATATCACTGCATAACCTTTTTCTTGAGATGAGTAAAGAGGCACAACACCCTATTCTCCACCAAAAATACTTATGTGTTGTCTTTTAAAACAACAATACATAAAATCATATCATAATATTTCTAATATTTTATAATAAAATAAATAAATAACATTAACTTATTTAATTCAAACGAGATTGATCTTAGTGCAAAAGATTCAAAAAAAGATTCGAATAAGAAATAAGCTTTGGGCTCTAGAAATTATAATAGAATAATATGTTGGTATGTATGCCCTGAGAGCCAATCATGGGATGATTGATGGGATACATTAAGATTGATTTGATAAACATCAAAGGCAAGCTACCAATTCTTTCTGGTTCAATCGTATGAGATAGTGATAGAACAGATTGAATGTCTAGAGAATGATAGTACTCAATGATGTATGCCTTCAGGTTCAGGACCTAAACAATGAGATCATACGGATGCTAAGAGTTTGTACATTCTCATTATGTCCCTAGTCAAATGTCATTGTGGAAGGTAGATAGACAGCAATGACACACAAGACTAGATTGTGGTGTTGGTTGATGACAAAATCTCATTAGTCATGATATAGAGATGTCAAACCAAACACATAGGTACTTGTTAGAGAACAAGTGTACCAGATAGACCCATCGTGAGTTTGACACATGGAACCATGACATGGTAGTCACAGTCAGTACTTACAGTGATGGTGGTGAGTGTGATTCTTTGACCTGAAATCACTACACTCAATACATGTCATTGGGCACACTTTGACATCATCAAACACAGTCCTGAAACATGGGTTGTTATAAAGGTGATGATTGGGTGGCTTTGACACATGGGGCTTTTGAGGGGTGAGTGATAAATATGGGATTTGTCCCTCCTAAGGGAGTTTGATATCCATGGCCACTTGATGAGTAGGATTGAGAAAGGCGTGCATGCATGTGTGAATCAGTATGTGATATTGATGTCATACATATCTATTCCAATCTACTCTGAGATCTAGAAAGTGAATGAACGTTGATAGGATGACTGTTCCATGCCTCGAGTTCATTTGGGATATCAGTGACAAAGGAATTATACATTCACTGTAACACCATTCATGGATTGTAGGATTGAAAGTTGTTCTCCAACTTTCTATTTCACTTGGGTAGCACTGATGTGTGACTAGGCACCGCTCTTTGCTTGTGAAGTCATAAGTGTTATGGACTTTCACTGCCAACATGAAATGGACCTGCAGGGTCACACACATAGGATTTAACTTGGAAGAGGAGTTTTTTCCACAAACAATGTTTAGATTGATTACTAAAGGTGTTTAATAGTTTAATTAAACACTCAATTAATTGATAGCTCAATGTCATAATGTTCAAGGTCTTGGCCACATTGATTGGAGTATCAGATTGATTGAAACTGCAATTGACTAATTTTGCACAATCTGTACTCCCAACTGATCGGCTCATATGATGAACTGATCTGCTCAGCTTGGTGAACCGATCGGCTCAGGTTGTGAGTCGATCGGCTCATGGACATGATGAAATGATTGCTTCAAGTGTTGAAATGATCGGTTCAACTGATGCAACCAAGCAAGTTGGGAAAGTAGGATTGGTGAGAAATTTCCTTTCGTTTCACTTGCCCAATTTGATTGGAACAAGGATTGGTATTTGATACCAATTAGAAACAAAAGAGGAAATGTCAATCGGGAACTGACAATGACCACGAACCAACCGATTCAGAAGTGAACCGACCATTTCATGGGTCCCAACCGATCGGTTGAGGTGTCAACAGACCGACTCAGGTCCCCAATCGACCATTTCAGAAATGAAACGATCGGTTCAGGTTGTGCAATTGGTTGTTTTTGTGGAAAATCTCAAACCCTTCTATTCCTGCTTTAGTCCCATATTTCCGGGGATAGAGAACCCTATCCCATGACCCTCCTATATATATAGGGGTATTGGGGGCTTCTCAAAGAACAACTCAGTGCAACCAGTTGCTCTGTAAAGTTGTCGTTCTCTCTGGTTTTGGTAACCGAGAGAGCCCGAGCAAGTGCTACCCGATAAGGGAGGCACAACAAGGGAAAGACAATTGCAAAAAGCGACTGGTGGAAGTAGAGTGTGTCGGTGACTAGTACACTGACAGGAGGGTGTGAATCCTTCCAATTCCTTGTGAGACAAGGAGATTTGAGTTCCAGGTGGTCTGTGTGGACTACTTCAGAGGCGGGAGATTTTTGCCGCTCGGAGGACAGCTGTCAATCCTGACAGT
This sequence comes from Alisma plantago-aquatica, assembly GCA_963693085.1. Classification (NCBI taxonomy): domain Eukaryota; kingdom Viridiplantae; phylum Streptophyta; class Magnoliopsida; order Alismatales; family Alismataceae; genus Alisma; species Alisma plantago-aquatica. Next base: position 1,118,119,806 of record OY856409.1, on the reverse strand, counting down.
CCCTGTGAGACCAGGAGTCATCAATCCCAGTGCGACCAGGAGTTGCACAGACACCGTCCAAGACCGGAGGTGAAGACTGCGCAAGCCGCGAGGTATTGTCGTCGAGCAAGCCTCGGGACAAGGTATGATTCCACAAACCATCCTTTCCTATTGTATAGACGTTGACGCATTTCCTTGTTTTGGGTTTGGGGGAGAAAATTTTTATTTCTGCTGCCTTCTCTGCCTCCCCTAAAACCCAACAGTGGTTTCAGAGCCACGTCAACTGCTCTATACTTTAGGATTATTGATATGATCGATTTTGATTTGTCACCTTTATTTATTGCATACGATGCGAATAAAATTGGCTTTATGCATGTCCAATCCTAAATTCACAAATCCCAATTTACATATATGATATGTATTATAAATGCACTCGATATGTGTCGCCCTTAAACGAGTTTTTTGGTGGATGTATAGCGTGGTTATGGCCAATAAACCCTATCTGTGTATGGTTGTATGTGGTTGCTTGCATCTCGGTCTGCGCACCGATCTTCCTTCTCCTATTCATGATGTAACTCGAAATAATTTGAGATTTCTTTCCTACCTTTGCTCCCCTCGAATGTAGCTCGAGGTTTCTCTTTTTACAATGTAAAATAGGATAGAATTTTATTTCCTATTATGTCAAAGAACAGAGGACATCTTGACGACAACTGAGACGATCGGTTCAAGGCGTGAACCGATTGGTTGACATTCGAGACGATCGGTTCAAGGAGTGAGTCGATCGGTTGATGACCGGTTCGAGGAGCGAGACGAGCATGTGGCGGCCATGATGAGATGCATGACGATCAGGTGAACCGATCGGTTGGAGGAGCCAACCGATCGGTTGGTGGCACCCAGCCGACCGGCCTAATGGCGAGTCGATCAGTCATGTGATGAGTTGATCAAACCCAGAAAGGCAAAGCTTAGAGTTCATCTTGTACAGGTTGCATGTGATGTAGACCTAGATGACCGTGATTCCTCTTGGCTCGAGGAATTACATTAGGATGGCCATAATCATTGCTTTTATCATTTTGCATGTTTTCTTTGGGATATAGCATGTATATGATGCATACTATATATTGTGGTGATTGGATATGTATATATATATATAAACCAAATCCCTCATTAAATATTAAGTTTTAGATGCCTTCCAAATGTGACACACGTGAAAAGCTTGATCGACCAAGTGTGGGCACGCCCTAGCATGGTGCACCATCTATCTCATGGAAGCGTGAAGGATGGATATGTGGGTCTACCCTAGTAGGGTGCTTTTTCATCTTGTTTACTTTGGGTCGGACTTAACAAGGTGATCTAGATGGGATCTACTACCTTGAGGCATGGAGGTGATCATGGTAAGGAGTTGCATATGACATCTTATCAAGAGTTGCATATGATGCAAATGGCAAGAGTTGTCCACCTGAGAGATCTAAGTTGTGGGTGATAGCCCTAGCTGGTCCATGACTTTGAGGATTTTAGGATCTTGCCCACTAGTAGGTTGTACACTGCAATCTTCTGAATTGATGGTGAGGGCTATCAATTTGAACTAAAATAGTGGGAGCGATAATTAATTAAAGGCCTAATTATATCGTCATTTTTCAAATCAATCAAATAAGTCAATAATAAGTTTTTGGACTAAAATTGCATATATTTCCTTTTGTACAATAAATGGTTGATCAACAATAATCACTTATTTGCGATCAGTCTTTGAGACCAACAAATTAAATGGGGATTTTTCCACGACTGGTTAGGACATTGAGAAGTGTTCTCAATCGTAGAGTGAAAGCTCTAAGTCCTAGTTATACCAGAACCAGATGAACTCGATCCCACCACATCAATGGCTGAAAATATGCTTATGGAAGAATACCGAGGATGACATTGATGAGGAGTGCTTGATGTTGTGTTCTCTGAACTATCAGTTGCAAGGACAACATGAAACATATGATGTCTCCAAGACATTGTCCTAGTATGTCATGACAGAAGGAGATCCAGTAAGGTATTCACACACTCAATATGATTGGGTATGTGGAAAGACCTGACTAAGAAGGATTCCCTCTGAGCCAAGAGTTGGCTATTGGGATGATACTGCAAATGTTGTGGGAATCATACAGTTCATGATAAACTACAACATGAACAACTTTGACAAGTGTTGACAAAGTTGTTGGACGTGTTGAGGATAGTAGAGGCAAAGATGAAGAAAGACTAACCCTAATATTAGATGAGATCAATGAAAGGTAAGTCTTGAGGGGAAAGGGCAAGGGCAAAGCAAAGAAGTGTTCTGATGCTAGCCAGCAGCCCAAGTTGTCTTCAACCTCAAGGCACATGGGGAAAGGATGTATGAGGGAATTTCCCTTTATATCTGGAAGAACAAAAGAAGACGAATGAGGGGATGGAGATCTCCACCTAATGTATCATGAAATGAACCACTTCTTTATCTGAGGTATATGATACCAAGATATGGATATGTCATATATGATATGCAATATCCACAAAGAAGTGATGGCCTTTGTGAAAGGACCAAGAAAGGTGTACCCATCATTGGAGCAAGTGTTGCTGCCATAGATAGGAGTACCTTTTAGTTTATTTCATCCTAAACGACACGAAATAGAGTTGATAACTGCTATTTCATATTTTCCAATAGATAGAAACACCTTATTTTGCATATTGTATGACAATGATAGCAATTAAGTTGATGTTTCAATCTCAAAGATATGAACTTTGTGGCAATGCCTTGTTTATCTTGTGGTACTTGATATGCATAAGATAAAATGATACCTAAATTTATTGATAACTCAAACAATCAAATTAGCATCAATCATGAGAGATTCATTTCTAGTTTCCATATGATGGATAAATCTAGACTCTTTTGGTTAGAGAACCAGTAAGAGACATGAATATCTTGGACATGATTAATCAATCTTCACTAAAGGTAGTGGGAGAATGATTATCCTATTAGGTATGATACATGTGATGTATTTACATACCTATTGGAACAAATGCAAATACTTCAAATGGTATTTAGAGAAATACCAATATGAATATCTTAAAGTGTTCAAGATTATCATAGATGAAGTGAAAATTTGATAAAGTGTTAATTCTTGATGAGATCAATGAATGAAATACTTGGACCAAATGTTTGAGATCCTTATGAGTGATTATGATAGTGTATCATAGTGAACTCATGATTAAGGCATGGTGATGTCTAAATCAAGAAGGGATCATACTCTAAGGAGTTAGATAATGATTATCAAATAACTAAATTCTTCTTAATAAAAGAATACCCCTCACTAATAAAAGAAATTAAGAATCACAAGGGTTGTGAATTCTTATATCCTTACACCTCAATTATCTATGTGATTAGTTGTTCATGTGATGAGTCAACTAACTAGATGAATATGAGGAACCAAATTTTGAGTTATGGTTTATGACCATTCCATCCTAAATGACATCCATGTGAACCATAAGGTATGACCTTGATGGTAGCACCCATCAGAATAAAATCCATAAGTGCAAATAAGTCTTAAGCATTAAGACACATGGATAACATTTTGAGAAGGATGATGCTTGTTGATTGCAACTTAATGACTAAGACATTTGACATATGGATACCTAAAACCACATTCCCATGAGGAATAAAACAAGGATGTGTACGTGACACAACCTATAAGGTTTATGAATCCACTAATTCTAATGAAGTCTATAAGTTACAATGGACTAACTAATGTGATTGATTGAGTACAAGAAACTCAGAATTGGATCTTTACTTTGATGATATAGTCAAAAGGTTTGATTGATATGTCAAAGATAAAGAAGGGATCTATGATTTAGTGGGAGCGTGTTCACATTCCACATGTTGATGTGAAATGGAAATGTTCTAGAATGGAAATCCAAAAGTGGAAATTATCTCAAAGGAAGATAGAGATGTTTCCTATGTGATAGGAATAGAGATCTATAGAGATAGTTCTCAAAAACCTCTTGACCTGAAAAGAAAAAGCATACATTGGAAATCTATACTGAAGGGTTCAGTATGCACAGATTCAGTGGAGAAAAAAAATTGTCCATGTTACATGGAGTTAGTATCCCAAGGCCAAGTGTCCAATTCTTATGAAGAATGGGAACACTAAGAATAGATGTGGATCTATCATGTATGTAATCATCCCATTATCTTGCATGGCAAGAAAAAAATGCATTCATCATCTTGTATGTATGACATAGCAATATGATGTGCTCATCCTGATAACTCGTATGTGAGACATGATGAGTGGATGTCTATCTACTTCCAGTAAGGGTTACTCGAATACCATGAGAAATTGATAAGTACTAGTTCTATGGATATAAGGAAGAGTTCATTGTAAAGAGTTACATTGATGCGAACTTCCGAAAGGACAGAAAATTAATCGCAAAATATGTATACGATATATATAAAAGTGAAAGTTTGTTGATAATTGGAAGTGTTCCAATAAAACCATTTAAAAGGAAATGTCGAGTATCTATGTGTTGGAGAACAACAGTGGATACTATATGGATCTGGAAGTTCATGAGATGACCTTATAGATATTCCACTCATTGATGACAAGTATGTAATCCTTGATCATGCAATGTGGCTAAAGGTTAGAAAAGGAATACTAGATCGCATATTACGACAACTCCATCTCATACGTGTGACGTACAGCGAAGAGATGAGAGACATGCAATTTATACTGACTTTGGCAAGGTGTTTCCATTACTCACTATGATCGCACTAGAGCAGAGTAACATGTGGGACATGTTTGAAGATCACTATGAATATGATTCAAGGGTGATTGGCTCACAGTGAAAGTGGGAGTCTGTTGGTATGTATGCCCTGAGAGCCAATCATGGGATGATTGATGGGATACATTAATATTGATTTGATAAACATCAAAGGAAAGCTTCCAATTCTTTCTGGTTCAATCATATGAGATAGTGATAGAACAGATTGAATGTCTAGAGAATGATAGTACTCAATGACGTATGCCTTCAGGTTCAGGATCTGAATGATGAGATCATACGGATGCTAAGAGTTTGTACATTCTCATTATGTCCCTAGTCGTATGTCATTGTGGAAGGTAGATAGATAGCAATGACACACAAGAAAAGATTGTGGTTTTGGTTGATGACAGAATCTCATTAGTCATGATATAGAGATATCAAACCAAACACATAGGTACTTGTTAGAGAACAAGTGTACCAGACAGACCCACCGTGAGTTTGACACATGGAACCATGACATGGTAGTCACAGTCAGTACTCATAGTGATGGTGGTGAGTGTGATTCTTTGACCTAAAATCACTACACTCAACACATGTCGTTGGGCACACTTTGACATCATCAAACGCAGTCCTGAAACATGGGTTGTTATAAAGGTGATGATTGGGTGGCTTTGACACATGGGTCTTTTGAGGGGTCAGTGATAGATATGGTATTTGTCCCTCCTGAGGGAGTTTGATATCCATGGCCACTTGATGAGTAGGATTGAGAAAGGCGTGCACACATGTGTGAATCAGTATGTGATATTGATGTCATACATATCTCTTCCAATCTACTCTGAGATCAAGAAAGTGAATGAACGTTGATAGGATGATTGTTCCATGCCTCGAGTTCATTTGGGATATCAGTGACAAAGGAATTATACATTCACTGTAACACCATTCACAGATTGTAGGATTGAAAGTTGTTCTCCAACTTTCTATTTCACTTGGGTAACACTGATGTGTGACTAGGCACCACTCTTTGCTTGTGAAGTCATAAGTGTTATTGACTTTCACTACCAATGTGAAATGGACCTGCAGGGTAACACACATAGGATTTAACCTGGAAGAGGAGTTTTGTCCACAAACAATGTTTAGATTGATTACTAAAGGTGTTTAATAGTTTAATTAAACACTCAATTAATTGATAGCTCAATGTCATAATGTTCAAGGTCTTGGACACATTGATTGGAGTATCAGATTGATTGAAACTGCAATTGACTAATTTTGCACAATCTGTACTCCCAACTGATCGGCTCATATGATGAACTGATCTGCTCAGCTTGGTGAACCGATCGGCTCAGGTTGTGAGTCGATCGGCTCATGGACATGATGAAATGATTGCTTCAAGTGTTGAAATGATCGGTTCAACTGATGCAACCAAGCAAGTTGGGAAAGTAGGATTGGTGAGAAATTTCCTTTCATTTCACTTGCCCAATTTGATTGGAACAAGGATTGGTATTTGATACCAATTAGAAACAAAAGAGGAAAAGTCAATCGGGAACTGACCAGGACCACGAACCGACCGATTCAGAAGTGAACTGACCATTTCATGGGTCCCAACCGATCGGTTGAGGTGTCAACCGACCGGCTCAAGTCCCCAACCGACCATTTTAGAAATGAAACGATCGGTTCAGGTTGCGCAATTGGTTATTTTTGTGGAAAATCTCGAACCCTTCTACTCCTACTTTAGTCCCATATTGCCCGGGATAGAGAACCCGGTCCCATGACCCTCCTATATATATAGGGGTATTGGGGGCTTCTCAAAGAACAACTGAGTGCAACCAGTTGCTCTGTAAAGTTTTCGTTCTCTCTGGTTTTGGTAACCGAGAGAGCCCGAGCAAGTGCTACCTGATAAGGGAGGCACAGGAAGGGAAAGACAACTACAGAAAGCGACTGGTGGCAGGAGAGTGTGTCAGTGACTAGTACACTGACAGGAGGGTGTGACTCCTTCCAATTCCTTATGAGACAAGGAGATTGGAGTTCCAGGTGGTCCGTGTGGACTACTTCAGAGGCAGGAGATTTCTGCCGCTCGGAGGACAGCTGTCAATCCCGACAGTCCCGTGAGACCAAGAGTCGTCAGTCTCGGTGCGACCAGGAGCTGCACAGACACCATCCAAGACCGGAGGTGAAGATTGCGCAAGCCGCGAGGTATTGTCGCCGAACAAGCCTCAGGACAAGGTATGATTCCACAAACCATCCTTTCCTATTGTATAGACGTTGACGCGTTTCCTTGTTTTGGGTTTAGGGGAGAAAATTTTTGTTTCTGCTGCCTTCTCTGCCTCCCCTAAAACCCAACATAATATTCATAATCCCACCTCATTAGATTTATTAAAACAAATTCAAATTTAAATATGAAAGACCAAATGAATGCTTTGATATGAGGTGAGGAGAGAAATAACAAATGAAGTGGTTTGAAATAAAGAAGAAAAAGGGGGGTTTAAAACTAGAGGGAGGTGGAGAAATATTTTTTCTGATGGACCTATTGCAATATTGATGTTGGAAGCATCACAATGTCGGGGATCAACCATCGCCATGTGGCATCTTCTCCTTGAATGCATCAAATTATATGATGTTTTCAAAGAAAGATGTCGCGTTGCATTACTGGCCCGTGGATCACCAAATCACATTGGTATTTTGTAATATAAGAAACACAAATCCAGTTAATGAGAGTAGATACACCAAACCAAATGGCATCTCCATTCTGGATCACTCGTCAAACTCAAATATTATGGGTAATATCTTGCAAACTCAAATATTTTGGTCAATATTTTAGTCAACTTTGACATTTTCGACATTTCTTCTTCTAAAGTTGAATATTAATGAGGACATATCAAGAGGTAGATATAGGGAAGTAGAGCGACATACATGGTAGAGGAATTTTTTTTTGTCAATTCCCCCTGAACACCAGATTGCGTCAAGAACTATAGATTGGGAAGGAAGGTTTGCAAGGCATATATTTGGTTGTAGAGCATGTCCAACAACTTATCCTAGTAGCAACATGCTTCTTTTGCAAGTGACTTTTAGACAGTTGTCGGTGATAACCTACTAGTATAGCACCACAGACAGCGGTTGCAACATCCTCCTAGCGGGTGGAAAAGGCCTCCTTGCCTCTATGTAGTCTACATGGACCACTGGAAACTCATGTTGTTCTTTTGGAATTGACAAGAAGGATTTCTCCCTTTGAATGTCAATGTTCTAGCATTGACTTTCTCTCCCTTGAAATATCTCCCTTTTATAGGTAAGACTTTCTAGGGTTCTCACGTTACCGCAACTATGAGAAGACAACAATTATTAGAGATTATTGTGCCCTCTCAAAATCTCGACTACCCCGCTATTTATAGAAGGGCTAGGGTCATGGTTTCCATATTAACTGGGAGTCAAAGAGATAAAATGTCATGAATTGTCTAGAACCTACAAACATCAAACCGATCAGTGCACCATTGAATTGGTTGGTTCACCATTTAACCAGTCGATTCACATGTGAGACAATCGATTCAACACTTGAATTGATCGGTTCACCATGTTTTCTATCTACAATCATACCAATTTTTAATATTTGATTAATGCACAACATGACATTAGCTTCAATCCTTGATCCAGTCTCACTGATCTTCCAACCATCAGTTTATAACCTAAACCGACTAGTTCATACATCTGAATCAGTTGGTTCACAATCTAAACTGGTCTTTCAGATTTATGATAGCCTATCTTGTAAATTGAATACCTACCACTTTAGTAATCAAGTTTAAACCACATTCATGAGTAAGAACCTATTCCATGTAAATCCTATGTGTGTGACCCTCATTTCCCAAGTTATGTTGGCAGTCAATGTCCATAATCAATTTATGATATCACAAACAATGAGAGGTATCTAGCAACACATAAATGCTACCTAAGTAATTGGAAAGTTGGAGAACAACTCCAACCTACAATTTGTGATTAGTGTTATACTGATCATATAGTTCCTTTGTATCTGATATCCAAATTGATATAGAGGCTTGGAATCGTCATCCTCTTGACTATTCAGTCCATGTTCCTTCAACTAGAGCAGACTTTTTTAGATACATGTGAGCTCACATATCATATATTAATTCACATGAGTATGGCCATATATTTCTCAGTCTGGCTTATCAAGTGGTTGGGATATCAACTCTAGTAGGAGGGGCAAATCCCATCTACATCACTCATAGTCATTCCCCATGTGTCTCAATGTATTCGAGCATCACCTTTATGGTAACCCTTATTTAAGGTCACGTTGGATGATGTTAAAGTACATCGAATGATATGTGATGAGTGTAGATATTTCAGGTCTAGGAACCACAATCACCACCTATCACTATGTGAGCTCATTCTGACTACCATTCAATGGTTTCCATGCATCCCTCTCAAGGTAAATTTTCTAATATACTATTCTCTAACAAGTTTATTTATTTGGTTTGATACCATATACTAGGACTAATGAGATTTTATCATCAACCAACACACACACACTAGTGTATGGGTTCTCTATGCTGAATCTTTTCAACACTTTGTCAATGTATGTGTTGTGGGTTAGGCCAAGAAGCCTTCTAGATCTATCTCTATAGATCTTTATTCCTTAGTTATAGGGTGCTTCGCCTAAGTCCTTATTAGAGATTGTATTTCCTAGCCAAGTTTTTATTATCTATAAAGTAGGGATGTCATTTCCCATCAATAGTTTGTCATCTGCATACAATATGAGAAATGCAATCATGCTCCCACTAACCTTCTTGTAAACACATGGTTCATCTTCATTTTTACTAAAGCCAACCTCTTTGACTATTTCATCAAATCAAAGATTCCATATCTGAGATGTTTGCTTCAATCCATGGATTGACATTTGTTGCTTACAAACTTTATTTGCATCCTTGGGATTTATAAAAGTCTTAAGCTATTACATGTACACATCCTCAAGAAAATTCTCATTAAGGAATGGAGTTTTAACATCCATTTGCCAAATCTCATAGTGATGATAAACTATAATCTCAAGCATAGTTATAATTGACTTAACCATGGCTACTGGAGAAAAGGTTGTGTCATAGTCAACACCTTGAGCTTGTCTGAAACCCATTGCAACCAATTGACATTTGTAAGTTTGTACATTACCATCCATATCGGTCTTCTTCTTGAAGACCGACTTGCACCCTATGGGTTTTACCCCTTCAGGTGGATCCACCAAGGTCCATACCTTGTTGGCATACATGGATTCCATATTATATCCATGACCTCAAGCCATTTATCTAATTCTAGTCCCTTGACATCTTCTAGGTAGGATGTTGACTCATCATCAATGACCAACTCATTACCTTATTGAGTCACAAGAAAGTCAAATATTTCTAGATCAAGGCATGTCCTACTAGATCTATGAGGTTCCTGTGTTACATGAGGAATTTGAGGTACCACAATGATTTGCAACTCTCTATGTTCCATTTGTACCTCTATAGGTTTAATGTTTTCTTGTTAGTCTTGAACCTCTTCGAGTTCTACTTTCCTCCTACTGATTCATTTGAAAATGAATTCCTTTTATACGAATACAACATCCCTGGAAACAAATAGTTTTTTGTTGGATGGAGTATAAAAGTAGTATCCTTTGATTTATCTAGGATACTAAAAATAGTAAAATTTATCCAATTTGGGTCCAAGATTTTTAGGAAACTGCTTTCTCACATAAGTTTCAAATCCCTGAATCTTCATAAAAGACACACTGGAACACTTCCCATACCATATCTCATATGGTGTATTTTGAACCGATTTAGATGCTACACAATTTATTGTAAACACTACAATTTTTAAAGGATAAGCCCAGAAGGAAGTCAGAAGATAAAAAACTCATCATTGATCGCACCATACGTAGCAATGTGTGATTCCTTCTTTCTGATACACCATTATGTTGTGGTGTTCCAAGCAGAGTTCACTATGATTCAATAACAAAGTCTTGTATAAGGTCCTCAAACTCTTGTCTTAAGTATTCTCCACCTCAATCAGAATGATATGCCTTAATACTTTTACCAAGTTGGTTCTATACTTCATTCATGAAATCCTTGAATTTTTCAAAAGTGCCTGACTTATGTTTCATCAAGTAAACATAACTGTACCCATGGAAGTCATCAATAAAGGTGATGAAGTACTGATAACCACATCTAAGATATGTTCTGTAAGGGCCACAAAAATCAGTATGTATGAGTCCTGATAGATCACATGCCCTTTCACTGTTACTAGTGAAGGGAGTCTTTGTCATCTTGCCCAACAAACAATATTCACATGTCTCTATTGATTTGAAATCAGAAGAGTCCAGATATCCATCTTTATGGAGTCTAGGAATCTGTTTCTCATTGATGTTCTCTAGATGAAAATTCCAAAGGTATGTTTTGTTTGAGTTTTCAAGTTTTAATATTTTAGTATTTATGTTATAAACATTTATCTCTAGACCTAGCAAATAAAAACCATAAAACATAGGGGCACTATCCTAAAAGATCTCATCTGTGAAATAGAACATTCACCATTCTTTATATGAAATTCATATCGATTCTTGTCCATACAAGATATATAAATAATGTTTCTATTAATGTCAAGTACAAATTAACAATTTCTAACTCTATTACAAGCCCCATGGGCAGAGATAAATTATAGGTTCCAACTGTAGTGGTAGCAACTCTTACTCCATTTGCAACTTGCAATTCAGCGTCACCCTTTCTTAAAGTGTTACTTGTTTTTAAATCCTACATATTTGAACATATGTGATATCCATGTCCGGTATCTAGTACCCAAAATGAAGAAGTACATATTTATATCAATGATGTATATACCTTAACTGGGGATCTCTACCTCCTCCTCCTCCTTCTTCCTCAGTTCCTCCATGTAGAGAGGGAATTCCTTTTCTAGTGTCCAAGCTGGTGAAAGTGGTGACGATTGCCTCCCTTGGTCACCCCTCCCTTTGCTTTGAATGTAGAAGACAAGTTTCTAGAGAGATTTAGAACCCTTCTTATTTTTGACTTTTCCCTTTGACTTCCCTTACCTTTGGTGATCATCATCACATACTTGGGCTTGTTTTTTTTCATCAACACTTCAACTATTCTCAACATGCTAAGTAATTCTGATAATGTCTTGTCAAAATCATTCATGTTGTAGTTCATGACAAACTGGATGTATGATTTTGAAAGTGACTACAAAATCACGTATCTTGCCAACTCTTAACCTAGGGAAAATCCCAATCTAACAAGGTTCTCCTCATACCCAATTAGCTTGAGTACACATGGACCTACTATATCTCCTTCTATCATGTTGCTTATGAATAGTGCCTTGGAGACATCATATATCTCTTGTCTTGCCTGATCTTGGTACAAATTTTAAGATGTGTTATTATCTCAAGAACAACCATGTTCTCATGTTGTCTCTACAACTCATAGTTTATTGAGCATATCATCAGGTACTTGACATCTATGGAATCTTCAGAGTGCTTCTTGTACGCATCTTTGTCACCCTTAGGCGCAATGGGAGCATGTTCATATGGCTCTGGTGTCTCTAGGACACAGCACTTTGACTCTTGTGTGAGAATGATTCTTAATGTCCTAAACTAGTCATGGAAGTTATTAACATTCCAGTTGTCCTTATCATGGACTGGTGACAAGGAAAACACGCTATTGGTTGCCATTTGTTTCTATAAGAAAAATTTCCAATTTTCTAAAGCATCTTGATTTTATTTGATTAAAATAAATTTGATGATGTTTAATTAGGACTTTAATTAATTATGTCTCCCAATATTTTGTTCAATTTGATAACCCTCACATATCAATTTGGAAGATTGCATCATACAACCTTCTAGTGAGCCAAGACAAAAACAATTAAGTTATTACCTAGCGAACGCCAGTGTCCATAACCAATTATTGAGGTAGGAAACATTTTTCCAATTACATCTCATACAATTCTTCATAGATGATATGTGCAAGTCCTTGACCTAATCTATCTGCATGCTTCTAAGCACTTAATCTCATTAAGGTCACCTAGTTAAGTTTGACACAAAAGCCAACATGATAGTAATGTACCCCACTTGGTAGGCCCACACGACTATCATTACATTTCCATGAGATAGATGACGCACCACGCTTGGCGTGCCCATGCTTAGTCAATCAAGCTTTTTATGTGTGTTGCTTATGGAAAGCATCTAAGGTAATGATGGATTATTATTTATATAAATACATATACATTTCCAATCACCACATACTTATAATATATATCATTTACATACTATATCCAAAAACAAATCTTGCAATTATAAATACAAGCGATGGTTATAGCCACACTAATGCAATTCCCTAGAGCCGTCAGAAATTTCTACCACCTAACATACACATCATAGCTAGCAACATGTTTTTGAAGAAGATTTGTGCTAGAACCAGTATGAGTGAATTGATTCAACTCTTGAGCCAAACCATTGGCCTCCTGATCTGTAGGTTGTTCACTTGAATCGATTGGTACCCAATTCAAGCGATATATGTACTCCTCCAATTGGTCAGATGGGCCACTAGCCGATGGATTGGCTCCTTCCGTTATCTGGCCTCCTCATTCCTCCATTTGATTGATTCAACTTCTTGATCGGTTAGTTTGCCTGGTGTAGAACGCCTTCCTTTGCCAAAATAGAAAATAAGACTAACCTATTCCTATTTAACAAAGTACATTGTAATAATGAAACCTCAATTTACATTCAAAGTGATCATAGGAAGGAAAACATTAACTTACATATGGGAAAGGAGAGAGAGGCTCGGTGTGCAAAATGAGATATAAAACATGAATACAAACCATTTAACCACACAAAAAATTAGGGGGTATAGGCCATAACCTCACACATTCACTGTCATAAAAAATTTCATGGAAACACATACAAATTGTGCATATATATATATATATATATATATATATATATATATATATATATATATATATATATATATATATATATATATATATATATATATATATATATGGATCATATGTGGTATTTAATCAGCGATTCACACTAAACATTTTAGTATTCACATTGCATGTCATGAATAAAGCTTTGTGTGCAAATTGAGATACAAAACATGAATAAAAACCATTCAACCAGACACAAAGATCAGTGGTATAGTCCATAACCACACTCACACCCACCATTGAAAACAATTTTCGAGCAACAAATATAAATTACATATATAATTATATCATATCATATCATATATATAGGGATCATATGTGGTATTTAATCAGATATGCACACTAAACATTTAGATATTTCATAGCATGTAATTAATAAAGCTCTTTGTGAAAATGGAGATGTAATATATAGATAAAAACCATTCAAACACACACAAAGATCAGGGGGTATAGGACATAACCACACTCATTGGGCATCACATATAAATTGCATATATATATGCATCATGAGTGGTATTTGATCATATATCCACACTAAATATTTAAATATTCACATTACATGCAATAAATAAATGATAATATAACAAATCGATCATATTGATTACATCCCAAAGCATAGTAAATTGACTTGGCATTGATACCACTTTAGGGAAATATGATGACAGATATGATAGTAAAAATAAAATTTCTTGCCATATTCTCCTTGAACAATAGATCACGTCAACAAGTATAGATTGGAAACAAAGGTTTGCAAGGCGTATACCTGGTCTTTGAGCAAGTCGAATGACTTATCCTTGCAGCAATGTGCTTCTTTTGCAAGTAGCATTTGGGCGATTGTCATTGGAATCGACCTGGTGTAGCTCCACAGACAATGGTTGATGACATCCTCCTAGTGGGTGGTTAAGGCCTCCCATCCTCTACATACTCCACGCGGTCTACAAGGAACTCATGTCGTTCTTTTAGATCTGACAAGAAGGAGTTTTACCTTTTAACGTCAATGTGCTAGTGTTGACTTGATCTCCCTTGTTGTCTCTCCTTTGTTGTCTCTCCCTTTTACGAGTAAGACTTGCTTGGGTTCTCACGTTATGACAACTATGAGAAGAAAATAATTGTTAGAGCTTATTATTATGTCTTAAGAAAGCCTCAACTACCCCTCTAATTATAAGAGGGTCAGGGTCAAGGTTTCTAGATCACCTGGGAGTTGAAGAGATGGAAAATCATGAATTTTCTAGAACTGATGAACCATGATCCAGTAAATTCACCATTGAACTGGTCAGTTCACATGTGTGAGGACTGGTTCAACACTTGAATTGATCAGGTTCACCATATTTCCTATTTCACAATCATATTGACTTTTAGTATTTGATTGATTCACAACATGAAGTCAACATCAATCCTTGATCTAGTCTCAGTGATCTTCCAACTGGTCAATTCAAAACCTAAACTGGTCGGTTCATACATCTAAACTGGACAGTTCACAAGATGAACAAGTTGTTTCAAATTCTTGTAAGATAATCTTGTTTAAATTGAATACCTAACACTTTAGTGATCAAGTTTAAACCAAATTCATGAGTAAACTCCTAATCTAGATAAATCCTATGTGTATAACCATGTAGGTCCTATGTTAGGTTGGTAACGACTATCTATAACCAATTTATGACATCACAAGCAATGAACGATATCTAGAAACACATCATTTCTACCCAAGTAATTGGAAATTTGGAGATCAACTTTAACCTATAATCTGTGATTAGTGTTACAATGATCATATAGTTCCTTTGTCTCCGATATCTAAATTGAACTTAAGACATAGAATCATCATCCTCTTCAACATTCAATCCATGTTCCTTGAACTAGAGAAGAATTTCTAAGATACATCTGAGCTCACATATCAAATATTGATTCATATGAGTATGACCATACATTTCTCAGTTTGACTTATCAAGTGGCCAGGATATCAACTCTAGTAGGAGGGACAAATCCCATCTACAGCACTCATAGTCATTCCCCATGTGTCAAAATGTATTCGAGCATCACCTTTATGGCAACCCTTATTCAAGGTCACATTGGATGATGTCAAGGTACATCAAATGACAAATGATGAGTGTAGCGATTTTAGGTCTAAGAACTACAATCACCACCTATCACTATGAGAGTTGATTTTGACTACCATTCAATGGTTTCCATGCATCACTCTCAAGGTGGATTTGCCCGATGCACTATTCTCTAACAAGTACCTATGTGTTTGGTTTGATATCACATATCATGACTAATGAGATTCTGTCATCAACCAACACACACTCTAGTCTTCTATATTATTTCTGTCTTTCAACTTCCACAATAACACCCGACTAGGGACATAACAAGAAAGTATGCACTCTTATCATTCATATGATCTCTCTATTTAGGTCCTCAACTTGAATATTATTCAATCGAGTAATATCATTCTTTAGACATCTGTCATGTTATATCGTTATCTCAAAGTTGAACAAATATATAGATGAAGATTTCCTTTATTATTAATCAAATTCTTTACAAGATATGCTATTATAGTCATCATATGATTGGCTCTCTATGCATAAATACCAACAATAGAAACTTTAAAGTTTACTCACTATCTAGAGCCATCCTAATCTTGTTGTCAAATGTCATTCTAATCCTATCCAAACCCACATTATTCTCTATGGCGTGTTAAGTTTTTACAATCTTGGTTGTTTCATGTAATAGGAGTTACGTCATGCAACTCCACAAAACATACATTTGATCAGTCATAGGTTGGCCATGACCATCCAAAATCCGTTGTTCCTACCAAATCTATCAGTGACATAAAACATGACTTCTAAAATTACCCCTAATAAGCCATGGATATGTTACCTGGGAGTGGATGGGAACCAAAATATCCCAAAATAGCAGTTGCACTTTCATTAGCCTCACACATTGTTGGTAATTCAGCTAGCCTTTCAGAGGCTTGCACTCTATATATTCGAATACCTGAGCATTTTCAATCCACTTAGCTATGTAAAGTAGACTTGAATCCAACAGGTGAATGGACCCGTCTGTGGTGCCTTTAGACAACTACCTTATTCATGACTAAACAGTATATCTTACTCAACGTTTTGAAAAATAGTATGCAATATGTGTTCGATCAGGGTGCTACATAGAGTATATGCAAAATACTAGTGCATATGCTGGGCACATGTGGTTTTGGATTTTTTTCAATAAACTAATGATACAAGCATCAAGATATTTATTTACACTATAAAATGATTCACCTAAATATATTAATATGCAAACATATAACTATATATGAACAATACTCTATATATGTGTATTTATATGGATACATATATGTATATATGGGTAGGTGTTTGTGTGTGTAAATATTTTAATTAATAATCAAATAAGATTACTAACAAAAAAAAGTATGCACATATCATCTCAACATGAAAAGCGATTGTATATACACCACATATGGCAATATATGCATTTCATATACGGTCATGACCGCATAATGAATTTCATAGACTTATACGGTGTGGGAAGGTGGTCAGAATGCATATGCTACCACATAATTAGCCTCATGCGGGGCATATGAGAACACTACTCGTACTAATTTAAACAACTTTCTAGTTTTTAGTCACATCGAATATAGCCAGTAAAGATTTAATGGTATTATTTCATATAAAATATGTTTCAATGTCTTCTTTTTCTTTGTTCTTCACATTCTCTGCCCTATACTTGAAGTAATATTCTTAATCACTTGAAAGGTTTCACGATATTATTTCCTAGTGAATGTGTTTCAGTGTCTTCTTTTTATTTATGCTTCACATACTCGACTATGGTTGAGCATCGGGTTGGTTCATTGCGGGTTCACTAAAGCTCGGATCCGATCCCATATTTGTAGGAAAATGTGGCATCAGATAAGACAGTAAAAACAAAAAATTAACTACCATATTCCCCTATAAATAGTAGATCACATCAATAACTATGTAATGGGAAGGATGGTTACAAGGTTATACCTGGTTCTAGAGCAAATCCAATGACAATTCCCTTACAGTAGTGTGTGCTTTTCTTTAAGTTGTACCTGAATAACATCATCAACGACCTCCTAGTTGATCCCCATGGACATCAGCTGACCTTGTCCTCCTAGAGGTAGGAAACAACTTCCTCACCTCTATAGTAGTCCACATAAACCACTGTGAACTCCTGTCATTCTAGAAGAATGAACAAGAAGGAAATGTCCCTTCTAGTCAGTGTGCTAGCGCCGATTTTCTCTCCTAATTGTCTCTCCGTTGATATCCCTCCCTTTGACAGGTAGGACTTGCTCGGGTTCTCCCAGTTACCACAACCAAAGAAGACAACAATTGTCAAAGTTTATTATTGTGTCTCTAGAAAGCCTCAAATACCCTCTATTTATAAGACGGTTAGGGTCAGGAGTTCTAGTCTAAGCGGGAGTTGAAAGGGATGCAATTTCATGAATTTTTTTAACCTACAAATGTTGAAATGGTCAGCCAATGGTGAACCAATCGCTTGGCATGTGAGCCGATCAGTTCAACCCTTGAGTTGGTCATTTCACTATATATAACAATTGAAATCAAATCGACAATTAATATTCGATTAATGCACAACATGACATCAACACTAATCATTGATCTAATCAAATTGATCAGCCAACTGGTTAGTTCACAATCTAAACCGGTCGGTTCACAGACCCAAGCCGATCGATTCACTTGCTGAACTAGTTGTCTTATGGTCCTGAGTGCCAATCTTGATTCAATTCACTTTACAATTAAATTTATCCATTCAACAATTAAACTAGATAGTTCATAATCCAATCCATCAACTTTCAACCATTGTTGTTTAAATTGAATGCCTAACTCTTTAGTAATCAAATTTAAACTACATCCATGAATAAACTCCTATTCCAAGCATATCCTATGTGTGTGATCCTATAGGTTCCAAGATACATTGGCAGTGTGTTTCCATAACTACTATATGCCATCACAAGCAGTGATTGGTATCTAACAAGATATCATTGCTACCCAAGTAATCAAATAGTTGGAGAACAACTTCAACATACAATTTGTGATTGATGTTATAATGATTGTATAGTTCCTTTGTCATTAATATCCTGATTGAAATCAAGGCAAGGAATTTTCATCCTTTGGACGTTCGATCCATATTCCTTGAACTAGAGTAGTCTGTTAGAAATATATGTGAACTCAATATTATATATGGATTCACATATGCATGCACATGATTTTCTCAGTCTCTCTTACCAACAAGTATCTTGAATATCAAACTCTTATAGGAGAGAAAAATCCCATCTACATCACTCACAGTCATTCTGACGTGTTATATTATATTTGAAAATCACCTTTATGGTAACCCTCATTTAAGGTCACGTTTGATGATTACAAAATACATCAAAAAAATGTGATGAGTGTAGTGATTTCATGTCTAAGAACCACAATCACAACCATCAATATGAGAGATGATTCTGACTACCAATCATGGTTTCTACGTATCACTCTCAAGATGGGTCTGTCCAATACACTGTTCTCCAACACGTATCTATGTGGTTGGTTTGATATCATATATCATGACTAATGAGATTCTGTCAACAACCAACACACACTGTACTCTTGTGTTATTCTTGGCAATTAGCTTTCACAATAACAACTGACTAGGGACGTAGCACAAATGTATCTACTCTTGACAGCTATATGATCTCATTGTTCATGTCCTCAACTCGAATACATACATCATTGAGTAATATAATTCTTTAGAAATTCATTACTTTTTGTCATTATTTCATAAGTGAATAAAATATAATAAGTTAGAAGATTGACTTTATTATTAATCAAGTCATTTACAAGATATGCCATTACAATCATCATATGACTGGCTCTCTGGGCATACATACCAACAAACTCCCAATTGCACTTAGAGACAATCACCCACAAATCTTATTCTAAGTGATCTTTACACATGTCCATCATGTTTTTGCTACACAAGTGCTTATCCAACGGGTTAGAAACATTTTCCTCTATACGGTGTAATGTAAGTTTCACATCTCTTTGTTGTATGACCTCTTGTATGTGATGGAATTTATATAGTATGCTATCTGAGATTGCTTGCCTATCCATTAGTTCCATTGTTGTCATACTATTTCTACTATGATATTAATGGTTGGAACATCCCATTAGTTCATCTCCATGAACTTCTTGATCCATACAATATCCTCTGATGTGTTCGCAATAATAGGATACTTGACTTTTATTGTATGATTAAATAACTATCTTTTTCTTGGACCTTTTCCAGCTTACAGTTCTTATTTTAAAGTCAAACACAATTTTTAGTCTACAATCATTAATTTTCTTTGTCATTTTGGAAACTTTCATTGGTGTAACCCTTCACACCCAACTCTTCCTTGTTGCCTTAATCTAGGAACTGATCCTTCGTGCTTCTCAAGTACTTATGAGCATTCTTTATGGCATTCTAATGACCTTCATTGGAATTTGGTTGATATCATCTTGTCATGTCCAATTCATACAAGATAATGGGATGAATATATTATATTATTTACATGATGGATCCAAATGTGAATGCATATGGCACATTACTCATGTTCCCCATTATTCACAAGAATAAGAACATTGGGCCCTTGAGAGACTAATCCCATGGAACATCGACATATTTTCTCTGATTGAGTTTTTCTTATTGGACCCCTTCAACATCTTGCCATTGAATGTTCTCTTACTTAGGTCTAGAAGATTTCCTGATCTATCTCGACAAATTTTAGTTCCTATCACATTGGATGCTTTGCCTAAGCCTTTCATCGAGAAGGTTCTTCCCTTTCTAGGTTTTAATACTTATAGTATAAGGTTGTTATTTCCCATGATTATGTGGAATATAAGTATGCTCCCAATAAATATTTTGTAATCACAGATTTCATCTTCATTTTGACTAAAGTCAAACTCTTCAACTATCTTATCAAATAAAAGATTCCAACTCTGAGATGCTTGCATCAATCGATAGATTGACCTTTATAGCTTATAGAATTTATTTGCATTATATAAATTTATAAAACCTTTAGGTTGTGTCACATACACATCCTCTATAATATTCATGTTAAGGAACGCAGTTTTAATGTCCATATGCCAAATATCATAGTCATAACAATCTATAATAACAAGTATGATCCTAATGGATTTAATCATGACACTGGTGAAAAGCTTTCATCACGTTCAACACCTTGAACTTGTTCAAAACCCTTTATAACCGATTTTCACTAACATCCATGTTGTTTCTTTCCTAGAAGAACTAATTTCACCCTATGGGTTTTATCCCTTCATGTGGATCCACCAAGGTCATACCTTGGTGGTGTTCATGGAATCCATCATTGATCCCATGCCCTTGAGCCATTTGTCAGATTTGGGTGCCTCAATAGCTTCTAAGTAGATTGTTGGCTCATCATCTTATAACTAACTCATTGCCTTCCTGAGTTATAAGATATCATAATCTTTCAAGATCAAGGCAAGTTCTACAAGATCTACGAGTCTTGTGTTACTTGAGACTCCACAAAAATTTGTGATTCTCCTTATTATTGTTGTACACCTTTAGTTTCAATTATTTGTTGATCTCAAACTTTTTGAGTTCTACTTTACTCCCAATGATTCCTTTAGAATTTATATTTCTTTTAAATAATTCAGCCATCCTTGTATCAAGCACTTTTCTTATTGGATTGGGATAAAAATAGTATTCAACAAACTAATGTTTATGTGATTTGTGGATATAACTTTTCTAGAAACTATTTTCTTACATAAGTTTTCAATCCTAATCCTTATAAAAAACATATGGGGACACTTCCCATGCCATATGTTATATGGTGTCCTTTTGAACCATTTTAGGTTGATACATGTTTTTAGTATAAAGCATGTGACCAAAAGGGATTTTGAATATTATATTGATGGGTTGATATTCACACCATGACTCAATAGAGTGTGATTCCTTCTTTCTTATACATCATTATGTTTTAGGTGGAGTTCACTATGATTCACTATCACTGTCTGTCCGAAGATCCTCAAACTCTTGGTGTAAAATATTTCAACATTAATCATATCGAGTCATCTTAATACTTTTACCAAGGTAATTACATACTTCATTCATGATCTCCTTAAAAAATTTAAGATATTCATGTTTGTATTTCACTTAATAAAAAATACTATATCTACTGGGATAATTAGTAAATATAATGATGTACTAGTATCCACCTATAGCATTTATTCTAAAAGGTCTACATACATCAATATGTACAAGTTCTAATAGAATACTCACTCTCCCATAACATCTATTGAAAGGTGCTTTTTTCATGTTGCCCAATAAATAAAATGTGCATCTCTCTATTGGTTCAATAACCAAAAGAGTCTAGACAACCATCATTATGGACTCTAGAAATACATTTCTTATGTATGTGATCTAGATGATAATGCTATAAGTAATGTTTCAGTTATCAATTTTTAATATTTTGATATATATGTTATAAGCATTTATCTTCAGATCGAGCAAATAAATACCATAAGACTTTGGGGAATTGCCATAAAAGATATCATATTTTGAAATAAAAAATTGACTATTCTTTATATGTTATCTATATTCATCCTTGTCTATACAAGATGTAGAAAATAAAATGTTCTTATTATTAGAAGATATAAAATAGTAGTTCGTCAACTCTATTACAAGCCCTATGGGTAGAGATAAATTATAGATTCTGACTGTAGTGGTAGAAACTCTTTCTCCATTTGTGATCCATAGTCTGACCTTGCCCTTTCATAAAGAGTTACTTCCTTTCAGATGCTACACATTCAAACATATATGATATCTACATCTGGTATCTAGTACCTAAAATGAAGTTATCAAATTTATCTCAATGATGTATATACCCAAATTTGGAGATCTCTATTTTGTTCTTCTTCTTATTTAGTTTCTCTAGATAGAGAGGGAAATTCCTCTTCCAGTGTCTAGATCTGTGACAATGGTGACAATTGCCTCCTTTGTTCACCCCTCCCTTTGCCTTGAGTAGTGAAGACTTAGGATTCTAGACAACTTTAGAACTCTTATTAGCTTTTCCTTTGCCCTTAGACTTCCCTTTTGATCTTATTATCATCATCATAGGCTTGGGCATGTCTTTATCCATCTGTGCCTTAGTTATTCTCAAGATACCAAGTAACTCTGTCAATGACTTGTCAAAGTCATTCATGTTGTAGTTCATGACAAACAAAATGTATGAATCTAGCAATGACTACATAATCACATCAATGTCCAACTCTTGATCCAAGGGAAATCCCAGTGTAGCAAGTTTCTCCACATACCCAACAAGCTTGAGCACATGAGGACCTACTAGATCTCCTTCTGCCATGTTATATTTGAACAATGCATTGAAGACATCATATCTCTCATGTTTTGTCTGATCTTGGTACATGTTCTTAATTTGTTATACCAAATCAATAACATCCATATTCTCATGTTGTCTCTACAACTCATAGTTCATGAAACACAAAATTAGGAATTTGACATTAACATCATCTTCAAAATGCTTCTTGTAAGCATACATATCAGCCTTAGGTGGAGTGGGAGCATGTTCATCTAGCTCTGAGGTCTCCAGGTCATAGATCTTATTCTCATGTGTGAGAAAAACTCTCAACATCCTGAACCAGTCATGGAATTATTCTTATTTAACTTGTCCTTCTCAAGGACCGATCACAAGGAAAATGTGTTACTGGTTGCCATTTGATTCTATATAAGAAATTTGCAATTTTTTAAAACATTTTTGATTTGATTTTATTGAAATAAAATTTTGATGATGTTTAATTAGGCCTTTTATTAATTATCACTCCCACTATTTTGTTAAAATTGATATCCCTCACATATCAATTTAGAATATTGCAACGTACAACCTTCTAGTGATCCAAGACCCAAAATAATTGAATTGTTACCTGCCCCAATGTCAATGTCCATAATTAATCATTAAGGTAGGAAACTTTTGCCAATTGCACAATATGCAATTCTAGGATAGATGGTATGTACAACTCTTTTCCATAGTCATCTTTATGCTTCTAGGTGCTTAAGCTCATTAAGATCACCTAGTTAACTATGACCCAAAAGCCAATACGATAGTGATTCACCTTTCTTGGTAGACTAACATTACTAGCATCACACTTCCACAAGATGGACTACATACCACGCTTGGCATGTGACACATAACTGATCAAGCTTTTCATGTGTATTGCTTGTGGAAAGCATCTAAGACTTAATATGTTTAATTGAGAGATTTTATATCTATAAATAAATATACATATCCAATCACCACATACTTATAGTACGTATTGTATACATTCTATATACTACAAAGAAAAAAATGCAATTAAAACATAAGGGTTGGTTGTGTCCATATTATTGTAATTCCTCGGAGCAACAAGGAAATAATACAACCTAAGTTCTACATCTCCTATAGCAACGTATTGTTGTTGAAGATATGTGCTCTAACTACTTTGGGATGATCAGCTTAACTCTTAAACTGTCCGGCTCACCTCCTAGTCAGTTGGTTGATCTGTCAAATGGATTGTTTGGCATCTGGTCTGAACGATGTCTAAACACATCTGAGTGCTTGGTTGGGCCACCAACGATCGGTTCAGTTGCTCCTGTCGTATGTCCTCCTCGGTCCTTCAGCTGATCGAATCCTCTTCTGAAATAGGCAGTTTGTCTGGTATTGAATGTCTTCTTTGTCATAACAAAAATTAAAACTATTCTGATGCTTTTTAGTTCATTACATGGTAATAGGGAAACCTTGAGTTACATTCTAGGGGAACATAGGAAGGAGAGAAGTATACTATTACATATGGAGGAGAAGATAGAGGCTTAATATGCAAACCAAGATGTAATAGGAATAAACAACCACGACCAACCAAGCACATACAACTAGGGTTATTGGCCATAACCATGCTACACATCCAACAAAAAAACCAACTTTTAGGGTGACACATGTAATTTGCATATATTTTTTTGTTAGAAAAAAAATCATATCATATCATATATATGATATATATGATATGATATGATATATATATATATATATTGCATGTAAATTACATATATATCATATCATATCATATATATATATTAGTTGGGATCATATGTGGTTTTTAATCAGATAGAACATTAATCATTTTAAGTATTCACATCGTATGTAAGAAATAAATGACGAAAACTAAAATTTGATCATATCGGTCAAATCCCAAATCATAGTAAATTTAAGTGGCTCTGATACCATGATAGGGAAATATGAACATCAGATAAGGCAATAGAAACAAAAATTTAACTGCCATATTCCCCTATAAATAGTAGATTGCATCAATAACTATGTAATAGGAAGGATGATTACAAGGTTATGCCTGGTCCTGGAGCAAGTCCAATGACAATTACATTACAGTAGCATGTACATTTCTTCAAGTTGCACCTGGACAACCTCATCAACAACCTCCTAGTTGATCACCATGGAAAGCATGTGACATCATCCTCTTAGCGGCAAGCTACAACCTCCTTGCCTCTATAGTAGTGCACATAGACCACCGAGAACTCTTGTCATTCTATAAGAACCGACAAGAAGGGTTTGTTCCTTCTAGTCATTGTGCTAGAACCGACATGCTCTCCCAATTGCCTCTCCCTTGTTATCCCTCCCTTAATAGGTAGGACTTGATGGGATTCTATTAGTTACCTCAACCAAAGAAGATAATAATTGTTAGAGCTTATTTTCATGTCTCTAGAAAGCCTGAACTACCCCTCTATTTTGTAGGAGGACCATGGTTAGGAGTTCTAGTCTGAGCATGAGTCGAAGTGGATGAAATTTCATAAATTTTCATAACCCATGAATGATGAAATGGCCATTTCAATGGTGAATTGACTGGTTGGC
The DNA here is from genome assembly GCA_963693085.1 of Alisma plantago-aquatica. Taxonomy (NCBI): domain Eukaryota; kingdom Viridiplantae; phylum Streptophyta; class Magnoliopsida; order Alismatales; family Alismataceae; genus Alisma; species Alisma plantago-aquatica. Next base: position 1,118,094,119 of record OY856409.1, on the reverse strand, counting down.
ATGTGAGTTGATGGGTTCAACCCTTCAAATGACCATTTCACTATGTTTCCCAATCACATTTGAATTGACAATTAATGTTTGATTTATGTGCAATATGATGTAAACACTAATCCTTGATCCAATTGAATTGATCAACCAATCAGTCAGTTCTCAACTTGAGCCGGTCAGTTCAAAGACCTGAGCCGGTGGGTTCATGGTTATGATTACCAATATTGGTTCACTTGACCTGACACTTGAATCGATCAATTCAACACTTGAACCGATCAGTTCATAGTCTAGTCAATCAACTTTAAACCATTTTTGTTTAAATTGAATACCTAACTCTTTGGAAATCAAGTTTAAACTACACTCATAAATAAACTCCTATTCCAAGTGTATCCTATGTGTGTGACCCTATAGGTTCCAAGTTATGTTGGCAATGAGTGTCCATAACTAGTTTATGACATCACAAGCAATGATTGGTATCCAGTAAGACATCATTGCTACCCAAGTAATTGAAAAGTTGGAGAAAAACTTCAACATTCAATTTATGATTGGTGTTATAGTGATTGCATATTTCCTTTATGAATGATATCCTGATTTAATTTCAGGCATGGAATCATTATCCTTTCAAAGTTTAATCCATGTTCCTTCAACTAGAGCAGACTGTCTGAGATATAAGAGAACTCAATATCATATATTGATTCACATTTTCATGCACATACTTTTCTTAGTCTTTCTTAACAAGTGTCCTAGATATTGAACTCCTGTAGGAGGGACAAATCCCATCTACATCACTCACAGTCATTCCCCATGTGTTATAATATATTTGAGAATCACCTTGATGATGACCCTTATTCAAGGACACATTTGGTGATGACAAAGTACATCAAACAACATGTGGTGAGTGTAGTGATTTTAGGTCTAATAACCACAATCCACGCCATCATTATGAGACATGATTCTGACTACCAGTCACAGTTTCAATGTATCACTCTCAAGGTGGGTCTAGTTCGATATCATAAATCATGACTAATGAGATTCTACCATCAACCAACACACACTTTAGTTCTATGTGTTATTGATGTCTATTAGCTTCTACGATAACAACTGACTAGGGAGATAGCAATAATATATCTTCCCTTGACGTCCATATGATTTCATTATCCATCTCCTCAACTCAAAGATGTACATATCAATATCTTTCTTTAGACATTCATTATGTTTCACCGTTATCTCATAACTGAATAACATATAATAAATTGGAATATTGCCTTTATTATTAATGGAATCAATTACAAGATACACCATTACAATCATCATATGATTGGCTCTCTGAGAATTCATACTAACACATTTTTCTAGTGGCCATGGGCTTGGTCATTGTCTAATTTTTCTAACATTTAATAGGCCCGGACCTAGATCATGTTACATACTCAGGTTGTGGGTTGGGTTTGGGTCTGACTCGTGTTGATATTTTTTACATGAAAAGATAATGACATACTCATATTTTCTATTTCTTTCATCAAAATCAATTTAAGTTGGAATATTTTTAAGGTAAAATATAAATAAACATTATTGTCTACGTTCAAACTTGCAAATTCTTAGAATAGTTTTGAGTTTTGAGTAAATAATTGAGTGATTGTATGGTTAAGTTAATTTATAATCACACTAGGACATCAAATTGATTCCAACATTACATATTTCATCATTTTGTATCTTACAACAACACTAAGATTTGTCAAGTGGTAAAATCCCTTAACTACCATTGGAAAATGAGAAGGTTATCTATGTTGTTTTGGAAAAGATAACGTCATGACCTAGGGTCAAAAATCAATGTATACTACCTGTGAAGAGTCAACATAAGTTAGGAAGACAATCACCCATCAAATCATTTCCATTTAAAAATGGAATTAATATTTATGTATCTACATTTTATTTTAAAATATAAATAAAGATGAATCACTATATTGTATGCAATATTTGGTAAATTGTTTCTACAATGTCAGGATAAACAATTTATGTAAGTATCATGGTTGACCGAAAAGTTGAAACAAATAACTTGGGATAAATATTGATCATGAATATATTTTAGAATAAATGTAGAATAATGAATGATTGTGAAAGAAATTGGCAAGGCTCATTCTATATTTTATTGTGGACTTGTCAATACGGTAACCCTGAGTTATGTATAGGCATTTGGCTTTTTCTTATAATGTAAACTATAGTAATGGACTATACCATATAAGATGTGGAGAATGCAGACACACATAGACACACACACATATGTATGTATGTATGTATTTGTATATATGTTGTGTAAAATTGGGTCTTCGTGTCTCAGGTTTGGATTTTCCTAGAGCCTAACCTGTACCACATTAAATTATGGGCCTAAGGTCAAAAACCTATTCGAAATATAGAAAATGATAGGCTCGGTTCATATTAGGTTCCAGGGTTGGGTTACAAGTCAAGTGGGATTTAACCTGACTTGATTCTTAACCCAATACACAACCTTCTTGCAGGAATGTTATGAATCACTCCACAAGCCTGATTGTCAAGCATGTTCAAGAAATAATATAGCAATGATTTTTCTTGATGTTTGTATAGTGAGATAAACTTATTTATGGGTTTCTTTAAGGAAAGGAAATTAGTCTTATTTCCTACATAGTTATTGTTGAAATACATATTATAGGTCCACTTTCTATAGGATCACAATTAACCTATGTGTTTGGGTGTATGTCAACATTCAAGACTGTACCTAATAACTTTTTGTCTCTCTATTCACTTGATGTATGGGTGATGTCGACTAATTTACAAGTCTACTTTAAACTTGAATGTTTCCGGCTTTAGAACACTTTCTTAAACACTTCCTATGCATTGTACTCACAATATATATGTATGTGTTCTCTTCATAGGATGCTCCAAACTTACAAAAATTGTAAGTCAATTTATTTTATTGATATTATGATAAAATGAATTTGTATTTTACAATGTACTTGCTTTTCCTTTATAAGAAAGTGCTAATTATCTCAAGAAGTTGTCTTTATAAGAAAGTGCTAACCATATCAAGAAGTTAGCATTGTAAGATGTTCAGATTCCACACATATCATGAGACATGTGAGGACATGATCAAAACATAAGATAGCTAAATCAAGTTATAAGGTCTTTTTATATTTTGTTGAATGCATATAAGATACTATCAAGTGGTCATTACCAAGGCATATTACTTTCACATAGAATTGGTACTTATTTTATGTGCTTTTCCATTAACACCTAGAAGAACTTTCCACTTGAGTAGGGCTAGTAATTTTGGATGTTATATAGTAATAAAGTAAATAGAATCCACATGTTTACACCAAAGTAGAATATAGGGGTGACTCTTAGAGGAGAGAATGAATTATTATCAAGATAAACTTATAAAATCTGGACCCTTTTTGTCTATGGGTATGAAAATGAATTCCATATCTAGGGGTATGGATGGTAATTAGGTTTGGGTTGTATGAGTTTTATTTTGGGTCTTTACCTTTTGTCTAAACTCTAAACTTGTAATAGATGGATATCCAGATAAAAACACTTGGTATAACATGATCATAACATATTTTTTGTACTATTAAGTCTGATAGGTGAATACATGGGTAAAAATTGAAATAGCATTTCTAGTACCAATTTGTCACGTCCAGAAAATATATTATCCTAAATGTCATGTTTGAAGAAAAATGCACCTCTAATGGAGACACATTTTCCCACACGGGACTAATGTGTCCCAGTCATGGATGGATTGCTCTCTCTAGAAGGAACAAATTGGTCTCTTAGGAGGCAATGCAATCTAGTTGGGGACATATTTATCTGATATCTTTTCTATTATGATACCATATTAATGATTTTTACATTGAATTTATCAAGTTTCTTAATAACTCCAATAAATATATTGTAATACCCAAAATTGAATAATTGTTGTACTACATATTAGTTCATTAGTACATTGTAAAAATAAATAGTACTGTAAAAAGTTAGTTCTTACTATAGATAAAATATAAAATAGAGTATACATATTTAACCAACATACTTAAATATGTAAAAAACACTGATACCATTGAAAATAAATAATATAATACACAAAAAATGCATATAGAATAATAAACATACATAGAATAATACTAATAAATATTTGATATTTTGATGTCATTATGACCACGCCTCCCAATAATATAAAATTATTAATTATTATATTATTCATATAAGATACATATGAAAAGTCCATATTGTTCATATAAAAATATATACAAAAACAATGATACACATAAACAAGTACATATAAAAAGGATAAGAAATAACCTCTTCTAATTTAAGCAATCTCAACAAAAAGTTACTATTTAAATATATATTGGAATAAGTCAAATGTATATTTTATATGTATATTATTATCCGTTTTATATGTATTTGTATATAAAAATATAATAATAAGTATTTTCTTTATTATTTAGAGGAGTAGCTACAATAATATAAAACTTCAAACAATTATTGTTGTCATTTTTTATATTACTTTATATGTTTATTTTCATATCTTGAACTTTATATTTTCAATATTATCCCAATTATTTTATATTTCATATTTTCCATGTATCTTAGATATTCATATTCTATTTTTATATTTTAGGTATAGCACATATTAGTTTATACTATTATTTATATTTGTAAATACTACCATTAATGAAATACTACTTTCAATACTATTATTTGATTTTTATTTAGTATACTACTTATATTACTAACTATTGGAGTTGTTAAGATTTTTTTATTAAATTAAATATAAAAACTAGTGACATGATATCACAACATTTTTCCCCTAGACCTATGTGTCCCCAGTGGTGACGCATTGCTCATTACATTTTGGACAATGTTTTCACTATCATGACAAATTGGTAATAAAAACTATGAAAAATAAAAATTCGATGTTTTAGACAAAATACACAATCAATATAAACATTCAAAGAGCTCTACCCTACGCTCTGACCTCCTATGTCATATTTACGGTGGGTACCATCTGACACCCACGACCTACGCTCCCGCACGCGCTTCTGTTCACAAGTGGGACCACGTCTGCCTATTCAGACGAACCAACTTCAAATGGCAGATATCAACAAAACAAAATCCTTTTTTTGTTTGAAATTTTCTCAATTAACACCATCAGATTCGCCAATCGTCTTTCCCATTTTCCCCAAAATCAAAATCATCTACCCATTAACATATGTTCTATGCTCCTAATCAGAAAGTAGAGCTAGAACCTCTTCTTCTGGGCAGATCAATGCCTGGAGCACTTGGGCAGCTACCCTGTGAAGAAGTAGTTCCACAGGTGTAGTGGCACCCTTTAGGGTGCTTTATATAGTAGTCCCAATCCACGTACCCCAGTCAACAGCTGCAGCATGATCTTCGTGAAGATTCGACTAACCTTTGAGTTCAATGCATGATGTTCTGCTCTTATTAAGGAACTGCTCTTCTCCTCTGAGCAGGTATAATTTTCGGTTCCAGTTTGCCTAGTCTTCTTTCTTTAGGATTTATCACGTCTTGTCTCCACCCCACCAACCCCCCTCCCTCTCTCAGTAGTTAAGTGGGGAATTCCCATCATGAGAGGCATACCATCTACATTCCATATATTATGGTATTTTTATGTGTATCTTATATGCAAAATTGAATAATTAATACTTTTTATATAATTGGGAGTAGTGGTTATAATGACATCAAAATCTCTAATATGTATTAATATTATTCTATATATGTATATTATTCAAGATTATATTGTTTGTGTATTGTATTATTTATTTTCAATGGTATCAAAGTTTTTTACATATTTAAGTATGTTGGTTAAATACGTATTCTCTATTTTATAATTTATCAATTGTAACAATTAACTTTTACAGTAGTATTTCTTTTGATAAATAATATGTACTAATGAACTAGTATGTAGTACCATAATTATTCAATTTTGAGTACTATAATAAATTTATATGTTTTAACCAAAAATTTGAGTTATGAAGAAACTTGATAAATTCAATGTTAAAATCACTAATATGGTATCATAATAAAAAATATAAGAGAAATATGTCCCCAACTTTCTTGCATTGCCTCCTATGGGACCAACGTGTTCCTTCTAGAGAGAGAAATTCATCCCTAAGTGGGACGCATTGGTCCCATGTGGCAAAATATGTCTCCATTAGAGCAGCATTTTTCTTCAAACATGACATATAGGATAATATATTTCTTAAATGTGACAAACAAATAATAAAAAATGATATTTCATACCCATGTATTCACCTATCTGACTTAATAGTACAAAAAACATGTTAGGATCATGTTAGACCAAGTGTTTTATCTAAAAGTCCATTTATTACAAGTTTAGAGTCTAGACAAAAGGCAATGACCCAAAATAAAACTCAGACAATCCGCACATAATTGACACCCATACCTCTTGATATGAAATTCATTTTCATACCCATAGCCAAAAAGGGTCCAACTTTTACAACTTTGTCTTGATAATACTTCATTATCTCCTATGAATTCACCCCTTTTTCTACTTTTATGTAAACCTATGGATTCTAATTTTTACTATATTACATCCAAAGCTACTACCCTACTCGAGTGCAAAGTTCTTCTTGGTGTTAATTGAAAATCATATAAAATAAGTACCAACTCTATGTGAAAGTAATATGGCTTGATAACAACCGCTTGATAGTATCTTATATGCATTCAACAACTTAGAAAAAAACTTTATAACTTGATTTTGACATCTTATGTTTTGATCATGTCATCACAATCTCATGATACATGTGGTATCTGAACATCCTATAATGCTAACTTCTTGACATGGTTAGCACTTTCTTATAATGGAAACTTTTTGAGATGGTTAGCACTTTCTTATAAAGGCAAAGAAAGTATAATGTAAAATCCAAACTCAGTTAACATAATATCAAAAAAAAAATCTTAACTTTCAATTTTGTAAGTTTGGAGAATCCTATGAAGAGAGAACATACATATATAATGTGAGTACAATGAATAGGAAGTGTTTAAGAAAATGTTACAAGGCTAGAAACATTCAAGTTTAAAGTAGACTTGTAACTTAGTAGTGAGCACCCATACACCCATTCACACTCATTGATTATACTACATTTATTCTAAAATGTATTTATGCTCATTATTTATCCCCATTTGTTTGTTTCAACTTTTTGGTCATCCGTAATATTTATGTAAATTTTTTACATTGAAATTGTAGAAACAATTTACCAAATATTGCATACAATATTACAATTTATCTTTATTTATATTTTAAAATATAATACAGATACATAAATATTGATTGTCATTTTTAAATAAAAATTATTAATGGATGATTGTCTTCCTAACTTATGTTGACTCTTCACAGGTGGTATACATTTATTTGATGCCAGGTCAAGACGTTATCCTTTCCAATGTCACGTTTTCTCTTTGACACTCAACCACAACTCAGATAACTTTTTCATTTTCCAATGGTGGTATAAGATTTTACCACTTCACAAATCTTAACGTCGTGGTAAGATACAAAATGATGACATATGTAACTCCTTATTATGCTGGAATCACTTTGATGTTCAAAGGTCATTCTCAATTAATTTAACAATATAACCATCCAATTATTTACTCAAAATTTCAAACATTATTTAAGAATGTGCAAGTTTAAACATAAAAAATTAATGTTTGTTTATATTTTACCTTAAAGACATTCCAACATAAATTGGTTTTGATCAAAGAAATTAGAAAACATGAGTATGGTGTTATCTCTTCTTTTAAAAAATATCAACACCGATCAGAAGCAAACCCGTCCCACAACCTGAGTATGTAACATGATCCACGTTAGGGCCTATTAAGTGTTAAAATAAATAGACAATGACCAAATGTGCATACTCTAGTAAATTATGTTGTTAAGTATGCCCACAGAGCTAATCATATGATGATTATTATGGCATATCTTATAAATGATTTGATTAATAATAAAGGCAATCTTCCAATTTATTCTATTTTATTTAGTTATGAGATAGTGATGGAATATAATATATGTTTAAAGAATGATATTACTCAATGATGTATGTCTTCAGGTTGAGGACCTAGAAATTAAATCATATGGATGTCAAGAGTAGGTATATTCTTGCTATGTCCCTAATCGGTTGTTATTGTGGTAGCTAATAGACAATAATAACACAAAAGACTAGAGTGTGTGTTGATTGATGACATAATCGCATTAGTCACGATATGTGATATTGAATCAAACACAGAGATACTTATTGGAGAATAGGATATCGAACTAACTCACCTTGAGAGTGATACGTGGAAAGTATGATTGGTAGTCAAAATCATCTCTTATAGTGATGGTGGTGATTTTCATTCCTAGACGGGAAATCACTACACTCATCACAGGTTGTTTGATGTACTTTGTCATAATCAAACATGATATTGAATAAGATCTACCATAAAGGTGGTGCTCAAATATATTATAACACATGGGAATGATTGTGAGTGATGTAGATAAGATTTCTCCCTCTTACAGGAGTTTGATATTCAGAACACTTGATAAGTGAGACTAAGAAAAGCATGTGCTTGGACATGTGAATCAATATATTATATTGAGTTCACATATATCTCAGACAGTTTGTTCTAGTTCAAGGAATATGGATTGACCACTAAAAGGATGATGAATCCATGCCTCAAGTTCAATCAAGATATCAATGACAAAGGAACTATACAATCACTGTAACACCAATTATAGATTATAGGTTGTTCTCCAACTTTTTGATTACTTGGGTAGCAATGATGTCTTACTAGATGCTAATCATTTATTGTGATGTCATAAACTAGTTATGGAACTCACTACCAACATAACTTGGAACCTATACGGTCACACACATAGGATACTCTTAGAATAGGATTTTATTCATGAATGTAGTTTAAACTTGATTACTAAAGACTTAGGTATTCAATTTAAACAACGATGGTTAAAAGTTGACTGGCTGGCCTGTGAACTGAGCGGTTCAAGTGTTGAACCGATCGATTCAAGTATTAGGTCAATTGAACCAATATTGGCAATTAGAACCATGAGACAACCGATTCCGCATGTGAACGGATCGGCTCATGTTTGTGAACCGTCCAGCTCAGGTTGTGAACTAACGAGTTGGTTGATCAATTCAATTGAATCAAATATTAGTGTTGACATCTATTTGTGCATTAATTGAATACTTAATTACCAGTTCAATTGTGATTGCAAAATATAGTGAAGTGATCGGTTCAACGATTGAACCGATCAGCTAACATGCCAACCGATCAGTTCACCATTCTTTAAATGACCATTTCATCATTCACATGTTTCAAAATTTTAAGAAATTTCATTTTCTTTGACTCCCGCTCAAACTAGAACTCCTGACGATGACCCTCCTATAAATAGAAGGGTAGTCCAGGCTTTCTACAGACACAACAATAAGCTCTGACAATTGTTATCTTCTCTAATTGTGTTAACGGAGACAATCTGAGCAAGTCCTACCCGTCAAAGGGTGGGATATCATGGGAGAGACAATTGGGAGAGCAAGTTGGTTCTAGCACACTGACTAGAGGGGAAAACTCCTTCTTGTATGTTCTTCTAGAAAGAAAAGAGTTCTCAGTGGTCTGTTTAGACTACTATAGAGGCGAGGAGGTTTCCTTCAGCTAATAGGTCAACTGTTTTACATGGTGATCAACCAAGAGGCCGATGATGACATTGTCTAGGTGCAACTTGAAGAAAGGTGCACACTATTGTAAGGGAATTGTCATTGGACTTGCTCCAGGACCAGGTACATCAGTGTAATCATCCTTCCCATTACATAGTTATTGACACAATATACTATTTATAGGGGAATATAGTAGTTAAATTTTTTTTTCTGCTTTATCCGGTACCATATTTTGCTATAGTGGTATCAAAGCCCCATCAATTTACTATGCTTTGGAATTTGATTGATATGATCAGATTTTAGTTTTCATCATATACTTATTACATACAATGTGAATACTTAAAATGATTAATGTGAAAATATGATTAAATACCACATACGATCCCAACTAATATATATATATATATATACATATATATACATTAATCATTTTATATATATATATACACACACACACATATATATATATGTAATTTACATGTGTCTCCCTAAAAGTTGGTTTTGTTGGTGGATGTGTAGTATGGTTCTGACGAATAACCCTAGTTATATGTGCTTGGTTGGTTGTGGTTGTTTATTCCTATTTCATCTCAATTTTCATATTGAGCCTCTATCTTCTCTTCCATATGTAAAAGTATTATTCTCTCCTTCATGTGTTCCCCTCAAATTTAACTCTATGTTTCCCTATTACCATGCAATATATTTAAAAGCATCATGATAGTTTAAATTTGTGTTATGACAAAGAAGACATTCAACACCGAACAAGCTGCCCGTTTCAGAAGATTGGTTAGAGGATCGAGGAGGACAGATGACAGGATTAGCCGAACCGATCAGTTGGTGGCCCAACCAAGTTTCTGGAGATGTCCAATTATCATTTGAACTAGATGTCAAACAATCAATCTGATAGACCAACTGACTGACTAAGAATCAAGTCGGTCAGTTCAAGAGTTCAACCGATCAACACAGAGATGTTTGAGCACAAATCTTCATCAGCAACATGTCATTTCATGAGATGTAGACCTTAGGTAGTGGTAATTCCTTGTGGCTCCAAGGAATTACAATATTATGGACAACTATCTCTTATGTTTTAATTCTATGCTTTTGTTTGTGGGATATAACATGTATATGATATGTATTGTTAGTATGTGGTGATTGGATATGCATATATATTTATAAATATGAAATCACTCAATCAAACATATTAAGTCTTATATGCTTTCCATAAGAAACACACATAAAAAGATTGATTGACTATGTGTGGACACGCCAAGCGTGATGTGTTGTCCATCTTGTGGAAGTGTGATGATAGTTATTTGGGCATGCCAAACAGGGTGCATCATTATTGTGATGGATTTTGGGTCAGACTTAACTAGGCAATCTTAATGAGATTAAGCACTTAGAAATATAAAGATGACTATGGAAAAGAGTTGTGCATACCATCTGTCATAGAATAGCATATGATGCAATTGGAAAAAATTTCCTACCTCAAAAATTGAATATGGATGTTGACGTTGGTCAGGCAGTAATTCATTTTTTTTTGTCTTCTCTCACTAGAAGGTTCTACGTTGCATTATTCCAAATTGGTATGTGTGGGCTATCAATTTGAACAAAATCATGGGAGTGATAATTAATTAAAGGCCTAATTAAACATCATCAAAAAAATCAATCAAATCAAATAAAAAATGTTTTGACAAATCACAAATTTCTCTTGTAGAATCAAATAGAAACCAATAACACATTTTCCTTGTGATCAATCCTTGAAAAGGACAAGTTAAATGGGAATAATTTTCACGAATGATTCAGGATGTTGAGAATTGTTCTCATACAGGAGCACAAGCTCTTTGTCTAGGAGACACCAGAGCCATATGAACATGCTCCCTCTGCACCTAAGACTGACAGGGATGCTTATAAGAAGTATTCCAAAGATGATGTTTATGTCAAATGCCAAATTTTGTGTTCCATGAACTATGAGTTGCAGAGAGAGCATAAGAATGTGGATGTTATTGTGATGGTAACACAACTTAAGAATATGTACCAAGATCAGGGAAGACATGAGATATATGATGTATCCAAAGAGTTATTCAAATATAACATGGAACAAGGAGATCCAGTAGGTCCTCATGTGCTCAAACTTATTGGGTATCTAGAGAACCTTGCTAGACTGGGATTTCCCTTGGGTCAACAGTTGGCCACTAATGTGATTCTATAGTCACTGCCAGATTTATACGGTCAGTTTGTCATAAGCTACAACATAAAAGACTTTGACAAGCCATTGACAGAGTTACTTGGCATGATGAGAATAGTTGAGTCACAAATGAAGAAAGATAAGCCCAAGTCTATGATGATGATCACCAAATCAAAGGGGAAGTCTAAGGGAAAAGGCAAAGATAAGAAGAGTTCTAAAGCTGGCCTGAAGCTCAAGTCTTCAATGCTCAAGGCTAAGGGAGGGGTAAACAAGGAAGGCAGTTGTCACCACTGTCACTAGCTTGAACACTAGAAGAGGAGTTGCCCTCTCTACCTGGAGGAACAAAATAATAAGGACATGATAGAGATCTCCAATTAGGTATATACATTATTGAGATAAATTTGACTACTACTTCATCTTAGGTACTAGATACCGAATGTTGATCTCACATATGTTTGAATATACAGGATCTAAAAAGAAGTAAGCCTTTATGAAAGGGTGAGTTCATACTGTGCATCACAGATGGAGCAAGAGTTACAACCACTATAGTCAGAACCTATAACTTCTCTCTACCCATTTAGCTTGTAATGGAGTTGATGAACTGCTATTTTATATCTGCCAATAATAAGAACATTTTATTTTCTACATCTTGCATAGACAAGGATGAATATGGATAGCATATAAAGAACAGTCAATGTACTATTTCCAAAGATGATATCTTTATGGCAATGTCTCAATGTCTTATGATCTTTATTTGTTGTATCTGATGATAAATGTTTATAACATAAATACCAAAACATTAAAACTTGATAACTCAAACAATACCTATACCATTGTCATCTAGAGCACATAAATAAGAAATGTATCTCTTGATTCCATAATGATGGTTGTCTAGACTCTTTTGGTTACTGAACCAATAGAGACATGCAAGTCTTATTTATTGGCCAACATGACAAAAACACCTTTCACTAGATGTACTGGGAGAGTGAGTATTCTATTAGGACTTGTACATATTGATGTAAGTAGAGTTTTTAGAATATATGCTAGAGGTAGTTACTAGATATTTACTTATTATCTCAGAGATATAATAAATTGTATTTAGTGAAATACAAGCATGAATATCTTGAAGTTTTCAAGGAGATCATGAATGAAGTACGTAACCATCTTAGTTAAATTATCATGATGCCTCGATATGATAGATATTGAAATATTTTACACCAATAGTTTGAGGACCTTCTGGAGAGACATTGATCGTGTATCACAATGAACTCCACTTGAAACATAATGATGTATCAATAAGAAGGAATCACACCCTATTGAGTGATGGTGCGATTATGAACAGATCTATATAATCTTCAAAATTCCTTTTGAGTACGTGCTTTACACTAAAACCATGTACTGTCTGAAAATGGTTCAAAAGGATTCCATATGAGATTTGGCATGGGAAGTGTTCTGATATGTCTTTTATAAGGATTAGGATTGAAAGCTATGTAAGAAAATAGTTTCTTGAAAAGATTTATCCACAAATCACATAAATGTTAGTTTGTCTAATACTACTTTTATCCCAATCCAACAACAAAAGTTCATGTTATAAGGATGGGTGAATTCTTTTAAAGCTATTTGAATTCCAAAGGAATAAGTGGGAGTAAATTGGAACTCAAAAATTTCAAGACCAATAAATAATTGAACCTACAGGGGTACAACAAGAACAAGGAGAATCACAAATTGTCGTGGAGTCTCAAGTAAAACAAGACTCATAGATCTAGTACAAAAGAACCTTGATATTGAAAGATTATGATATTTTATAACTCATAAAGGTAATGAGTTAGTCATAAGATGTTGAGCCAACAATCTACGTAAAAGTTATTCATGCACCAATCTGAGAAATGGCTCAACGGTGTGGGATCAGTGATGGATTCCATTTACTCCAACAAGGTATGACCTTGGTGGATCCACCTAAAGGGGTAAAACCCATAGGGTGCAATTGTGACTTCCTAGAAAAGGACCAACATGGATGTTAGTGCAAATCAGTTCTAAAAGGTTTGAAACAAGTTTCAGGTGTTGACATGATGAAATTTTTTCACCAGTTGTCATGATTAAATCCATCAAGACCATGCTTGTTATGACTATGAGAATTGGCATATGGACACTAAAATTGCATTACTTACAAGACTTTAGACCTATTTCTCTATGAAATATTATCTACAAGGTTATAATGAAGGTCTTAGCTAACAGGCTAGCTCATGTTCTTCCTATGTTGATTGACTTGAATCAAGTTGCTTTTGTTAAGGGTAGGAGAATTGGCGATGATATCTTGCTTGCAAATGATATTCTAGCATCTTTGTGGGTCCTCAAAAAAGCATGTGTGTTAAAGTAAATCTGGCTAAGGCCTATGACACTGTCAGAAGAGATTACATCTTATTCCTTTTGAGAAGAATGGGCTTCCCAATTTTTTGGATTAATTGGATTAAAGAATCCTTTGACTCCACCTCTTATAAAGTTCTAGTTAATGGCTGTCCGACTGATGTGTTTTGGGCATCAAATGGTGTGAGGCAAGGGGATCCTTTATCCCCCCTCTTATTTGTTATTACCATGTAGGCGTTGTTTGCCATTGTGAATGTTGAGGTCACAGTTGGTAGACTAAATGTTATTCAATCTTGTAAAATGAAGATTTCTCACATTATTTTTGTCGATGATTTACTTTTGTTCTCAAAGGCTGATGATCAGTATGCAAAATGTCTCAAGGATATTCTGGACAATTTTAGTAGGATTTCTGGGTTCAAGCTCAATAATGAAAAAATCCAGATCTTTCGTAGCAAAGCTATAGAGATTATTAGTGTGTCAGACATTATGAGGATTCCTATTTCAAATATTCTAGTTCCTTATTTGGGTGTTCCCTGGTTTACCAGGAGGTTAACTAAGTAGATGTGCTCACCTATTGTTGATAAATTTAAAACCAGGTTGGAATATTAGAAAGGTAATCTCCTTTCCTAAGCTGGTAGGTTGGAACTTATCATATCCACTCTTTTAGCCTACAATATCTTATGGACCTCTATATTTCCTTTACCTAAATCTATCATCAAAACTCTGGAGAAGCTTATGAAAGATTTCCTTTGGAAGGACACTGAGGATAAGAAACATCTACACACTATTTCCTGGGATATTTTATGTACACCCAGAAAAGAAGGTGGTTTGGCTATTCGACTTATGGTGATTGGGTTAAAGTTGGTCTAATCAAGAACCTTTGGAGTTTAGTTTTGGAAAAAAAAACCTTGTGGGTTAAGTGGTTGCATGGTAGGTACATCAACGAAGAATATATCTGGGTGTTGCAAGCCAGAGCTAACTCTTCTTGGCTCTAGAGAAAACTTCTTGAGCAAAGGGATACTTTTCTCAGTGAAATCAATATCTTCTTAGGAAATGGTGAGAAGTTCTTATTCTGGAGGGAGATGTGGCTTACTGGTAAACTTAGTTTATTTTATTTGGTTGATCATACTCTTCTTTACAGATTGGGTAAAGGTTTTAATTGCAAGGCTTCTCAATGCATTGAGGGAACAAATTGGAAAATATTGAATTTTAGAGGTGCGCAGCAGCTAAAGGATATTCTCAGCCTTCAGACTAAACCTTCTAGAGAGGAGGATTTTGTCCCTTTTAAAGGCAAGTGTAAAATGAGTCTTAAAGATAGCTAGAATTTTCTTAGAAAGAAAGGCAAATTCATTAGTTGGGGAGTTTGGATTTGGTCTGGTGTCCCTAGAAGAAGCTCTATGATCCTTTGGAAAGGTATTCTGGCTAAAATCTCTACATGTTATTACATCAAGAGGATTGGTTTTCAGCTTGCTTCAAGATGTGCTATGTGTGAAGACCATGAAGAATTCTCTACACACTTGTTCATTGCTTGTCATTATGCTTGTTTTGAATGGAATTTGTGGTCTGAAGATCAGAATTTCTTTTGTGTCCCAAAGTCCTTTAATGATCTTCTATTTTTGAAGGATGGTTTGAAATTCTCATCTATACATGTCGTCTACATGGTTTGGGGAGAAAGGAATAATAGAATCTTCATGAATCTGCATTCTAGTCATGAAGATTTTTGGTCCCATTATAGAAAAGAAATAGTGGCTTTGTACAGTTAGTTTTCCTCCTTTATTTATACAACATTGTTTGTTTGTGGCTACACTATGTGACCACCAAAAGCTTTCTCATTATTAAGTTAAGAGGCACAACATCCTAAGTTCACCAAACACAAAAAATTGTAGATGATGTGTTCGTGACATAATGTGAAGGTTTTATAAATCCATATAATGCATATAAAGTCTATAAGATACAAAGGTCAATCTATATATTGAATCAAGCATCTCAGAGTTGGAATCTTTGATTTGACAAGATAGTCGAATGTTTTACTTTAGTTAAAAGGAAGATGAAATCAATGATTACTAAAGATTTAGTGGGAGCATATTTATACTCAACATAATGATGGGGAATAACAACCTTATACTATAAGTATTAAAACTTGGCAAGGGAAATACCCTCGCAATGAAAGTATGAGGAAAAGTATCCTACAGATAGGAATTGAGATCTATAGAGATAGATCTAGAAAGCTTCTAGACCTAAGCAAGAGCACAGTCATTGTCAAAATGTTGAAGGGGTTCAACATGAAGGAATCAATAAGAGAAAATATGTCCATATTCCATGGGATTAGTTTCTCAAGAGCCCAGTGTTCCAATTATTGTGAAGAATGGGAAAACATGAGTAATATGACATATGGATTCGCATTTGGATCCATCATGTCTATAATATAATATATTCATCCCATTATCTTGCATGTATTGGACATGACGAGATCATATTAGTCAGATTCCAATGAAGGTCATTAGAATGCCATAAAGAATGCCCGTAAGTACTTGAGAAGACCTAAGGATCAGTTCCTAGATTATGGAAATAAGGAAGAGTTGGGTGTAATGGATTACACCAATGAAACTTTCCAAAATGACAAAAATAATTAATGATCGCAATCTAAAATTTGTGTTTCACTTTAAAATGAGTATTGTCAGCTAGAAAAGTTCCAAGAAAGAGACAGTTTTTTTATTCTATTAATAGAAGTCGAGTATCCTAGTGTTATGAACACATCAAAGGATATTGTATGGATCAAGAATTTTGTGAAGATGAACTTATGGGATGTTCCAACCATTGATGGCATAGTAGAAATACTATGACGACAATGGAACTACTGGATAGGAAAAGACTACTAGATAGCATACTATAGCACTTCCACCTGATACAAGAGGTCATACAATGAAGAGATGTAACTTGTAATATATAGTATAGAGGAAAATGTTTCTAACCCACTAGATAAGCACTTGTGTAGCATAAACATGATGGACATGTTTAAAGATCACTTAGAATAAGATTTGTGGGTGATTGGATCTAAGTGCAAGTGGGAGTCTGTTGGTATGTATGACCAGAGAGACAATCATGTGATGATTGTAATGGTATATCTTGTAAATTATTTGATTAATAATATTGGAAATTTTCCAATTTATTCTATTTTATTCAGTTATGAGATAATGATGAATAATAATGAATGTTTAAAGAATGATATTACTCAATGACATATGTCTTCAGGTTGATGACTTGAACAATAAGATCATACAGATGTCAAGAGTAGATGCATCCTTTCTATGTCCCCAGTCATTTGCTTATGTGGAAGCAAATAAACAACAATAACACAAAAGACTAGAATGTGTGTCAGTTGAGGACATGATCTCATTAGTCATGATATATGATATTGAACCAAAAACATAGATACTTGTTGAAGAATAGTGTATTATATAGACCCACCTTGAGAGTGATACATGGAAAACATGACTGGTAGTCAGAATCATCTCTCTTAGTGATGATGGTGATTGTGATTCTTAGACCTAAAATCACTACACTCTTCACATGTTGTCTGATGTACTTTGTCATCATCAAATGCGACCTTGAATAAGGGTTACCATAAAGGTGATGCTCAAATACATTGTAACACATGGGAATGACTATGCGTGATGTATATGGGATTTGTCCCTCCTATAGGAGTATGATATTCATGCCACTTGATAAGAGAGATTGAAAAAATCATGTGCATTAACATGTGACGCAATATATGATATTGAGTTTGCATATATCTCAAATAGTATGCTCTAGATCAAAGAACATGGATTGAACGTTGAAATGATGATGACTCCATGCCTCAAGTTCAATAGGGATAATAGTGACAAAGGAACTATATAATCATTGTAGTGTAACACTAATCACATATTGTAGGTTGAAGCTATTCTCCAACTTTCAAAATACTTGGGTAGAAATGATGTCTTGCTAGATGCCAACCATTGCTTGCTATGTCATAAACTAGTAATGGACACTCACTGCTAATGTAATTTGGAACCTATAGGGTCACACATATAGGATACACTTCGAATAGGATTTTATTCATGAATGTAGTTTAAACTTTATTACTAAAGAGTTTGATATTCAATTTAAACAACAATGATTAAAAGTTGACTAACTAGACTTTGAACCAACTGGTTCAAGTGTTGAACCGATCGATCCAAGTGTTAGGTTAATTGAACCAAGATTGGCAATCAGAACCATGAGATGACCAGTTTAGCATGTGAACCGATCGACTCAGGTCTATGAACTGAGTAGTTAAGGTTGTGAACTGATATTAGTTTATCAATTCGACTAGATCAAGGATTAGTGTTGATGTTATGTTGTACATTAATTGAATATAAATTTCCAATTCAATTGCAATTGGGAAACACAGTGAAATGATTAATTTAAGGATTGAACTGATCAGCTCAAATGCCAACTGGTTGTTTTACCATTGAACCAACCATTTCATCATTCGTAGATTATGAATTCATGAAATTTCATCCCCTTCGACTCCCGCCCAGACTAGAACTATAGACCATGACCTCCAATAAATAGACTGGTAGTTGAGGCTTTCTAGAGACACAAGAATAAGCTATGACAATTGTTTTCTTCTCTAGTTTTGGTAACTAAGAGAGCTCGAGCAAGTCTTACCGATCAAAGAGAGGGATATCAAGGGAGAGACAATTGGGAGAGCAAGTCAGTGCTAGTACACTAACTAGAAAGGATAGCTCCTTCTTGTCTGTTCTTCTAGAATGATAGGATTTCCCAGTGGTCTGTGTGGACTACCATAGAGGCAAGGAGGTTGTTTCCTACCACTAGGAGCATGCGGTCAATTGATGTTCATGGTAATCAACCAGGAGGTCATTGTTGACGTTGTTCACGTGCAACTTGAAGAAAGGTGCACACTACTGCAAGTGAATTAGCATAACTTGTCTCTACATAACCCAACAAAATGGCATCTTCTATTTTTTTATTAAATTTCCTCCTTTTATGTTCAGGGACAAGCATATTTATGAGGCACCCCCACACCGAAATATATTTGAGACTTATCTTTCAGTCTCTTCATAGCTCAAATGGATTATTGTCTTTATGTTTATGGGAAAATCAATTCAGAATATGTCAATTTGTATTCAAAGCTTCCCCCACACTTATACTTGGATAAACCAGAAGCCTGGAGCAATGTATAGTCCATAGCTACTAGTTGTAACCTCATGAACTACACCATAGAATTGAAAACATTTCAAGAACAAGTTTAAGGTATACCTCTCCACCCATGTCATACAAACTTTTACCTATCTCACTAGTTTTTATTTCTACTTCTTTCTTAATATTTTAAATTTATAGAATACCGCATATTTACTTTTAAGAAAATAGACATAACAATATTTACTAGCGTCATCTATGGAAGTTATGAAATAACACTTATGACCCCTAGTACCAATCCCATTAAATTCACAGATATTTGTATGCACTAGATTCAAAATTCCATAATTCCTATCCACTGAATGAAAAGGATTTCTAGGTGGTTTAGCTCACACCCAAATAATACGTCAACTATTGTTATGTTCATATTTAGATATCAGAACGAGATTCATAATATGTTTTAAGATCCAACATTCATATGATCCAAATGACAATTTCATAAGTCACATGATATAAGATTCAAGCAAACTGAATTATCATTCAGATTAAAAATAGAATTTGAAATAGTAGGTTCTACATGGATCTTAAATAGGTTCTCAAGATCACATAAATAACCCTTTGAAAAAAATAAACCATCATGAATACAAGTAATAATATATTTATTACATTTGTAATAAATTCTTAAACCATCTCTAACTAACATTAGACCACTAATAATAGTAAGACAAACAAATGTAACATTTCTAACTGTATGAAGCGTCAAAACCTTTTCCAAAATAAACTACATGTCCACCCATCCTTCTCCTCTGACTTATACAGAGCTCGAATCACCAAAAGTCATGGATTGGCATGAAGATGCCTAATAAGATACAAATAGAGGCTTATGGGTACAAATACATACATTAACCCAAGTTTCAATAATCCATTATAATGGTTTAAACATACAAAGGACTTCAGGTTTAATAGAAATGCACTCATCATAAGTTTCAAGAAAGTAGTCATCATGTTAAACACAACCTCCTCAACTCTATATGAAGTGACTTTCTTCACCTTTTTTGAAGGACAATACTTGTTCCAATGGTCAACATACCCATAAGTTCAACAAGGTTTTTTCTTTGGTTTCATATGAATCTTAGCCTTAGTTTTATGTATGTTCTTATTTTTCTTATATCTTTTTAGCATTTGTAAGATTGGTAGTAGAGTTTACCTCAAACCAATACATTGGCCACATCCTCGTTCAAGTGTTCCTTTTTTACTTTAATTTCTATCATAAGTTCACTTAGGGTTGTGTCACCCTTCTTATTCTTGAGATTCAGGCCAAAAGCCTCCCAAGACTTCAAGAATTTTTCAACAATAGACATTAACAAAAAATCAGGTAGATACATACCCTCTTTAGAGAGGATATGAATAGATTTTAAAATCATGTACCTAGTTAGAAACTAATTTAACATCTATCATCCAAATTTAAGAAATTTAGAGACAAGAATGTTTTTAAAAATTGTGATTCTCTATTTTATATTTCTTATCCAAAACATCCCATAGAAACTTACTAGTCATGATAGGAGGTTTAGAGACAAAATCATACAATATATTATTCATATATAAGAGGATGTGTCCTCTATACAACTACTATGCCTCCTTTCGTTCAATGATTTTCTTAGCATTTTGAGGATCATTTCATCAGGTTTAGATTCATCATTCACAATGATGTCACTAAATTATATCATCCTGAGCTAAATATCCATACCACTCTGCCAAAGTGCAAAGTTGGTGTCGTTGATTTTTTCAGACATACCAAAAGTGTCCATCTTAGGACGATAAAACTCAAGGTAAACCATGTTAACTAATGATAGATTTTGATTTCTTTAAGACTGTTAGATTTTAGGATGTTGTTTTAAGTAATAGCAGACAATCGTAAATTTATTTACAAGTTTATAGGCCAAGTTTAAGATTTAGATAATACAATAGGAGAAAAAACAAATTTAGTTTGAAACTCAGACTAGATTAGTGCATCTCAATGGTAGTAAGGTACTACCATCCAACAAACCATGTCAAGGGAAGAAGGAAAGGAGAAGAGAACTCTTGTCCAGGAGAAGAACTCCATGAGCATCCAACAAACCATGTCAAGGGAAGAAGGAAAGGAGAAGAGAACTCTTGTCCAGGAGAAGAACTCCATGAGAGACAAGAACGGGAGTGTCTATTTAAGATACTGATAGTGGAAAATAAATCATAAAAGTTAGATGATTGTCTTTCATCTGTGTTTAACCTTAAGCCTAAGACTTTATTTATAGCACTGTATACCATATATCTAATTTGATGTAATCACACAATCACTCCTGTATACATAAAAGGAATATGATGATTCCTTTCCAATTAAGAAAGTATTAAATAAACAATTAATAGCATATATTTTTAGTTGTACAAAAAGAATATGCAAGACAATTCTCACGACCCACGAGTTATGATCACGGCCCGGTCCAGTAAGGTAAGTTGAGATGTGATGTGGAACTCATGTATGTGTGTTGTGGTCACCATACCCTTCACCAAGGTGAGCATACTCTCCCCTAAAGTCTTTTGGACACTAATATCACATGTGATCCTACATATAAGGACTACAAAAGCTTTAATAGTGGGTAATTTGGGACTAAAATACCTTCCTTTTTGTATAAAAAAAACAACTTTTTTCCTCCATATCCCATATGTACTAGTTGTACCTACGTGGGGATTAATCCATACTAACTATTATTAGCCGAAGCTAATACAGATAACAAAATGAATCAGAAATAAAGACATTGTCAAAAATGTTGTAGCTTGGGTGTTAAAGGCTCGGACTCTCCAATGAAGAAACTTGGGTTCAATATTTAGGTTGTGTGTCTTGAAAATGAATTATCACGTCATGCAGGCTGGGGCATTGTGTGATTTAAAGTATCCCCTTCGGTTTTACACTATTGGAATGGGGTCAACGAAGTGTTATTCCACGTTGTAGTTCCCACGTCATCTAAAAAAAGACATTCTATAATAACAAATCATTATGATTTTCATCAGCCAATTTTTAGGAGGAAACTATTTAGATGGGTGAGGTTGCTACAACCCAAATCAAGATGAGATGGTTCTCTAGAGATAGAGAAATGTAAGTTCAACCTAGATAGCCATGTCTGTAAATTATACAAGTGTTATTCACATTTTGTCTTGTTCAATAAAAAATGGTAGCGATTATTATTGAAAAGAAAAATTAAAGTCCAATGGTTAGAAACAAAGCACATACTTGTATAGTAAAATATTTATTGATGGTTAACTTAAAATTGTATCTAAACACTTGAGTAAATTTGTAGTCAGCTAGTCTAAGTAAACCTTAAGTAAGCAAAATGAGTAACTTATTCGAGACATGTATAATCCAAAGAGAATATATTAAAAGAAGAATAACATGTATAAGTATGCATGGAGCTAGACTTGCAGTTGAAGCGGCAATTAATTTGGATACTTCAAATAACATGTAATAATCTCAGCAGGGTATGTGAAAGATTATTTGACCTTCGAGAAGAAGACACAAATCAAGTAGTTAGAATCTAACTATTTCACTAATTTATTGCTAAAGTGTAATGTCTTAGCTTACACAACGGGAGCTCGTCACTAAAATGTATACTAGAAATCGGGACGACGATATACAGGCAGCTAGCAGACACAAATCGGAACCTTGATGAAATACAAAGAGTTGTGGGTCGGTTTTTTACACTGTTGGCGTGGAAGGTCTATATACTGGTTGTGGCGGGTAGCAGTGGTTTGTGGACCCGAGGAGGCGACGACCTAGCGGAGGAGGTTGATATACAAGAGGAGGTGGTGGTATTGGCGCCAAGCCTGGTACACCGGCGGTGGTGGCGATGGTGGTATATAAGCGCCAGAGGTTAGTAAACTGGTGGTGGTAGTGGTAAGTGTTCGCATTGGCGGCTGTTGGCATGTACACTTGTGACGGCACGAGACAGAGAGTAGTGTTTGTGGCGGTGGGCAGGAATAACGGAGGCTTGGCGGTGGTGGCTGGGGAAGAGTAGAGCAGTGTGAATATGAGGAGGGTTAAGAACCGAATGAGCGGAGCTGAGGAAGAGGAGGACAATGCCGCCATGAACGATGGCTTCAGAGTGGTACCTTCACTAAAGGTGGGAGCCAGCAAAATGGTGAATCTTGGCCAAAGTGTAAAGTTGGTGCCGTTGATTTTTTCAAACATACCAAATGTGTCCATCTTAGGACGATAAAACGCAAGGTAAACCATGTTAACTAATGATAGATTTTGATTTCTTTAAGACTGTTAGATTTTAGGATGTTGTTTTAAGTAATAGCAGATAATTGTAAATTTATTTACAAGTTTATAGGCCAAGTTTAAGATTCAGATAATACAGTAGGAGAAAAAAACAAATTAAGTTTGAAACTCAAGCTAGATTAGTGCATCTCAGTGGTAGTAAGGTACTACCATCCAACAAACCACGTCAAGGGAAGAAGGAAAGGAGAAGAGAACTCTTATCCAGGAGAAGAACTCCATGAGAGACAAGAACGTGAGTGTCTATTTAAGATAATGATAGTGGAAAACAAATCATGAAAGTCAGATGACTGTCTTCCATCTGTGTTTAACCTTAAGCCTGAGACTTTATTTATAGCACTACATAATACAATCATATATCTAATTTGACACAATCAGACAATCACTCTTGTATACATAAAATGAATATGAGGAGTCCTTTCCAATTAAGAAAGTAGTAAATAAACAATTCATTGCATAGTTTTGTTGTTGTAGAAAAAGAATATGGAAGACAATTCTCACGACCCACGAGTTACGATCCATGAGCTATGATCATGGCCGGTCCAACAAGGTAAGATGAGACGTGATGTGGAACTCATGTGTGTGTGTTGTGGTCACCATACCCTTCACCAAAGTATGCATACTCTCCTCTAAAGTCTTTTGAATATTAGTGTCACATGTGATCCTACATATAAGGACTACAAAAGCTTTAACAGTGAGCAATTTGGGACTAAAATAACTTCCCATTTGTATAAAAAAACAAAAACAACTTTTTTCCTCCACACCCCATATGTACTAGTTGCACCTATATGGGGATTAATCCATACTAACTATTATTAGCCGAAGCTAATACAGATAACAAAATGAATCAGAAATAAAGACATTATCAACAAGGTTTTAGCTTGGGTGTTAAAGGCTCAGATTCTCCAATGAAGAAACTTGGGTTCAATATTCAGGTTGTGTGCCTTGAAAATGGATTATCACGTCATGCAGGTTGGGCCACTGTGTGAGTTAAAGTATCCCCTTCGGTTTTACACTATTGGAATGGGGTCAACTAAGTGGTTGTTCCTCATTGAAGTTCCCACGTCATCTAAAAAAAGAAATTCTATAATAACAAATCTCGTAATGATGATTTTCATCAGTCAATTTTTAGGAGGAAACTATTTAGATGGGTGAGGTTGTTACAACCCAAATCAAGATTAGATGGTTCTCTAGAGATAGAGGAAATGTAAGTTCAACCTAGATAGCCATGTTTGTAAATTATACAAGTGTTATTCACATTTTGTCTTATTTAATGAAAAATGATAGCGATGATTATTGAAAAGAAAAGTTGAAGTCCAATGGTTAGAAGCAAAGCACATACTTGTATAGTAAAAGATTTATTGATGGTTAACTTAAAATTGTATCTAAACACTTGAGTAAATTTGTAGCCAGCTAGTCTAAGTAAGCCTTAAGTAAGTAGAATGAGTAACTTATTCGAGACATCTAGAATCCAAAGAGAATATATTAAAAGAAGAATAACATGTATAAGTATGCATGGAGCTAGACTTGCAGTTGAAGCGGCAGGATATGTGAAAGATTATCTGACCTTCGAGAAGAAGAAGAAGAAGAAGAAGAAGAAGAAGAAGAAGAAGAAGAAGAAGAAGAAGAAGAAAATGATGTGATACAAATCTTCAACTCAAAAAGCTCATGAACTCCCCAATTGATGTAACCTGCAAAAGTGGCCACCCGCAAGCACCGCCTTGGTGTTTGGAGTAGCCGGTACAATAGAACTAATAAACAAACTGAGGGGGAAACAACATGTATTTAAGTTGTCTTAACATACAATATAAAAGTAGGGTTAATGCAGCCATGTTGGTTGATTGTAGTTCAATTTGATTCAATTCTGCATAGTTTGTATCATTTTAAGTTCTATATAATTCATTTGTCAAACAATAGATACAAAATAGGAATTGCAACGACGTGAAACCAAAATGTAGTCTTAACCTTTGGTTAAGCGAGGTTCAAATTCATTACGTTTGATTGGTTTTATATGGTAAAATGCAGATATTAATGAGCAATAGTTGTATCTGGTCATAAAGCCCTACAAGTAGCATGTTGTTAGCCAGTGAGATTGTAGACGAGGGAAAGGGAGTTGGAAAATAGACTCGGCCAGTTTTCTTTCATTTAATCTTTTCTTTCCCGAAAATGTTTTGGGATTACACACAAACAGAGTTGCAGTTAAGGGAAAAAATGCAGAAAGTGAATGTGTTGTGTTGAATATTTATGCAACCAAACGGGTATGTTTTATTACATCTCATGGTAGCACCCTGCCTAGATGCACCCTGAGCGCAGGTGTTGATCGCGTTGCCTAGCTAGACAGGAGGGGGGCTAAGTCATATTACTGAGTACGTTGCCGGGGCGCGCATAACCGAGTAGTTAGAATATAACTATTTCACGAATTTATTGCTAAAGTGTAATGTCTTAGCTTACACAACGAGAGATCGTCACTAAAATGTGGCAAAAAAATCTAAATGGCACATTTGCCAATTTTTATTACCTAAATGGCACGTTCTTGAACTTATTGTCCAAAATGGCTCATTTCGGGCCTCACGTGAGGCAATGCGTCCCGGCGGCGAACGCATTGGTCCCACATGAGGGCAATGTGTCACGGTTCGGGACACATTGCCCTCCTGTGGGACCAATACGTCCGCCGTCGGGGCGCATTGCCTCGCGTGAGGGCAACGCGTCACATTGGCCCTTCAGGAGGGCAATGTGTCCCCAAGCGGGACGCATTGCCCTCTGTGGGGCTAATGTGTCGCGCACGGAGACTCCCCCAACGGCTAGAAATTGCCACGCGGGCAATGCGTCCGGGACGGGGACACATTGCTCCCTGGACAACGGATATTTTGCCGTTGGGGCAGCGGCGCGGTGCCACGTGGGCGCAATACGTCTCCAACCGGGACGCAATGCTCCCCTATATATATTGGCCGAAATCAACCCCCAAACTCACATCATTCTTCATTTCCTTACTCTTGCTCTATACTTCCATTGCTCTGGAGCTTTTGCTCGGATTTCTATTGCTTGGAGGCGATTTCTAGCTTAATTTGGGCGATTTTAGAGCTGCTATCTTCTACTGCTCAGAGACGATCTTGGAGCTTCTTCTTTCTCTTCTTCTATTCTTCGATTGTCAATGGATAACTCTCCATTTGAGGTATTTATTCTACCAAAATTTTAATTTTCAAAACTTGAACTTAACATTAGTATGAAATATTACAACTGAAATAATTGTATTGTTACTCCTTAATTCTACATTACTGAAATAATGATGTAGAAAATGACAATTGAAGGCTAATTAATACCTGAAAAATTATTGTTCGAAATTGCAAAATTGTTGTTCTGAAATGTTAGTGTTACTAAAAAATTAGCAAAATTGTTATTATGAAATGTTAGTTAATTTTACTGAAAAAATAGCAAAATTGTTGTTCTGAATTGTTGTTCACTGTTAATGTTATAGAAAAAGTAGTAAAATAAATTTAATTTCAAATTCAAAATTATTGTTCTAAAATCTTAACTATTATTTTAAAAATGATATCACTGCTCTAAAATATTAATTCATGTTAATATAATGTTATAAAATATGAATTTCTTTCTGATGTTAATATAATATTCTAAAATAGAGGAACATGGCATCTAGTTCAAATTCACAAATTGTGAAGATGCGATATGATGGGCAATTTCTCTCTCATGGGTCTTATTCTAGTCGATCGGTTAGACCCATAAACATTTCACTTATTAATACCCTATCTGAACTAAAATCATATATCTATACAACACTTGACATCAATCCCAACCACTTCTCTATCAAAATATTATATCTTTTCCCTGGAGAAAATCATATGCTCGTACAAGTTGATGATGATGATGCATACATAACCTTGTTATCACTTTCAGCTGATGCCTATATTGATGTGTTTCTTGGAAAAACATCTATCCACCAACAACCTTGTTTAATGAGTCTATTGAATCAATTTCAATCTCAATTCCCTCACAATAATTTATGGAGTCAACCACTTCAATTCTCTCAAAGTCATTTAACTACTGAATGGAGTCAACCACCTCAATTCAGTGTTAGCAATTTAACTGCTAAATGGAGTTAACCATCTGAATTTTCTCAAAATCTTACTACTGAGAATATTGGTGTTGAGGTTGAGGAGGGTGATAATGATAGTGATCATGAAGGTGATAACAATAGTGATAGTGAAGGTGGTAATAACAGTGAACCACCTGAGGATGAGTCATTGACTGAAACCGATGATGAGCACCCACATCCATTCCCTGACTCTATTGCAACATTGAGTTCTATTCCATCCATATTTGACAACCAATGGCCCCAACATGAACACATTGATTCCAACTATGAAGCTTTTCAAGATGATGACTGGGTGGAAGATTTTTGTCATGAATTTCGTCTCAATTACAATACTTCCAGTGCTGTTATATATGAGGGTGCTTTATTTGCATCCAAAGATGTACTGGTTGAGACGCTCCAAAAATGGTCGGTACAAAAGAATGTCCAGTACCGTACATTACGCTCAAATAATCATCATCTTAAACTTGTTTGTATCCATGATCAACGATGTCCTTAGAGATTGACCGCTTGCCAGTCCAAAAGAGCAGGTGGCATGTGGAAGATAAAACGTTGTAAAGCACGCCACAATTGTGAATTAACTGTTATGAATCATGATCATCACCAAGTCACAGCATCTTATATTGCTCGAATGATAATGCCAATCCTAGTATCACAGTTGGATATGTCGACATGAGAAATTTGTGACAAGGTGAATGTTGAACTAAGGCTCAATATATCTTACAGGAAGGCATATCTAGCAAGGAGGAAGATTGTTTGTAAAATATTTGGAGACTGGGAATCATCATATCATAGTTTGTTGCCGTTCCTGATTTCTCTGACACAATATATTCTAAGAACTATATATGCCCACCTTATTGATGATTATACCCTTCAAACTGAAGGCACTTGTAGATTCAAGCAGGTGTTTTGGGCATTTGGTCCAACTGTGAGGGGTTGGGCCTATTGTAGGCCTGTTCTTACTGTTGATGGCACATTTTTAACAGGAAAATATACTGGCATACTTCTCATTGCATGTGGCATAGATGCTGATAATGGTCTATTTCCACTTTCTTTTGTTGTTGTCGAGAAAGAAAATAAGGACTCCTGGGAGTGGTTCTTTTGTTGTCTACAAACTTGTATTCCAATCATTCCACGACGTACAGACTTGTGTATTATTTCTGATCGAATGAGTGGGATTTTTCCAGCACTTGAATCAAAATTTGATTGGGCTCAACATCGTTATTGTCTTCGACATCTTTGGTAGAACTTCCATACGCAGTTCAAGTCCAAGGAGTTGAGGGAGCTTTTGTGGAAGGTGGGATCCACAACTGATACACATGAATTTGATCGTCATATGACTGTTATAGAAACCATAGAACCAACAACGAAGGCGTATTTATTAGGCCAAAATCTAGTACTTTGGGCTCTCGCATATGATAGAGGTTGTAGGTATGGGTCATTGACTACCAATCATGTTGAAGGGTGTAATGGAGTCTTAAAAGATGTTAGAGGTTTGCCAATACAAGCATTAATTGTTTCCACATACTATCGATCCGTGACCATGTGGTTGCATAGGCGTAATATCACAAATAAACATGCACAAGATGGACTGAAATGGCCCTTTAGGGTTCATGATAAGCTTTATAATGTTTGAGAGGATGCAAAAAAATTGACAATACACATCTGTGTGAACAATGATGAATGGCTTGTTGGTGACATGGATGGATATAGATTTCAAGTAATAGTGCGTCCAAATGGTGGCAGCCAATGCAGTTGTGGTTTTCCACAACAATGGAATTATCCATGTTCTCATGTTTGGGTAGCTGCAGACTCTGTCAATTGGGATCTTGATGTACTTGTGAGTGCATATTATACAAATGAGGCTTATCTAAATGCATACATAACTGAATTTTGTGGTATTCCCGACAAGAGGTATTGGCCTCAATTTGATGAAACTAGAGGTATTTATCCCTTATTACCCCCTAGGAAACGAAGGCAATCTGGAAGACCAAAGAAAAAGAGAAGGCATTCAACCATGGATGTTGATCCAAATCAGTATACATATCACTGTCATAAGTGTGGAAGAAAGGGCCATAATAGATGCACTTGTCCTAATGTCATCTGATGTTTGGTCATGTAATGTTTGCAATTTCAATTTACTCAAGTCATGTAATGTTTGCAATTTCAATTTACTCAAGTCATGTAACATTTGCAATTTCACTAAAACAATGGATTTATAATGGGTTTTTTATATATGTCTCATCGAAGGACATGGACATTTCACATGTATGTAGAGTTAATCCAAATAATAGCTACGAAGTACCTATAGGGAAAAATGGCTCATCAAACTCTATTGGATGATGACTGGAATGACGTACCAGATTTGTTGTACAACAAGTTAGGATTTATAGTGACAAAAGAACAAGCAAAATTTCATTGGCAATTTTCAAAGCAAATGTTTCAAATGTATGAAGAACTTCTTGAGCTACCTGGTTGGTATTGGGATCACACGAAACAGAAAGCAATGCCAATCAATGAACAAGTTCAAAACCAGTTAGTTGTATCACATCCAGAGATACATCGAGTTGTACATTAAATGTGGCCATTTTATGAACCTCTAGATGAGATATTGAATCAAATGCAGTAACTAATTATTGTAGTATTTCTCTTTTAGTAGTTCATGTTGTATTTTTATATTGTTTGGTAGTTCATGTATTTGAATTAATTTCATCTTATCTAATGAAGACTCTTGACAAACTTAAATGTTGTACAATATTTGCACTTTTCATTTAATGTAATATTTGCACTTTTCATAGATATGGCTCCTAGACAAGCAACCTACCGACTATCCCAGTACTACATCATGTTGGCACAATGGCCTATTACTGACCCGGATGTTTTAGAAAATATTTCCATGGCTGGTTTTGGGCTTGTTCATAGGCTACCCTCTATCCACCTTGACCCCACTTTAATCACTACATTAGTTAACATGTGGGACAACTCTAGAAATACTTTTAGGTTTCCCCCTTTTGAGATGAGTGTCACTCTTCAGGATGTTGCAGTTCTTTTAGGCCTGAGGATTGATGGCCCACCGGTTATAGCTTCATATCCTTTATGTTGGTATGTATACCCTGAGAGCCAATCATGGGATGATTGGTGGGATACATTAAGATTTATTTGATAAACATCAAAGGCAAGCTTTCAATTCTTTCTGGTTCAGTCATATGAGATAGTGATAGAACTGATTGAATGTCTAGAGAATGACAGTACTCAATGACGCATGCCTTCAGGTTCAATACCTGAACGATGAGATCATACGGATGCTAAGAGTTTGTACATTCTTGTTATGTCCCTAGTCGGATGTCATTGTGGAAGGTAGATAGACAACAATGACACACACGACTAGAATGTGGTGTTGGTTGATGTCGGGATCTCATTAGTCATGATATAGATATATCAAACCAAACACAGGTACTTGTTAGAGAACAAGTGTACCGGATAGACCCACCGTGAGTTTGACACATGGAACCATGACATGGTAGTCACAATTAGTACTCACAGTGATGGTGGTGAATGTGATTCTTTGACCTGAAATCATTACACTCAACACATGTCGTTGGGTACACTTTGACATCATCAAACACAGTCCTGAAACATGGGTTGTTATAAAGGTGATGATTGGGTGGCTTTGACACATGGGGCTTTTGAGGGGTGAGTGATAGATATGGGATTTGTCCCTCCTAAGGGAGTTTGATATCCAAGGCCACTTGATGAGTAGGATTGAAATAGGCGTGCACACGCATGTGTGAATCAGTATGTGATATTGATGTCATACATATCTCTTCCAATCTACTCTGAGATCAAGAAAGTGAATGAACGTTGATAGGATGACTGTTCCATGCCTCGAGTTCATTCGGGATATCAGTGACAAAGGAATTATACATTCACTGTAACACCATTCACAGATTGTAGGATTGAAAGTTGTTCTCCAACTTTCTATTTCACTTGGGTAGCACTGATGTGTGACTAGGCACCACTATTTGCTTGTGAAGTCATAAGTGTTATGGACTTTCACTGCCAACTTGAAAAGGACCTACAGGGTCACACACATAGGATTTAACCTGGAAGAGGAGTTTTGTCCACAAACAATGTTTAGATTGATTACTAAAGGAGTTTAGTAGTTCAGTTAAACACTCAATTAATTAATAGCTCAATTTCATAATGTTCAAGGTGTTGGACACATTGATTGGAGTATCAGATTGATTGAAACTGCAAATTGACTGATTCTGCACAATCTGCACTCCCAACCGATCGGCTCATGTGATGAACCGATCGGCTCAGCTTGGTGAACCGATCGGCTCAGGTTGTGAGTCGATCGGCTCATGGACAGGGTGAAATGATTGCTTCAAGTGTTGAAATGATCGGTTCAACTGTTGCAACCGAGCAAGTTGGGAAAGTAGGATTGGTGAGAAATTTGCTTTCGTTTCACTTGCCCAATTTGATTGGAACAAGGATTGGTATTTGATACCAATTAGAAACAAAAGAGAAAAAGTCAATCGGGAACTGACCAGGGCCACAAACCGACCGATTCAGAAGTGAACCGACCAGTTGAGGTGTCCCAACTGATAGGTTGAGGTGTCAACCGACCGTCTCAGGTCCTCAACTGAACGTTTCAGAAATGAAACGATCGGTTAAGGTTGCGAGTTTTTGTTTTGTGGAAAATATCGAACCCTTCTACTCCTGCTTTTAGTCCTGCATTGCCCGGGATGGAGAACTCTATCCCATGACCCTCCTATATATAGGGGTATTGGGGGCTTCTCAAAGAACAACCCAGTGCAACCAGTTGCTCTGTGAATTTGTCGTTCTCTCTGGTTTTGGTAACCAAGAGAGAGCTCGAGCAAGTGCTACCTGATAAGGGAGGCACACCAAGGGAAAGACAACTGCAGAAAGCGACTGGTGGCAGGAGAGTGTGTTGGCGACTAGTACACTGAAAGGAGGGTGCGACTCCTTCCAATTCCTTGTGAGACAAGGAGATTAGAGTTCCAGGTGGTTTGTGTAGACTACATCAGAGGCGGGAGGTTTTTTCCGCTCGGAGGACACCTGTCAATCCCGACAGTCCCGGTGAGACCAGGAGTCGTCAGTCCCGGTGCGACCAAGAGTTGCACAGAGACCGTCCAAGACTGGAGTTGAACACCATACAAGGCGCGAGGTATTGTCGTCGATCAAGCCTCGGTACAAGGTATGATTCCACAAACCATCTATTTCCTATTGTATAGACGTTGACACGTTTCCTTGTTCCAGGTTTGGGGGAGAAAATTTTTGTTTCTTCCTCCTTCTCTGCCTCCCCTAAAACCCAACACTTTTGGTGAAGATGAGGGTCAATTTTCTTCATGGACTCACCTTTGCGAGAATTTCTTAGGAGATGTACTAGATGGGATGTCTAAGGGGCATATCTCCTTGATTTGGCTGCGTGATACCTTCAAGGATATGGATCTGACCGCGGGTGATGAAGAGTGACAATTTGAACTGAGGACAAGGTACACTAGGGCATATCTCTTATACTTCTTAGGTAGTTACCTTATCCCAGATAGTACCAGGGATAGAGTTCATGTTAGGTACCTCCCTCTTGTGTCCGGTTTTGCACATTGTGGTATTTTATCTTGGGGTGTTGCAACTCTAGCTTTCTTATATAGGGAGTTGTATAAGGCAACCACCCAGTCCATGAGAACTGCCCATCTGTCAGGTTGTGTCTGCCTATTACAGCTGTGGTATTGGGAGAGGTTGGGAATTGGATGCCCATGTACAATTGCAATGCGCTGGGTTGATTGGCCAGAAGATGTTCCCTTGGGTTACAGGTTAAATATCTACACAATTAGTTTTTATATTTGTCCAAACATTATGTAGTTTTTATCTAAATTTAGTTTGTCAATTTAATAGGTGGCATACCTTATTCCAAAGGACTCAAACTATCAGGGGAACAATCCAGTTTTACGATTCAGCATTTGACCAGATTTTGCCCTCACATGTATAACTTACTTACCTCTACTAACATGTTTTGTTTATTTGAAATTTACTCCATTTTATATGATACACATTGTCTATATGAATAACAAATAGAGTTGACTCCTTACACTGTTGATGTTCTCGAGAGATTACCTACCATTTGTAGAGATGGTAGTGATATTTGGTTGGCACGAGTGCCTCTGTTGTGCTACACAATAGTGGAGTGCCACTTCCCCGACAGAGTACTTGGACAGTTTGGCTTTTTTCAAGTACAACCTACTCTTGAGCTGCCGCAGCTTAGCCGGATAGATGGGAGGGGTCATGCGGCTGAGGATTGTATGCTTCATCATAGGCGGGAGGTGCAGATGTGGAACAACAGACGTGAGAGCTTGGTTCCCACTCCACCAGCTGATACAATCTTCAGTCCTTAGGTTCATTATGCATGGCATCATCCACAATACATCGTGCCCCCTCCAGCTATGCCTCCAAGCATATATTACCCGCAAAGTTATTACCAGTAGGATTTTGTGAGTATCATTATTATTTCTTTTACAAACTATTATTATTTATCTTTGTTATTTGTAATATATGTAATTGGTCTTTATTATGTGTACATACTTTGTTTTACAAGTACAAACACAAGTGACGATCCGAGCGGCATTAGAGCATGCCCCTGCACAGATCAGAGACATCATCTATAACATCTAGGGGAGTTACTTTGATAGTCTTCCCAACTATGCTCAGTCGTGGGATCCCATACCCACTCATACCACAACCCCTGAGCCCACTCCTACTCCTACCGCTGCGCCCACTCCCACTCCCACTTATCAGTTCATGTCATGGGGACCGACAATGCCATATTTTTCAGGAGCTGCTTCATATTCCTCATTCATCACCCCACCTCAACCAACATCATACTATGGAGCAAGTTCTTCTTCTGTTCCATACACTCCATTCCCACCACCAATTATTCCTGAGAGCCGACCACCACCTTATGTCACATATTCACCTACTCTGTTTGATTTCTCAGGATGCACCCACCTGATGAATCCTATCCTGGTTTTTAGAGACCCCTCACCCCACCTCCACCTTTTCATTTCTTCCCTGATGCTCGCCAGCAGCCTCCTACACAGTTGTCCCCAGTTCATCCGTCTCCATATGACATCGGTACAGAGGATCCAGATGTAGAGGGAGGTGGGCGAGGACGTCATGGGCAAGGACGATGTACTTAGTTTTTTATATATTGTACAGTTTTGTATGTATGCCTTTGTGAATACATCTATTGTATGTGGATCTATCATATTATGATATCACATTGGTTCATTTTGGATCTATAATATTGTGCTGTTGTGTATGTATGCCTTTGTGAAGACATCTATTGGGTGTGGATCTATCATATTATGATATCACTTTGGTTCATTTTGGATCTATCATATTGTTCTGTTGTGTATTATTTTCTCGTCATGTTGGTTCATGTTTTAACCTTGTTTTTAATTGCTATCTCATTTTTTTGGATTAAGTTTTTATTATATAATCAATTAGGAACCATGTGATGTTGGTTGCAATACACTTATATATTCCATATGCATGTTACGAGCTATTGAAATTGACAAATTTATAATAATTGGGTATATTATAGACATCCAAATACAAGTGAACGAATTGTAAATGTACAAATATAATCAATATTGTTAATATACATATCAATAACCATGAAACAATATCAGTGACTGTAAAAATATGATTAAAAAACACAATGTGTCCTGTGACTGCAAAAATATGATCAAAAAACACAATGCGTCCTGCATGGGGACGCATTGATGCAATGCGTCCTCACGGGGGACGCATTGGTCCCACAGGAGGGTAATATGTCTCAGTTCGGGATGCATTGCTCTGTTGTGGGACCAATGCGTCCCCTGCTGGGACGCATTGCAGCAATGCGTCCCACTAGAGGACGCATTGGTCCCACAACAGCACAATGCATCCCAAACCAGGACGCATTGCCCTCATGTGGGACCAATGCATCCCCCGCGGGGACGCATTGCTCAATGCGTCCCAACAGGGGACGCATTGCTCCTGAAATGTGTCATTTTGGGCAATAAGTTCAAGAACGTGCCATTTAGTAATAAAAATGGGCAAATGTGCCATTTAGTTTTTTTGTCTAAAATGTATACTACAAATCGGGAAGGCGATATGCAGGCAGCTAGTAGACACAAATCGTAACCTTGATGAAATACAACGAGTCGTGGGTTGATTTTTGCGTGGAAGGTCTATATACTGGTGGTGGCGGGTAGCAGTGGTTTGTGGACCCAAGGAGGCGGCGTCCTGGCGGAGGAGGTTGATATACAGGAGGAGGTGGTGGTATTGGCGCCAAGCCTCGTACACCGGCGGCGGCGGTGGTGGTGGTATATAAGCACCGGAGGTTAGTAAACCGGTGGTGGTGGTAAGTATTTGCGCTGGCGGCTGTTGGCATGTACACTTGTGACGGCGCCAGACAGAGAGTAGTGTTTGTGGCGGTGGGCAGGAATAATGGAGGCTTTGCGGTGGCGGCTGGGGAAGAGCAGAGCAGTGTGAATACGAGGAGGGTTAAGAATGGAACGGGCAGAGCTGAGGAAGAGGAGGATGATGCCGCCATGGAAAACCACTTGAGAGTGGTACCTTCACCATAGGTGGGAGCCAGCGAAATGGCGAATCACACCCTTTGTAGGGTTGCTAGCGAAATCTCCGTGGAGAAAAAAGGCTTATTTGCAGAAGTTGTTTTTGTTTGAAATTTTCTCAATTAACACCATCAGATTCGCCAATCGTCTTTCCCATTTCCCCCAAAATCAAAATCAACTACCCATTAACATGTGTTCTATGCTCCTAATCATAAAGCAAAGCCAGAACCTTTTCTTCTAGGCAGATCAATGCCTAGAGCACTTGAGCAGCTACCTTGTGAAGAAGCATTTCCACAGGTGTAGAGACACCCTTCATGATGCTTTATATAGTAGTCCTGATCCACCTGCCCCAGTCAACAACTGCAGCATGATCTTCGTGAAGATTCGACTAACCTTTGAGTTCAATGCATGATGTTCTGCTCCTATTAAAGAACTGCTCTTTGCCTCCGAGTAGGTATAATTTCTGGTTTCAATTTGCTTAGTCTTCTTTCTTCAAGATTTATCATGTCCCGTCTCCACCCCATCAACCCCCCCTCCCTCTCTCAGTAGTTAAGTGGGGAATTCCCATCATGAGAGGCATACCATCTACATTCCATATATTATGGTATTTTTATGTGTATCTTATACACAAAATATAATAATTAATACTTATTATATAATTGGGAGAAGTGGTTATAATGACATAAAAATCTCTAATATGTATTAATATTATTCTATATATGTATATTATTCTAGATTATATTGTTTGTATATTGTATTATTTATTTTCAATGGTATCAATTTTTTTACATATTTAAGTATGTTGGTTAAATATGTATTCTCTATTTTATATTTTATCAATTGTAACCATTAACTTTTTACAGTAGTATTTATTTTGATAAATAATATGTACTAATGAACTAGTATGTAGTACCACAATTATTCAATTTTGAGTACTATAATAAATTTATATGTTTTAACAAAAAATTTGAGTTATTAACAAACTTGATAAATTCAATGTTAAAATCCACTAATATGGTATCATAATAAAAAATATAAGAGAAATATGTCCCCAACTTGCTTGCATTGCCTCCTATGGGACCAACGTGTTCCTTTCAGAGAGAGAAATTCATCTCGAAGTGGGACGCATTGGTCCCATGTGGCAAAATATGTCTCCATTAGAGCCACATTTTTCTTCAAACATGACATATATGATAATATATTTCCTAAATGTGACAAATAGATAATAAAAAATGATATTTCATACCCATGTATTCACCTATCTGACTTGATAGTACAAAAAATATGTTAGGATCATGTTAGACCAAGTGTTTTATCTGAAAATCCATTTATTACAAGTTTAGAGTCTAGAAAAAGGCATTGACCCAAAATAAAACTCAGACAATCTGCACATGATTGCCACCCATACCTCTTGATATGTAATTCATTTTCATACCCATAGCCAAAAAGGGTCCAACTTTTACAAGTTTGTCTTGATAATACTTCATTCTCTCCTCTGAATTCGCCCCTTTTTCTACTTTTATCTAAACCTATGGATTCTAATTTTTTCTATATTACATCCAAAGCTACTAGCCCTACTCGAGTGGAAATTTCTTCTTGGTGTTAATTGAAAAACATATAAAATAAGTATGAACTCTATGTGAAAGTAATATGCCTTGATAACAACCACTTGATAGTATCTTATATGCATTCAACAACTTAGAAAAAAACTTTATAACTTGATTTAGACATCTTATGTTTTGATCATGTCATCACAATCTCATGATACATGTGGTATATGAACATCCTATAATGCTAACTTCTTGACATGGTTAGCACTTTCTTATAATGGAAACTTCTTGAGATGGTTAGCACTTTCTTATAAAGGCAAAGAAAGTACAATGTAAAATCCAAACTCAGTTAACATAATATCAAAAAAAAATCTTAACTTTCAATTTTGTAAGTTTGGAGCATCCAATGAAGAGAACACATACATATATAATGTGAGTACAATGAATAGGAAGTGTTTAAGAAAATGTTACAAGGCTAGAAACATTCAAGTTTAAAGTAGACTTGTAACTTAGTAGTGAGCACCCATACACCCATTCACACTCATTGATTATACTACATTTATTCTAAAATGTATTCATGCTCATTATTTATCCCTAGTTGTTTGTTTCAACTTTTTGGTCATCCGTAATATTTACGTAAATTTTTACTTTAAAATTGTAGAAACAAGTTTACCAAATATTGCATACAATATTACAATTTATCTTTATTTATATTTTAAAATATAATACAGAAACATAAAGATTTATTGTCATTTTTAAATAAAAATTATTTAATGGATGATTGTCTTCCTAACTTATGTTGACTCTTCACAGGTGGTATACATTTATTTGACGCCAGGTAATGACGTTATCCTTTCCAATGTCACGTTTTCTCTTTTACACTCAACCACAACTCAGATAACTTTTTCATTTTCCAATGGTGGGTATAAGATTTTACCACTTCACAAATCTTAACATCGTGGTAAGATACAAAATGATGACATATGTAACTCCTTATTATGCTGGAATCACTTTGATGTCCGAAGGTCATTCTAGATTAATTTAACAATATAACCATCCAATTATTTACTCAAATTTCAAACATTTTTAAGAATTTGCAAGTTTAAACATAGAAAATTAATGTTTATTTATATTTTACCTTAAAGACATTCCAACATAAATTGGTTTTGATAAAAGAAATTAGAAAACATTAGTATGTTGTTATCTTTTCTTTTAAAAAATAGCATCACCGATCAGACGTAAACCCATCCCACAACCTAAGTATGTAGCATGATCCAGGTTAGGGCCTATTAAGTGTTAAAATAAATAGACAATGACCAAGTGTGTGGACTCTAGTAAAATATATTGTTAAGTATGCCCATAGAGCTAATCATATGATGATTATAATGGCATATCTTATAAATGATTTGATTAATAATAAAGGCAATTTTCCAATTTATTCTATTTTATTTAGTTAAGAGATAGTGATGGACCATAATATATGTTTAAAGAATGATGTTACTCAATGATGTATGTCTTCAGGTTGAGGACCTAGAAATTAAATCAGATGGATGTCAAGAGTAGGTATATTCTTGCTATGTCCCTAATCGGTTGTTATTGTGGTAGCTAATAGAAAACAATAACACAAAAGACTATAGTGTGTGTTGGTTGATGACATAATCACATTAGTCACGATATGTGATATCGAATCAAACACAGAGATACTTATTGGAGAATAGGATATCAAACTCACTCACTTTGAGAGTGATACGTTGAA
This sequence comes from Alisma plantago-aquatica, assembly GCA_963693085.1. NCBI lineage: Eukaryota > Viridiplantae > Streptophyta > Magnoliopsida > Alismatales > Alismataceae > Alisma > Alisma plantago-aquatica. Next base: position 1,118,054,320 of record OY856409.1, on the reverse strand, counting down.
ACTATGATTGGTAGTCAAAATCATCTCTTATAGTGATGGTGGTGATTTTCATTCCTAGACGGGAAATCACTACACTCATCACAGGTTGTTTGATGTACTTTGTCATTATCAAACGTGATATTGAATAAGAGCTACCATAAAGGTGGTGCTCAAATATATTATAACACATGGGAATGATTGTGAGTGATGTAGATAAGATTTCTCCCTCTTACAAGAGTTTGATATTCAGAATACTTGATAAGTGAGACTAAGAAAAGCATGTTCTTGGACATGTGAATCAATATATTATATTGAGTTCACATATATCTCAGAAAGTTTGTTCTAGTTCAAGGATTATGGATTGACCATTAAAAGGATGATGAATCCATGCATCAAGTTCAATCAAGATATCAATGACAAAGAAACTATACAATCATTGTAACACCAATTATAGATTATAGGTTGTTCTCCAACTTTTTGATTACTTGGGTAGCAATGATGTCTTGCTAGATCCCAATCATTTATTGTGATGTCATAAACTAGTTATGGAACTCACTGCCAACATAACTTGGAACCTATATAGTGACACACATAGGATACTCTTAGAATAGGATTTTATTCATGAATGTAGTTTAAACTTGATTACTAAAGACTTTTAAACAACAATGGTTAAAAGTTGACTGGATGGCATGTGAACTGAGCGGTTCAAGTGTTGAATCGATTGATTCAAGTATTAAGTCAATTGAACTAAGATTGGCAATTAGAACCATGAGACAACTGATTCAGCATGTGAACGGATTGGCTCATGTTTGTGAATCGGCCGGATCAGGTTGTGAACTAACAAGTTGGTTGATCAATTCGATTGAATCAAAGATTAGTGTTGACATCTAGTTGTGCATTAATTGAATATTAATTTCCAGTTCAATTGTGATTGCAAAACATAGTGAAGTGACCGGTTCAAGGATTGAACCGATCAGCTAACATGCCAACCGATCAGTTCACCATTCTTTAAATGATTGTTTCATCATTCACATGTTACAAAAATTTATAAAATTTTATTTCCTTCGACTCCGCTCAAACTAGAACTCCTAACTGTGACCCTCCTATAAATAGAAGGGTAGTCCAGGCTTTCTACAGACACAACAATATGATCTGACAATTGTTATCTTCTCTGATTGTAGTAACTGAGAGAATCTGAGCAAGTCCTACCCGTCAAAGGGTGGGATAGCAAGGGAGAGACAATTGGGAGAGCAAGTCGGTGCTAGCACACTAACTAGAGGGTAAAACTCCTTCTTGTATGTTCTTCTAGAAAGACAAGAGTTCTCAGTGGTCTGTTTGGACTACTATAGAGGCGAGGAGGTTGCCTTCTGCTAATAGGTCTACTGTTGTACATGGTGATCAACCAAGAGGTCAATGATGACGTTGTCCAAGTGCAACTTGAAGAAAGGTGCATGCTATTGTAAGGGAATTGTCATTGGACTTGCTCCAGGACCAGGTACAGTAGTGTAATCATCCTTCCCATTACAAAGTTATTGACACAATCTATTATTTATAGGGGAATATAGTAGTTAAATTTTTGTTTTTACTGCCTTATCTGGTACCATATTTTGCTACAGTGGTATCAAAGCCACATCAATTTACTATGCTTTGGGATTTGATTGATATGGTCAGATTTTATTTTTCATCATATACTTATTACATTCAATGTGAATACTTAAAATGATTAATATGAAAATATGATTAAATACCACATACGATACCAATTAATATATATACACACATATATATACATATATATGGTATATATATGTAATTTACATGTGTCTCCCTAAAAGTTGGTTTTGTTGGTGGATGTGTAGTATGGTTCTGACCAATAATCCTAGTTATATGTGCTTGGTTGGTTGTGGTTGTGTATTCATATTTCATCTCAATTTTCATATTAAGCATCTATTTTATCTTCCATATGTAAAAGTATTATTCTCTCCTTCCTATGTTTCCCTCAAATGTAACTCCACATTTCTCTATAACCATGCAATATATTTAAAAGCATCAGGATAGTTTAAATTTTTGTTATGATAAAGAAGACGTTCAGGGCCAAACAGGCTGCCTGTTTTAGAAGATTGGTTAGAAGATCGAGGAGGACAGATGATAGGATTAGCTGAACTGATCAGTTGGTGGCCCAACCAGGTTTCTGGAGATGTCCAATTATCATTTGAACTAGATGTCAAACAATCGATCTGATAGACCAACTGACTGACTAGAAGGTAAGCTGGTCGGTTCAAGAGTTCAACCGATCAACACAAAGATGTTTGAGCACAAATCTTCATCAGCAACATGTCGTTGCATGAGATGTAGACCTTAGGTAGTAGTAATTCCTTGTGGCTCCAAGGAATTACAATAGTATGGACACAACTATCACTTATGTTTTAATTCTATATTTTTGTTTTTGGGATATAGCATGTATAAGATATGTATTGTTAGAATGTGGTGATTTGATATGTATATATATTTATAAATATGAAATCACTCAATCAAACATATTAAGTCTTACATACTTGCCATAAGCATCACACATGAAAAGATTGATTGACTATGTGTGGGAACACCAAGCGTGGTGTGTTGTCCATCTTGTGGAAGTGTGATGATAGTTATTTGGGTCTGCCAAACAAGGTGCATCATTATTGTGATGGATTTTGGGTCAAACTTAACTAGGCAATGTTAATGAGATTAAGCACTGAGAAACATAAAGATGACTATGGAAAAGAGTTGTGCGTACCATCTGTCATAGAATTGCATATGATGTAATTAGCAAAAGTTTCCTACCTCAAAAATTGAATATGGATGTTGACGTTGGTCGGGTAGTAATTCAATTTTTTTGGGTCTTGTCTCACTAGAAGGTTGTACATTGCAATCTTCGAAATTGATATGTGAGGGCTATCAATTTAAACAAAATAGTGAGAGTGATAATTAAATAAAGGCCTAATTAAATATCATAAAAAAATCAATCAAATCAAATAAAAAATGTTTTGACAAATCACAAATTTCTCTTGTAGAATCAAATAGAAACTAATAACACATTTTCCTTGTGATCAATCCTTGAAAACAAGTTAAATGGGAATAATTTTCACGAATGGTTCAGGATGTTGAGAATTATTCTCACATAGGAGCACAAGCTCAATGTCTAGGAGACACCAGATCCATATGAGCATGCTCCCTTTGCACCTAAGACTGACAAGGATGCTTATAATAAGCATTCCAAAGATGATGTTGATGTCAAATGCCTAATGTTGTATTCCATTAACTATGAGTTGCAGTGACAACATAAGAATGTGGATGTTATTGTGATGGTAACACAACTTAGGAATATGTACCAAGATCAGGGAAGACATGAGATATATGATGTCTACAAGGAGTTATTCAAATAAAACATGGAATATGGAGATCCAGTAGGTCCTCATGTGCTCAAGCTTATTGGGTATCTAGAGAACCTTGCTAGACTAGGATTTCCCTTGGGTCAACGATTGGCCACTTATGTGATTCTGTAGTCACTACCAGATTCATACGGTCAATTTGTCATGAGCTACAACATGAATGACTTTGACAAGCCATTAACATGGTTACTTGGCATGGTGAGAACAGTTGAGTCACAAATGAAGAAAGATAAGCCCAAGTCTATGATGATGATCACCAAATTGACGTGGTTTATTATCGCACTAACAAATTCACTCGGGGTTGAAATTCTAGAGATTTTACCAAAACCTTGTACAATAATACCACCTGCAAGCGGACAGGTCTTATCGCAGTATAGTTAAGGATCGAATCCCAAGGGATAATGTTTTTAAGAATCATTGCTAATCTAGTCTAGTTTAAGTAAGGTTAATATTTAGAACAAAGGGTTTATTTGAGATTGATTAAACTAAGTGCGAGAAAGTAAAGAGCAAGATTAAAGTTTGATCTAGATTAATGATATGGATTCACTGGGGTGGTCTCAGGTTTCACCACCACTACTCATGCAAATACATCCAAACACATAACATCCAGGCAAGATCTAACTATCCAAATAGAACTATTGCGAACCATCCTGGAGGGATGTTTAGGTTCGCGAAAGCATCACCTTAGGCATCAGATGTCACGTTGCCATCTGGATCATGCACTTACGGTTTTGAAGATACAAATATCCAACTGAAGTTGTGGGCCCCCTATACAGGTGTTAGGCACACAGAAGCATCATCGTGGGCTACATGGCTTGTCCCCTCACAGATCATACACTTACGACCTCAAGTAATCCCTTTCTATTTCTACTCAAGGAGTCAACCGCATTAATCGACATCCTATCCTACATATTGAAGTTCTCACAACATAGGAAAGAACAAGATAAAAGCAAACATGTGATCAAGCTACAAGCAATCATCGACGATTAACAATGAAATGAAAAGCTATATACATTGCCTTGGAATGTTAAAATAAAAATACATGAAAGCATGGGCAATGCAGATAGTCCCCGCACCCCAGCGAAAAGGAACTACTCACTCATGATGCGAGAAACAAGAAGAACAAGAAAGAGGGAAGATTCCACCATAAGCATGATGCAAAAGGTGACAGAAGCTTGGTGAAGATGATGCGTTCTTCTACGTCGTGTCGGAGCAGATCTAGATGAGGAACGAGAGATGCCAAGACAGATAGGGCAGTCTTTCTGTCTCTTTATTCCTTCTCTTCTCAATCTCCTTGCTCGTAGTAGGTGAAGTGGAAATGGCGTGGATGTACGTGGACTGAACATGTGTCCAGACATCCTGTCGGCGTCCTGGGTCTGATACCCCAAATGAGGACCCTACTAGTCCTATTTATAGGCTTGGGTCCGGGTCTTAAACGGTTTGGACATGCTAGTGTTTTCTTCACAGTCTTGAGTTTAAACGGTTTGGAGACTGTTTGCTTCTCACAATTTGAGGACCATTTGGGCTTGCGCAGTCTCAAGACTATTTGCATCCCATGCGGTCATGTCTTAACGGTCTTGGAGATCATTTAATATCCTCATGATTTTTCTTTAATGATTTTGGAAACCGTTTAGTCTTCTGACGGTTTGGGATCGTGAGACTTCCTCACAGTCTTGAGATCCCGCTGCTTCAACCAGTCTTGGCTTCTAACGGTTTTGACGTGCACCCAAACGGTCTTGGGCAATCAGTCTTGAGCCCAACAAGTCTCATGGCCTTAATGGTCTTCAGGTCCTAACGGTCTTCATGGTCATTTGCTCTTGATCGGTTTTGGAAACGGTCACTAACCTAGCGGTTTCTGCATTCCATCCAAACAGTCTTGGCTTCCAAACGATATCTACTCGAAACGGTCTTGGTTGCTCATGGTTTGCTGCCTCCAATTGCTCTTGCTCGTCTGAACGGTCTCATGGTTTTCTTGTCTAACGGTCTTGAGACCGTGTGCCACCAAACGGTTTCAGATAGGGTGCTTGATCGATTTGGAGATTGATTGCCTCCTCACGGTCTTGAGGCCATGAAGCTTCACATTGTCTTGAGACCGTATGCAAGGAGGGTGGATCACTGGATCAAGATCGTGTGGATGAATGGCTAAGACTGAGAGGTCAAAACCGAATGAATGAAACTGTTTGGATCGAGATCGAATGGTCAAGATCGATTGAGCAGACCGAATGGATCAAGACCGTTTGGTTAAGATCATGGTTGAGAGGATCTTGAGTGAATGTGAGTTCTAGTTGATGGTTGAACCTCACCTTGACCTGCATGATTTGCATGAAATTCATATAAAACTAGTTAATAACTTGATAATCTAATCAACCAAGCAAAATTGCACATTGTAGGATTTAAGCAGATGAAATCGAAAGTATTTAGTTGAATTGGGCCCAAAATAGTGACTGAAACTCATGATGAATTTGGATTCATCACAAATCAAAGGGGAAGTCTAAGGGAAAAGGCAAAGATAAGAAGAGTTCTAAAGCTGGCACAAACCTCAAGTCTTCACCGCTCAAGGCTAAGGGAGGGGTAAACAAGGAAGGAAATTGTCACCATTGTCACTAGCTTGAACACTAGAAGAGGAATTTCCCTCTCTACCTGGGGTACCAAAATAAGAAGAAGGACATGATAGAGATCTCCAATTAGGTATATAAATTATTGAGATAAATTTGACTACTTCTTCATCTTAGGTATTAGATACCGGATGTAGAACTCACATATGTTTGAATATGTAGGATCTGAAAAGAACTAAGCCTTTATGAAAGGGTGAGTTCATACTGCGCATCACAGATGGAGCAAGAGTTACAACCACTATAGTCATAACCTATAACTTCTCTCTACCCATATAGCTTGTAATGGAGTTGACGAACTGCTATTTTATATCTACCAATAATAAGAACATTTTATTTTCTACATCTTGTATAGATAAGGATGAATATGGATAACATATAAAGAACAATCAATGTACTATTTCAAAAGATGATATCTTTATGGAAATGTCCCAATGTCTTATGATCTTTATTTGTTGTATCTGATGATAAATGTTTATAACATAAATACCAAATGATTAAAATTTGATTACTCAATCAATAACTATACCATTGTCATCTAGAGCACATAAATAAGAAATGTATTTCTTGATTCCATAATGATGGTTGTCTAGATTCTTTTGGTTACTGAACCAATAGAGCAATGCAAGTCTTATTTATTGGCCAACATGATAAAAACACCTTTCACTAGATGTACTGGGAGAGTGAGTATTCTATTAGGACTTGTACATATTGATGTAAGTAGACCTTTTATAATATATGCTAGAGGTAGTTACTAGATATTTACTTATTATCTCAGTAGATATAGTAATTTGTATTTAATGAAATACAAGCACTAATATCTTGAAGTTTTCAAGGAGATCATGAATGAAGTACGTAACCATCTTGGTAAAGTTATCATGATGCCTCGATATGATAGATATTGAAATATTTTACACCAATAGTTTGAGGACCTTCTGGAGAGACATTGATGGTGTATCACAATGAACTCCACTTGAAACATAATGATGTATCAATAAGAAGCAATCACACCCTATTGAGTGATGGTGCAATTATGAACAGAACTATATAATCTTCAAAATTCCTTTTAGGCATGTGCTTTACATGAAAACCATGTACCGTCCTAAATTGGTTCAAAAGGACGTCATATGATATTTGGCATGGGAAGTGTCCCGATATGTCTTTTATAAGGAGTAGGATTTAAAGCTATGTAAGAAAATAGTTTCTTGAAAATCTTTATCCACAAATCACATAAATGTTAGTTTGTCGAATAACACTTTTATCCCAATACAAAAACAAAAGTTCTTGTTTTAAGGATGGATGAATTCTTTTAAAGGAATTTGAATTCTAAAGGAATCAGTCAGAGTAAATTGGAACTCAAAAAGATCAAGACCAACAAATAATTGAACCTACAGGGGTACAACAACAATAAGGAGAATCACAAATTGTTGTGGAGTTTCAAGTAACACAAGACTCATAGATCTAATACAAAGCACCTTGATCTTGAAATATTATGATATCTTATAACTCATAAAGGCAATGAGTTAGTCATAAGATGTTGATCCAACAATCTACATAAAAGCTATTCAGGCACCAATCTGAGAAATGGCTCGAGGCTGTGGGATCGATGATGGATTCCATTTACACCAACAAGGTATGACCTTGGTGGATCCACCTAAAGGGGTAAAACCCATAGGGTGCAATTGTGTCTTCCTGGAAAAGGGCCAACATGGATGTTAGTGCAAATCGGTTCTAAACAGTTTGAAACAAGTTTAAGGTGTTGACATGATGAAATTGTTTCACCAGTTATCGTGATTAAATCCATCAATACCATGCTTGTTATGACTATGAGAATTGGCATATGGACACTAAAATTTCATTACTTAAAAGACTTTAGACCTATTTCTCTATGCAATATCGTCTACAAGGTGATAATGAAGGTTTTAGCTAACAGGCTAGCTCGTGTTCTTCCTATGCTGATTGACTTGAATCAAGTTGCTTTTGTTATGGGTAGGAGAATTGGTGATGCTATCTTGCTTGCAAATGATATTCTAGCATCTTTGTGGGTCCTCAAAAATGCATGTGTGTTAAAGTAAATCTGGCTAAGGCCTATGACACTGTCAAAAGAGATTACATCTTATTCCTTTTGAGAAGAGTGGGCTTCCCAATTTGTTGGATTATTTGGATTCAAGAATCCTTTGACTCAGCCTCTTATAAAGTTCTAGTTAATGGTTGTCCGACTAATGTGTTTTGGGCATCAAATGGTGCGAGGCAAGGGGATCCTTTATCCCCCCTCTTATTTGTTATTGCCATGTAGGGGTTGTTTGCCATTGTGAATGTTGAGGTCACAGCTGGTAGACTAATTGTTATTCAGGCTGGTAAAATGAAGATTTCTCACATTATTTTTGTTGATGATTTGCTTTTATTCTCAAAGGTTGATGATCAAGATGCAAAATGTTTCAAGGATATTCTGGACAATTTTAGTAGTATTTATGGGTTCAAGCTCAACAATAAAAAATCCAAATCTTTTGTAGCATAGCTGTGGAGGTTATTAGTGTGTCAGACATTATGAGAATTCCTATTTCAAATCTTCTAGTTCGTTATTTGGGTGTTCCCTTGTTTACCAGGAGGTTAACTAAGTAGATGTGCTCACCTATTATTGATAAATTTAAAACCAGGTTGGAATCTTAGAAAGGTAATCTCCTTTCCCAAGCAGGTAGGTTAGAACTTATCATATCCACTCTTTTAGCCTACAATATCTTATGGACCTATGTATTTCCTTTACCTAAATGTATCATCAAAACTCTGGAGAAGCTTATGAGAGATTTCCTCTGGAAGGACACTGAGGATAAGAAACATCTACACGCTATTTCCTAGGATATTATATGTACACCCAGAAAAGAAGGTGGTTTGGGTATTCGAATTATTGGTGATTGGGTTAAAGCTAGTCTAATCAAGAACCTTTGGAGTTTAGCTTTGGATAAAATACCTTGTGGGTTAAGTGGGTACATCAACGAAGAATCTATCTGGGTGGTGCAAGCCATAGCTAACTCTTCTTGGCTCTAGACAAACTTCTTAAGCAAAGGGATACTCTTCTTAGTGAAATCAATATCTACTTGGGAAATGGTGAGAAGTTCTTGTTCTGGAGGGAGACATGACTTATTGGTAAACTTAGGTTATTTGATTTGGTTGATCATACTCTTTTTTACAGATTGGGTAAAGGTTTTAATTGCAAGGCTTCTCAATGCATTGAGGGAAGTAATTGGAAAATCCTGAATTTTAGAGGTGCGCAACAGCTAAAGATACTCTCAGCCTTCAGACTAAACCTTCTAGGGAGGAGGATTTTGTCCCTTTTAAAGGCAAGTGTAATATGAGTCTTAAAGATAGCTAGAATTTGGTTAGAAAGAAAGACTAATTTGTTAGTTGGGGTGTTTGGATTTGGTCTGGTGTCCCTAGAAGAAGCTCTATGATCCTTTGGAAAGGTTTTCTGGCTAAAATCTCTACATGTTATTACATCAAGAGGATTGGTTTTCAGCTTGCTTCAAGATGTGCTATGTGTGAAGACCATGGAGAATTCTCTACACACTTGTTCTTTGGTTGTCATTATGCTTGTTTTGTATGGAATTTGTGGTCTGAAGATTAGAGTTTCTTTTGTGTCCCAAAGTCCTTTAATGATCTGCTATTTTTGAAGGATGGTTTGAAATTCTCAGCTATACATGCCATTTATATTCTTTGGGGAGAAAGGAACAATAGAATCTTCAAGAATCTACATTCTAGTCCTAAAGTTTTTTAGTCCCATTATAAAAAAGAAATAGTGTCTTTGTAAAATTAGTTTTCCTCCTTTTTTTGTAAAGCCTTGTTAGTTTGTGGCTACACTATGTAACCACCAAAACCTTTCTCGTTATTAAGTTACGATGCACAACACCCTAAGTTCACCACATAAAAAATTGTAGAGGATGTGTACGTGACATAACCTAAAGGTTTTATAAATCCATATAATTCATATAAAGTCTATAAGCTATAAAGGTCAATCTATATATTGAATCAAGAATATCAGAGTTGGAATCTTTGATTTGACAAGATAGTTGAATGTTTTACATTAGTTAAAAGGAAGATGGAATCAATGATTACTAAATATTTAGTGAGAGCATATTTATACTCAACATAATGATGGGGAATAACAACCTTATACTATAAGTATTAAAACTTGGCAAGGGAAATACCTTCGCAATGAAAGTCTGAGGAAATGCATCCTACGGATAGGAACTGAGATCTATAGAGATAGATATGGAAAGCTTTGAGACCTAAGAAAGATCATATTCATTGTCAAAATGATGAAGTAGTTCAACATGAAGGACTCAATAAGAGAAAATATGTCCATGTTCCATGGGATTGGTTTCTCAAGAGCCCAGTGTTCCAATTTTTGTGAAGAATGGGAAAACATGAGTAATATGGCATATGGATTTGCATTTGGATCCATCACGTCTATAATATAATATATTCATCCCATTATCTTGTATGTATTGGACATGACGAGATCATATTAGTCAGATTCCAATGAAGGTCATTGGAACGCCATAAAGAATGTCCATAAGTACTTGAGAAGACCTAAGGATCAGTTCCTAGATTATGGCAATAAGGAAGAGTTCGGTGTAATGGATTACACCAATGAAACTTTCCAAAATGATAAAAAAAATAATGATCGCAATCTAAAATTTTTTTTTCACTTTAAAATGAGTACTGTCAGCTAGAAAAGTTTCGAGCGAGAGATAGTTATTTGATTCTATTAATAGAAGTTGAGTATCCTAGTGTTATGAACATATCAGAGGATATTGTATGGATCAAGAATTTTGTAAAGATGAACTTATAGGATGTTCCAACCATTGATGATACAGTAGAAATACTATGACAACAATGGAACTATTGGATAGGCAAGGACTACCAGATAGCATACTATAGAACTTGCCCCTGATACAAGAGGTCATACAGTGAAGAGATGTAACTTGTAATATACCATATAGAGGAAAATGTTTCTAACCCGCTAGATAAGCACTTGCGCAACATAAACATGATGGACATGTTTAAAGATCACTTAGAATAAGATTTGTGGGTGATTGGATCTAAGTGCAAGTGGGAGTCTATTGGTATGTATGCCCAGAGAGACAATCATGTCATGATTGTAATGGTATATCTTGTAAATGATTTGATTAATAATATTGACAATTTTCTAATTTATTATATTTTATTCAGTTATGAGATAATGATGAATAATAATGAATGTTTAAAGAATGATATTACTCAATGACGTATGTCTTCAGGTTGAGGACTTGAACAATGAGATCATACAGATGTCAAGAGTAGATGCATCCTTTCTTTGTCCCCAGTCAGTTGTTGATGTGGAAGCAAATAGACAACAATAACACATAAGACTAGAGTGTGTGTCGGTTGATGACATGATCTCATTAGTCATGATATATGATATTGAACCAAAAACATAGATACTTGTTGAAGAATAGTATATCACATAGACCCACCTTGAGAGTGATACATGGAAAACATGACTGGTAGTCAGAATCATCTCTCTTAGTGATGATGGTGATTGTGCTTCTTAGACCTAAAATCGCTACACTCTTCACATGTTGTCTGATGTACTTTGTCATCATCAAATTTGACCTTGAACAAGGGTTACCATAAAGGTGATGCTCAAATACATTATAACACATGGTAATGACTATGAGTGATGTATATGGGATTTGTCCCTCCTATAGGAGTATGATATTTAGGCCACTTGATAAGAGAGACTGAGAAAATCATGTGCATTAACATGTGACTCAATATATGATATTGAGTTCACATATATCTCAAATAGTCTGCTCTAGATCAAAGAAAATGGATTGAACGTTGGAATGATGATGACTTCATGCCTCAAGTTCAATAAGGATAATAGTGACAAAGGAACTATACAATCATTGTAACACTAATCATAGATTGTAGGCTGAAGCTATTCTCCAACTTTCAAATTACTTGGGTAGAAATGATGTCTTTCTAGATGCCAACTATTGCTTGTTATGTCATAAACTAGTAATGGATACTCACTGCCAATGTAACTTGGAACCTATAGGGCCACACAGATAGGATACACTTTGAATAGGATTTTATTCATGAATGTAGTTTAAACTTTATTACTAAAGAGTTTGATATTCAATTTAAACAACAATGGTTAAAAGTTGACTACTTGGTCTTGGTATCTTCAGATACTAGCCCAATCATCCCAATAAAAATCCTTCTGAGGTCTCATCCAGATCTTTATGAATGAACTTGGTTGTTTCGAGCCTTGGCTTATGTTGTCACATCCCCCAAGTCTAACGTTGAGAAAGTGAAGCTATAGCTTCAATCTACTTTATTCTTAACAAATTAGTATCCACAATTTGTGAAGGGTGTTATAGCTATATAAAAAATCATTGTTATGATTAATTATGTTATGATGAATCATAATAAGGATAAGTCAATTATTTAGTGAACGTCATAAATTTATTGGATCGGTTATTATTCCTAGATTCGAATAAAGCAATAAAAAGTATTGGGTATATTATTTCATTTTTTGGTATCCTAACTATATGATCCATGTAGTATTAAAATAGATGAGTTAAAAAATATATGAGAAGATTGAATCAAAATAATTCCTTTTTTAAGTTTGATTTATGTCAGAGGTCATTATGAATGTTATATCATGTTCCATTATCACACTCAAAGGATTATAAGACATATCAGGTGTAGAAGTAGGCCAACATTTATATTGGCAAATAGGGGGTTTACAAGTGCATGCTCAAGTACTTATCACTTAATGGATTGTAATTGCTATCTTATTGGGTTCAGTCACCATAGCAATTTGGAATCCACAAACCTGTCCAACGGATGGTCAAAATTTCTTTGAATATGTCCTTAAATCTACTCGAGACTTGAGAAAAACTCAGACCGGGGAAGAATATGGTCCTTGGGTTCCCTTTATTGGAACTATGTTCTCATTTATTTTTGTTTCTAACTGGTCAGACACTCTTTTACCTTGGAAAATCATAGAGTTACCTCTCAGGGAGTTAGTTGCGCCAATGAATGATCTAAATACCACTGTTGCTTTATCTTTACTCATGTCAGTAGCATAATTTTATGAGCGTCTTACCAAAAAATGTTTGAGTTATTTCAAAAAATACATTCAACCAACTCCAATACTTTTACCAATTAATATTTTAGAAGATTTTACAAAACCTTTATCACTTAGTTTTCAACTTTTTGGGAATATATCAGCAGATGAATTAGTAGTTGTTGTTCTTATTTCTTTAGTACCTTTGGTAGCTCATATACCTGTCATGTTTCTTACTTACAAGTGGTATCCAATCTCCTATTTTTGCAACCTTATCCGCGGCTTATATAGGTGAATCCATGGAGGGTCATCATTGATTAGCTTTCAAAATATTTTTTTATTAAGCTTATCCCAACTTATGCTTAGTTCATCATAATCTGCTTGGTTTGGTTGGCAAATATAATAATATATGTAAATATATAGGGTCTAGAGTCATAATAAGAAAGATGTATGATATTATCTAATCACATTATACACTTGTAAATTGTAAAAAGTCAAATAATTTTAGGAAAAGGATCTTTTATACAATTTTCCTAAGATTTTGGCTCATTTATTATTACCTACCCAATCCTATTTTCTTTTCTATTTCTTATTTTCTCAGTCAATTTCAATATGACAACTTCTAATTGGAATAGAAATTGTTATCTTGTTTTTTTACAGAGTGCTACTAAAAATAATGAATTATGTAGGCTAAACCCAACATATTCCATTAATTGAACATGTTATATAGAAAATCCATATTGAATTAAATAATAAGTACAATACCTGTGTAAATGATTTGATTTTCCAATTTGATTCAATACAATATGAAAGGTAGTTTATGGTATGGAAGAAACAAATGCATGTGTGATATTAGATATTCACTAGTTATATAGCGAATATACCTATATTATTTCCCATCCCAGTTCATTGCATTTAGATCTTGATCTGATGCAAGTACTTTACTTTTCTTTTATTTCATCTATTTGTGATAATGCAGTGAATGAATAAATGGATCAATTAAAGGATATAGAAAATAACGAAGAGTTGAATGAAAAAAGAGTTCAAAAGAAATGTAATAACTAGAACCATATCAATATATATGGATATGGGTTTACAAAAAAAATTCATCATGAATATGAATAGTAGTAACTAAAAATAAGATATCAAAATTGTTGTGATTATTCTGTAAAATTCTTATTTCTCAGGATTTTAGTTATTTTAACTAGATAGAGTTTAGTAATAGAAAAATAAGTAATAACTCATTGGTTGATTGTATCATTAACAATTTCTCTTTTTTGTGCGAGGAACTTAGCTTACTATGAATCCACTAATTTCTACCACTTCTGTTATTGATGTTGTATTAGCCGTAGGGCTTGCTTCTATTGGACTTGGAGTTGGTCAAGCTACTGACAAGTTGTAGAAGGTATTGTGAGATAGCCAGAAGTAGAGGCTAAAATATGAGGTACTTTATTACTTAGTTTGGCTTTTATGGAAGCTTTAACAATTTATAGATTGGTCCTAGCATTAACAATTTTATTCACAAACCCTTTTGTCTAATATTTGATTTTTCTAATATTAGATATTTGTTTAATACTAAAAAAATAAAGTACGTTACTCAATCGTCTACCAAAAAGGGATGCAACAATCATGAAGCGACAATTATCCACCTTGCAAACATATCTTGGTGGGATCAAATATATGACAAAGTTACCTGATATTGTAATCATCATCGATCAGTAAGAAGAATATACAACTCTTTGGGAATGTCTTATTTTAGGGATTCCAACGATTTGTTTGATCGATACAAATTGTGATCCGGATCTTGCAGATATTTTGATTTCAGCCAACGATGATGTTATAGCTTCAATTCAGTTTATTCTTAACAAATTAGTATCCACAATTTGTGAAGGGTGCTATAGCTATATAAAAAATCATTCATTATGATTAATAATCATTATTATAATTAATTATGTTATGATTAATCATAATAAGGATAAGTCAATTATTTTGTGAACATCATAGATTTATTAGATCGGTTATTATTCCTAGATTCGAATAAAGCAATAAAAAGTACTGGGTATATTATGTCATTTTTTGGTATCCTAATTATATGATTCATGTAGTATTAAAATAGATGAGTTAAGAAATATATGAGAAGATTGAATCAAAATAATTCATTTTTTTTAAGTTTGATTTATGTCAGAGGACAATATGAATGCTATATCATGCTCCATTAACACACTCAAAGGATTATTCAACATATCGGGTGTAGAAGTAGGCCAACATTTATATTGGAAAATAGGAGGTTTACAAGTGCATGATCAAGTACTTATCACTTCATGGGTCGCAATTTCTATCATATTGGGTTCGGTCACCATAGCTATTCGGAATCCACAAACTATTCCAATGGATGGCCTAAATTTCTTCAAATATATCCTTGAATTTATCCAAGACTTGACCAAAACTCGGATCGGGGAAGAATATGGTCCTTGGGTTCCCTTTATTGGAACTATGTTCTTATTTATTTTTGTTTCTAACTGGTCATACACTTTTTTACCTTGAAAAATCATAGAGTTACCCCACAGGGAGTTAGCTACGCCAACGAATGATATAAATACCACTATTGCTTTAGCTTTACTCACATTAGTAGAATATTTATATGTGGGTCTTACCAAAAAAGGGTTGAGTTATTTTGGAAAATACATTCAACCAAATCCAATACTTTTATCAATTAATATTTTAGAAGATTTTACAAAACCTTTATCACTTTGTTTTTGAATTTTTGGGAATATATTAGCTGATGATTTAGTAGTTGTTGTTCTTGTTTCTTTAGTACCTTTGGTAGTTTCTGTACCTATCATGTTTCTTGGATTATTTACAAGTAGTATCCAAGCTCTTATTTTTGTAACTTTAGCCGCAGTTTATATAGGTGAATCCATGGAGGGTCATCATTGATTATCTTTCAAAATAGTTTTTTGTTAAGCTTATCCCAATTTATGCTTAGTTTATCATAATCTGGTTGGTTTGGTTGGCGAATATAATAATAATATATGCAAATATATAGGGTCTAGGATTGTAATAAGAAAGATGTACGATATTATCTAATTATATTATATAATTGTAAATTGTAAACAAAGTCAAAAAAATCTTAGGAAAAGGATCTTTTATACCATTTTCCTAAGATTTTGGCTCATTTATTGTTACCTGCCCAATCCCATTTTCTTTTCTATTTCTTATTTGCTCAATAAGTTTCAATATGACAATTTCTAATTGGAATAGAAATTGTTATCTTATTTTTTTACGAAGTGCTACTAAAAAAGAATGAATTACGTAGGCTAAAACTGACATATTCAATTAATTATACATATTCTATAGAAATCCATATTGAATTAAATAATAAGTACAATGTCCATGTAAATGATTTGATTTTCCAATTCGATTCAATACAATATGAAAGGTAGTTTACGGTATGGAAGAAACAAATGTGTATGTGATATTAGACATTCACTGGTTATATAGCGATTATACCTATATTATTTCCCATCCCAGTTCACTGCGTTTAGATCCTAATTCGATGCAAGTACTTTACTTCTCTTTTATTTCGTCTGTCTGTGAGAATGCAGTGAATGAATAAATGGATCAATTAAAGGATATAGAAAATAATGAAGAATTGAATGAAAAAAAGAGTTTGAAAGAAATGTAATAACTAGAACCATATATATATATATGGATATGGGTTTATAAAAAAATTTCATCACGAATATGAATAGTAGTAACTAAAAATAAGATATCGAAATTGTTCTGATTATTTAGTAAATTTCTTATTTCTCAAGATTTTAGTTACTTCGACCAGATATTGTTTAGTAATAAAAAATAAGTAATAATTTATTGGTTGATTGTATGATTAACCTTTTTTTATGCGAGGGACTTAGTTTACTATGAATACACTGATTTCTTCTGCTTTTGTTATTGCTTCTGGATTAGCCATTGGGCTTGCTTCTATTGGACCTGGAGTTTGTCAAGGTACTGCTACAGGACAAGTTGTAGAAGGTATTGCGAGACAACCACTAGCATATGGTAAGATATGAGGTACTTTATTACTTAGTTTGTATTTCATGGAAGTTTTAACAATTTAAGGATTGGTCATAGCATTAGCACTTTTATTTACGAACCCTTTTGTCTAATATTCAAATTTTCTAATATTAGAAATTTGTTTAATACTAAAAAAATAAAGTACATAACGTACATTATTAACTAAAATGAGTTGTCCCATGTAAGACCCATGATCTAATATAATACTTTATGTAATACTTTATGTAAGACCCATGATCTAACCCAATAAGATACTTATTGAAAGAGATAAATTGAACAAATATGGTCATCCCCTATTGGGATGTACTATCAAGCCAAAATTGAGATTCTCTGTGAAAAACTACGGTAGAGCGGTTTATGAATGTCTTCGTGGTGGACCTGATTTTACCAAAGACGGCGAAAATGTGAACCCACAACCATTTATGTGTTGGAGAGACTGTTTCCTATTTTGTGCCCAATAAGATACTTATTGAAAGATATAAATTGAACAAATATGGTCATCCCCGATTGGGATGTACTATTAAACCAAAATTGGGATTATCTATAAAAAAACTACATTAGAGCGGTTTATGAATGTCTTCGTGGTGGACCTGATTTTACCAAAGACGATGAAAATGTGAAATCACAACCATTTATGCGTTGGAGAGACCGTTTCCTATTTTGTGTTGAAGCAATTTATAAATTACAAGTCGAAGCAGGTGAAATCAAAGGACATTACTTGAATGCTACTGCTGGCACGAAATGATCAAAAGTGTCATATTTGCTAGAGAAGTGGGAGTTCCTATTGTAATGCATGGCTACTTAACAGGGGGATTCACTGCAAATACTACCTTGGAAGCATATTATCATGACAACAGTTTACTTCTTCATATTCACCATACAATGCATGCAGTTATCGATAGACAGAAGAATCATGATATGCATTTCTGTGTATTAGCTAAAGCATTTCGTATGTCCGGTGGAGATCATATTCACTTTCGTACAGTAGTTGGTAAACTAGAAGGTGACGGTCATATGACTTTAGGTTTTTTTGATTTACTACGCGATGATTATATTGAAAAAGACTGAAACCACGATATCTTTTTTCACTCAAGATTGGGTGTCTATGCTAGGTGTTCTGCCTATGGCTTCAGGGGGTATTCATATTTGGCATATGCCTTCCTTGACCAAGATCTTTGAAGATGATTTTGTATTACAGTTTAGCGGAGGAACTTTAGGACTCCCTTGGGGAAATGCACCTGGTACAATAGCTAACTGAGTGGCTTTAGAAGCATGCGTACAAGCTCGTAAAGAAGGGCGTGATTTAGCTTCTCAAGGTAATGGCATTATCTGTGAAGTTTGCAAATGGAGCCGTGATCTTGCCACTGCTTGTGAAGTGTGGAAGGAAATCAAGTTCGAGTTTGAAGACATGGATAAGCTAGATCAACTTGCTTGATAACTCTTATTTGTTCTCCTAAGTGTAATTAAAAACTAATCCCAATCCTTTTTTAAAGATTGGGTCGAACCAAATATAATGAGCAAATATCCATCTTTCTTAACATTTATTAGTATTTACATATATTTTTTATTTTATAACAATAAACTATATCACTCAACATGTATAGAATGCACAAACTTTACCTATAACCCAACCCATGTATATATAAAAGATCCAAAAATGAAAATCTAAGACTAAGGAATTCAATACTTTTATTGTTTATTTGTTGGATCCATAATTAATCCTATGGGTCTTTGCAATTGGAGAATTCCTTTATATCCCATGCCATGGTTTCAGACCATAGATCAATCCAGGGGAAAGGTGCCACTTATCCACCATGTATATTGTCTTTTCGTGTTGGAATAAAAACTTCTTATTTTATTTGATTATATGAGACTGAATTCTTCATAGTAAGAAAGAAATATTTTTTCTTTTCCACAGGAATTTATACACGACATGAGAGAAACATTTTCTTATATTAATCTTATATTAATAAATATATTGATAAAAAAATCTATCAATTAAAGAAATCCCTATTCAAATCTTGAACCAATATCCTGGATTCCTATAAGGATAATCTTTTATTTCAATATGGATTCTTTTTTTATTCCCTTTTTTGTTAACAGTCCTATTTTTAGTTAACAATCCTAATAATTGGATCGATATGCTTAATGAGGATAGAAAATCGAATAGTAAAATAATTATTGATCGAATGATTATTCATCTATTGTATTTTTAAGGGGCAGTCAGAATTTATGGAAAGATGGTGGTTCAATTTGATGTCTTCTAATAAGGAGTTAGAACACATATGTGAATTAAATAAATCAATATCAATTCTTGATCCTATTGTACATACTAGTGAAAATGAGAACCCCATTATAAATGATATAGATAAAAATATTTCTAGTTGGAATGGTAGTGGGAGTTGCCATTCCAGTAATGTTGAACATTTATTTAATATTAAGGGTATTTGGAGTTTGATCTCTAATAGGACTTTTTTAGTTAGAGACAGTAATGGAGATAGTTATTCTTTATATTTTGAAATTTAAAATCAGATGTTGGAGATTGATAATGGTAGTTCTTTTATGAATGAATGAGAAAGATTTTTTTCTAATTATCTGACTTTCGATTGTTTCAATAGTGGATCTAAAAGTAAGGACCACAACTCTTATCATTATATATATGATACTCAATCTAATTAGAATAATCACATTAATAGTGGCATTGATCGTTATCTTTGTTTTGAAATCAGTATTGATAGTTATATTTTAGGAGGTACTGTAAATTACAGTGACAATTATATTTATAATTTTATTTGTGATGAAAGTAGAAATTATAGTATAACAATTAGTGATAGCGGGAATAATTTTAATATAAGGTAAGATCTAATGATCTTGATATAAATACAAAATACATACATTTATGGGTTCAATGCGAAAAATGTTATGGGTTAAATTATAAAAAAATAGTCAAAAATGAATATTTGTGAAAAGTGTGGATACCATTTGAAAATGAGTAGTTCAGATAGAATTGAACTTTTGGTTGATTTGGGGACTTGGGATCCTATAAGTGGGGATATGGTCTCTATGGACCCTATAGATTTTCACTCCGAAGAGGAACCTTATAGGGATCGTATCGATTTTTATCAAAGAAAGATATGTTTAACTCAGGCTGCTCAAACAGGCATAGGTCAACTAAACGATATTCCTGTATCAATTGGGGTTATGGATTTTCCGTTTGTGGGAGGTAGTATGGGATCCGTAGTAGGCGATAAAATAACTCATTTGATTGAGTATGCTAGTAATCGATCTTTACCTATTATTATTGTGTGTGCTTTCGGGGGAGCGCGCATGCAAGAAGGAATTTTGAGCTTGAATGGCTAAAATATCTTCTGCTTTATATGATTATTAATTAAATAAAATGTTATTCTATGTACCCATCCTTACTTCTCCTACAACCGGTGGGGTTACAACTAGTTTTGGTATGTTGGGGGATGTCATTATTGTTGAACCTAAAGCCTATATTGTATTTGCAGGTAAAAGAGTAATTGTACAAAGATTGAATAAGACAATAGCTGATGATTCACAAGCATTTGAGTATTTATTCCATAAGGGTTTACTCAACCTCATCGTACAACGTAATCTTTTAAAAGGTGTTTTGAGTGAGTTATTTCAGCTCCATGGGTTCCTTCCTTTGGATCAAAATTCCAAAAATTAAAGTACATTTACGGATAATTACTTTGGATTTTTTCTCCAGATATTTTTGTATTCTATCCCTAATCATGATTAGTAATTTGGAACTCACTATCAACGGGAGTTTATTTTTATAGGAATTACAAAAAGAATTCATTAGTAATTAGTAAAAAAAGAATTTCATTTGACCTTATTATGTCTTAATTTTCTTACGCCTTTAATAATTCATAATATAAAATTGGAATTTATATTATGTAAATATTTTCTTTAGTCAAAATTTTCTTTATTAAAATTGGAATTTCGTATGATTTTTGAATATTTTATTTATTTATTTATTACTTATATATTTATTTACTTTTTTTAATAAAATGAAATAATAAAATACTAAAATGAAATAGAACACTAACATAAATAATAAAGAATAGATAAAAAATCATAGAACTAGAAAAAAATCATAAAACAATTAATTAAAATGTCAATATGTTATTAATAATAATATTTGTAATAATTAAGCAACATGGAAATCCAGATATAGAAATGAAATAAATTCAATCAATAATCAATATAGAATAATCAATATAGAAGAAATAAAATATGGAATAGAAGTCATTTCTAAAAATATGCTTTTTTTACTATGAATCCTCAGTTTGTATTAGATTAATTAGAGTCATGAATTCATAATAATAGTCCAATCCTAAAGCAAAGAACGAGAAAAGAAGAGAAGAATGAAAAATGGATTAAAGTGAATTATCATACATAGTCGTGTAGAAAAATGAATGGATGCACTTAATTCTAAATTTCTTACATTGATTAAGTCCTTAATATTATTTATAATAGATATACTTATCATAAGATATATTTCCTTATGATTATAAGATAAGAGGTAAAAATATTAAATCGAGGTACCTATTCTATGACAGATATAAACTTCCCCTCTATTTTTGTGCCTTTAGTAGGCCTAGTATTTCCAGCAATTACAATGGCTTCTTTATTTCTTCATGTCCAAACAGATATGATGAGACCAAATCTCATTAGTTTATTTAAACATGAGATTATAATACCGTTATCCTTTTAGGAGATATATGGTACGATACGTGGTTTCTTATGACTCTGAGCACAAATGAAACACCTTTTATGCATACGGATACATGATATCTAGGTAAACATATGTATATACAGATAATAACTAGTAAAAAATAATCAATATTCAAAATAGAATGTAAATCTACCTAACCCATTATTCCTAATGGTTCACAATCAATAAAGTAGTGCTAGTTGATAAGAGTTATTTCGGGAGAAGAAAAATCAAAATACAATTTGGGTTATTCTCTGAATTCCAATCAAATACAACTAGATCTGGTATAGTATAATATGAATTGTCGATCTGAACATACATGGATATAACTTATAATGGGATCTAGAAAAATAAGTAATTTTTGCTGGGCTTGTATCCTTTTTTAGGATCGTTAGGGTTTTTAGTGGTTGGAACTTCCAGTTATCTTGGTAAGAATTTGATATATGTATTCTCCTATCAACAAATCATTTTCCCCCATAAGGGTTTACAATGTCTTTCTATGGGATCACAGGTCTATTCACTAGTTCCTATTTGTGGTGCACAATTTTGTGGAATATAGGTAGTGGTTATGATCGATTCAATAGAAAAGAAGGCGTAGTACGTATTTTTCATTGGAGATTCCCTAGAAAAAATCGTCATATCTTCATTTGATTTTTTATGAGGGATATCCAGTCAATCAGAATAGAGGTGAAAGAGGGTCTTTATTCTCGTCGTGTCCTTTATATGGAAATCAGAGGCGAAGGGGGCATTCATTTGACTCGTACTGATGAGAATTTGACGCCGTCCGAGATTGAACAAAAAACTACTGAATTAGCCTATTTCTTGAGCGTACCAATTGAAGTATTTTGATACCAATCAAATTTGAAATGAAGAATGAATTGAATGTGTTCTCAGCATCAGGTAAGGAACTCAATAATACCTTCTTTTTCTATATTTTTCTACTAGATTTAAAGATTAATTAACTACACAAAAATCGAGAATAGCTCGATATATTTCATACCTTATTATAGAACTCATGCTTCAAATAAATATTAGATCAAATAGAAAGAATCGACGAATGAAGCAAGTTCATTAACAATTCACGTAACAGATCCAAAGTGAAGAAAAAAAAAGCGTCAATTTCTCTTCCTTATATTGCATCTATAGTATTTTTCCCTAGTGGATTTCTCTATCATTTAATAAATGTCTAGTACCTTGGATTACAAATTGGTGAAATACCAGGCAATTCGAAAGTTTTTTGAATGATATTCAAGAGAATAAAATTTTAGAAAGATTCATAGAATTAGAAGAACTATTACTATTGGATGAAATAATAAAAAAACTATCTGGGGGCACATATATAAAAGCTTCCTATAGGAATCCACAAAGAAACTATGCAATTGGTCAAAACACAGAATAGATATTATCTACATATCATTTTACATTTTTCAACAAATCTAATTTGTTTCATTATTCTAAGTGGTTATTTTATTCTGTGTAATGAAGAACTTGTCATTCTTAATTCTTAGGTTCAGGAATTTCTCTATAACTTAAGTGACACAATAAAAGCTTTTTCGATTCTTTTAGTCACAGATTTATGGATTGGATTTCACTTGCCCCATGGTCGGGAACTAATTATTGGTTCGGTCTACAATGATTTTGGATTGACTCATAATGATCAAATTATATCTGGTCTTGTTTCTACTTTTCCTGTCATTCTAGATACAATTGTGAGATATTGGATTTTTCATTATTTAAATCACATATTTCCTTCACTTGTGGTCATTTATCATTCGATGAATGAATGAAGAATCCATTTGACCTTTTGATATGATATTAATCAGCTCAAAATGTTCATTGTGCATATATAAATAAATAAAGCATTTTAGTCTGACTTATTCTTTATACTTCAAACTCTTCAAAGTATTCTCCTATATTATTCCAGTGTTATTCCAGTACAATTATTCCATTACAATCACAGACTCAGTGGATAGGGAACTATACTAGAAACCTGTCCAATTTATTGTATAAATTTTAGGATCAATGATTGGATAATGCAAAATAGAAATCATTTTTAGGAATAAAGAAATGGATGACTAGATTTATTTCTGTATCGACCATGATATATATATATAATAACTTAAACATTTGTTTCAAATGTGTATCCCATTTTTGCGCTGCAGGGTTATAAAAATCCATGCGAAGCAACTATACGAATTGTATGTGCCAATTGCCATTTAGCTAATAAGCATGTGGATATTGATATTCTGCAAGCCGTACTTACTGTATTTGAAGCAATTGTGAGAATCCCTTATGATATGCAAGTGAAACAATTTCTTGCTAATGGGAAAAAAGGGCTTTAAATGTGGGGGTTGTTCTTATTTTACCCAAGGGATTTGAATTAGCTCCTCTAGATCATATTTCACCTAAGGCTTCGATTGGTTCGGTGGAAGTCATAAGTTTTGTGGAACTAGTTTTCTGAAAACTCTAGTTCTATTTCTGGAACTTAAGTTCCATTCACTTTCATGTGATTGGTTTTTCATTAGTGTAAATATGGAAATTAATTAAAAAAATATTAGTTTTACCGTGTGATATATAAAAAATAAGGACGGCAAAGAAATAAAAAAGAATCATATCTATGTCTACTAATTAATATATTTTTAAAATAATAATCTCAACAAGCGGTCATAATACGGATGTTGCTCCCTTAAAAATAGAGGACGAAAAAAGTGAAAAAAAGAATCATATATGTGACTACTAATTAATATATTTTAATATAATTATCTCAACAAGTGGTCATGATTCGGATGTTGCTCCTTTAAAAATATTTTAATATGGTATATTGTGGTTCAAATTACATTATAATATTTTTATTTCATTTTTTATGTATAAACTATTGTAATGATATGTACATTTTATACATATGTAAATATAAGTTTTAGTTTAAAATTATTTAACAATATGTACAACATTAATTTTTACTATATTCGTCACGTACAACTATAGTTTATTATCATTTTCACATCATATTATTTAAACATGAATATAAAAAAATACTAGATAAATCATTTTTTGTAACGTGGTGCAGTCTGATTATTTTTCATAGTGGTCTGGTTATTTTTCATAGTGTTTTTATATGTTTTATTTTGTAGACACATTGATAATGGTAGTTGTAGTGTAAAATATTTTATATGGTGTCACTTATAGTGTACAATATTTTGTCATATTATTTTATCATTTTGACAATAAATCATATCTACACACTAACATTCCTAGTCATAAATATTTTAAATGTGTCATTTATGAAGAATGAAAAATATAATTATATAGGAAATGTTGTCAACTATTCTAGAACTCATTTTCTGCTCTTTTTAAGAGGGAACTCAAGAACTCTATTTTGTATATAACTTTATAACTCACCGGAGCACTTACTTTAAACCAATCATGAAAAACTGATTTAGGAACTCTAGTACATAAGTTTTCTGGACCAGTTATAACAAAACAATCGGAGCCTAAGATGAAAGAAAAGATCAAAAATCTGTCTTTTCAGAGTTATCGTCCCAATAAAAAATATATTCTTGTGATAGGTCATGTTCCTGGTCAAAAATATAGTGAAATTTTTTTTCCTATTCTTTCCCCAAACCTTGCTACAAAAAAAATGTTAACTTCTCAAAATATCCCATATATGTAAGTGGAAACATAGGAAGAGATCATATTTATCCTGATGGGTGCAGGAGTAACAATACAGTCTATAACACTACATCAGTAGGTATAATAAGTAAAATAGTACGTAAAGAAAAAGGTGGATATGAAATAACCATAACTGATGCATCACATGGTCATCAAGTGGTTGATATTAAACCCCCAGGACCAGAACTTCTTGTTTCAAAGGATGAATCCATCATCTTGGTCAACCATTAACAAGTAATCCTAATGTGGGTGGGTTTCGTCATAGAGATGTTGAAATAGTGCTTCCAGATCCATTACGTGTCCAAGGTCTTTTGGTTTTCTTGGCATCCGTTATTCTGGCACAAATCTTTTTGGTTCTTAAAAAAAAATAGTTTGAAAAAGTTCAATTGTACAAAATAAACTTCTAGATCCAAAAAAAGAATTACTTAACAACAAGTTAATAAAAAGTAATGGGCTAAATTGAGTTTTTAATTGTTGTGTTATGGGATGGATCAAAGACTCGTCCTATAAGAACTCATTGGGGCCTTACCCCTTTAGTATTATTTGAGGGGTAAGGTCTCAATAAGTTCTTACTTTTTCATGTCCACAATGCAGTTCATTCGATTACTATAGGGATGAGCCCAATCCAGAATATGAACCATAAAAGAAAACATCTATTGAACCAATCACAAGAATGCCAGCTACGGTACCTATCAGCCAAAGAGGAATCGTTCCAGTAGTATCGGCCATTTACTTTGCTTTCCTCCACATTTCATCAAGTGGTCATGCTAGGGACAAAAACACTCATAGATAGTTATAAGGAAGGTATCCTTCCAAATGGGATAAGAGACATTTTGCACTATTTTCTTTTGTTCTCTTAATTTATCAATTGAAGGAATAATTTTAAAATAAAATAGCAAGTACAAAAATGAGTAATAACCCCCAGTATAGACAGGTACGATTCAATTCAACACTTTGTTCATTTGGATTTGATTGTGTCATAGCTCTATAATTCAATTCGTATTACGTTTATCGTTGGATGAACTGTATTGCTGATATTGATCCCAAAAAGGAAACGGTAGGTACATCTAGTCCATGAATAGCCAACCAGTGCACTGTAAAAATTGGATAGGTTCCATCTAAGGTCATTGGGGCCTCCTAAAAGGATCTACTAAATTTATCGAGTTGTTCTAAAGAATCAAAACGGCCAATTATTAATGAATTCCTTGTCGGCTCCCCGTGAAATACTACTCATTTGGCCGAGGGCTTCCAAATACATCGTAAGCTAAACTCGTACAATATTTTCTCTTTGTAAGATCATCAATATTGTACCAAAGGTGTACTTAGAGTATACAAAATCAGTATAGCTATCTTTCCTCTGACACAACAATGCAGTTTTGACAAATATCAAAATGAAATACTACATAATTCCTTTTTTTATTATTCCTTGTATATGTATAACTCTGTATATATTGTTCAACAAGAAATTCTTAATATTTTTGTAATTTGTTTTTGTAAGATTTTCATTCTATTACTGTCTTCGTAATAGAAAGGAATGATTTTTTGAAAGTATTAAGGTTTTAATATAACAATTCATGAAAAACTTTTCGCATATTCATCCAGTTCAATTAGATATGAAATCCATAAACCTAAACCCATTTTCATGGCTAAAAGTTGTTTTGCTTTAATCTAACCCTTCTTTTTAAGTATTTGATTGGTCATACAATGAATACACTATAATACAGAAATAGTCTTTTTTTATTAAAAAAAGAAAAAAATACTTGAAAGAATCCATATTCATGATACAACCTTTATTGCATTAAATCCAAAGCGAGGGGTTACTATATTTTTTTTACCGAACCACATGGAATTCTATGATATGGAAAGATAGAACGTGTAACTTAAAGGAATAATAAAATAACTTAAAGGAATAATATAAGTTATTAGTCTCTGAATCGAGTTTGTTTGGGTTGAAACCCATATTGAAATAAATAGAAAGTAAAAGTTTGATCTCTTTAAGAGATCTTAGGACACCTTTCTTCCTTTCTTTTGTGAAATAGATATAATGGATAATTCACTAATCCACTACTCACTCCAAGGAGTCAA
This sequence comes from Alisma plantago-aquatica, assembly GCA_963693085.1. Lineage (NCBI taxonomy): Eukaryota > Viridiplantae > Streptophyta > Magnoliopsida > Alismatales > Alismataceae > Alisma > Alisma plantago-aquatica. Next base: position 1,118,026,609 of record OY856409.1, on the reverse strand, counting down.
AATATAAAAATAAGTAAAAAGTGATATCATGTACTTGAAACCCCCAAGTTGCACAATGAATCTTTGATTCATAATTTGTGGAATCTATCGGTGTCACAGTGGATTAATCTATTTTTTTCGTCTATTTAGTTTATCTTTATGAGTGCTATTTAGAATCACTGATCAATCAAGAACTTTCTTCAATTGGAACTAATTCTGTCAATTGGTATTTATTATGGTTTTATTTTTAAAAATGTAAATTTAGGTAAATGTTTTATTAGCATATGTAGAAAAAAAACATATCTCATTTAGCTTTTTCATGCTTACTCTAACTAGTTATTTTGGTTTTCTATTGGCTGCTTCAACTATAATGTCAGCTCTATTTATTGATTTGAACAAGATGCGACTTATTTGAATTTAATTAAATAAACAAAAATTTCATAAAAATACAAATTTATCTGATATTCAAAGTATTGTATGGTCCCTTTTTGTGTTAATTGTCGATTTTGGGTCATTGAGATTACGGGATAATTCAGATTAATATTTAGTAATAGATCTTATCTATCTTTTTATCTCCTCAAAGAAATTAAAATGATTGAAGTCTCTTTATTTGGAATTGTCTTAGGTCTAATTCCTATTACTTTGGTAGGATTATTCGTAACTGCATATTTACAATACAGACGCGGTGATCAGTTGGATTTTTTATTTAATTGAGTAACATATTTTTATTGACCTCCTACAGAGAGGAGGTCAAATTCGGTTTGGAATTCCATTTTTGTTATTCTGTATAACAAAGAAGAAAATCACGCACTGTAGGATTTGAACCTACGACATAGGGTTTTGGAGACTGCATTCTACCGAACTGAACTAAGAGCGCTTTCTTTTCATGACAGAAGATATAACGGTAAAGAAAAATAGGATTCTTTGTTGTTTTTGTACCCTTAAAAATACATATTGCATATGCATATTACATAGGCATATAGTATGATAAAATGCAAAATTATGTCTAATTTTAAATTAATATATTAATTAATCCCTCGTTACTGTCCATAGGGGAAGTAATAGGTAGGGATGATAGGATTTGAACCTGTGACAGTTTGTACCCAAAACAAACACGCTACCAAGGTATGTTACATCCCTTTTTCCAATTATGGTATAGTTCCATTCTATAAAAGGCATGTCTTGTTTTCCACATTATTATTTTCTTCTTTATCCATAAAAAAGAAAATGGAAGTTGCTTGACATTTTATTTCTTCTTTTTAATTTTATATGATATATACAATATACCTGAACCCTAAAAATATTTATCGGTAATGCTTAGGAGGAAAGAGTTTATTATCTTTTTTTAAGGAGAAGAAAATTTCATTGACTAGTTCATTTTACATAGATATTAATATAGTTGTTAAGTTAGGCACTTTGCGTAAAAATAAAAGCGATCCTTAACTACAACATATGATCGATTGTATATGTATTACAATAAAGAAATAAAGAAGGAGGATTTCCGATGCAAGATATAAAAACATATATCTCTGTGGCACCTGTGCTAAGTACTCTATGGTTTGGGGCTTTAGTAGGTAAATTGATCAAAATTAATCATTTTTTCCTGGACGCCTTGTCATTTCCCTTTTTTATTCTAGTTATTTTATTTCATTAACATTAGAATGAGTAGAAATAAAGAAAATTAGAGATACAAAAAATTGTGAAAAAAATCTCCCATCCCCATCCTTTTCTTGGTTGTTTAGTATAGGAAGGGGAAAAATGATCAAATCAAAATGTATTGATTCTCAACATCACATCACATCAAGTGGTAAAAGATCCATTTTTGTAGAATGGGAATGTGGATCCAGGATAGAAATTATAGAATCATGACTACCCAAAATAAATACTGGGATTAGGATAAGAATAATCAAATAAATAGTTAGAAAAAAATTCTTATTTAAATATTACATTATAGCATTACATTATAATGTAATATTTAAATAGTAGTAACTTCCATTTATTTTTTTTCATTTTATGTTCTTTTCTTCTAAATGAGTTGAATTGATCCAAAGAAGAGGGTTCCTGGCGAAAGGTAAAGATGTCAGAGTGAGAGTTATTTTGGAATGTACCAGTTGTTCCTGAAAGGACACCCATAAAAAATCATCAGGAATTTCTAGATATATTACTAATGCGGCATAAATCACGCGTCCGAAATGAGGCGGGCTCAGAAGGATCAAACTTTAAATTTATAATCTGAAACCTTCAAGGACCCCTACAACTTATTACGGGGTTGAAGTATGAAGCTAGAACTAGTATAGATGGTTGCCACGAAGCAAAAACAAAATAAAGAAAAGAAAACAAAATAGAGTCTGTAGGATTCTACTAATCAAAGAGAAGAAGTTTCTGGCTATATAACCACAAGTTGGGCAGTCTATGCACCCATTCTCGGGCATAGACAGCCCTCGAACACCTGAGCATGCAACTTACATCCAAACATGGTACGTACTGTGGTATCTGTTCCTATGGGGTCATCCCACTCACTCTCGCAAAGCGTGACTAAAACTCATCAATGATGTAAAACCTCTTTCGAGGACAACCAATCAACACCCTATAATATTCTAGATACCCTCTCAGGTATAGAATACTCTGTGATGCTAGGAACATGCGTGATCCGGGCAGAACTAGGTAGTAGGCTCGACCAAGCCCAGGTCATGCACAGATCACCTTGAACCGTCCTCCTTTCAGTTTCCGATCCAAACCACCTTCTCTTATCTATTTCTACAACGAATCTCTCGATATAGATATAAATAGAAGTTCAAGTAAGAAAGAGATCAACCAAACTAGCAATCATTACCAGAAAGAGAAGATAGAACAGTAAACATACTAGATCTAAAACAAAATTATTTGCTTAAGGTAAAAGTACATAAACATGCCCAAAACGGGCTACATAGCCAAGAAGGAGCTCAACTAGCCATGGACAAGCATAGTTGGCACTGAACAAAGATGGAAGAATATCATTTGTACATAAATAAATGAGAACAGTAGAAGAAAGGAGAAGAAGAAGAGATTTAGCCCATAGAGGAGAGGTGGCTCTCGCTCCTTAGCTTCCATATAAGCCAGATCTCATCTTTAGGTCATTCTCCTTGGTCTTCTAGACTCCTTGACCTCCGTTCTCTCTAGATCTGCCCCAAACAGCAGCTTGGTGAGTGGATAGAGGTAAAAAATGATAGTGGATGATAGGAAATGGGCGGAAATGGGTGGATGATGGTGGAAAATGATGGAGGATGGAAGTACACTAAAGAGACATGCGTAAGATGAGTACTTCGGCCTTCTCGGACCTTTGGACCCTCCCGTAGGGCTCTGGGAACCTCCAAAATGTCAAAACCACAAGGTGGAACCTCCAAATAGTGAAACCCCCTCTAGGTCGCGAAGGGGAGGGTATTTATAGGTGAAGGTTGCAGATGGTCGTGACTCATGCATTGCTAGCGGCAGATCCCGCGGTCGCAGTCGTGTCGTGGTCGACTCTGCGGTCACGGTGGACCTTGTGGTTCTGGCGTTGCCTTCTCGACTGCGGTTGCGGCATCAGGGCCCAAACCCACCCCGGGGGGTATTAGTGGTGGTCAAGGGACCTATGTCGATGACCCTTCTGATTGACGAGGATATATTCTAATAAAGGACTGTCCATCGAAAATAGGGTCCAAGAAATCAAAAGTTTCTTGGGCCCGCTAGTCTTCTAAGCTGGTGCACATAATGTGATGCATAGTCCATTGCGGTCGTGATGGCTGGAAGCCTAGCTGCTACAAAAATAATGTGTTAGGGAGAAATCTTGGAGAATAGATGTCTTTTCAGGTTCGGTGTCTGGAAGTCCCAAAATTGTCTAGTTGAGAAACTTTATCTAGGAAAACATTTAAATTACTAAAAGATAAGAATATATGGTTATTTTGGATACATTAAGGCTATATTGATACAAAACCATAAATAAATGCTTAGCAGAGATGCCTAAATTTGGTTGTTATCAATTACTCAAAAGAATCAACATAATACACCCAGTCAATTAGAATTGAGAAAATTTTATCGTTATTGTTACAAGCATACAATTCACAAGGAAATAAAGAAATAGATTGAATAGAACAAGTCCAAGGAAAAGAATAGAAAAGAAAAGCATAGAATATAATAACATATATATGTATATAATATACATACAAACAAAATACATATAAATCAAATCCTATTTTTTTCTAGTTCAATCTAAACTAAAATGAATGAAGAAATAGGATTTGATAGATAAGGAAAAACCATGGATAAATTCAAGCAATATTTTCATAAATCCAAGCGATCTTTTCATAGTTGTTTTCGCTGATTGGATCAGGTGATCAAATTGATTATAGAAACATGAGTTTAATTAGTCGATTTGTTACTGAATAGAGAAAATATTATCTAGACGAGTAAATAGATTGACCTTGAAACAACAACTATTAACTACTATCACTATAAAACAAGCTTGTATTTTATCTTTGTTACCTTTTCTTAATAATGGGAAACAAATTGAGAGAGCAGAGTCAATTCCTAGAAATATCGGTCTTCAAACCAGAAATAAATAGGTATACTATACTCCTCAATTGATCCAAAACTTCAATCAGAACTCTGCATCTGATTGATATTTTGTTTGAAAAAATAAATAATCTATTACAATACAGATTTTATTCTTGTGTTCTAAGAAAAAATGGGGAAATAAGAAAGAAATCTTTTTGTATTGAAACATGTTTGTTCATTCCTACTAAATCGAAATTCTTAATTTTTTTTATTATATCTTCTCGGAGTTCATTCTCTGGGGAATTTTTTTTTCATTCATGTATATTACTTTCTATTTATAGAATTTATGTATATTAGTTTCTATTTATAGAATCTCTATTATTTATAGATTTTTTTATTATAGTATTTAATAATGGAATGTCTTAATATCTTTTATTTGGTAATCTTATTGGAACTAATATAAAGACATTTTTAATATAGCTATTTGTGCAAGTATTTTACGATTAAGAAGTAATTGTTTCTTGTACATATCATGCATTAACCTACTATAGCTATAGGATAGTTCATTCTCATGAGTTACTACATTTATCCGAGTAATCCACAACTGACAAAAACCTCTCTTTTTCCTGCCTCTATCTCGATGAGTGGAAACCAAGGCTTTTATCTTTTGTTGAGTAATAGTTCGAGTAAGTCTTGAGTGAGCTCCTCGAAAGCTTGATGCAAATAAACAATTTTTTATTCGACGTCTTTGGGCTATATATCCTCATTTAACTCTAGTCATTGAATCAAATTAAACTTTGATGAATAACTAATTGGTTTTTGTTCTTTCAGTCATTCTTTTCCCTGTTGATTAATAACAAAATGTATTATTCCAATATATAAAATTCAAATTCCAATGGCTTTTGCTTCTATGACCTTCCCAACTGTGATTTTTATTTCAAATATTTCATTATTTCACTTGGAAATAAGAAAAATTCTACCGATACTAAAGTAAATATGAAAAAGAATATAGCGTGTTCCATCATTTCTATGGTTACTTCTTAAACGGTGAGGTCCACTCTATGCACCGGAGCCCCATCTCTCATTTCATTAATGTTATTGGTAACTTATACAGTTCACACTCTTTATCTCTACCCATAAATTATATAATAATAACTCCTTTCACAATCAGAGCTAGCGATACAATGACAGTATTTAATAATGAAAGTTGGCTAGGTAGTTGACCCTATTAGTTTGTTATTTCAAGAAATAGGAGCATAATCTTTTTTATTTTTAAATATTATTCAATTTTCCCACTTAGTGTATAACTATTTGATTTGCTACCATGGAGAATTCCTTCTCATCCCAAATCGAGACGATTGTGTTTGCACCAATAGAAACCATAAATTCCAAAAAGTATACAAGAAATCCTCATTTTTCATTTCGATAATACATAAAATAAATATTGTTTTGTATTATATCCATGTTATTGATTAATATTTGAAAAATTGTCTTGTTTGTTCGATTTTATGATCTGAACGAGTTGCACATACACCCTAGTACATGTTCCTCGACGCTGAGGGCATCCCCGATATTTTTGACTGCTACAAGATCAACAATACCATAAGCTTGGGCTTTTGTTGTTGACATAAAAACATCCCTTTCCATGTCTTAGGATATAACCCATAAGGGGTTTCCTATTCTTTGTACGTAAACCTTTGTGAGGGTTTCACAAAGTTTTAGTAGTTCTTCCCCTTCCAAGATAAATTCCCCTGCTTGTGCCTCATTAAAAGAACTAACAGGTTGATGAATCGTAACCCTAATAATATAACATCATGAAAGGTTCTTCTATCTTGTAACGTAAGAAAAAAAGATAGAATTGAACAAGTGTACATGCATTTTTTATGCATACAGCTCTGCAATGGAATTTCCTTTTCCCTTCTTTACATTGAATAAAAAACAATCAAAAAAGAAAAAAAGAAACTATTTGATTCAGATTGTTGAATAATCCATTTACCGCCCTTCTTTTCGTATTCCTTCTTAGGAATTAAAAAAATACTATGATGGTTATGTTGCTTTATATATTTATTTGATTTTTGATTTAGTTTTAGCAATCCCAAGGTTTTTTTAAAATCTGATCAAAATGAAGAAAAAAATTCTTTTTTCATTTTCTTACTCTTTCTTTCATAAATAAATATCAGTATCAAAAAGAAACTTTTAGTGTGTAAGAAAAATGGTTTGTGATGTTGAAATGGGTCTCTGATACATAATATCAAAATAAAAAGACCAAATTAAAAATCATCTTTGTTTCATACTACTATTTCGATACGTAATCTTGTGTTATGAAAAAATAAAAAATGTTTGTTCACATCGAACTTAAAGTGCCATGCTATTATTACTTATTATTCACATTCAATATGGCGAATGCATAGTCTTCTTTCTTTCTTTTTTCAAATAAAAAACTCATTGGAACCAAGCGTGAGGGAATGCTAAACGTTTGGTAATTCCCCCCTCTACTAGAATGAAGGATCCCATTGAAGCAGCTAACCCCGTGCAGATTGTATGTACATCTGGTGGTACAAATTGCATAGTGTCATAGATAGCTATTCCTGGTATTACCCAACCTTCGGGGGAGTTTATAAACAAATAAAGATCCCTAGTATCATCTTCTATACTAAGATATACTATAAGACCAACAAGTTAATTTGTGATCTTGCTATCAACTTCTTGTCCTAAGAAAAGTAATCTTTCTCAATAAAGTCGGTTGATTAGGATAAAATTCTATCCCTTAGAAACTGTACATGCACCTTTGGATGCACACGGCTCAAAACAATTTCAAAAAAAAATCAATGTGTCGATTCCAGCCCTATTTCTTTTTGTAATTTTTTTTTTATTTTTCTAATGAATGGGCTTGTTCTTCTATTTTTCTTTTCAAGAAGTATAAGGTTTTTCCACTTTTTCTCTAAAAAAATAGAAATTTGCTAAACTTTTTGAATTAATCTTTCATTGATGTATTATTTCATCAAGGTTCCAATTTTGATGTTATTTTCTTGTTCCTAAATGGACCCTTTCAGTTTTTAGGTTCACATTCTACTTTGGGTGAAGATCTGCCTGATTCCTATTTGCACATATAAGACTTCATTTTTTTCAACCCCTTTCGTATCTTCCTCCAAATTATTCTATATATTATTTTGTACTACTTCATCTATACATTATTTAGTACTACTTCATGGATTGGCAGTTGAGATAACTTAATTCTTACAGTAGACAAATCATTTATGATACAAGTGGTAATTGTATACATATTACCAATTTGGTATTTTATGAACAAGGCTTGGATACTTTATTTTATTGTTGCAAGTCAACTATAAATTCTTCTAATTTCAATTATTTATCCTAAAAATAAATTGATCTGACTATACTTCACATTTCAAATTCTTGATGGTTCAATCAATCTTTCTTGGGTGAAACATAATATATCTCAATTAGGGGGGAGAATGGGGGAATACCATATGACCCAATATGTCTGACAAGTCACACTATACGTCAACCCAAATAACATCTTCCTCTTTGGGACTCCGAAAAGGTACTTTTGGAACACCAATGGGCATTAAATTAAAGAAAAAATTAAATACTATATTTTACTTTGATTTGGAAACATAATGTAATAATGAATTAATTGTTTTCATAATTTGGATTTTCCTTCTGTGTATCCTATTTTATATAGGATATAGTTTTTATACATAGATTGTCAGATAAAGTAAGACAGAATGTGTAAAATAATTCTTACAATTGGATTGTTTGAACAATGCACAAGTATTTATACACTCGTTTAAAAAAAATCAGACCAATCCCCCATTGTGTATTGCTACTTATCAGGTATAGAATAGATATGCTTCTATTTGTTCCTATGAACATAATTATTCTATTATTTCAAATGGAACGAAATAAATATTAACCCTTTCTCATAGATAATCTACAAAAAGGGTTAGATACTATCATATATACATATATATGTTTAGTTTTTTCCAATGTGATAAAGTTACATAGTGTCCATTTATTTTTTATAAAGAGGTATTTCCATGGGTTTGCCTTGGTATCGTGTTCATACTGTCGTTTTGAATGATCCCAGTCGCTTACTTGTTGTCCATATAATGCATACAACTTTAGTTGCTGGTTGGGACAGTTTGATGGCTCGATATGAATTAACGGTTTTTTATCCTTCTGACCCTGTTCTTGATTCGATGTGCAGACAGGGTATGTTCATTATACCCATCATGACTCATTTAGGAATAACCAATTTATGGGGTGGTTGGAGTATTACAGGAGGGACTATAACGAATCCAGGTATTTGGAGTTATGAATGTGTGGCAGGGGCACACATTGTGTTTTATGGCTTGTGCTTTTTTGCAGCTATCTGCCATTGGGTATATTGGGACCTAGAAATATTCTTCGATGAATGTATAGGAAAACCCTATTTGGATTTGCCAAAAATCTTTAGAATTCATTTATTTCTCTCAAGGTTAGCTTGCTTTGGTTTTGGTGCATTTCATGTAACAGGCTTGTATGGTCCTAGAATATGGGTATCAGATCCTTATGGGCTAACTGAAAAAGTGCAACCTGTAACCCCCATGTGGGGCACAAAAGGGTTTGATCCTTTTATCCCTGGAGGGATAACTTCTCATCATATTGTAGTGGGTACATTGAGTATATTAGCGGGCCTATTCCATATTAGTGTTCATCTGCCTCAACGTTTATACAAATGATTACATATGAGAAATGTTGAAACTGTACTTTCCAATAGTATCACCGCCATTTTTTTTGTAGCTTTTGTTGTTGTTGGAACTATGTGGTATGGTTCAACAACAACACCAATCGAATTATTTGGTCCCATTCGTTATCAGTGGGATCAGGGATATTTCCAACTGGAAATATATCGAAGGGTTGGTGCTAGACTAGCTAAAAATGTGAGTTTATCAGAAGCCTGGTCTAAAAATCCTGAAAAATTAGCTTTTTATGATTACATTGGTAATAATCCGGCAAAAGGGGGATTATTTAGAGTGGGCTCAATGGACAATGGAGATGGAATAGTTGTTGAATGGCTAGGACACCCTACCTTTAGAGATAAAGAAGGCCGCGAGCTTTTTGTACGCCGTATGCCTACTTTTTTGAAATATTTCCAGTAGTTTTAGTTGATGGTGTCGGAATTGTGAGAGCAGATGTTCCCTTTAGAAGGGTGGAATCCAAGTATAGTGTCGAACAAGTAGGTGTAACTGTTGAATTCTATGGTGGTGAACTCAATGGAGTCAGTTATAGTAATCCTGCTACTGTGAAAAAAATACACTAGATGTGCTCAACTAGGTGAAAATTTTGAATTAGATCGGGCTACTTTGAAATCTTATGGTGTTTTTTATAGTAGTTCAAGGGGTTGGTTTACTTTTGGACATGCTTTTTTTGCTTTGCTTTTCTTTTTTGGATACATTTGGCATGGTGCTAGAACCATCTTCCGGGATGTTTTTTCTGGTATTAACCCAGATTTGGACGTTCAAGTGGAATTTGGAGCATTCCAAAAAGTTGGGGATCCAACTACAAAGAGATAGGTAGCTTGATACAATATTTCTCTTACTTGTATTTTCTACTTAGGTGCCTAGTAAATTTGGAATCAACATTTTTTATTTGATTCTTTCTTCTTTTTTCTATCTGGTAAATGATCCTATACCAAATGAATAGGTGTGGAAGCTATAATTGTAAACCACGATTGAATCTATGGAAGCATTGGTTTATACATTTTTGTTAGTCTCTACTTTAGGGATAATTTTTTTTCACTATCTTTTTTCGAGAACCGCCTAAGGTTCTGACTAAAAAATGAAATGATTTTTCATTATATCAATTAAAGTAATGAGCCTCCTAATAGAATATGTGAGGCTCATTACTTCAATCAACTAGTCCCCGTGTTCCTCGAATGGATCTCTTAGTTGTTTAGAGGGTTGCCCAAAAGCAGTATGTAAGGTGTACCCCGTAATGCTTACATTATATCAATTAAAGTAACGAGCCTCCTAATAGAATATGTGAGGCTCATTACTTCAATCAACTAGTCCCCGTGTTCCTCGAATGGATCTCTTAGTTGTTCAGAGGGTTGCCCAAAAGCAGTATGTAAGGTGTACCCCGTAACGCTTACAAGTAAATTGGATATGGATATGGTGACTAGGGTTGATGTTTCCATTATTAAACAATTTCAAGATCACGATAGATCTACAACTACAATAAGATCATTCATTTACAACTACAACAAAAATAGTATACAAAGTCAATAGATCTCAACCAATGAATAAAATAGGATTTATGGCTACACAAACTGTTGAGGGTGGTTCTAGGTCTGGGCTAAGACGAACTAACATAGGAAGTTTATTGAAGCCATTGAATTCGAAATATAGTAAAGCAACTCCCGGGTGCGGGACTACCCCTTTTATGGGGGTTGTGATGGTTCTATTTGTAGTATTTCTATCTATTATTTTAGAGATTTATAATTCTTCCATTTTATTGGATGGAATTTCCATGAATTAGGTTTTCTTTATAATAATTCTGAAGTCCTATTTTTTTGATAAAAAATTTCTTAGAACTCAAATTTCTAGGACATCTGCTCTGTTAGTTCGACCATGAAATTCCATTGTTTCGGTATTTCCAGAATATGAGTGTGTGACTTGTTATAATTGATCCTATTGCTAGTACAGAGCAGTGTTTAGGAAATCGGTCCGTGCGGCCGCATATGCGGCCGCTTAAGCGGTTCGGATAGGGGACCGCACTGCATATGTCAAAGCGGACCAATAATCGGTCCAGGCCCGATTATGCGGCCGATTACCCGCTTATGCGGCCGCTTAATCACTGCTTTTCCAAACACACATATATGGACTTGAAGAAATGAAATTTATATGCTGTTTTTGTTGTTTCTAATTAAATATTTATATGATATTGTTGCTCCCTTTCTTCTAATTAATCATTCTATGTTGTCCTTGTATATAATTGTTCAATGTGATATACAATTCTATATGACTGATATATAAATATACATAGATATATTAATTTAATTAAAAAAATCCAAAACCGTATATACTCCCGCATATACTCCCGCATACCGCATATACTCTATTCAGTGCCTCGTCCGCCCGTACACCGAATAGCACTTTTCTGAACACTGGTACAGAGTATAAGTTTTTCATCTTCATAGAGATGATTCTACCCCGTCGGATATTTATGTTAGTATCTGATGCACGGAAGAGATATATAAATAGATCAAGAAAAGAAATATTTGAACTATGATTCATACCCACTATATTCAATATTGAATTCAGACCTCATAACCGGACAAAAAAATGAAAAAAAGGAAAGATGGAATTTCCACTTTTTCTTACTTAAAAACATTTGTTGAGAACTATTTTCTATGGATTTAGTTTCATTATTATTATTCCATTTATACTAGTCATTGAATAGATGATGATCAAATGGTTCTTACTCAGAGAAAAATTTAGATTAATTAATGGTGTTATTATATTAAATCGTCATGGTTATAATATGAATATGAAGTTCTAATTGATTCATAGGGTCTCAACAAGATAATTTCTATCAATAGTGAAACAATAAATAAATAGTCAATTTATTTGAGTTACGCAAAAAAACTCAATAAAACAAATAAATATAAAAATAGATAGGGTAAAAGAGGATTCAAGAGGCCTATTATAACAATATAAATAAAGATAGATGAGCTGACTTGATATTGGCATTATCATCACAAAGAAAAGATTCATGATTTTTCTTTTTCATATCTTTCTAACATATTGAATTAAGTGTCTAGTAAGTTTCCAATTTTCTATTATATATCTGTAAACCAGTATTTGCGTGTTTCTGCTTGAGCCATATGAGATGAAAGTCTCATATATGGTTCTAAGAGGGGGAGTTCCCTTGTTTCACCTATCTCAATAAAGCATACGATTAGTTTGAGGAACGTCTAGAGATTCAGGCGATTGCAGATGATATAACTAGTAAATATGTTCCTCCCCATGTCAACATATTTTATTGCCTAGGGAGGATCACACTTACTTTTTTAGTACAAGTAGCTACGGGTTTTTCCATGACTTTTTACTATCTTCCAACTATTACATAGGCTTTTTCCTCTGTTCAATATATAAGTCAACTTTGGTGGGTTAATTCGATCAGTTCATTGACGTTCTATAAGTATTTTGCGACTGTACTCCCCAAGCAGAGTCTTTCACGCGTTAGTTGGGCCCCTGATCTACGTGGACCAAGGACAAAGACTCATCGTTTACGGCAAGGACTACTAGGGGGGAAAAGGTGACTTCTAGATCAGGGATAATAAATAAATTGGAAACCACATAACATCATAACAACCACAGCCTACTATTCACTATATCAAACAATTTCCATTAATGAGACCATGTAAATCCATCAAGAAAATAAAAAATACCCATGTCTGATGAAAAGGTTGTTGCTATATGCTTGAATAACAAATAATTGGTTTAGCTGAATAATTAAAGAAATAGATAGATCTTTCTCTTTATCTCAGGTCAATGGATCTTCTCAATTGAGGATCTCCCATATGGATAATATACATTCCAGTTGACTGAGCCTAATTGTTTTGTTCCGAAGCAAAGATATCCATGGGGGACGGTTCGGCCTATTCAGATATTCACGACCAAGAGGTACTGGATTCTCTTTCAGATAGGACCCGAAAGGAGAAGGAATTCCAAGTCTGTGTACTCTCTCTAATTCACCCGACCTAATAGTACCCATTTTGGGAACGTCTAGTGCCAAAGTAATTGAATGGGCAAGTCCCCAATCCCTAAAATTGATGATGTAATGTACTTTATCCATTGGGTTATGAGTGAGCATTTTACTAGATATTTCTATCAATCTACCCTTGTATGATTCCTGTTGAATCATATACTCGGAGGGGTGGCGGATGATTTCAAAACGGGCGCCTCATTCATTAGATAGGGAAGATTTCATGATCCGCTGCCGAACCTATTCCAAGAGCTCGGACTCAGATCGTGGGGATCGCTGGAATACTTCATATCAACAGATACTCAGTATATCAATATTGATTAGATCAGATATATGTTATTGAATTGTTCATTCAATGAGCATTCTCCTTATTAATATTTTGGTATGCCTTGAAGAGGACTCAATTTGGGGAAACTTTCGATTCTGTAAATCAGGCTTGTTCTATTGGAGTATGCTAGGTTAGTTAGAGAAGTGGTTTGGGGTTTTGACAGTCTTAGTACCGAAGATAGGAGACAAATCAGGATCAGGTTTAGGATAGGGAACATAATCCAGTTTTGTGGGAATGGCATTTCTGGGGTCGAAGGTGCTCTTGTTTTGATTCCAAATTCAAGAATACGACTGATATGATTGATTGGTCTGTGCGCCTTTCTTATTACTTTTTTTTATTCCCTTGTTCTTTAGATACAATTTGATCCTTCTATGGTCAAATTTCAATTTGTGTAAAGCCTTTGATGGCTTCCTTATGAAAACATTCATTTTTATATGGGTATAGACGGAGCGTCGTAACCTAAAATTCCATTGATTTCATTTTCATTACCTAGTAGTGAACTCTAAACTCGCTACCTTAAGAGGTAAGAGGAATGATCGTAAACTGATGGCTATTCTTCCCATCGAAGAAAGAGATGGAGGATAGCATGTGGGTTCATTCGAAGGAATTTCTACTTCAAAAAAATTAACCGGAGGTCAACGAAAGGACCCAAGATACGACCATGCTATAAAAGTGTTTAGTTCGTTGGTTTCTATTGAAATTGAAACCGAAAGAAAATGGAAGGGTTTATCTCACATTGAGATGTTGATTCGTTTACCGCCCCAAATGAGATGGGGAATTTCTCTGTCCCTCCCTCTTTCAGTACTAAGTGAAATTTGGCCCTACTATCAAACCTTTTTGCATTTTTTCTATATTCTCTTTTTTCTGGGGGGCACCAGATTGGATGGTAATTGCACTGAGTTCTTTTAATCTCCCCAATACGCTTGGGGCTCTGACCCTGCATTTTTGTACCAATCAAAATCTTATTCCAGTCTTAGGATAAATGGAAACAGGACTCTGGTCATGGTAAGGAAAAGCAGTGCAATTTTAGAGCCCATCGAAGCTTAGCGCTCCCAATGGAGAAAGAGTGACCGACCACACAACATACTAGAATGGAGCTTCAAACTAGTAGTCATAAATGTGCCTATTCCTCTCCCGTACGCAGGAGAAAGAGTGGTAATATAAGTGGAGGGCCTTATCTTACACACAGTGGGGCTATTTACTACTCCTACTGCTATTAAACTAACAAGATAAGGGTGAGATTTGAAATTAAGGGAGAGAGCAGCGATAGCGAGTTGATCCCTACACATTTCATTGCAAATTCCCCCACCCCAGAAAGACAAATCAGGAAAGGCTTTCTCTATCACCCATTGGGGCCAAATAGACTGCATTAGTGGTATAGCAATGTGTTGTAGCAGTAGGATTATCTTCCTACATCAGGCCCTTCCTTTTGACCTGACCTTTGGGATGCACTCCTTAGGCCTCGAAACCTTTCTGATCTCCCAGTTTGTATTTTTTTCTTTGGGGATTCCCTGGAAAAAATTGTTGCATCTTCATTTGATTTTTTATGAGGGATATCCAGTCAATCAAAATAGAGGTGAAAGAGGGTCTTTATTCTCATCATGTCCTTTATATGGAAATTAGATGCCAAGGGTCCATTCCTTTGACTCGTACTGATGAGAATTTGACTCCATGAGAGATTGAACAAAAAGCTGTCGAATTAGCCTATTTCTTACGCATACCAATTGAAGTATTTTGATACCAATCAAATTTGATATGAAGAATGGAATTGAATGCTTTCTCAGCATCAGGTAAGGAAATCTAATGCTAAGATTTCTAAATGATATTTAGCAAAAAAATAGAACATTAATATGGAGAATGCTCATTGAATGAACAATTAATAAAAAATCTCAAATCTAATCGATATTGATATACCACTCGGGGAATTGCAGTAGCAGAGGAATGAATTGTCCACAGTGAGTAATTCAAGTATAATTGTGTGGAGTCACATGTTGAACATTTGACGTTCTCGCCAAGCTCGAAAAAATCTAAATTTTTGTGGAAGAAGAAGCGATTCACCAACCACTACATCCAGGGATCCAAAAAAATCATCAAATTTGGTGGTTGTTCGCTCTTTGATCAATGATTTCTCATCTCGAAATCCCACCTTATTTTCAAACCTGGTGGTTCAGTTGATTGGCACTCCTATGGACTCATCTTGCATACAAATTATGGGAGTACCAAGTCCTGCATCCATCAAGATAATTATTCTTACCCTAACGATTTTTAAAGTTCATGATTTTCTTTAGTTTGAGTTGCATAATGAGAAAATGTTAGGCTTTTCTATTGTTCATGTTCTGATACCACATGTGTTGTCCCCAAATTTTCAACTCCTTGACCAAATGTGTGACATTCAAATTGAAACCCTCACCTCGGTGAGAATCTCAATTCAAACACCGCAAACTAGGCCAAGAAGAAGAAAATCAAGGGAGTTAGAAGGAAACAATAGTAACACATGCACATGAACAAGAACAAAATCATACAACACATGTTCACCATTCAACATATAACTACAAAATGACTTGTTACAAATTGATATTACACATTAAATAGTAAACTTTTACATATTCATGTACTATATCTACAAAATGATCTTAAGACAATAGGTCCACCTGTACATTTTCTCACCACACAACTCTCAACTATCATGGTTCTTCCAGAGCATATGTCCACACACCCAAAATAGAGATTACATGATATACACATCAGCACAATATTCTAAAATATTGTACTGAGTATGCCTACTGTCATTTATATACATCTCATTACTAAGACTTAGCAATAAGATAAAACTAGAAGTTGGAAGTAATAAAACAAAATCATACTTGAGCAAGGATGTTTATTAACAAAAGAGAACACATATTTTAAGCACATTTCCAACATAAACTCATGCATCTGTCATCAAAGGGATAGATGCTTTTAGGCCTTATGATCTCCTACCAAAGAGTTAGATCATTTATACGATGTTATCTCCTACCACAGAGTTAGATCACTTCAACACACTGAACAACCAAAGAGTTTAGTGCTATCATATGATGGATCAAATATATTATGTTTTCATTTTTCATAACTATAAGTATGGAAAATCAAGCAAGATAGTATACATGGATAATCATTTCATCTAATGTCATATGCCAAGTATTTTGTACACATATATTACAACAACACTAAATAATAGGCCAAGTAAGAGGTAAGGTGTACCTTCAACAAGATATACCAAACATCAGATATTCCTCATGTCAACTATACCTTGGTCAAACCCCGATTAAGAAAAGTCCACATGCAGTATCATCAGATTCTCATCATCTTAACCCTACTTATGATTCATTTTAGTATTTCACTTAGTCATTAGGATATTCACATTATTATCTGCATTCTTTCCTTGGAATCATCTTACTGATGTCATATTCCATATTATAGTTCATTAACTGATAATTGTGTTTTACATTATTATGAGAACATATTAACCATAGGTTACATGCATTAACCCAAGTAGGGTTACAAACTATGTATTATGAACCATTATCATATTATCATATATTATGTATCTAAAACTAATATCTTGCTTCCACATCAGGTGCCATATACAATTATGAACATATTCTGCAAACTTCAAAATTTATTGATTATAAACATATTTATTACATTTCACATAGGGTTATTATCCCTTAGTAGTCACATTAAACTATATGATTTCATGCATCAAAATTACAATCTCTAACATCATATGGATTATAAACTGGTAGATGGATCTATTGACAAGTTTACATGACTTTAAGCCATTGTTTGATATTTATTATCTATGAAACAAGTACAATATATATTATATGATGTCACTGTGATTTTAGCAAGAAAGGACTAATGTTATCATTCCATGCTATTCTACTCATTTTTTTGAACATTTTGATACCTTGTTTTTATTTGTTGGATCATTGATCTAATCATTGTGATTTATATAAGGTTTGAGTGTTTTCTAGGTATTTACCTTTTCCCGCTTATGAGGTTCTACCATGTGTCCACTAAAGGGCCGATGCTCCTTCTTGGTTCACTACTGGTTCTGACCCTGAACCAATGCCTGAGCCAGTGAACCCGACGATCTTCCTGGCCATGACAACCCGCTTCTCTTGTCCTCTTACGATGCATTAGCGTTGGGTCTTTGTTCATCCGCAGACCACCCACCGTCATTGGCTTCATCTCCGGCAAGAAATTAACACCGCCTGATCCGCCTTCATCCACTTCTTCTATGGCCATATGCCGGGAAATCTCCTTCCAGCCCTCCAAGAGTACTAAGGTCTTCTTCTACGCCTCTAGATCCACGTTGGCATAGGGTCGTCATCACTTGATGTTGTTGTAGTTGGAGAAAAGAGGCTAAATGGATGTAGCCATCCTCGCTCTGGTCGAAGGCTTCCAAAAAGGTTCACAATGCCTTTGTGTACATCTCAAAATCATCCAAACACCCCGAGGAAGCCCCAAAAGCCTGTTCCAACATCCACCCTCTTCTCCGGTGAGGGTTAGCCTGGCCACTATGGAAATCCTCATGGAAGTTCATGAAAGTGCCTCAAACTGGTTGTTTTCTTCTCCTTCTTCCTTTTGTTTCTTTTATCTCCCTCTAATCTTCACTCTAGTTCAGTTCCATTCCTCCCCGCACTGTCTGTGAACAATAGTGGAGAAATATAGGAAACCAAGAGTTGGTTCTTCATACTCACTTGGTCATTTTCCTCACTCAGGGTATCATATTGTTTGTAATAAGGTGAGGAATCAAACTCCTTAGATACTTCTCTCCATCTCCCTATGACCAATCTGATTGTGGCACCATGATAGGCCACCATTGCACCTATGTTCTAATCGCAAGGTACGAGACAAAGGTTGTGTTCGTGCAATAATTTTCATCCAATGTATAGGGAAACTTGATCTGTGGCACCCTCTAAACAAGATGCCTTGGGTGCATGACTTATTTTCTTGATCATAGCCTATGTTGCTGATGAAGTAATTCTAGGTCCTAAATACATAGAAGTATCAATAATTTTTCCATATTTAGATCTATATATCTCCTTCTAGGAACATCCAAACATTATGAGATTATAACCATAGGTTCCTCACATCTCAGGGTACATCTCAACCAGTTTTAGTGCTAAGACTTTCTTATTTGACCATTTAATTAAGTACTTCAAAAGACATAAACTTATGAATCATGATCATGATGTGAACACCAATTACCACCCATGCTTTACTAAAAGACTTGGAACTCTTAATATAATTCAAACATTGAATTCACTTATGTGATTTGACACCCAAAATTTCATTCCATCACAAGGTAGGACTTGCTCAGGTTCTCTGTTGGTTACCACAATCAGAGAGTACAACAATTGTCGAAGCAAATGTTGTGTTCTTAGAAGCCCCTAATACCCCTCTTTTTATAAGAGAGGCTAGGGTCAGGGTTCCCAATTTGTGCGGGAGTCGAAAGGGTCGAATTCATAAATTTTCTAGAACTTACACATGGCAAACTAATCATTTTACACACCCAACTGGTCGATTGGTGTGCGAATTGGTTGGTTTGTGCAGTTTCCTATTCTAAATCAAATTGGTAATCAATGTATGATTAATGCACAACATGACGACAACAAATCCTTGATTCAATCAAATTGGCAACTGAACCAGGTGGTTCATACCATGAACCGGTTGGTTGGGATATGTGAACCGGTTGGTTCACTATGTGAAATGGTCATATCACTCCCTAGTTCAGCCATTGATCAACCAATGTTGATTCCAATTGACCTAACACTCCAACTGATCAATTCACTACCCAATAGGTCAGTTGGAAGTGTGAACCGGTTGGTTCAGAGTCCATTCATTCAATTTTGAACCTCAACTATTTAATTAAATACCTAAACACCTTTAGTAATCAAACTAAACATCATTCATGAATATACTCCTTTAATCCAAGTGTATCCTATGTGTGTGACCCTATAGGTCCAAAATTACATTGGTAGTGAATGTTCATAACTAACTTACCACACGACAAGCAAAGAGTGGTGTCTAACAACACATCATTTCTACCCAAGTAATTTGGAAAGTTGGTGAACAATTTCAACCTAAAATCCGTGATTAGTGTTAATTAGATCGTATAGTTCCTTTATATTTGATATCTGAATTGAACTTGAGGCATGTAATCGTCATCATCTCAACATTCAATCGATGTACATTGAATTAAAGTAGATTGTCTAAGATGCAGGTGATCTCACATATCATATATTGAGTCACATGAGTATGGCTCATACATTTCTCAGTCTTGCTTATCAAGAAGCCATGAATATCAATCTCCTCTATGAGGGACAGATCCCATCTACATCACTCACATTCAATCCCCATGTGTCAAGTGCACCCAATCATCATCGTTATGGAAACCCTAATTTGGAATTACAGTTGGATTATGCCAAAGTACATGAGAAACCTATGATGAATGTAGTGTATTCAAGTCTAAGAACCAAACCACCATTATCACTATGAGAGATGATTCTGACTACCATTCTATGGTCTCCACGTATCACTCTCATGGTGGGTTTGTCTCATACACTATTCTCTAACATGTACATGTTTTCTTGACTTGATATATCATATCATGACTAATGAGACTCTGTCATCATTCAACACACACTCTAGTCTTATGTATTAGTGTTGTCTATTTTTCTTTTATAGTAATATCTGAATAGGGACATAATAAGAATGTATGTACTCTTATCATACATATGATCTCATTGTTCAGGTCCTCAACCTAAAGATATATGTCATTAAGTAACATCATTCTTTAGACATCTATTATGCATGTGTCATCATCTCATGAGTGAGACAAACATAATAGACGGAATTACCTTTATTATTATCAAATCATGTATTTAATGCCACATTCCAATCATCATATGATTGTCTCTTTGGGAATATGTACCAATAGACTCCCACATGCACTTAGAGACAATCACCCATAAATCTTATTCCAAGTGATCTTTAACATGTCCATCATGTTTCTACTACGCAAGCACTTTTATAGTGGGTTTAGCAATGTTTGCTTCAAGTCAATATTTTGCAAGTTTCACATCTCTTCACTGTATGACATCTCGTATGAGATGGAGCACTGAAGTATGTTGTTTGAGATTCCTTCTCCAAACTAGTAGTTCCATTGTTGTCACAATATTTCTATTGTGTCATCAATGGTTGGAACCTCCCACAAGTTCACCCATATTAACTTCTTTATCTATACATAACACTAAGATATTCGACTTTCTTTTGTAAAATTAAACAACTATTATTAGCCTAGAGTCCTTTCCAGCTTACAGTTCTCATTTAAAGTCAAACATAACTATATATTGCTATCATTAATTTTATTTGTCATTTCAGAAGTTTGCATCAATGTAACCCTTTAAAACCAACTCTTCCTTATTACCATAACCAAGGAACCAATCCTTTTAGTGCTTCTCAAACACTTAAGGAAGTTCTTTATGGTAATCCAATGACTCTCACTGGCATCTAACATATATCCTCTCGCCATGTCCAATACAAACAAGGTAGCTAGATAGGTGTATATATATCCTCTCATCATGTCCAATACATATGAGATAAATAGATATCCTCTCTCCATGTCCAATACACATGAGATAATGAGATAAGTACATAACATTGCATTCAATATATATCCAATTCCCAATGCATATGGCATCCATCCATGTGTATCTATTATTCATAAGAACTGGGACACTAGGCTTCAGAGATACTAACTCTATGGAACATGGACAAGTTTTATATCATTGAGTTCTTACATGATGAATCCTTTCATCATCTTTCCAATTTATGTTCTCTTTCTTAGGTCAAGAAACTTTCTAGATCGATCTCTATAGATCTCAATCCCTATCACATGGGATGTCTTGCCTAAACCCTTTATAAAGAAGGTGTTTCCAACCAGGTTTTAATCTTTATAGGATAAATATGTTATTCCCCATCATCATGTGGAATATAAATATTCTCCCACTAAATCTTTTGTAATCACATATTTTAACTTCATTTCGAATAAATTCAAACCCTTTGATGGTCTCATCAAATAGAAGATTACAACTCTGATATGCTTACTTCAATCCACATACTGACCTTTGTAGCTTATAGACTTTATTTGCAATATTGGATTTATAAAACCTTTAGGATGTGTCACATCCACATCATTATAATTATTACATTTAAGGAATGTGGTTTTAACATCCATATGAAAAATCTCACTAGTCATAACAATTTGCAACAACAAGCATGATCCCGATGGATTTACCCATGGTAACTGGTGAAATACTTCATCATGTTCAACACCTTGAACTTGCTTCAAACTCTTTGCAACCAATATACCCTTCCATTTTGATATTCTCTCAAAGACCCAAATGCACCTTATGGGTTTTATGCTTTTAGGTGGATCCACCAAGGTCATACCTTGTTGGTTTGCATCGAGTCCATCTTGGATCTCATGGCCTAAAGCCATTTCTCATATTCCAATTCCTCAATAGCTTCTAGGTAGGATGTTGACTCATAATCTATTATCAACTCATTGCCTATTGATTTATAAGAGATCATAATCTTTCAAGCTCAAGGTATGTTCTACTAGAACTATGAGTCTTGTGTGTTACATAAGGAACTTGAGATTCCACAACAACTTGTGATTCTCCATGTTCCTACTATTCCTCTTTTAGGTTCACTATTTTCTTGTTTGTCTCGAAGATTTCAAGTTCTACTTTTACTCCCATTGATTCCTTTGGAACTACGTTCCTCTTTAGGAATACAACTATCCAAATTAAGAAACAACTTTGTTGTTGGATTGGGATAAGAGTAGTATATTAACAAAATAACAATTATTAGATTTTGTGGACAAAGCTTTTCAAGAAACTATTTTCTTACATAATATGTCAATGCTAATCATTATAAAATACATATTGGGACACCTCCCAAGCCACATCTCATAAGGTGTCTTTTGAACCATTTTAGACGGTACATTGTTTAGTGTTAAGAATGTGCCTAAAAGGAAATGGTAAGATTAGCTAGATTTTGTTAATAATCACACCATGACTTACATGGTGTGATTCCTTATACCCAATACACTTTTAAGATACACTAATATTGTGTTTCAGGTGGAGTTCATCATGATAAATTATCATGATCTCCCTTGAAGGTTCTTGTAACATCCCAATTTTCTAAAACAAATAATTCATTGAGAGGAAGCATAATCTTATTGGGAATGTCACAAAATGGTAATCATTGCATAAAAATAAAGTTTAATTAAACCAAGATAGGATACATGGCATAGTTTCTCATATCTCAAACTCATACCATAAAACTCACACTTTAAATAAAACACATGTCTCATAAACATATAGGAAAATGCAATCTATTGATAGTTGGCACCCCATCAAGTCTGGTCTCAAATGTCCTTGAGCTCCTTCTTTAGATGGTCCTTAGATTTCTTTATCCTTGATGTTGCTCCTTTCCTATGGGCATCGCACCCTAGCCAAGCATAAAATAGTTTGTAAGTGGAATTGAACATATTATAAAATTGAAATAACATATACTTTGAAAAGAAAACATTTAAACATCATGAAAATAAACTTTGCATTTTATCATTTTCTTTTATCTAACTTATATAAGAGTCCTCAAATTTTGCACCGAAGTGCCTCTTGAATTACACAGTAGTTCTCTATATGCTAGGAAGCCCATGATTTGTACTGAGGTGCTCTGTATGCTAGGAAAGCCCATGATTTGTATCGAAGTACACTGTACACTAGGAAAGCCCATGATGAGGATATTATATAAGGTTCACTCATTATCTTTACTCTTTACTATTGAACACTCTTTACTCTTGCTCTTAAACATGAATATGATGTGATATGATGATTCTTGAAAATAAACAATAAAAAGGATTTCATTTATCCATTAACTTTTAACTTGAATCAATAAAGCTATAGCATGCATATTACATTCACATAATAACATGTACATTGTACTCAATAGCATATAAGCATACAATAATTATGTTCAAAGTGCATGGACCACTTATAGAGATTGAAGCAACTCCTAATAGTCTATTGGTGTTCAGGAAACCCTAAGTATTGTGTTAAATTAACAATCATGCATTAATAATCATTATCCAACCTAATTTTAGGGTTTCATGGCTCTTGAATAAATAAGGGAAATTAGGATTAAAGTGGGACTTAGAACCACCATATTATTATTCCTTTTGTTTTTATCTTTCCAATGAGTGTTTTTATGAAATTTTTGATGTGCGGTTAAATAGTTATGGATTTCACAAGGACGAGCCAATCAGAATTCAGGGAAAATCTATGCGAGAAAAACTATCCATACAGGCATTGGGCCCTACTGAGGTGGGACAAATCCTTTCGCGCCAGCTGGATCCGAGCCCAACTCTTTCCTGGATGTGAAAGGGTGACCAAAATCCCAAAATTATCCATAGTACATCATGACAAGGGAAAAATCATTGGAGGGTAAAATAGGAAAACAACATCAAGGATCTTCTTCCTCACACAAGCAAGCTGGCGAGACACACATGTTTTATCCTTGAAGAAAACTTGAAATTCGAAGCACGTTCATTCTACTCATCACCGAGAATCAAAGTGACACGCCTCTACCTCACCGCCGATCAAAACCAAAGAGCCCAAATTTTGGCTCGTCCGATGGTCAGGGCTCTGAGAAAACCCTACCACCATGAAGGGGCAGAGGAAGAATGTGGGAATGGGAAACAATGCTTGCCCTCCCACCCATAGGTAAAATAGAGGGAAAAAATGAGAAACTGGACAATCCCAAAGCCATGATGGAGGTCAAAACGGGTGAATATGCAAGGTAAAACAAATATTTGGTTAGAGATTGTCGGTTCAGAAACAAAGGGGGAAGGGGAAAGGGCGAAATACCTTATTTTGGGATCAATTCCATTGGGTTTGACCCTTCTCTAAGGATATTAGAAGGGGACATGCATGTTGGATATGACCCTAGTGGTCACGAGTGCCATCCAAAATTGACGGTAGGGTGGAACCTGGTGAATGTCATGAGAAAACAAAACATGAGTTCCAGAGGGTGATTCAACACTTGTTCTATGACTCTAGGTAGTCATCAAAACCCTACGGAGGGTTGTGTACATGTTACTTATATAGATCAGAGTCAGGGAGATGTTGGCGGTCAAAGGAGTTCAAAATCTATTGGAACTGGAAGAGCCCTTATCAACAAGGATGTCTAGGGCTAGAAATCCCATGGTGTTTGGGACCAGAAGACTCTCTAGGATACAAGGATCATGACAATTAAATTGTTTTCTCGTGGCATTGAGAAGGGAGAGGGATTGGGGAAGAGAGATCGGTGCTCAAAATCCCACAAGTAATAGGACTCGGGCAAGAGGGGTGATCTGAGGACTCTCAATCCCGCTTGGATCCTACAACCTGACCCGAAGCCGACTCTGTCCGTGTGACACATAAGTCAGTGGAAACATTATGAGAATCAGTTATATAATCAAATCATTGCTAACACATGATTCAAACTATATCATTTCCCTTCCTAATTCAATTAGGGTAGCTAGGATTCTTCAAATTTGATGAAAATGGACATGTTACCCAATTGTACCATAAGGAATCCAATTATAGAATTATTTTCTGGTTTTGAGGGCCACAACAAACTATGTTTGCCCTTTTAGGTTAAATATATACGTAATAATCTAGAATTATCAAAAACTAACTAGGTGATCATATTTTGAGAAAAGTCATTTAATATCATGTTAGACTCACATAAGTTTTCACAAATCCATAGAATTAACTCTGGCTAGGTCAATTCCACTTTTAACCTTGATGTGTGACATATTTACAAATTTTGGCTAGGTTTGATGTAACTGATTTATTATTAAGTTAAAAAGGTTGCTTATTCTTTAATGAAAATATTAGGATTCCAAATTTAGTATTCATTCCTAAGTTTTAATTTCAAGGATGTTACAATTCTACCCACCTTACATGAGTTTCTTCCTCGAAATTCTACTAGTATACCCACCTTAGGGTTTTCCTTATCCTTATCATGAAAATGCTAACATCTTAGTTTGCCAAAAAGGTTCTAGTTTTTTTTTTGAAAATGGGTCACCTAGAGTTTTAGGTCAATTATATACTTAGGGCTTACCAAACCATAATCAAAAGAGTATGATCAATTCATGTCGTAATTATCAATGACCTCAATCTATTGTCAAAATCAATTTCCTCAGTCTACATTATAGTAATTTCATCAATTCATCCTTAAAAAAATTTCCTCAAATAATTAGAATAATCTGTCATCAATCACTTTTATTTGGGGGTAACATCATCCTCATTTCTTTCCCAAAACCTAGGGGTACCATGATCCTAATCTCTATTATCCACTCATATTAGGTTTAGAGGCTACCCAATTTAGGTCTTCTATATTAACTATCTTGATAGCACCTCTATATATATGTTAGCTAGACACAAATCTTGAGGTGTGAGGACTCATTATGCTAATGTTCAAGATCTCATTAGCATATGTGTCCCATACCACATATACTAGCAAGAAGAAGAACATATGTATAATAAGTCTTGCTCTTGACATTTCCTCTAAATTTTTTAATTAGTTGGCCATCACCATTGAGAATAAGAGAGGACATGCCACTAGATATATAGAGTTAACACAAAGGATCTAAATTATATAATCTCCCATCCCTAACACATATGTTCATAGGTAACTCTCTAGACTTGTATTTCTTGTAGGGTTCCAACTTCTCAAGAAAAAGGGACATAAATTCTAACTCCTTGACTTTGTATCCTCTATTCATATATTTCCCATCATCAAGGGAGGTATGAAAGAGCTACCTAAGAAATTATGAGAACATCCTAGTGGCCAACTATATTTTTAGCTCTGATACCATATTGTGACATCCCAATTTTCTAAAACAAATAACTCATTGAGTGGAAGCATACTCTTATTGGAAATGTCATAAAATGATAGTCATTGCATAAAAATAAAGTTTAATTAAACCAATACAGGATACATTGCATAGTTTCTCATATATCAAACTCATACCATAAAACTCACACTTTAAATAAAACACGTCTCATACACATAAAGGAAAATTTAATCTATTGATAGTTGACACCCTACCAGGTCTGGTCTCAGATGTACTTGAGCTCCTTATTTAGCTAGTCCTTAGATTTTTTTATCCTTGACGTTACTACTTTCCTGTAGGCATAGTGCCCCTAGCCACGCATAAAATAGTTTGTAAGTGGAATTGAACATATAATAAAACTAAAATAACATATACTTTAAAAATTAAAACATTTAAACATCATGAAAATGAACTTTGCATATTTATAATTTTCTTTCATCTGACTTATATAAGAGTCTGCAAGTTTTGCACCAAAATGCCTCTTCTCTTTGCACTGAAGTGCCTCTTGAATTTCACCATAGTGCTTTGTATGCTAGGAAGCACATGATTTGCAACGAGGTGCTCTGTATGCTAGGAAAGCCCATGATTTGTACTGAAGTACATTGTACACTAGGAAAGCCCATGACTAGGATCTTATATAAGGTTCATTCATTATCTTTTCTCTTTACTCTTTAACACTCTTTAATCTTGCTCTTAAACATGAATATGATGTCATATGATGATTCTTGAATATAAATAGTAAAAAGAATTTCATTTAGCCATTAACTTTTAACTTGAATCAATAAAATTATAGCATGGATATTGCATTAACATAATAACATGTGCATTGTACTTAATAGCATATAAGCATCTAATAATTATGTTCAAATTGCATGGACCACTTACAGAGATTGGGGCAACTCCAAATAGTCTCTTGGTGTTCAGGAAACTCTAAGTACCATGTTAAATTAATAATCATGCCTCAATAATCATTATTCAACCTAACTTCATGGTTTCATGGATCTTGAATATATAAGGGAAATATGATTTAAAAAATGGGACTCAAAACCACCATATTTTTGTTCCTTGTATTTTTATCTTTCTAATGAGTATTTTTATGAAATTTTTTGATGTGTGGTTAAATAGTTAGGTTTTTTTTGCAAGGATGAGCCAATCTGAAATCAGGGAAAATCCACACGAGAAAAGTTATCCATCTAGGCATTGAGACCTATTGAGGTGGGAAAAATCCTCACCCTCCAGATGGATCCGAGCCCAACTCTTTCTTGGAGGTGCAAGAGTGACCAAAATCCCAAAATTATCCATACTATAGCATGACAAGGGAAAAATCATTGGAGGGTAAAATAGGAAAACAACGTCAAGAGTCTTCTTCATCGCACAAGCAAGCTGGAGAGACACACATATCCTTGACGAAAACTTGAAATCAGAAGCATGTTCATTCTCCTCATCGTCGGGAATCAAAGTGTCAGGCCTCTACCTCGCCACCGATCGGAACCACGGAGCCTAAATTTGGCTCGTCCGATGGTCATGGCCCTAAGAAATCCCTACTACCATGAAGGGGCAGAGGAGAAATAGGGGAAGGGGAAACAACACTTGCCCTCCCACCCAGAGGTAAAATAGAGGACAAAAATGAGAACCCAGACAATCCCAAAGCCACAATGGAGGTCAAAGAGGGTGGAGATGCGAGGTAAAACAAATATTTGATTAGAGACTGTCGGTACAGAAACAAAGGGGGAAAAGGGGAAAGGGTGAAATACCTTATTTTGGGATCAAATCTGTTGGGTTTGACCCTTCTCTAAGGATTGTAGAGGGGGACATGCATGTTGGGAATGACCCTGCTAGTCACGAATGTCATCCAGACACTACAGAAAAAAGATGATTTAACTACATGTGTTTGGGTTACATTTCATTTATGTGTAGCGAGAACTATTTTTAGTTACAAAGTATATTTATGTAACAAAAATAATTGTAGCTAGCTCTATAAATAAGATATAACTACAATTTTGTCTCCTTTTAATTGTATTTAGAATAAATGTAGTTAATTGACTTATTTAAAAGCAAAAAAAAACCCAAAATTTCCCTTCCCCCCGCGCACTTTTCAGTATCCTGATTGTTTCCCGGTTCTCCCCCCATCCCCATCCCCCCTGTGCGCAACGCACTGTCTCTCAAACCCGTCTTCCACCATCACCAGCCTCCCTCTAGACGTCTCTCATCTTCTGCCGTCGCCCGCCTCCCTCCGGCCGTCGCCCGCCTCCCTCCGGCCGTTGCCCCCTTCCCTCCGGCCTGCGCCTGCTCAGAACTGTCTACCTCCGTCACCCGCCTCCCTCCGACCGTCGCCTTGCCAGCCGATGCCCGCTTCCTCTTCTTCTTCCGGTCAGCACGTGCCACCTGCCCCCTCTATTTCCAGCTCCTCCCGTGTGGCTCCTTGTGCGGCACCTTGTGCACTGGCGCCCGCTTCCTCCGGATTCCACCGGCTGTCTTTGAAGACCTTCTGTCGGATCCCCTCCAGTTCTCCTTTTGCTTGGCTTCCTCCCAGCACGGTACACATTTAGGGGCTGTTCGGCTGTAGTTTTTGTAAGTTACAAGATTCAATCGTATTTAATTTTCAAACCATTATAGTTGCAGCAGACAATTTCTATTGTCTAGAGAGTCGGGTGACACGGCTACCTATATGAATACGTCCTTTATAAATGCAGTCACGCATGACGTGCTTTCAAAGTTGTGTTCAGGTGGTATATCTATTTGTTTGTGTTCAATTTCAGAGCAATTGCATGTGAGTTTGGTAGTATATTTGTTTGTTTGTGTTCAATTTCAGAGTAGCCGAATGCATGTGAGTTCAATTTGTCCTCGTTAGAATTGCTACCTTGCTTTCTTAAAACACACAACGTATTTGATGTGCTTTTAATTTTCTCAATGCAGCTCATGTGTGTCTGGGTATCTGGCTATAGATGAGCTCCTTGCTGGAGTCTATAGAGCCTTCTCTGTAGTGGCTGCAATCTCAGGTTTCTCAGTGTTTGAAGCTCCTTAATGGTCTAGTTTCTCTGAATTTGAATCCAGAAGTTGTTTGTTGTTTTTTCTAAGTACAGGTATCAGTCATCTTTCTTTATGTTCCAAGGTCACAATTGATTATACACTCTGAAGGTACTATCAAGCCTCATTAAAAAAATTAAGGGACTCTACCAAAGAAATGTTATTTGGGAATAAACAATGATAGATTGGTATGCAAGTGTTTGGTTCTATTGAGTGTACAGGGCCTAAGTAATTATCTCAATTTTCTTTTTCTAATAACATCTGATTCGGAACAATCCAATATCAATTTTAGGATCTGATAACATTTCATATATGCTAGCAGATCATCCTTTTTTTTCTATTTTGCTTTCACTATAGCACAAACTATCATGAAAAGAACCACTGGTTTGGTTCAATTTGGATTTTGGCATCCGTTTTCTGTCTTATTTTACATATAGTAGCTTCCCTACTAGCAAAATTCAATCGTTGAGTTTGAGGATATGTATTGGGTATGCTGTCTTATACTACTTTCCAACGATCTATTTTCTTGATTCATGTTCGTTGTATTTTCTCTTCCAGTGCACCTTTTTCCATTATAGGTCTTCAATTATTTCTGTAAACAAGATTATAAGTTACTGAATCCAGACCAACTAAAGGTGATGATACTAGAAACATTATATTTTGAAAAGGCATCTTATTGTTCCATCAGCCAACCCAACATATAGACTCTTCATATTGCAAATCAACATTATAAAGGAAAAAAGTAACTGTTGGAATGGGAAACACAAAAAATAATATTGGAAATGGGTCATTAGTTTGTCGATTTTGGTTTCACTCTAGCACAACTCTCATAAAGAACACCAATCTTCCAGTGTAGTTTATATTTTAGTACTTGTTTTCTCTCTATTTGTTATATACAGTAGCTTCCCTTGTACTAGAAAAATTGGTCTTTCAGTTTGAGGAGGTTCTTTTACTTGGAAATGGGAGGGGGACCATAACTTCCAATATTCAATGGGAGGGCCATCTATCTGTAGCAACACAGATGGTTGAGGAGGTTCTTTTACTTATAAGCATGTGGTATTTTTTTGATGTCTTATATTACTCCTACTACACTTTGGCGGGATAACACTAGATAAGATATAACTTAGGTCAATTCGTGGGTCTTCATCAAAGGAATTTTCCTTAGATCCAATATATCTACCCACCCAATTATGTCATCCAACTTTTCATACTCTAATTGAGCTAGAACACCTCTAACCTCCTCAGCCACATATATATTTTCCATCCTATTTATTCATAGATATTGCAATGGCTTCATAAGTTTTTGAGCTTTTTATTTAAGATTGCTAGCTCTTTAATCTGCACCCAGCTGCTTAGGTAAGAGGGTGAATGACTTTATCAGTTAAAAGACACTAATTTCTGCATAACCAGGCTAGCCCTGCAACACATTTACATGGAACATGCCCAACTTTCTTGAGCCCAGAGATGAGCAGAGTAAGGAAGAAGTATCTTCGGTGAGTTCTCAAAGTTGACTAGGAACTATTTTTGAAGTCTGCGATGTGTTTTGACCATTTACTTGCAGAATTTAACAGAATAGATTATGAGAAGAAATGGCAGTTGTTTCTGATCTAGAGGATTCTCCATCCAAAACTAATCATGTTGTTTGTTATAGGCTGCAGAGATGACCTGTGTGCACCTTTGTAACTGGCCTGGTAAGCTCTCAACATGCAACTGCTTAGGGAACCATGTAAGCAGTTTTTGGATTTCCAAGTGATCCTATTGGTCAAGGAATTGCTATTTGATCCTGCCCATTATGCTTGTATCAGGTCATGGGTATGCCATTCTTTCTCCCTAGTGATGTGCTTATGGTATGTCATCTATAGTGTGGTGTTATATGGCTTTCTTTGAAGCTTCCATTGACAGTTGAATAATAAGGAACACAAACCCTACTCCTTCTAGCATGCTCTATTCTGATTCATAAGCTCTTTATTGATCTGCAGTTTCTGTTACTAGGTTCTATGTAATTAGTAGTGCAGGCTGTTGATGAGCAAGTGATGGTTGCATAAGAAATTGTGTTGATGAGGCAGTGGGGGTAATGTACTTGCATAGTTTTCTCCTTCCTTGTTTCCACTTTGGGTTGTATCTAGTAGGACGAGCTCATACACAATTTTCTTTATCACATAACACAGGTAAAAGCCGCTTGCTTTTGATCCTTCTTCACATTTGGTGTTCATATCCTTTTAAGTATTTGTGAAGTCATTTTAGAATAGAAATCTCTATATGCTTCTACTACGGACTGAATCAACTTTATATACTGCTACTAGGGATTGAATCAACTCTATATGTTGTTATTAGCGACTGAATCATCTCTATATGTTGCTACTAGGGACTGAAACATCTTTGTATGTCTTCACCATGGTTGTGGTTTCAAATTTTTACTTTTTCCAAATGCTGCTAGTAGGACTGCAGTTAGGAATGTTTAAACATGAGACCACAATGGAGTCGTATGCTTAGGGGCCAAAAATATGTAGTATTGGTTCCCTACAAAGTAGGGTATCTTCCGTGTGAAAATGACCTGTCTACTGGGCATGAATTCTGAGCAGCTTGACTGGTTGGGCCAATGCTCAAAGCATCTTAAACTTTAGGACTCAATATGGAAGATGAAAGTGCCATCAAAGCTCTGACATTTTACATGGAGCTTATGCTCAATAATGGCTATGATTCTATTGTCTGGTTGTTGCAAGAAGAGGATTACAAGTTTGGAGGCAACATATGAGCCACTCATGTTGATGATCTGGTTGGTTTTAATACATCATAAATATTGCAATATAATTGCTACTTGAGGATGAATCTCAGTCTTTTTTGTAGGTGTTAACTACCATCACTGCCAATGATCTTATTCATGGAAACATGGTCTTGCAGATTCCTATAGAACAACAAATCATCCTTCATATCATTTAAATTATAAGATCATCTACAACTCGAGCAGAAGGATCCAAGGTATATGCAAGAGTATAAACACCATGCCAAATCGAGCATTTTTCATGTGTGCCTCCTATAGTTTCTATGTACTGTCATTATGTTGCATAACTTTGTGATGACATTCTAACTACATGCTAATTACATGGCAATGCTTTTTTTTGTTTGTTAGGTATAAAATGAAGTGGAAATGTACAAGAATTTGGAAACTCTAGATTAAAGGAACCAAGTGAAACAATTTATTCATTTGGGTCCTGGATTCTTATGTTCATTTTTGTGCAGAACCAAGTGATCGTGCCTCCCCTCCTATATAGATCAGCAACATTGGAAACCAATGTAAGGAACTGGAATTAGCACTCATGATTCAACTATCTTCCAACAGAAGAATGAAGGAACTGTTGATAGTCTTTAGAAAATCTTGAAAGGTCTGAACAGGACTTATATTGCATGTCTAAGTGTTAAAATGAAGCTGTTGCAGTAGTTTCTTCTATGAAAAGTCAAAAGATGAAGGTATATATTCATTGTGTTCTACTTTATTTTTTTATTCAAGTAACAACTACTATGTACGTAGTTGAATAGTTTTTTAACCTGTAGCTGATATATTTCCCTAGTGTGCTGAATCTAGATGCCTCAAAGCAAGAAATATGTAGGCATCATGTTCCAAAGATCTCAAAATGCAATCGCATCTTTAGGGGGGTTTAAGCTCACATTATAAGGGACACCTGATCCTCAAGATATGTCTGAAAGGTGAAGTACGATTGTCATCAATTATATTAAGCAATTGCCTTTACAAACATGAGTCAACTTTCCTGTCTTCTTCAGGTTCCTCGCTATATTTAATAGAAAGGGGGTATCAATTTCTGAATTCATGTTGTATCACAGTGTCATGAAGACTCCTATAACCATCTGATTGTGCTATCCAATGGGACGGTATACTCTAGGGACTAGAGTCGGCACAACATGTGTAGCTATGATTGCACATGCATTTCGTGTCCCAGTTTTGATATGTTGTGAAGCTTACAAGTTCCATTATATGGTACAGCTGCATTCCATTTGTGTTAATGAATTAGGTAACATACTGAAAAAACTATCAGTTTTCTTGGTATTGGATATACTAGTGCTTCTTTATGATAGCTGCTTACTTACGCAGGTGACCCTGATGTTATTTCAAAAGTTCATGGACGAGAGGAACTAAAGTATCTAGATGATTGGGCCGACAATGAGAACATGCAACTGTTAAATCTAACATAATACCTTCAAGTTTCTAATAGCTCCTGCTAATGTTAGGTCTTGTCCTGTAATTGCTTATTTCTTGTTTTCTTGTTGCACTTATGACGCAACCCCATCAGAATGCCTCCTCATTCCATATTCTATGAAGACCTTGAAGATGCCAATGCCTCCTCAGTAGCTCTCCCATACATTTCATCTCTAGGGAGTTATGCTGAATCAGAAATAATGTAGACACCAGATTGGTACCAGATTTGTACTTCAAAGCAGTACAACAACTACGACAACATCTAGAGTCGGCTCCAGTGGTTCTATTATTAGATCACGTACTTCTTTTATCATTTCTTTTATCGTTTTATCAAGTCTTGTAACCTCCAAGATTTGAACATGTGTTTCACCCAAGCTCCAACTTGAGGGGGAGTGTTAGAGAGTCTATATTAGCCTATTTAGTTAATAGGTTAATTAGTCGGCCTTTAGTGTCTCGTCCCATTTATATTACTTGGGACACAAGTCTCAGGGTTTCTCCCTTGCTCCTATATATAAGACAGGGGTGTCCAGTCTTGTACTCATCTAATCCCATTACATTCAATACAATCTTATATTTCACAGACATCATATGGCGTGTGCACGCTTGAACTGTGTGTCAACCTCACATTTTGGAGTCAACGACCAGTTAACCTTAAGGAGTCTTGCATTGATTTTGACTCCTCATTTTTGCTTTAGGTGACCCAACCAGTATTACCTTCCTTCTATTAAGTTGTATCTTCCATAACTCCAATATGTAGTAACCAAAGACTGACATACTTCAGTTTTTTCATATTCAGTAATAGGACCATTTCTTTAACATTCAATTAACATAATATATCTTGCCCCTACGAAATAATCATGATTCCAACTGCAATTTATATGTAACTTGTCCTTTCCATTTGTCCATTTTAGACTTTCTACTATGCTGCATGATAATCACATACTTTTGATCCAGGATGCAATAGTGTATTGAATAGAAATTCTTTCCAATGTCTACTACAGTCTAGAAATTCTTTCTAGTGTCTACTACTTCAGACCACACCTTGATTTTGAACATATTGAATGTGTCAATCAAAGTTGTTTAGTATTTGAAGATGGTATGCTAGATCATTTGGTTTGTGCAGATTCAGCAGCTCTGTAACGAAGGATACTGCACTTGGCAAAGTCATCAAGGGACTAGAAGTTCAATTGTTTTGATAAAGCCAACAGTAGAAAAATGCTAGAGAGCACAAGGTGGGATTCCAACATTTTGATATATACAACGTCCTGACTTGCTTGCTTACTTCAGGTTATAAACAAAGATTAAAAGGTAACACATCATGTACTTGGTTATAAGGGCCTAGAAAGTGCAAGATGAACATTTAATTATAGATTTAATATTCTGAAGCAATTGGCATTCACCATATATGCTAATAAACATTGCTCATTTCCCTTGATGTTTTTTGCATGTCCATGAATATATTGGTGGTGGATACAAAACTGGCATTCACCATATATGTTCTCCTCTTTGAAGCTTGAATTCTTAAGAGATCTAAGTCGATATCTCCTCTGTTTTTCTGTTCTAAACACCTTGCAGATTGAACAAGGGGCTGTAGTCCATCACGCAACCAATAGGTGAGCATTTTGGACATTTTGAATAATTTTATATATATAACAAATTGTGCACCTAGTTTATAGTTGGGTATTATTGTGCCTTTTTTGTCACTGCTAGATGGAATGCCTAGAAATTGAGTTGCCACATCACATAATCACTATAATATTTCTATGTTGAAGTATTAATGTCAGTCTCAACTCAGACTCAAGTTAAGGCAATGGCTATCGAAATTGAGGTTTTTTGATGGGCCAAATGACCAAGGTGAGATCTTTACATTATGATTTTGTTTATGAGGAATTGGAAATGATAGGGTTAACTGTAGTTCCTATTTCTTTGTAAGCAGTAAACATTTACATTTTTATAGTGCCATCTACACTAAATACAAGTCTGTGTATAAGTCTCCATGAAGCATAATGTTTGTTAGCTAAGTAATAACTACACATCTTATTAGCTGGTAGGGTTTACTGCATTTTCAATTAGTTAGATAGTCAAATAGGATAAAATGGATATTAATCTAGTCATATTAATATGCCTTTAACTTTTAGAAAATTGTGTCATACTATCTTCTTCTAGGATTAACGGTCCATTGATATCATAAACAGCTATCAGGCCAACCATGTCCACTGAAAGCTCCACCTTTGTATATCATAAACTGCTATTATACCTATGTATTATACACTACATGGCTCCAGGATAATGTGTATTGTAAATACTTATGAGTTCCTTTTTTCAATATTCACCATTCAGTTGCCTCTATTAATTATTTGGGTTGTGAACACTTAAACATTCTCTGAGAATGCCTGCCTTTTGTTATATCTACCTTGATTCAGTTGAGGAGGTGATCCTTTTTAGAGGTTGTGTTGGGTTGTGGATGGTATGGTCACATTATTTAGTCCATCATTTAATACTTCTTTGCATTGTGTATATCTCATGATCCAAGTACCTGAGCATATAGTTTGCTGATGGGTTTCATAATTAAATATGAAATAGTAGTGGATTGAACTGAACTTGGCCACACTTTTGTGTCAAGCTAATTTCTGTGCAGATTCTATCACTGATGTAAGTATGTTTGGGAATTTTAGACCACTAGTGTAGTCTGGTCAGCGGTTTTAAGGTCAGATAGACTTGAGTAGACCACGTGCACGCCTAGAATTAAATTCATGTGGATACTTGTGCCTTGCAAATATTGATGCATTTAATGTTTACTGTAAGTCTATAACTGACGTGGAAGGGGGTTTGGGATCCAGACTTTAATCCTCCTGGTAATCATTGGTAAATTTGCTGTCATTCGATATGGTTTCAGGGGGTGCAGGGTGATGAGCTGCTGCAAGCCCTGTCAGGAGCCTCAGGCTGCATGAAAAAGAGCAGCAGGCCGTGTGAAAAAAAGCAGAGATGGCTGAGTATGATGGCAGTTTTCCGTCCCTCCGAATTCGCAGTGATCAGAGAAGCAACTGTTTTCTACTGATTCTATTATGATATCATAGTTATGAGTTCTAAATTTTATGTGATATGGTAACATTTTAGATGGTAACTATTGGGATTTCAAATGGGCTCATCCAAACTCAACCTACGGGTATTCAACACTAATGAGAAACACACTAGGCATTTATCATGGCCAACAATCTTTAATTGTTGTACTAGTACCCCCTAAAAAGGACATTAAAACCCACAAACAGACTGTGAACCCATAAAATGGGCAACATATATGTTAAAGGCGTGGCCTAGGCGCCACTAAGTGTGCCTTAATGCCCATGTTGCTACATATCTTTGACTAGGAGCGACCTCAATGAATCTGCCTTCACCATGCACCGCGCCAGTCCAAAACACACTCGACTGATTTCATTAATCAGCAGAGTGGAAGGAGAACTTAAACCTACCTCTGACGAGGTGGTTAAGCTGTTAATCAAAGCCATGCTTTAAGTGAACTTTGATTTTCCTCCTATGGGATGCTTTGTTTTCTTTAGGTGCAAAGGTACCTGGCAAAGAGTATCTTGGATTCTTGAGCAATATCCAACTTTGTATTGTCTGATTCTTGGGAAGGAAATATGCTATATATTTTTTGTGATTGTGCTGAATTGTTTCTGAATCTATTGAGTTTGAGGTGCTGTTTATTCGTTCACAACCCTTGGTTTTACTATATGTAAAGTCCTTCACTGCAAATAAATATGCATTTACAGCACATGTCAATATTGTGATGTCCAAGAAAACTTGTTAAATAAAATTATAACTTAAATATGTACATGATGCCACTTATTTTCTCAGTTGCTGCTAGAAGGCAAAACATGAATTTTGTGGTGCCGGTGCTTAAGTTAGCTTTCTTGGCTATGTGCATATTTCCATTATTTATACTCGGTGGAATATTTCTGTTAACAATGTTTTTGTTGTATGTTCAACTAGGATATGTTTATATCTACTAAAAAGCACCAGCGATCCGGGGATCTCCAAGTTCATTTATTAGTGGAAAAAAAATCCTATAGTTAGGGAATGCCTCCTGCAAGTTGCCATGCAGTATTGCTCATCATCTCTCTTGTTGAAGACGTCTGAAGAATGTCTGGCTCTACATAGAACTCAGTTTTCTGATACAGATCAGTTGTTGTAGGTATTATTTAGATTTGAAACTACATGATTTTAATTTATTGTCTGAGAAAAAAGTCAAATTGAATGACTTTATTACAAGGTGGATTACAATTCTTTTTTACATGTGGTTTATGATTTTGTTGGTTACAAAGGTTCTGTCTTGGTCCTACTGGAACGAGTTCTCAAAATTCTGTTTGACGTATGTATTGATCACCCCTCCTTCCTTATTAGAAGAAGACAATTCTCGGTAAGTGATTGCTCCACTATTTTACAACAGAAACTACAACAATTTTCCATCCCTCCCCCTATCTCTGAAGATTAGGAACCCCATCAGAGAAAAGTACTACCAATGTAAAGACAATGGCTCAAAGTAATTAGGAATAAACATGTGCTCGAAGGTATATTAACTGACATAATGCAGCAATGAAGCTTGTATAGATGACAGATCACCATTCCATAGATATAATAATGTAAGATCTGAGTGACAACCCTAACATTTTAACAAAAGTGTTAACAATCATTTGAAATCAACTTTTGGTCAAGCGTCCTGTTTGGTTTGACATATTGTCATTTATTTGCTACTACCAGCATGAAGTTCCCAGATTTACATCTTGAAAAGTGTCAAATAAAGTAGCAATTTATGTTGAATTTAGCAAAATGGGGTGTCAACTAAAAGAAATAGGATTGAACCAAATTCTGTCAAATCCATTCAATATAATATTAGATTTGTTCACTGATTAGGTATGCTGTTTCAAGCTTATTTTATGGTGGTTTTGGGTCAAAAATTGATGAATGCCAGAGTTTTGTTCTTCAGCAATGTAAAAGTTCTTGATTCCTTTATTCTCTGGTTTCAAGCATTGCCTATTCCTATTTTTTCAGGCTAGGATACTAACAGAGAAGGAATGGCTAGCATTGGAGTTAGAAAAGCAATATCCAAATGATATAGGAGTATTTTCTTCTTTTTTCTTCAACTATGTCAAACTGAAGACTGGTGAAGCATTATATCTTGGCCCGAATGAGCCTCATGCATAATTATCTGGAGAATGCATAGAGTGTATGGCTACATCAGATAATGTTGTCCGAGCTGGACTCACTCCCAAATTTCGTGATGTTCAAACTCTTTGCTCCATGCTGACATACAAACAGGTAGATATTGCTATATTCAGTGTGTGTTTTGTCAGAAATCTTGTACTCAATGTGTGCACGATGGTAGTACTACATATTCCATTTTTACATAAAGGTCACTACTGCTGATATATTTATTTGAAAACAAGCTCACTACTGATAAATATAACAATAGCAATTTGTCAGGCATAGATTAGGTTCTGGATTAGTAATATTCTCCAGTTGAAACAAGTCATTTAAGTCTGTCTAGTGACTACGCATAACTTTCTGTTGAAACATTTCATTTAAGCATAACCTTAGAACAGGCATTGCTTCATGGTCTGATTTTTTCAGTGCGTGCTATATACACCTGTTACTGTCAGATGTTCTTGCTGAAGCTTGATGATCTGGTTCACTTCCTTTTTTATCATTGGAAATACCTAAAATGACGTACTGACACAATTGTAACCGTTGCAAGGATACCCTAAAATTCTGCATGGCATTCCGCTAAACCCTTTTATAACAAGGTATACACCCCCGTATGATGAATTCGAAGTTGATAGTTGTTCTCTTCCATCAGGACAGCACTTGGTTTATCATGTAGTACCTGGTCCTTCAATTTTTGTTGTGTTGACCGGGGAAGGGGATGTCCAAATCAGTTGTTCAGACTTCAAAGAAGACATTAAGGAGGGTGATGTCCTTTTTATGCCTGTAGCATCCCAAATCAGTTTAACAGCTGGTGCCTTAGAGGCCTTGCGACTATACATAGCTGGCATAAATGGAAGATTTTTTTCTATTGAAGAGAACAGAGATTAGAATTCTATCATGTTTGGTATTGGAAGATTCACCACTAAAGCTGAGATTCATAAGGTTGTTGAACTCATTGTGAATTAGGTGGAGGAACTAAGGGAGATGAGCCCTCTTTATATTGTGTTTTGTAGTCTGCAGTAGATAGATGTAGTCAGAAGAAGATATTGTATACATGTGTCTTTTTTCCATGCATATTGTAAAACAGGGGCCAGGTTAATGTCCTCCCCATGTGTACTCATTGTTCAAATATAAATAAAAGTATCATTGTTGACATTGTAAGCAAAACTCGATCTTGATTAACATTCATCTGTTATCTTATTGAAAACCCCTCTATATTGGCAAGCAACTGACTGGCTACATAATATTTCTCACTACATATGTATGTGTAGTACATGGTGCCTTTCACTACACACTAGCTATAATTACATGTGTAGCAAGTGCTAATTTTTGCTATACATGAACTACAAATACAAATTGTAACCAATGTCATCTCTCCCTACACAGCATAGGTACAAATTAAATTGTAGTCATACATTTGGCTACAATGGAAACTACATATTTATGTGTAAGGACATTTTTACCTACAATTAGGGTTACATATGAATTTGTAGCCAGAGGAATAACTAACTACAACTTTGAAAAATGTAGCCTAAACCATTAGCTACACGGGTATTAGCTATATATTATAAATGTAAGGATAAATGTAGCCAAAGCTTTTGGCTACAAATTTTGGGGTTTTCGCTACAAATTTTTTTTGTAGTTAAAGACCATATTTTTCGTAGTGAGAACCATCGACAGGGTGGAACTTGGTGAAGGTTGTGAGGAAACAAAACATGAGTTCTGGATGGTGATTCAATGCTCATTATATGACTTTAGGTAGTCAACGACACCCTATAGAGGGTTGTGTACATGTTTCTTATATAGATCAAAGTCAGGGAGACATTGGAGGTCAGAGGAGTTCAAAATCAAATGGAATTGGAAGAGCCCTTGCCGACATGGATGTCTAGGGCTAGAAATCCCATGGTGTTTAGGACCAGAAGACTCACCAGGATGCAAGGATAATGAAAACTAAATTGTTTTCTCACGACATTGAGTAGGGAGAAGGATCGGGGAGGTGAGATCGACACTCAACATCCCACAAGTACCAGGACTCGAGCA
This sequence comes from Alisma plantago-aquatica, assembly GCA_963693085.1. NCBI lineage: Eukaryota > Viridiplantae > Streptophyta > Magnoliopsida > Alismatales > Alismataceae > Alisma > Alisma plantago-aquatica. The sequence goes on along the minus strand of OY856409.1, from coordinate 1,117,985,533 downwards.
AGAGGGGTGATATGAGGACACTCGATCTTGCTAAGATCCTACAACCTGACCCTGAGCGGACTCTATCCATGTGACACATAAGTCACTGGAAATATTATGAGAATCAGTTATATAATCAAATCATTGCTAACACATGGTTCAAACTATATCATTTCCCTTCCTAATTCAATTGGGGTAGCTAGGATTTTTCAAATTTGATGAAAATTGGCATGTTACCCAATTTTTACCATAAGGAATCCAACTATAACATTAGTTTATGGTTTTAAGGGTCATAACAAATTATGTTTGCCATTTTAGGTTAACTATATACTTAATCATCTAGAATTATCTAAAACTAACTAGTTGATGATATGTTGAGAAAAGTCATTTAAGATCATTTTAGACTCACTTAAATTTTCACAAAGCCATAGAATGAAATCTAGCTAGGTCAAATCCACTTTAAACCTTGATGTGTGACATATTTACAAATTTTGGCTAGGTTTGATTGAACTGATTTATATACTAATTAGGTTAAAAAGGTTGCTTACGATTCACTAAAAATATTAGGATTTACAAATTCCGTATTCATTCCTAAGTTTAATTTTGAGGATGTTAAAGTTCTCATACTCCTAGTTTTAAATATTTCAACAATGATCACATCGAAGTATCTTAATACTTTTACCAAGTTAGTTACATACTTCATTCACAATCTCCGTGAACATTTCAAGAGATTCATACTTGTATTTCATTAAATACAAATTTCCATATTTACTGATAAAATCAGTAAATATATAATAAGGTACTTGAAACTACCTTTAGCATTTATTCTAAAAGGTCTATGTACATCAGTATGTACTAGACCTAATAGAATACATGTTCTCCCACTACATCTAGTGAATATTCTTTTGTCATATTTCCCAATAAATAAGTCTTGCATGTCTCTATTGCTTTAATAACCAAAAGAGTATAGATAACCATCATATGGATTCTATAAATGCATTTCTCATTTATGAGTTCTAGATATCAATGCTATAGGTATTCATTGTTTGAGTCATCAAGTCATTCAATATATGTGTCATACACAATTGTCTCTACAACTATCAAGTATATTTTATAATACATAGGACATTGCCAAATAAGATCTCATCTTTTAGAATTAAACATCAATTTATTGTGGTCCAGACAATATGATGTTTTCATTAATGGAAAGTCCATAATAGCAATTCAGTTAGTCTGTTATATGCCCATGAATGATATATTCCAAAAATACTGGCAGTAACTCTCTCTCCTTATATCTCTATTTTATTTCTTGTTGGGTCCTGAAGTAGAGATCTCTATCTCTTACATCTTCCTTTGTTACTTTAAGTGAAAAGGACAAATTCCTTTTGCACTTACCCTTCTCCATATATTGAGTGTGGAATAATTAGACTTCAGCTTAGCCTTATAACTCTTCTTGGACTTGCTTTTGCCCTTAGACTCACTTATATTGATCACCGTCATGGATTTGTACTTCTTCATTCTTGCTTTGGCATCAATATGCCAAGCAGTTCTAATAGTAGTTTACACAAGTTTCTCAAGTAGTATTACTTGATAAATTGGTTGTATCTGATTCTAGCAATGTTTATATAATCATATATGTGGTCAAATCTTGACCTAAAATACATCCATGTCACTTTATATGTTCCAAATGCCCAATCATATTGAGCACATGGGGCTCTATTGGATCTCCCTCTATCAGTTTGCACCCAAACAATGCTTTAAAGACATTATACCTTTCTTGCTTTACATGAGTCTAAAATGTGTTATCAGCTCAACAATGTTCATGTTTTCATGTTGCTCATGCAATTTGTAGTTCATACAACATAGAAAAAGGTACTTAATGTCTACAACATCATTGGCATGCTTCAAGTAAGCATCCATTTGGAGTGGGTTCCTCTAGCTCTGGTCTTTTGAGGACGTAGAGCCTTCGCTCATTGATGAGAACATTTCTCAAAGTCCTTAACCAGTTCTGGAACTTTATCCTGTTTTATCCTTTTTCAAGGACTGATTCAACATGTTTGTGTTTGATATTAGATTCTACAAAGAAATATTGCAAATTTTCAAGACAAATTTGATTTGTTTGATTCAATAAGTTAACAAAATGAATTAGGCCTTTAATTAATTATCACTCCCACTATTTTATTCAAATTGATAACCGTCATGTATTAATTTAGAAGATTGTAGCATACAATCTTCTAGTGATCCTTGATCTATATTTCATCAAATCATGAGTCAGCTTTGGTTGATCGCCCACAACTTGACTATTTAGGTAGACATCATTTATCAATTGCATCCCATGCAACTCTTGGATAGATGGTGTGTACAACTCTTTGTCATTGACCATATTTATGCTTCTAGGTGCTTAATGTCATTAAGATCACCAAGTTAAGCCTGACCCAAAAACCAACATGATAGAAAATGCACCCTGCTTTGGTAGATCTACATGTCTACCATCACACTTCCATGAGATAGACGTTGTACCATGCTTTGGCATAAACTATGCTTGGTCAATCAAGATTTTCATATATACTATTGATGGAAATCATCTTAGACTTAATATTGTACTTGAGAGATTTTATATATAAATACATATACATATCCAATCACTACATACTTAGTACATATCATATAGATGCTATAACTGAAAATAAGAACATACAATAATTAAAACACACAAGCGATGGTTATGGCCATACTATTGTAATTCCTTGGAGATATAAGGAATTACTACCACCTAAGATTCACATCATATGCAACTAATTGTTGATGAAGATCTGTGCTTGGACTAATCTAGGTTGATCGGTTCCACTCTTGAACCAATTAGATTGTCTTCTTGTCGCTTAGTTGGGCTCTTGAAATGGTCATATGATCTTTAGGTTCAAGTGATGATTGGACTCCTCTAGCCAATCGGTTGGGCCACCAGTCGATTGGTTTATCCTCCTGTCATATGGCCTCCTCAGTCCTATAGTCAATCAGTTTGTCTCATGAGCCATTCGATTCGTATAGTGCACAATATATTATCACATCAAAACATAAATTAAAACTATCATATTTCTTATTACATTATAAAAGGGAAAACCTCAAGTTATATTTGAAGGGAAATAGGTAGAAGAGCATTAATTTACATTTGTAAAGAAGTGAGAGGCTCGATACACAGACAGAGTAACAACAAGAATAAACAACCACAACCATGCACACACAAATCAAGGGTTATTGTCCATAACCATGCTTCACATCAACCATCAAAACCACTTTTAGGGTGATGTGTGTAAATTGCATAAATATGTATATATATATTAGTTTGTGGAGCATATGTGGTAACTAATCAGATATGCACCTTAACCGGTTTAATATTCACATTTCATGCAATAAAATAAACATGATCATATTGATTTAAATTCCAGATACACTGTAAATTGACGTGGCTTTAATACCACTATCGGGAAATTGGGGCGACAACTAAGTCAACAAAAAAAATCAATTTCCTATTTCCCAAAATAGCAACATCCCGTAAATAATAATGTATCTAGGAAGGAAAGTTTTGTAACGTTACACCTAGTCCTAGAGCAAGTCTAATGACATTACCCTTGCAGTAGCATTGTGCTTCTTCTTTAGGCAGCAACACACTCATTCAACAACAACAACACTCGAAGAGTCGTCTCCACTAACTTCCTGGTGCAACACCACAGATAGTGATTGATGATGTCCTCCTAGAGGCAGACAACAACCTCCCTCCTATAGACACGGAGCACCTAGAACTACATGTTGTGCTACCAAATCCAATAGGAAGGAGTTGTCCCTTTCAAATTGCAACCTGCTAGAGTTGATTCACTCTCCCACATATGTCTCTCCCTTGCTATCCCTCCTTTTATCGGACATGACTTTCTCAGGCTCTCTATTGGTTACCACAACTAGAGAGGACAACAGGTGTTAGAGAAACTATTCTGTTCTAAGAAGCCCCTAGTACCCCTCTTTTTATAGAGAGGCTAGGGTCAAGGTTCCCAATCTATGCGAGAGTCGAAAGGGTTGAATTCACAAATTTTCTAGAACATGCGCATGGTGAACTGATTTTTTTAAACCCTCAACCGGTCGGTTGGTGAGAGATTTAGTCGGTTCACCAAGTGAACTGGTCAGTTTATGCACTTTCCCGTTCTAAATCAAATTGGTAATCAATGTAGGATTAATGCACAACATGACGCCATCACCAATCCTTGATATAATCGAATTGGCAACTGAACATGGTGGTTAATCCCATGAACTGGTTGGATGGGATATGTGAACTGGTCAGTTCACTATGTGAACAGATCATCTCACTACCTTGTTCAGCCATTGATCAACCAATGTTGATTCCAATTGACCTAAAACTCCAATCGGTTGGTTCACTGCCCAATCGGTTGGTTGGCAGTGTGAACCGATTATTTTAAAGTTCATTGAATAAATTTTGAACCTTAATTGTTTAATTGAATACCAAAACACCTTTAGTAATCAAGTTAAACATCATTCATGAATATACTCCTTTAATCCATGTGTATCCTATGTGTGTGACCCTATAGGTCCAGAATTACATTGGCAGTGAATGGTCATAACTAACTTATAACATCACAGGCAAAGAGTGGCATCTAGAAACACATCATTGCTATCCAAGTAATTTAAAAAGTTGAAGAACAACTTCAACCTACAATCCATGATTAGTGTTATCGTGATTGTGTAGTTCCTTTATCTCTGAGATCCATATTAGCATGGAATCGTCATCCTCTCAACGTTCAATCCATGTTCCTTGAACTAGAGCAAACTATCTGAGATGCACTTAAGCTCACATATCATATATTGAGTCACATGGGTATGGTCGTACATTTCTCAGTCTCACGCACTTGAGCTCGCATATCATATATTGAGTCACATGGGTATGACCGTACATTTCTCAGTCTCGCTTATAAAGAGGTAATGAATATCAATCTCCTGTAGGAGGGACAAATCCCCTCCACATCACTCACATTCAATCCCCATGTGTTACAGTGCACCCAATCATCACCGTCATGGAAACCCATATTTAGGATTATGTTGGATGATGTTAAAGTACATGAACTACATGTGATGAATGTAGTGATTTTAGGTCTAAGAACCACAATCACCACTATTACTATGAGAGATGATTTTGACTACCATTCTATGATCTCCATGTATCACTCTCATGTTCTCTAGCATGTAACCATTTGCTTGACTTGATATCTCATATCATGACTAACGAGAATTTGTCACCAGTTAACACACACACTCTAGTCTTATGTATTATTGTTGTCTATTTTGCTTCCACAGTAATATCCGACCTAGAACATAACAATAATGTATGTACTCTTATCGTACATATGATCTCATTATTCATGTCCTCAGCCTGAAGACACATGTCATTGAGTAGCATCATTCTTTAGACATCTACTATTTGTTTGTCATCATATCATGAGTCAGACAAACATAATAGATGTAGTTACCTTTATTATTATCACATCAGGAATTTAATGCAACATTCCAACCATCATATGATTGGTCTCTGGGTATATATACCAACATTGAGGATGAAGCTTGGTCAAGCTTGGTTGCATATTTCTTTAGGGTTTGGATCTACCCTCTCTTGGATCATTTGGAGCCTCCTAACCTAGCTTATTTCCCTAAACATGTAACATTCTCTTCCTTATCATTGGTTTTATTATTTCCCTCCTTCTCCCTTCTTCCTTATACAAAACCTTGGTGTTCTTGGTGGAAGCTTGAGCATGTGGTTAAAGAACATCTTCTTTCCTCATTTTTACCCTAGGCCTTCCATGTTCTTGAAGAAGGGAGCTAGATTGGAACATTTGGAGTGCTAAAGCTAGGAGTTCTCTTCTCTCTTTCAAGCTACCTTTCTATTTGGACCATCATCATCCTCCTTGATGCAAGTTATATAGCTTCCATCCCATTTCTTGCTTACCATTAACTTACTATATCTTCATCTTGCCCTAAAAACATAGTAACAACGAGAAAGATGATCCTTTGAGAGAATATGTAGTGGTACTTGTGTAGTTAAAAGTAACCCTTACCCTTATGCATGATTCTTCTTTTGAATCAAGCTACCTAAACCTTGCAAGTCTATCAACTGAAGGTTTCCTTAAAGTGTAGAATTGATGATTTCTTCTTAAGTATAAAGAACTGATTTCTCACTTAAATCATGAATCGATGGTTTTACTAATGCATGAGAAATGATGGTTCCACTAGATTGGAAAACGATGGTTTCAATATCTTGGCAAACATTGGTTTCACTAGCTTGACAAATGATGGTTTCACTTGATTGAAAAATGATGGTATATCTACCACATCAAACGAGGGTTTTTCTTGCTTGAGAAATGATGGTTAAACTTCATTTATGAATTGATGGTCATTGTGATACCTAAGTGTTTGCTCTCATCAAGTAGATGAATTGATGGTTTACTTAGCACTTGAAATGATGGTTTGTACTTAGTGTGGAAGAATAGATTTCATCTAGTCTTGACAACCAATGGTCTACCTAATGTTCAAAATCGATGGCTTGCCTATGTTCACAATCGATGGTTTGGCTATTGTCTATAATCGATGGTTTGTCTATTGCTTGCAACCGATGGGTCTTCTACTCAATGAAATTAATAGACAGCTAAGTTCAAGAAATGATGGCTTCCCTAGGTACATGATTTGATGGTTTTTCTTAATACGGAAATCAATGCTTTTTTTGAATCCTATGATTTAATGGTTATGCCTTTGTAATATATGAGTCTATATTGTGCTTACTATGTGAACCGATGGTCTTACTAGTGACCATGATTTGATGGTTTTGTTCTTGACTAAGTGCAGCCATGAACATGTAACATTCTCTTCCTTATCTTTGTTTTTCTTGTTGCCCTCCTTCTCTCTTCTTCCTTGTATAAAACCTTGGTGTTCTTGGTGGAAGCTTGAGCATGTGGTTAAAGAACATCTTCTTTCCTCTCTTTTACCCTAGGTCTTCCTTGTTCTTGAAGAAGGGAGCTAGCTTGGAACGTTTGGAGTGCTAAAGCTAGGATTTCTCTTCTCTCTTTCAAGCTACCTTTCTGTTTGGACCATCATCATCCTCCTTAGAGGCAATTTATATAGCTTCCATCCCATTTCTTGCTTACTATTAACTTACGATATCTTCATCTTGCCCTAAAAACATAGTAACAACGAGAAAGATGATCCTTTGAGAGAATATGTAGTGGTACTTGTGTAGTTGAAAGTAACCCTTACCCTTGTGCATGATTCTTCTTTTGAATCAAGCTACCTAAACCTTGCAAGTCTATCAACTATAGGTTTCCTTAAAGTGTAGAATTGATAATTTCTTCTTAAGTATAAATAACTGATTTCTCACTTAAGTCACGAATCGATGGTTTTACTTATGCATGAGAAATGATGGTTCCACTAGATTGACAAATGATGGTTTCACTATTTTGACAAACGTTGGTTTCACTAGCTTGACAAATGATGGTTTCACTTTCTTGAAAAATGATGGTCAATCTAGCACATCAAACGATGGTTTTGCTTGCTTGAGAAATGATGATTAAACTTCATTTATGAATTGAGGGTCATTGTGAAACCTAATGTTATGCTCTCATCAAGTAGATGAATTGATGGTTTACTTAGCACTTGAAATGATGGTTTGTATTTAGTGTGGAAGAACATATTTCATCTAGTCTTGACAACCAATGGTCAACCTGATGTTCACAATGGATGGCTTGCCTATGCTCACAACCGATGGTTTGGCTATTGTCAACAATCAATGGTTTTTCTATTGCTTGCAACCAATGGGTCTTCTACTCTATGAAATTAATAGCCAACTAAGTTCAAGAAATGGTGGCTTCCCTAGGTACATGATTTGATGGTTTTGCTTAATATGGAAATCGATGCTTTTGTTGAATCCTATGATTCGATGGTTATGTCTTTGTAATATATGAGTTTATATTGTGCTTACTATGTGAACTGATGGTCTTACCAGCGACCATGATTTGATGGTTTTGTTCTTGACTAAGTGCACTCATGATCCGATGGGGATGCTAGGTAGAAGAGTTTATGGTTTTATCTAAGTTTGTGTATAACCCAATTGATCACTTATGGGTGTTGATTTGTGACATCCATCCAATCAACCTTGTTCAATTTTAGTGAAGATAATTTAATTGATGATGGTTTAATATATCTACCTTCCAAAAAAAATCTACCTTCCTCTAATGTTGTAATAATGGAGGAATACTCACATAATATTAATGGTAACCCTACTATGTTGCCTTGAAAATATCATAGCTCTTATGTTTGATGAATATAATGATAAATATGTATACTAAAAGTGTGTTGATTAATTGTAGAACCCTCAATAAAAGTATGGAAAGATAAGTATCTTCTTGTAGAAGGTAATAAGGATAGTATAAATGGCCTTTGGGTATGACTTGAGCCCTAGTTCAGGCATAATCCTCTTTATGATTTGATAAAGAATCAATACCCTATGATGATGTGATAAGAAATATGTTTCATTCATTTTATATCATATGGAGTTGTTAGATCTCAATGATTTTGTAAAAATCTTTAAGGGTTTTTATGTAACTTGATTGATGTAGCCTGAACTCACCCAATTGGAAATAAATAATAAAGTGAAACCCTAATCTTGTAGTGCCCCGTGACGTAGAACTATTCTAGTGTTGAAACTTGCTGGATAGAAAAATGAGTATTCTAGAAGGGAAACTTGGAGTTGTATGTTGTTAAATATATGCGGCGCAAGGAGGCTATATCCTTGGTATCCTAATTCTAAGGTTATATAGAATGGTTGAGGCCATATCTCAGATGAATGAATATGTATATGTGATGTGATTGAGGACACTTGAGGTTGTACCTCATATGATAGGGTTGAATACTCTGGTTTCTAGTGTAGTGGCCTGTATACCAAGGGCAGACTAGGTTGATTGCAGCTTGACTTATATGTCAGTGCAACTGACTTGTACTAACCAAGGGGAAGAGATCATAGGATTCCAGATCTTCTAGATCTTGTATGAAACTACTTTTGACTTTGTAGTGGTCAATTAGAAGTTTGAGTGGTATGCCTCAAACTCCCAGGGCTTAATAAAAGATGTAATTCAGTCGTGTATCATATATGTTAGGGTTATACATCAATTCACATTGGATGATAACTCTTGCCACATTTCTTATAATATTTAGATAATGCATAATGTGGTAAGAGAAACGAACTATTAATATGGTGATAGATTTACCTATTCATATGAATACTATGTTAATATCTCAATGTCATAATATTACATGCCTTAACTATTTAATTGTTTAATCTGTTGTAACCAATAAATGTTGTTGAGAGTTATATATCTTGCTGGGACATGGATCTCACCCTGTGGTTCACCACATCTTTTTAGCTGATTGTGAATAGTGTCATCCGACCTGTGGTAGCAAGAAGGAGCAACTTGGAGATCAATAGGAGCAAAAGCTTGGCTAGTGTTTAGTGTGTCCTAGAGTCATACATGTACTCTCATGTCAGGGCCAGGAAGTTTTTGTGGATGATGTTGTTGACCTAGAGGTTATACATTACCTATATTTTGATAATGACTTAACCATTCCATTCATATGTATCTAATATGTGCAGTTAAGATTGTTTGCAGGCATTAGGTACATGAAAAGGATCATATATACAAAGCCCTAGAATGGGCCAAGTTCAAGTCAAAATGGCTACAAGTGCACGTTTTAGGATTTCTATGTAAATGACCTTAGAACATCCATGTAATCACTTGTAATGATGAATTGGCTTGTAACTTAGAAGAGAAAAATGTTTGGGACAAAATTCACCAAGTGCTAATCACTTTTATTGCAAATTAGAAAATCAATTACAGGCACTTGGTCGGTCGAGTTTCCCTAGCCTAAAACTCGATCGATCAACCTTGGTCGATTTTCTAAAGATTGCATTGGTCGAGTTGTGCACTCACAGAACTTGATCGATCGGGTAGCAGGCCATTCCCAGTTGAAATGGTCGGTCGAGTTTTGTCAGTACAAACTCGACCGATCATTTGAATATCGGTTTGCCTCTTACTTGATCGGTCGAGTTACCCCCATTAAAACTCGACCGATTGCACTGTACGGAATTTGTAGAAAAAGTAATATGACCGTTGGTGAATTGTTTTGGGCAAAAATAGAGTCGTTTTATTGAACAAAAAATGACTACTTTTGCATCCAAGTGTCCCACAACTTAAAGGGCCACCCTCAACTATAAATAGAACCCCTTAGACTTCATTCCAAGCTGCTCTTCCATTGCAAACTTGGTTCTAGCTTAGTTGAGAGTGTTCCAAGCCCTTGAGCCCCTTTCTCTCTCTACATTCAAGATAAATTCGTGAGTTATGAGTGAGCTAGGTCCATATGTATGAGAGCTATCCCTTGTATGATGTAAAGCTCTCCTTTCTCTCTTCCTACCTCCAAATCCCTTTGAAGATTGATTGAAGCTGCTTCTCCAAGTGAAAGAGAGGTTGTTGCTGTTCTTCTCCGAGTGAAGGTGAAGATTATTGCTGATCTTTAAGAGTGAAGATAGCTTGTTACTCCATATCCCTTGGTGAAGGTGAAACGTGGAGAAGCTATCCAAGTGAAGGAGAGGTGCAAGGCAAAGCTCAAGTGAGATAGGTAAATCCTGCAAGGCTGAACATAAAGGTAAGATTGGGTAAGTCCTTTGAAGAAGGCTGAAGAATCTTGCTTTGTGGGTAAGTCCTTGGATAGGTAGAAGATCTTAGCTTGAGAAATTAAGTCCTTGGTTATGTGGTTTATGTATCTTGTAATCTTATTGTGATATATAAGAGAACCAAGTTGTAAATCCTAGAGTCTAACCAACTCTAGGTAGTGGACTGACATCGCTCCTAAGTTTAGGATGTGAAACCACTCTAAACCACCTGTCCAAGTGCTTGCTATTCATTGTCTCTTATCCTTACTTTGAATGCTAGATTAGGACATCAAATTGTTTCTTACTTTAGTTTTTGCAATACAATTAAATTGGTGGTCTAATTGATTTTGTGAAGTGTGTGTAGCTTTATTCACCCCCCCCTCTAGAGCCCATTGATGCAACAAGTGGTATCAGAGCAGGTCTTCTCCAAGCTACTTCAACAAGTTGGAGAAGATGGGCGATTCGGCTCTTGGGTCACTCAACCTTGAAGGAAGCTTCTCCATGAGACCTCCGGTCTTCGACGTCACAAACTTTCTATATTGGAAGAGGAAAATGCAATTCCACCTCCAAGGTGTGAGCTATGAAATGTGGAAGATTGTCCATCTCAAGTATGAAGATCCAAAAGGGGACATCACCACATGGACAGAAGCTGAGATGAAGAGTGCTCAACTCAACGCCAAAGTCGTGAGCATCATGTACGCCACCCTTAGTCCATCTGAGTTCAACCGGATCTCTTCTTGGGACACGGCGCATGAGATATGGCACAAGTTGTGTGTCACCTATGAAGGGACCGAGCAAGTGAAGGAGGCCAAAGTCTACATGCTTGGTGGTCTTCTAGAGAACTTCAAGATGGGGAAGAATGAGAGAGTGGCGAATATGTACACAAGGCTAAATGTCATCTTGAATAGCCTAGCAGCTCTTGGAAGTGTAATGGATAGAGGTACTATCAATGCCAAGATCTTGAGATCTCTTCCCAAGAGATGGGAGCCTAAGGTCACTTCAATTGAAGAAGTTTACAAGCTAAGCGAGTTGTCAATCGAGGAGCTAGTTGGTAACCTCCAAGCCCATGAACCTAGGCTTGACAAGCAAGAAGAAGAGGAGAAAAGAGAAGAAAAGGAATCAAAGAAGATAAAGGACACAGCCTTCAAAGCTCAAGTTGAAGAAATGGTCCGGCAACAACAACTTGCCTTGTAGTCTCCCTGCCCTTCCTCAAGTGAAGATGAAGGTTTCAATGATCATGAAGCTAACTACTCAAAGGGGAAACACTTCAAGAGCAAGCCCTCCTCCTCAACTCCTAGGTGCTACGAGTGTGGTCAAAAAGGCCACTACTAGAGTGACTACCCAAAGGTCAACAAGAGCCATCACAAGAGCAGCCACAAGAAGGATGACAAGTACAAAAGAGAGGCTAAGTATAAGAGGAAAGACAAGAAGGAGAGAAGATCCAAAGATGCAGCTCATGCGGCGTGGGAGGAGTCTTCTTCAAGCTCCTCAAGCTCTGAAGATGGAGAATGTCATCTTGCCCTCATGTCCTCTACTAGTGAAGATGTAATTGAGGTAAGTGAGGTAAGCAAGGTAAGTGATGTTAATTTACATGAGCTATCTAAGGAAACTCTCATTGATATTCTTAATGAATGCCAATCATCTTTTGCTAAATGTAAATCTAAGAGGAAAAGATTAGGAAATATCGTTGATGATCTTTATGCAAAAATTGGCATTCTTGATAAAAATGAAAAATTGCATCTTGATAGCATAGAATCCTTGCAAGGGCAATTTCTTGACCTTGAACTTCAATATAATGGAGTAGAGGTTTAGAATGGTACATATCTTAAAAATATTGAAAATCTTAAGATAGAAAACCAAAAGTGCCTAGATGAGCTTGATACTCTTAAAACTGAAAATGTAGAACTCAAGCTTATTGATGATGCTAGGAGAGATGAAATCTATGCTTATCAAAGAGAAATAGTGGTGCTTAAATCTGAAAATGCAAAATTGCTTGCTAAAATTAATGATTTATCTTCTAGACCTGTTTTCCCTAGAAATGAAGTTGCTAGCTTAACTCTAGAAAAAGATTCTCTTCTTACTAAAGCCCTCTGTCTTGAGGCCGACCTTTTGCATACTAGAGAAGATCTTGCTAGTCTTTCTACTACTGTTATAAATCTTAGTGATGATAATGCTAAGTTAAGATCTACTTTGCAAAGGTTTCTCTCGGGAAAGAAATCCATCAATGATGTCCTAGAACACTCTACCAAACATGTTAGTACTAGTGGTTTAGGATATGATGGGACTACTCCCAAAGGTAACAAAGATAAGAAGAATAAGGGTAAGAAAAAGAGTGTGGAACCTCCAATTTTCCATGGAGAGACTTCCAGATCTAAGAACCCTATGGTTTGTATTCATTGCAAATGTGATGACCATTACTCCACCAATTGTCCTTACAAGCCTAAGGGGACCAACCCAAAGATGAAATGGGTCTCCAAGCTAACTCTGGATCCCAAAGTTTGAGTTGGGTTCTGACATCCTCTTTTCTTGCAGGTTAAAAAGAAATGGATTGTTGATAGTGGCTTCTCTAAGCATATGACTGGAGAAATCAGCCATTTCAACAAGTTCAAGGAAAAGAAAGGAGGATCGGTAACCTTCGGGGACAACAAGAAGGGTAAGGTTATAGGTGAGGGTGATGTAGGCAATGAACTATGTATTAAAAATGTATTGCTTGTTGATGGCCTACATCACAATTTAATTAGTGTTAGCCAATTATGAGACAATGGTTATCTTGTGTTATTTACTTCTTTAGAATGCTTGCTTCTAGATTCCCTCTCCTACAATGTTATATATAAGGGAACTAGAAATGGTAATCTCTATGTTATTTTTCTTGATGCTCTTAAGCCCATACTAAATAGATGCTTAGTCATGGATAAAAATGATCTTTCTCTTTGGCATCGTCGTTTGGGTCATGTGAATTTGCATCAAATGAAGAAATTGAACAAAATGGACTTGGTTCGAGGACTTCCTAAATTGGATTTTGATAAGGATGAGGAATGCCAACCTTGTACACAAGGGAAACAAACCAAATCCTCCTTCAAATCCAAAGGAGTCATGAGTACCAAGAGAGTTCTTGAACTTCTTCATATTGATCTATTCGGACCAATGAGAACACAAATGCTTCGTGGTTCCAAGTATTGTCTTGTTATTGTTGATGATTTCTCTAGATATACTTGGACTTTCTTTCTCATTTATAAAAGCGATACTCTTGATGTTTTCTCGAGCTTTTGTAAACGGGTTGAAAACGAAGCTTCTTGCCGAATTGTTTCTATCCATAGTGATCATGGGGGAGAGTTTGAAAATGATCTTTTGAGTGTTTTTGTGAAAAATCGGGTTATTCGCACAATTTCTCTTCTCCTCGCACACCTCAACAAAATGGGGTTGTTGAGAGGAAGAATAGGTCGCTACAAGAGATGGCTAGGACCATGCTTCTTGAGTATGACACTCCTAAGAAGTTTTGGGCTGAAGCTATTAGCACGTCATGTTTTGTGCAAAACTGAGTTTTCACACATCCGTCTTTCAAGAAAACCCCCTATGAACTAGGGTGTGGTAGGAAGCCGTCTATTGATTTCTTTCATGTGTTTGGATGTCCTTGTTTTGTTTTAAACATGAAGGATTCTCTCGACAAGTTTGATCTGAAATCCTATAAGGCTTTCTTCCTAGGCTATAGCACTACTAGCAGGGCATATAGAGTATTTAACTTTGAATTGTTTAAAATTGAAGAATCTATCAATGTTAAGTTTATTGAAACTAACCCTGTTGTTGGCAAGCATTTTGGTGATGATGATGTTGCAGATGAAATAATTCCGATCTTAAAAGACCTCAACATCAAAGATAAAGGCAAGCAGGTGATAGAAAAAGAAAAAGAAGAAGAAAAGAAGGATTCCACTCCCCGCTTTGCAAAGAATCACCCCAAGGAGTTGATCATTGGCAACCCGTTTGAGAGAGTAAGGACACGAACTGCTCACAACAAAGAACAAGCAGATAGTGCCTTCATCTCCCAACTAGAGCCAAAGAACATCAAAGAAGCCCTTGGTGACGATGAGTGGATCCTTGCCATGCAAGAAGAGCTAGAGCAATTCGAGAAGAATCGTGTGTGGACCCTAGTGCTAAGACCAAGTGATAGAAAAATCATTGGCACCAAATCGGTCTACCGCAACAAGCTAGATGAGCATGGAAAAGTGGTAAGGAACAAAGCAAGGTTAGTGGCACAAGGTTACAACCAACAGGAAGGTATTGATTTTGATGAAACTTATGCTCCTGTTGCTAAATTAGAATCTATTTGTATGATACTTGCCTTTGCTAGTTATGAAAATTTCTTGCTATATCAAATGGATGTTAAAAGTGTATTTTTGAATGGTACAATCGAGGAGGAAGTTTTTGTTGCTCAACCTCCGGGCTTTGAAAATGACAAATTACCCAATCATGTTTATTTGTTGTAAAAAGCTCTCTATGGACTCAAACAAGCACCTCGAGCTTGGTATGAGAAATTAAAGAACTTTTTGTTAGATAATGGGTATGTCATGGGAAAAGTTGATTCTACCTTGTTTCTAAAACACACTTCTAACCATTTTCTTATAATTCAAATATATGTTGATGATATCATTTTTGGCGGGACTGATCTTGATCTTTGCAAGGAGTTTAGTTCTCTTATGCAGAGTGAGTTTGAGATGAGCATGATGGGTGAGCTGACCTTCTTCCTCAGATTTCAAATCAAGCAAACAAAGGAAGGAAACGTCATCAACCAAGGCAAATACGCAACTGAACTACTCAAGTGCTTTGGGATGGAGAACATGAAGCTGATGGATACACCCATGTCAAACACCGCCAAACTTGACAAAGATGAAGAAGGTGAAAAGGTAGATGAGAAGCTCTATAGAGGTATGATTGGAAGTTTACTTTATTTAACTGCCTCTAGACCTGATATTATGTTTAGTGTTGGCTTGTGCGCTCGCTTTCAATCTTGCCCTAAGAAGTCGCATCTCACTGTTGTTAAGAGAATTTTGAGGTACTTAGCCAAAACCCAAAATTTTGGTCTATGGTATCCTAAATCAAGGGATTTTACTCTTAAAGCATATAGTGATGCGGATTATGCAGGGTGTTTGGTTGATAGAAAGTGCACAAGTGGCACTTGCTTCCTTCTAGGACCATGCTTAGTGTCTTGGTTCTCCAAGAAACAAAGTACAGTGGCATTATCAACTACTGAAGCTGAATACATTACAGTCGGGAGTTGTTGTGCACAGGTCCTATGGATGAAGAAAATGCTCCAAGACTTTAACATATTTTTTGATGCTTCTCCTATCTTTTGTGACAATACTAGTGCAATTAATCTGTCTTACAATCCTATATTGCATAGTAGAACCAAGCATATAGAGGTTCGCCATCATTTTCTTCGTGACCACATTGCCAAGAAAGACATCTATATCACACATGTGGACACGGAAAATCAGTTGGCGGACATCTTTACAAAACCTCTAGCTAGAGATCAATTTAACTGTATTCGATCTAAACTGCTCATTGTTTATTTAAATGATATTGCTATGTGATCTAGCTAGTTGTCTCTCTCCTATATGCTTTCTCATGTCTATCTTCACCTTATGTTGCCTATACATGCTTGTTTGTGCTTAAATTGTCTATCAACATGCTTTGTTTTATGCTTATTTTGGGGTTTTATCGAATTTCGTGTTTTATCGCTAAATAGTTCCCAATGATGAGCTAAATGTGCCTAGGTATGTTAATTATGAATAATAGAATGGAAAAATAAATTTAATAGGCACGTATATGGCTAGAATCTAAGAATTAGACTGTTAGGTCAGGTTGACCTTCGGTCGAGTTTCCACCCTGGAAAACTCGACCGATCAGGAGCCGAAAGTTGTCTTCAGTGGACCGATTCGGTCAAGTTTGTCACCCTCATAACTCGACCGATCGACGAGCTGCGCCAACTTAAAAGTTAGGATTGACCGACTATTTTCCCTTGCAACTCAAAAATACCCGACCAATTCCTCATCTCCTAGCCATGTGCTCTCAACCCAAGCCCTAAACTCCCCCATTCCTAAC
This sequence comes from Alisma plantago-aquatica, assembly GCA_963693085.1. NCBI lineage: Eukaryota > Viridiplantae > Streptophyta > Magnoliopsida > Alismatales > Alismataceae > Alisma > Alisma plantago-aquatica. The sequence continues at coordinate 1,117,968,711 of OY856409.1, read as the reverse complement.
CCTAGGGCGACCTAGAAACCTATTCTTGACCTCCCCAGGCGTTTGTGGTGTGCTTTCTTCGGCTTTTGAGGTTCGATCTTGCTTGTGTGCATGATTTTCTCCTTACTTTCGTTTCCATGGCTTTCCATAGGTGAAAACGTGCCGCCCCTAGCAATGCTCCAGCCTCCTCCTCGACCAACCGCTTGATTTCGTTTGATAACACCACGTTTGTGTCCCTTGAGGCGGTAAATAGGTATAAGGATCTTCTTCCACGAACTCCTTTTTCTTTTCGCCCCTTAGTTGATGCAAATCGTTTTCAAGCGTACATCACCTCTGTTTCGAGGCTTCTTGCCAAACACCACCTATCCGCCCTAGCAATCGAATGTGGTTGCTTCAATAATCAGTTATCTAGCACAAAAGTAGTTCACAAGTTCTATGCAAATCTACGTTGGAACTACGATTCGCTTGTTCCCCCGCCGAATACTGAAGTAGTCCTTACATCGATGATCGCCGGTCGTCATTTTCAACTCTCCGAGGAAACTTTCAATTTCTATATTGCCGGAGACGAGGAAAACACCACTTGGCGTAAGGACTATGGTGAGTATTTTGATCTTCTTGACCCGGAAGGTTTTTATAAACACCATGAATTGACGTTACCGGACATTCATTGGTTTTTAAAGAAACCTGATGTGGCCTACAAGAAGCGGTCAACCCTGTCCTCATCCTCCCTTGACCTTCAGAGGCACATCTTGGCCCTTGTGATTAACTGCAATATCCATCCCAAGCGTAATCAAACGGACATTGCGGAAAACACAGCGGTTCTTATGTATTGTTTGTTAAACAATATAGGTGTCAAATGGGCTCGATACATCTTACACCATATGACCTATTTTGACACCGGCAAGAACACCAAGGGCACCCACCCTCCCTACCCAGCCCTGATTTGTGGTCTTTTCCAGTTCACCACTGATAAATCTCTCTTTTCTGACTTCCACTACCTGGTCGCTAGAAAAGGAGTGTGTATTAGTGAAACCACCCTTCAGAAGGCTGTACCTATCTTTTCCCCTGCCCCTGGTGCTTCCGCCTCCAGCTCTGCCTCTGCATCTACTGTACCTCCCTCCTCCACCCATGCTCCACCTCTGCAGCCACATCCACGCCCTAGCCGTGTGTCGTTCCGTGCATCAAATGAAACCCTTCTGGGATACATGATGCATGAACAGGCGTACAACCGTCAGGTTCAGGAGCACATCCACCAGGATTTGTGTGTTATCATGTCTACCATGAACCTATCATGTGCTTCACCCTACCCTATCTATCAGCCATACTCGGGTAGTGCCTATGCTTCTTATGCATATGAGCATTACTTCCCTGCTCCACCACCGTATGCTGTCGAGCCTTCCGCTGCCGCTCCACCTCAGTATGCTGTTGGTAGTTCCGCTCCTGCATACCTGTCGTTACCTGCTGACCCCCTGGCCACTCTACTCGCCTCCTTGGGTGACTCTGCTCCGTCCTTCCCGCAGGCCAAGGAGCTCCTTGCTCTTGGTATGTCGTGGGCCGAGCAGAATGCCCGTTGGCCCGGTCACTCTTTTGGTCCTAACGACGAGGAGATGCCCGACCAGGCTGAGGATGCATACGAGGATGCTGATGTTGATGATGGTGATGTTGCGGATGCTTCTGATGAGGATGGTGATGATGGTGCTGGATCTGCTGCTGGCACAGCTGCTCCGCCTTCGGATGACGATGAGGACTACAACCCTAGCGACGATGAGGAAGCAGTTGATATAGATAGCTTAGATGTCTAGGAGGTTTTCTTAGCTTATAGTCTAGCATGTCTATTATATACATCTTTCTAGACTCTTTTGTATAAGCAACATCCTGGCACATTATTATGAGTTGTACTATTTTCTTATTTGTTGTTTTCTCAATTTATGGCTGTAGTTTCTCTTGAGTACATCTTTCTGAGTTGAAATATATTTGCTATGCTCTTTGGCTACTTAATTTGTGTTATCTTATGCTTGGTGCTTTTTGAGCTATATTTTGATTCTGACTTGGATTGTATGTTCTCCGTGGTTGTATGATTTATGCTTTTACAATGTTGTTTATTACCTTGCATATATGTGTGGTTAAGTCTTGGAGAAGACATAGTTTTTGCTCTTCTACCCCCTACCTTTTTGATAATGTCAAAAGGGGGAGAAATATCTCATGATTTGAGACTCAATCATATTGTTTCTTGTTGTTATACTATTGCTTTCTTGCCTAGGTGATCCTTTTCTTGTTAATTTGTTGTTGATCATGTGACATGCAAAGGATTACATATTACACGGTTTTTGGTTTTGCCATGTATATAAAACCTAACATGCAGGTGAGAGGAAGCATAGTTTGAGGGGGAGCAATTCAAATTGTTCTTATCATGAATCCCCCTAATTCACAAGGCAAAGGTATAACTTTCTTATCCTTTTCAATATGTTTGAGGAATGGTTTGTCATTGTCAAAAAGGGGGAGAATGTTGACCTAGAGGTTATACATTACCTATATTTTGATAATGACTTAACCATTCCATTCATATGTATCTAATATGTGCGTTTAAGATTGTTTGCAGGCATTAGGTACATGAAAAGGATCATATATACAAAGCCCTAGAATGGGCCAAGTTCAAGTCAAAATGGCTACAAGTGTGCGTTTTAGGATTTCTATGTAAATGACCTTAGAACATCCATGTAATCACTTGTAATGATGAATTGGCTTGTAACTTAGAAGAGAAAAATGTTTGGGACAAAATTCACCAAGTGCTAATCACTTTTATTGCAAATTAGAAAATCAATTAGATGCACTTGGTCGGTCGAGTTTCCCTAGCCTGAAACTCGACCGATCAACCTTGGTCGATTTTCTGAAGATTGCATCGGTCGAGTTGTGCACTCACAGAACTCGACAGATCGGGTAGCAGGCCATTCCCAGCTGAAATGGTCAGTCGAGTTTTTTCAGGACAAACTCGACTGATCATTTGAATATCGATTTGCCTCTTACTTGATCGGTCGAGTTACCCCCATTAAAACTCGACCGATTGCACTGTACGGAATTTGCAGAAAAAGTAATATGACCGTTGGTGAATTGTTTTGGGAAACAAATAGAGCCATTTTCTTGAACACAAAATGACTACTTTTGCATCCAAGTGTCCCACAACTTAAAGGGCCACCCTCAACTATAAATATAACCCCTTGGACTTCATTCCAAGTTGCTCTTCCATTGCAAACTTGGTTCTAGCTTAGTTGAGAGTGTTCCAAGCCCTTGAGCACCTTTCTCTCTCTACCTTCAAGATAAATTCGTGAGTTATGAGTGAGTTAGGTCCATATGTATGAGAGCTATCCCTTATATGATGTAAAACTCTCCTTTCTCTCTTCCTACCTCCAAATCCCTTTGAAGATTGATTGAAGCTGCTTCTCCAAGTGAAAGAGAGGTTGTTGTTGTTCTTCTCCGAGTGAAGGTGAAGATGATTGCTGATCTTCAAGAGTGAAGATAGCTTGTTGCTCCAGATCCCTTGGTGAAGGTGAAACGTGGATAAGCTCTCCAAGTGAAGGAGAGGTGCAAGGCAAAGCTCAAGTGAGATAGGTAAATCCTGCAAGGCTGAAGACAAAGGTAAGATTGGGTAAGTCCTTTGAAGAAGGCTGAAGAATCTTGCTTTGTGGGTAAGTCCTTGGATAGGTAGAAGATCTTAGCTTGAGAAATTAAGTCCTTGGTTATGTGGTTTATGTATCTTGTAATCTTATTGTGATATATAAGAGAACCAAGTTGCAAATCCTAGAGTCTAACCAACTCTAGGTAGTGGAATGACATCGCTCCTAAGTTTAGGATGTGGAACCACTCTAAACCACCTGTCCAAGTGCTTGCTATTCATTGTCTCTTATCCTTGCTTTGAATGCTAGATTAGGACATCAAATTGTTGCTTGCTTTAGTTTTTGCAATACAATTAAATTGGTGGTCTAATTGATTTTGTGAAGTGTGTGTAGCTCTATTCACCCCCCCCTCTAGAGCCCATTGATCCAATAGATGTATATCGACTCAATTTTTTGGCTGTTTGTTGATGTTGTATATGATGTACATATATGGAGAAATACCTTTGTATATTGGTTATGGTTGAGGGCACTGGATAGTTGTATAGATATCCGATATGGTATGTGCTTTTACGCAGACCGCCATGTAAATATTCTTGGACATGTTTGAGATGTTTAATCTGGTTTTAATTATCCCCTTTTTTCCATGTGGTTAATTAGTGATCGATCACATTTTTTGTTTTGATAAATTTCATTTAGCATGGCTAATTGGCACACTTCTCTAGACCCATGTTATCGACCTTGTACTTCTTAGACAAGGATTTAGAACATGTTCATCTACCTTAGTATCTATTGGGCATTGTGATGAGGAAAATCCTAATTTTTCTATAAAAGGTATATCTTTTGAAAATGAATATATTTTTCCTATCCACTAAAATATTTTGACAAATTTGTTATCATGGGATATTTTTTCAAAACAAAATGGTTATTCTATTCATGTCGTCACCAGGGTTTGAACCTGAGACCTCTTGGTAACAAATCAAAGATCTTACCACTTGAGTGTCCCATCTTGGGCCTCTTTAGTTACATGACTTTCTCTCTATCAGTTACTCGAACTTGTGGATTATTATTGACATGTCTTTTGACCTCAAATTGATACTATATGGATGTTCTCATCCCCTTTTATTTGAAACGAACTTTCTTGACCTTTTATTGTGCATCATTTGGTGACATACTTTTATAAATTGTTATGTGGTTTTTGTGTGGGTGTGACAAATTTCCACACTTTACAATTCATGCATTTGAATTTAAAAGAGCATATGTGTATATGTCCTACTTAGAGCAGATGTGCATCTTTTCCTACTCACCCTAAATTATAGAGTGCATGCATATTTTTGCTTCTCACTTCATATTCTAGAGTAGATGTGATTTTGCCTTCTCACCCCATACTTATGGTAAACGTGTAAATTCCTACCTACATGTTTTACATTTTGTCACACATAAACACATGGATGCTATTATCCCATATTCAAGTATATGACGAGATCTCTTTATTGATGTTACTTGTTGTTAAATTAAATGTCTCATGGCTTGACATTGATGTTCTCTTGAATTATGTACATGTTCTGAACCATTTTGAATGGAAAATTTTTTATTTATTTTACCTTTTCCTATCAATTCTCAATTATTTCTATATTGCACATACTCAATTTTTATCTATTCATCTCTATTTTTTTCTCTTTATGGGTGTTGTTCCCAACCCACCTAGATACATGTGTTCAGAGGAAGATGTCTGAAGTGAAGGCCCTCTACAACCGGTCCTTTTGTATAAGGTAAGTATGTAACTTCTCATGTATGCCATGCTACCTTTAATGGGTGATAAACAACGTAAATAGATTATTTTTATGTAATATAATATTTGTGATTTTTCTAGTGATATACATTCATATTTCTTGTATGTCATTGTTTTGAGCCTAACTTATCATACTTGCTAGAGTGCCTTAACTATATGGTTTTATTCCACATTTAAAAAGGAGTAGATCCACTATCCTTCACTCTCCTACATGAATCTTGTACCTAAACCTAAGAATAGAAAAGTTATTATCACTAAATGGGTCTAAAGAAACAAGATTGGTGAGAAAGGTAATGTTGCGAGGAGCAAGGCTAGTTTGGTTTCTTAAGGTTACAACCAATACTAGGTATTGGACCTTAGTGAAACACATGCATATATCTCTAGATTACAAATAGTCATATGATGTTAAAATTTACATGTAGTAAGAATTTATTTCTTTTACTTTCAAAGATTTGTCTTCCCTTTGACCTAGCAATGACCATATAACTTGTTCACAAGTTAGCCTCAAGTATATTTGCACAAGTTGGTCAACCTTTGCACTAGCCAACT